>CAWUFW010001103.1:2400000-3000000 GCA_963921515.1 Calotriton arnoldi | reverse complement strand
CGCCTCTGACCCCGGTGCATCCGGTGAATTTGGATCCCAGGTGGTAGACCAGTTGATGGAGAGAGGTCCTGAACTGGTGGGAGAGTTGTGTTCTGGTGGGTGCTTCCCCTGGGAGGGTGCGGAACCCCAGAAGTAGAGGTAGGGTGAGGAGACGCTTCGCCCGTGACCTCTGGTCAGCCTGAGGGTGCGGACCCTAGGTTGAAGGATCAGTGGTAGTTTGGAACTACACTGAGGGAGAGTGGAGAATGGCTGTTGTATGCCAGGGGTTACTGCCCCCCACTCTGGATTGGCAAGGACCAGTGGCATCTGTGTGGCCTAGGGCCTGGTCCTGGCCGTGGACAACTAAGGAGTACCGGTGGGGTAGCCTAGTTGGTCCTGAGTTTTTTTCTTAGTTGGATTCCATGGGTTCCAAGTGGCGTAGAACCGGAGGGTGTCCCTGCAGTGCGGGCCTGCGTCCGTGTTCTATCGCCCCAAGCAGGGAAGCCCATCAAGGTGGTGATTGGTCTGCCCTGCGTTTTGGCTGGAAGGGGGTTGTGTTGGACTTGGCCCTTTTTGGCAGGTTCACCCCTGAACTTTTTGCCTGGTCTGTAACCTAGTGTTGGTGGTTTTAGGCCTCTGGGCACTTTCGCACTGTGGTCCAGTGGAAAGTGCGTGCGCGCTCTGTGCACATTTAGTGAGATTGACCTGCCTCCCATAGGAATGCATTGGGGATATGTGTGTCCATGGTAATTCCTGGTGTGAGAGGAGTGCAGGGGCGAGTTTAGTATGTGCGAACTCGTGAGAATAAATGCTGCGCAATGGTGTGCGCAGATTTATTATAACTGGTGTAGAAATGCCACTTCTAGAAGTTGGCATTTATGTGTGCTCTGTGTCTGCCTGCCTGATGTGAATTGCATGTCTGGCTTGTGAATGACAGGGGCTGGGAGGTGTGTGTGGCTCCAGGAGGGGCAGGGTGAGTCAGCGCAGGGCTGAATAGGGAGATCTGCATCTAGATGGGAGGGAGGAGTTGCACCTGGGACCTGAATAGGGCTGTGCCTTCCCTCCACAATGCTGGCTCCACCCCCTGTGGTGCGTCTGATGTCCCTAGCCTGTCCTGTGAAAGGAGAGAGGAGCTGAGCAAAACAAAGTGCTCCAAAGCTCCCCCCAAACCAGTTGTATCTGGTTCCCCCAAACCCTGTGCTGTGACACAAAGGAAAATGCTGTATAAAAGAAGGGGCTGTGACCCCATGAAAATGTGCAGTTCCTGGTTGCTGGTCCTACGGGGCGTGCTGCTGTTGGGGCCCAGGGGGGGCTGCCAGGAGGGCTTGCCTCCCTGGGCCCTGCATTGCCCCTTCACCTTTGAGGACTTTTTGCTTCATCTAGCGCCTGGAAGCGCTATCCTGTAATTGCCCAGCCGAGCAGGAGCGGGGGCTGCGCAGTGCGAGGCTGTTCACCTCGTGGGAGGGAATCCCGATGCGAGGGATTCCCCCGTGATGCTCAAGTGCGCGGGTGCCCACCCCGCGTCTTTGCCGTTTACTGATGGAGCGGGAGCCCACCCCGCTCTATATTTTAATTTCCGAGGGAGCCTACCCCTCATGGCCGCAGCCGAGAGGAAAACGTTGCCGGGCCGCTGCCAGCGCGACCCGGAAGTCAGGCAACCTTGCCTGCGACGTGGGCGGGGCCGGCGGCAGGACCGGAAGTGATGGCGGTACCGGTGTGGGGCTCCCATGAGCGAGGGGAGCCCCGGTGTGCAGAGAAAGGGAGAACGGGAGCCCACCCCGCCTCCCGGCGAAGCACCGGAGAAGTCCTGAGCCCTAGGAGAGGGCCCAGGCAGAAGAACAGTGACGGAGCCTCCAGGCTCCACGGTGAAGTCCCGGTCCCAGGAGGGGGACCGGGTGAAGAGGAGCACACGCCCAGAGAGAGCCTCCCCCGACCAGAGCCGGTGAGTAGGGCTCCGTAGGGGCGACGGCTCTTGGGTATTGTGATATCCGTGGGGCACGGAGTCAGAGCGGCCCAGTCTGGCAGCGGGCCGCTCCAACGTTGGGCATCCCTGCTCCCAGATCGGAGCATATTGTCGGTGCTCGTGCTCCCGCCCCAGCTGCCCCGCCTGACAGTGGGCAGCTGCAGCATTTTGCCACATTCCCCGGGCTAAGGAGTCCCAGTGGGGACCCCAAGGGCACAGAGGTGCCCATGCCGCATTTGAGGGTCACAGCTGCGCCGCACCAGCGCGGGCAGCTGCTGAGGATGGGGCATGTTTGCTTCCAGAGGGCCCCAGAGTCTTGGGGCATATCGAGGCGCATTGTCGGCGCCTGGGCGGTCCCGCCAGAGAGCGGGCCGCCCCAACGATGGGGGCATGTGTTGATTGTCATGTGGGGGTCCAGAGGGCACAGAGGTGCCGGGCCCCCTTGATAAGAAGTGCCACAGCTGCACCGCACCAGCGCGGGCAGTTGCAACCCTTGCGCACAATTAATCCAAAGTCCCCGAGGGGGACAGGAGGCACAGAGGTGCCAGGCCTTCCCGTGATTCACAGCTGCCCAGCAAGTAGTGGGCAGCTGCAACGTTTAGGCAACAGTCCTGAGGGGGCATTCTTGCATAAGATAGGAGTGAGATGCACTCCTCTGCCCCAGCGCAATTACGCGCTTTTTGGATATTGCTGCATTGGCAGCTGAACTCTGACTTTGGACATAGGGCATGTGAGCCCTAGAGAAGGCCGTTGGCCAGGTGGGTCAGGGATTATGTGGTGCTAGGAAATGTGATGCATTTACCCTGATTTACGCACCCTGTGTTATACCTCTAGCTGTGTGTTCAGATTGAGGTTGTTTGGCATATTATGGTTTATGCTAGTGATTTTATTATTACCTAATGCGTTTAGGTTGTGAGTTATTCTCTACTGTGATTTACGCCCCTAATGTGAGTTATACTTAGGAGGTTAGGGTCTAATGTGTTTAGACTGATGAGAGGATTGCATCATGTATTTATGCTGGTGAGGTTGGCGCAGAATGTAATTCGCGCCTAATGTGATACTGTGCATAATGTAGTTTCTGTTACAGGCGGATGCTAAGTACAGGGGTTACCAGTGATTACTGGTTGTACGTTTATGATGTGTTCTACATTTATTATAAGTGATACATATTCTAAGTTCGCTTTGTGCTGGTTCTGACAGTGGTCCAGTTGGCCCTGTCAGGTGTAAATAATCCCTTGTAAATATGACCTAGTGCCAGGTGGCACCATGTATATTATGTGAGTACTATTCTAATGGGTTATGATAATACAAAGGCTATTTTTGATATAACCTTGTGTGGAGTTCCTTCTTGTGGTGTGCCTGGTAGGTTGTTGCTGTGTGCGTGCGCAAACGCTTTACACATTGCCTCCGGGATAAGCCTGACTGCTCGTGCCAAGCTACCAAGGGGGTGAGCAGGGGTTATCTTTGGCGTGTAACACCCTCGCCCTGACTAGAGTGGTGGTCTCTGCCTGGCTTTGGCGCAAGCCTTAGCCAACCAGAGATCCCATTTCTAACAATGCCTTTCAGCTTTGGAGAAGGTGTGATGGATTTCAGCTCACAGCCAAATGTGGGTTATCAAAATCTAATTTGCAATGTTTTGCTTTATGCATAGGGTTTTTTAAATAACATACTTTATAGGTCCCATTCAAAATGTAATTTCAAAAGCTAAGCAACTCTTGAGCGCACAAATAGCAGCAATTACAAATTCGAATTCAACTTGCTTACTAAAAAAAGATAAGACAGCAATCGAAAATGGATTAATCCAAGGTAAAATTACATCAGTATGGATTAATTTTGCCCACGAGTAAATCTCCCTCAAATACACTTTGTTGGAGTTCTCTATTGGGGACACATGCTAAAGATGGTAAATTCTTGAAAATTAACATGTTTGTGGATATTCACAAACCTTTTGAAGGAAGTACCCATCTGACAATGGTACATGCACTCCTGCTAAGGGCAGCAATTAACCAGTTTTCAGGGTGGTAAAGCCCTACAGTCGTGAGGGTGTCGGAATAAGTTTCTCCAGGTGTTGAAGTTTTTCCACCATAGAAACATTTACCCATTTCAAAATATCCAGACCCTGAATTCCCTGTGCATGCTAAAAAGATTTGCTGTAGACGTAGGAATAAAACCCTGATACAAAATTTCCTTTTTTCTTTCCGAATTGGGCCCTACATCTTGATTGCACATGCAATATACACATTAAAACTAATACATTGAAAATCCATGTCAACATTTAGAATATGGTCTGACATTTAAAACAATCAATTTGACTCTTTAGAGAACATTTAACACTTTTGTTACCTTGCTTGAAAGACTCTTCCGAAGGCTCCTTCGCCGATGTCTCTCACATAGTCAATGTTGTTCCTAGGGTATTCTAAACTGAGGAGCTTTGGGTTGAGGAGAAGTGGCAAGCGCTGATACATTGGATTTGGATGAAGTCTGTCCAATATTAGCTCTGACGGAAGAGCTGTGAGTGTTGGAGCTTCTGCTTCTCTGTAAACAGGGTGAAATATTTGCTAATGTCATATTCAACCCAACTAACACCTTCATTATCCCTGTAATTATCTCAACAAATACAACAAGCAGCAGGTAAAACTAATCGCCCCCCCCCCCTTATTTCTCACATTTCCCCACAACTATATACATACACGGTGCACACTCCTGGATTTGAGGTCTAGGCATATGACTTTTATCTTGAAATGTCCCATTGAGGAATAAGATTCTGGGATTAAAAGCATAAAAGGGGCTTGATTTGCTGCGCTTGAGAAACTTAATGGATGTTTATCAATAGAATCTGAATGCCCTGAAGAAGTCCACTGCTATGGACGAAAAACGTTGGCTGAGGCTGTAACATTTGAAATATGAAAACCCAAGAGTATTTTGGAATATAAAAATAAAGAAACACAAAAAATTGGATGATCCAATTGGACTTTATTCTTTACGATATTGTTCTTATCTTGGGGGCACCAATATATTTATATAAATTATCACTGTAATTACTGTATTTTGTTGTGAATGTCCATGGAAAAGAAATGTTTTCCAATTATATGAGATATACGAAAATGAAAGAAACACAAATCATAAATTTTTATAGAAGCCTGCTCTGATGTCTGTGCTTGGCTGAAAAAGAAAATGTTGCCACAAGTTACCATGAATATCAGATTACAAGGAAGTATTAAGGTCTCTGTTGTACTGAGCCTAAAATGTATTGCCCTAAATCCCTGATAGACATCCCTGCTAAGATCTTTGGAAGAGTCCTATACAATAGGATACTAACACGGGTCAACGAAAACAATGTATTAAATGAGTGCCAGCTGGGTTTTCGAAATGGAAAAGGTACGGTGGAATAATGTTTGATCTTACACCTTATGATAGGTAAATACACTGTGGCGAAGAAATCTAACCTGTATTTTGCTTTTATGGACCTTTCGACGGCCTTCGACTGTGTAAAGAGAGCTAAGATATGGCAAATTTTAATCGGAAGGGGGATGGACCCAACACTGGTGTGCACTTTATTATCTTTACACGAAGAGACAAAAACATGTGTTCGGTTTGGGACCGGTAGGGAAGTATCTGATGTTTTTAATGTTGAACGGGGTGTGCGTCAAGGGTGTGTGCTTGCCCCTTTGTTATTTGTTTTATATATAAATAACCTCAGTCTGGACCTTATAAATAGCACCACGGATGTCCCCGTGGTAAACAGCGCACCCATTCCTGTACTTTTATATATGGACGACGCCCAGATCAGTTGACTGGGGGTGAGTGTTTGTTTTGCTCTAACGCTCCGTCCATCATCCCCTTTGGTATCGCTTTGTTCGCCCTAAGTTGGCAGGGTATGCCCAGACGTGGGTCCCTTGCTCACTTTGCCACTGGATTCAAGATAGCCTGGCTGATGAGGGTTTTGAACCCGAAACCGGTCCCAGGATGCTTGTTTCCGGTCCAGGGAAGACATGGCTTGGCAGTTCGGGCTGGACTGTTCCCATGAGGCACAGGGTCAGACTGATTTGCATATGGCCATGTCTGAACTGGGGTGGTGGAGTGAGCTAAAGAATGATGATGGATTAAACCCAGATCAGTTGACTGGGGGTGAGTGTTTGATTTGCTCTAACGCTCCATCCATCATCCCCTTTGGTACCGCTTTGTTCGCCCTAAGTTGGCAGGGTATGCCCAGACATGGGTCCCTTGCTCACTTTGCCACTGGATTCAAGATAGCCTGGCTGATGAGGGTTTTGAACCCGAAACTGGTCCCAGGATGCTTGTTTCCGGTCCAGGGAAGACATGGCTTGGCAGTTCGGGCTGGACTGTTCCCATGAGGCACAGGGTCAGACTGATTTGCATATGGCCATGTCTGAACTGGGGTGGTGGAGTGAGCTAAAGAATGATGATGGATTAAACCCAGATCAGTTGACTGGGGGTGAGTGTTTGTTTTGCTCTAACGCTCCGTCCATCATCCCCTTTGGTATCGCTTTGTTCGCCCTAAGTTGGCAGGGTATGCCCAGACGTGGGTCCCTTGCTCACTTTGCCACTGGATTCAAGATAGCCTGGCTGATGAGGGTTTTGAACCCGAAACCGGTCCCAGGATGCTTGTTTCCGGTCCAGGGAAGACATGGCTTGGCAGTTCGGGCTGGACTGTTCCCATGAGGCACAGGGTCAGACTGATTTGCATATGGCCATGTCTGAACTGGGGTGGTGGAGTGAGCTAAAGAATGATGATGGATTAAACCCAGAAAACTTGACTGGGGGTGAGTGTTTGATTTGCTCTAACGCTCCGTCCATCATCCCCTTTGGTATCGCTTTGTTCGCCCTAAGTTGGCAGGGTATGCCCAGACGTGGGTCCCTTGCTCACTTTGCCACTGGATTCAAGATAGCCTGGCTGATGAGGGTTTTGAAACCGAAACCGGTCCCAGGATGCTTGTTTCCGGTCCAGGGAAGACATGGCTTGGCAGTTCGGGCTGGACTGTTCCCATGAGGCACAGGGTCAGACTGATTTGCATATGGCCATGTCTGAACTGGGGTGGTGGAGTGAGCTAAAGAATGATGATGGATTAAACCCAGATCAGTTGACTGGGGGTGAGTGTTTGATTTGCTCTAACGCTCCGTCCATCATCCCCTTTGGTATCGCTTTGTTCGCCCTAAGTTGGCAGGGTATGCCCGAACGTGGGTCCCTTGCTCACTTTGCCACTGGATTCAAGATAGCCTGGCTGATGAGGGTTTTGAACCCGAAACCGGTCCCAGGATGCTTGTTTCCGGTCCAGGGAAGACATGGCTTGGCAGTTCGGGCTGGACTGTTCCCATGAGGCACAGGGTCAGACTGATTTGCATATGGCCATGTCTGAACTGGGGTGGTGGAGTGACCTAAAGAATGATGATGGATTAAACCCAGATCAGTTGACTGGGGTGAGTGTTTGATTTGCTGTAACGCTCCGTCCATCATCCCCTTTGGTATCGCTTTGTTCGCCCTAAGTTGGCAGGGTATGCCCAGACGTGGGTCCCTTGCTCACTTTGCCACTGGATTCAAGATAGCCTGGCTGATGAGGGTTTTGAACCCAAAACCGGTCCCAGGATGCTTGTTTCCTGTCCAGGGAAGACATGGCTTGGCAGTTCGGGCTGTACTGTTCCCATGAGGCACAGGGTCAGACTGATTTGCATATGGCCATGTCTGAACTGGGGTGGTGGAGTGAGCTAAAGAATGATGATGGATTAAACCCAGAAAAGTTGACTGGGGGTGAGTGTTTGATTTGCTCTAACGCTCCGTCCATCATCCCCTTTGGTATCGCTTTGTTCGCCCTAAGTTGGCAGGGTATGCCCAGACGTGGGTCCCTTGCACACTTTGCCACTGGTTTCAAGATAGCCTGGCTGATGAGGGTTTTGAACCCGAAACCGGTCCCAGGATGCTTGTTTCCGGCCCAGGGAAGACATGGCTTGGCAGTTCGGGCTGGACTGTTCCCATGAGGCACAGGGTCAGACTGATTTGCATATGGCCATGTCTGAACTGGGGTGGTGGAGTGAGCTAAAGAATGATGATGGATTAAACCCAGATCAGTTGACTGGGGGTGAGTGTTTGATTTGCTCTAACGCTCCGTCCATCATCCCCTTTGGTATCGCTTTGTTCGCCCTAAGTTGGCAGGGTATGCCCAGACATGGGTCCCTTGCTCACTTTGCCACTGGATTCAAGATAGCCTGGCTGATGAGGGTTTTGAACCCGAAACCGGTCCCAGGATGCTTTTTCCGGTCCAGGGAAGACATGGCTTGGCAGTTCGGGCTGGACTGTTCCCATGAGGCACAGGGTCAGACTGATTTGCATATGGCCATGTCTGAACTGGGGTGGTGGAGTGAGCTAAAGAATGATGATGGATTAAACCCAGATCAGTTGACTGGGGGTGAGTGTTTGATTTTCTCTAACGCTCCGTCCATCATCCCCTTTGGTATCGCTTTATATATAAATAACCTCAGTCTGGACCTTATAAATAGCACCACGGATGTCCCCGTGGTAAACAGCGCACCCATTCCTGTAGTTTTATATGTGGACAACGCCGTTTTAATGGCCCGCACCCTGAAAGCCTTACGTATTTTTGTGAATTCTTTTATGGATTTTATGGAGAAATTAGATCTAAGGACCAACTTCTCAAAATCGTTTACTCTATTCTGTGGCACGAAGCGCATACGATCATCACTCATCACGGTAGGGTCAAATACGTTACTGCACACCAGCACTTTTACAAATGTAGGGATTTTATTTAGTGCTTCTAGCTCATGGGCATCCAAAATCATGGAAAATAGAATGACATTGTCGAAGGCTGTAGGCTTCTATCTTAGCTTACCATCACCACCAGGAGGCAGGGCCCTTGTCCCATTGTTACAAATATATTCAGCTCAGTGTGTACCCATTGCTACCTGTGGGGCAGGAATATGGGGCATTAGTGACCTGCAGTCACTGCAAATGGAAGAAAATCACTTTTGCAAGCAATTATTAATGGTGCCTGCATCGATCTCACATTTTATTTGCCATAAGGAGTTAGCACTAAATCATTTATGTGACCAAATACATATTCATCCCATGCTGCTGTGGCTCTCTGTTATGAGCAATGTGAAAGCCTTACTCACTAGAAAGATATTTTTGACTGCCTGGCCTGTGCCAAAGGGCTCTATTCCCTGGCTTTCCTACGTAAAAAAGTAATTGGAAGGGATTGGTATACGGTTCGCTGTTTCCTAGTGAGCAATAGGTGCGCTACCCAGCAGAGAGCAAGCACAGGCCCTGTTGTTAGAAAAATTGCAGGGTATTAGGTTACATGACGAATCACAGAAACCCAGCATTGGGGATGACCTACTTTCTAACTTTGGTGCTGTGTAAACCGATTACCTGGTGAATACAACCAGGAGCTGGGTGCGCTCGCTCCTATTTCAATTTAGAGCAGGGACCCTGAAATATTCCCTCTGTTTCCCGCGAGGTTTCCAGCAGAATTTGAGCTCGCAAGTTAGCATATGCAATAATGTATCTAAGCAAATCATGATTCATTTGACTTTTTTCTGTTGGTACTACCCATTATTTACGAGAATGTATTTAGTATCTTTTTTAAGGCTCAGAATCGTAAATGCCAACAAGCTTTTAGGTGCCTACAAGATTTAACTGACAATGAAACCTGTTATTGCATAAGTTTGTTTCTTAAGGCAGCTGTAAGTTCAAGAAGCACCATGCAATTTGACTAAGATCTTATACTCTTTTAGTCTATTTATTTATGTATGCCATGCTTTTATTCAAGCTCTCTATGACATATGCTGGTTGCCGTTTTTTCTAATTTTATTCTACCTTGCATATATTTTAAATTGCTTTTATGGCAGGTCTCCCTGCTGAATAAAGATGCCTTTGATTTGATCTGAAGGTCTCAGTTGTTTGTGGGGGTGATGCCCTTCACTGGACTGTGGTGTATATGAGTTCCCTTCTCTGTCTTTATGACCCCACTGGCAGGCTAATTTGCACCCTCTTCCTTTGATGTAGGGTGCCTGAAACACAGCAGTTGAAGGGGAATTAGAGGCACTGAAAGGGACAATGAATGGACTGTCACCTCCAGTGAAAGATATAGTAAACCCAGGAAACTTCTGACCTGTTAAGAGCCAAGCTAGAGCCACCTTGATTTAGCCTTTCATTGCTTGGCATTTCCAGGTATCCTGCAATTGTGTGTCAGGCCCAGAAGCCTAATACAAAGTTAGCCTGTTAGACAACGAGGGGACTCTCCAAAGCAAAGGTGATACTGTTTTTCCCAAATTGCATGCTAATGTAAAGCCTCTCTACACAAACCACCACTGGAAAAAGGGATTTATGAGGGATGGGCAGTTGGTGAGGAGATAATGCCATGCATTGTGGAGAAAAGACGACAAGTATAAAGTCAATCAATCAATCAATCAGGGAATTGTAAGCGCGCTACTCACCCTTGAGGGTCTCAAGGCGCTGAGGGTGGGGGTCCGCAGATCTGTTTAGCCGAAGAGCCAGGTCTTGAGGGCCTTCCTGAAGGTGTTCAGGGAGGGGGCGCGTCTGATGTCTGCCGGTAGCTCGTTCCAGGTTTTGGCCGCAATGTGAGAGAAGGATCTTTCACCTGCTCTGGCTCTGTGGATGCGCGGGGTTTCGGCCAGTGCGAGGTTGGAAGATCGGAGGTTTCTTTTGGGTACGTGGAAGTTGATTCTGTCGTTGAGGTATTTGGGTCCGTTGTTGTGTAGGCATTTGTAGGCGTAAGTGAGGATTTTGAAAGTGACTCTTTTCTCCACGGGGAGCCAGTGGAGACTTCGTAGGTGTTGGCTGATGTGTTCGTGTCGGGGGATGCCGAGGACAAGTCTGGCGGCGGTGTTATTATTATTATTATTAGAAAATTTGTAAAGCGCAATGGTTACTCCCAACGGAGTATCCCCGTGCTAGGACAACTGAGAGGCCCATAACCCTGCCACACTAATCGACTACCTACATAAACCTCTCAGCAAGGAAGGCAGCAGAGTTACTGAAGACCGCCCCCTGAGTCGCGGAAGAGCCAGGTTTTCAGTTTCTTACGGAACCAAGGTTCTGACTCAGATATCCTCAAATCCACAGGAAGCTTATTCCAGGCCTTAGCTGCCAAGAAACCAAAAGATCTTCCGCCAACCCTGGCCCTCCGCACCTTAGGCACAGTCATTCTCATACTGCCAAGAGATCTCAAATTCCGATGCCGGCATTGCCCCACAAAGGCGCCTGATCAGGAGGGGAAACATGGCGGCTGGCTAACGTCCGTCGCGCGACCCCGCAAACCCGGAGAGAGAGAATAGCAGTAATGGGAGGATTCGGCGGACCTCGACAGATTTAAACCTGCATGATTTGAAATCATAATAATCGGCATTTCGTCGGAATTTTTTTCGTTAAAACGAAAGGAGACTTACCACACATGGGTGTAGACTTTGAGTCTCGCAGCGGAGGAGTCTGGAGTAGAGCGGCGGCCCGCTGGAGGGAGACGCGGGCTGCCTCATTGTTGGTCGGGTTCCGGGTGAGAGGAGGCAGCGTCAGCATCGGACGTGGTGAGCGGCCAGGAGAGACGCGCTGGGACGGCTGCTGGGACGACAGCGAGGTGGAAGACCAGGCGATCAGCCAGTCGACACCGGGAGAGAGCGGAGGCCCTGCAGAGGTGTGGATAGTTCGGAAGCAGATGGATGAGCCCCCCCGTATTGAGGTATCGATTGCGCCGGATGGTAGGCTGCAAGCGGGAGGAGAGAGTGCATTTCCCGATACGGTCATTGAGGTAGGCAAGTGTCTACAGGGGGGAGTCCATGGACTGCAGGGGGTGACATATAGGGTGGATCTAGCAGCCGCAAATTCAACTAAGGAATGTAGTATACTCGGGGAAGACCCGCCTGTGGAAAGAGTCTCCAGAGTCTTTGGAACGGGAGAAAGTATTGGACGAGACACGCTAAGTTCGCAAAGTAAAAGCAGGTATCTTTTGCGCTCGCTTCCGGAGTCAGCTGGAAGAGGAGGAGGACAAGTTAACGGGAGGGGCGAAAGTGCGGAGATCTTGGCTCCAGCCCTGGTCACCACAAAGAATAAAGGGGTAAAATCCGGAGGAAAACCTAAAAGGTGTGGCCCTAGGGTGACACGTAATTCCACAAAATCCCTTCCATCTTTACGCTCTTACTTTAAGATAATGGAGCAGATTGCAGCACCATCTGGAGAGGGGGGAAAGAGGGCAATATCTACTGCCCCAATACTATTGGAAAATAGATTTTCTGTTTTAGCGGAAAAGCAGGACAAGGAGGGACAGGGGGAAAATAGGATTGAGAGGGGAGAGGTGGATGAAGAAATAGAAATAGAGTATCACCCTAGCGCTACATCATCTGATACTTGTGGGGCATCCTCTTCTCCCCCCACTCAAAGATCTAGTATAAGAAACGAGAGTTTGGGAGATTCTGAGAATCAGCAACCCCCAATTACAGGCATGGTTTTAGCTGCAGGTGCTGAGACATGTGTTCCGGTAGAGATCACCCCTCGACTAAGCACAGTTGATGGAGAGGAGGTGGTGGAAGGGGCAGTAGGAGGGGTAGAGTCTCAGGTAGAAAAAATGTTCCGGAGTCTAAGACAAGACATCTTGATAAAATTTGAGATTTCGGAGACAAACAAGAAAGGAATCCAGGATAAATGCGAGACTCTTGAAGGAAAAATAGATGGTATAGCACAACGGACTGGCATATTGGAAGGGGAAGTGAAGGCGCTTTCGGAGGTCGTAACTGAAAATTCAGGCGAATTAGAAAAACTAAAAAGACAGAATAGAGTATTGGAGGAAGACATGGAGAGGCTGGAGATGCAGGCAAGGCGTAACAATCTAAGACTTCTTCAGGTACCAGAAGGGTCTGAGAAGGGAGACATTAAAGCCTACATCTGTAAACTATTAAGAGAAGGGGTCTTGAGAGATATACCGGACATAGAATTGGAGAATGAGATCCAAAGAGTCCATAGGGATCCGTTTAGATTGAATTCAGCAAGGAAGGCGCCGAGAAGAATTTTGATTAATTTTCAAACATATGCAGTGAAGGAATTGGGGGTGGGAAGAGCTTTGAAAGAGGGAGTACAAAAATATGAAGGGTTTAGCTATCAAATAAGGTCGGACCTGGGCAGGAGAACAGCACACAGGCAGTGGGAGCTGGGATCCCGAATGAGTGAGCTTCGTAGTAAGGGTGCCCAGGTGCAGATGAGATTCCCTGCATTGCTGAAAATAATGTGGCGCAACAAGATGTATAATTTTCAAACTCCAGAAGAAGTGGATGTCTTCCTGGTACAGATGGAGGGTTGAGCATTTTTGAGCATCTTTTTTTGATACATTTTCAGATATAGTTGTGTTATAATGAGATAACAGATAGCAGATCAGGCGGAAATCGTAAAAAAAAAAATTAAATACACACACACAGGATGGTATATAGGGTCTATATAGACGCCGTTTTCGTTTTTATTTTTGTATTTAGAATTTCTCTCTCTTCGGGGATGGGGGGGGTCACAAAGGGCGGAATACAGTGCCCAGGGAGCAAAAAGGGGGTTTCCCGGCGGGGGAGGGAGGGCACAGGGTGAGGGGAGCATAGGGATAAAAAGAAAAAAAATGTCCTCAAGATGCTGAATTCAAAAGGGGAAATGAATAAGCATAGTAGGGTAAAGGATTCATGCAGAAGGAGCCGGAAAGACGTGGGGAACTGTGGGGAAAGTAGAAAAATAGTAGAGTATGGATAATTATAAAAAAATATCCTTTCTGACATGGAACGTAAACGGTCTAAGGGGTGGAAAAAAGGCATGTAGGGTGCTAGAATTTTTAAAGCAAAGTGATGTACAAATCATTTTCCTACAAGAGACGCATCTAGAGAGGGAGGAGTGTAGACAGCTTTTTAGTAAAGCACGTTGGGCCCAAGAGGTTTTGTGCTCAGATCAGAGGGGAAGTTCAAGAGGTGTGGCTATTATTATAAGGAGAAATTACGGAATTCGAGTGGTGAAATATGAGACAGATACTACAGGGAGATGGTTAGTAGCCACAATATTAATACAAGATAAGCCCCTGGTGTGTGCTGTGTACTATGGGCCGAACGAGGATAATCAGGACCCCTTAGTAAAGTTGGAAATCTGTCTGTTAGAAACAGAAGCACCTGTAATCTTAGGAGGAGATTTTAATTTAGTTCTTAATAAGGAGCTAGATAGAACGTCACGTGTGAAGTATGTTACCCCACCAAAAGCTTTTGCCAGATTAAAAAGCATGATACAAGAATTTAATTTGGTAGATATTTGGCGTATTAAGAACAAGGAACTACGGGATTTTACTTATTATAGCAAAAAATATAGACATCACTCCCGCATAGATTTTTTTCTTGTAGATCAAGTTTTATATACGGATATAGAAACAGTATCACATATTCCAGCAGTCTTATCCGATCATTCCGGAGTGGTAATGTCTGTAAATTTTTATCAAAAGCAAGGGCCAAGAAGGTGGACGTTAGATAGGACCGTATTATTAGATGAAATTGTAATTAGAGAGTTGGGAAAGAAAACCGAGGAATATTTCTTAACTAATATAGGCTCTGCGAGTGAGCAACTTGTCTGGGGTGCCTTTAAGGCCTATTTACGGGGAATATTGACATCTATAACCAGGGGGAAAAGAAAGTTATCAAAACAGGAGGAGGAGAGTAAAATAAGGGAGATTAAGAAGAAAGAGAGAGATCTACAGAAGGCCTCCTTAGATGGTGCTATGAATATATCCCTTTTGGCGAAAGATTTAGAAAATTTGCAGGTAAAATTCCAGGCGCAATTGGATAAGAAATTACTTGACAAATGGAAGGCTAGTAAGCTTCAGCATTTTGCGTATGGGGAGAAATGTAGCTCTTTATTAGCATGGAAGGTGAAAACAGATAGAGCCAGGAACACAATAAAATGTTTGAAGAGTAGAGAGGCAGGGGAGGAGCTATGCGCAAATGAAGAAATTGGCCGGGAGGCTAGTGAGTTTATGAGTGAGCTATATAAGGAGACTGTATTTCCTAATCAAGAAAGGATTGAGAATTGGTTAAGACAGAATAGGCTCCCACAGCTGGATGAAGAGCAAAGGAGATATTTGGAAAGAGAGGTAACAGAAGAGGAGGTCAGTATCCAGTATAGAAAGATGGCGAGGGGAAAAGCAGCAGGGCCAGATGGCCTTCCGGTGGAAGTATATCTTTGCATACTAGAATATGTAGTATCCGCTCTAACCTCTATGTGTAATAGGTTATATAGTAGGGGAGAAAGTATCCCCACTACTTGGTCTGAAGCTACCATTACGTTAATTTTAAAACCCAATAAAGATCCGCTAAAGGTTGATTCGTATAGACCTATATCCCTTTTAAATGCGGATTACAAGATCTATTCCGGAATTATGGCATTAAGAGTGTCTAAGGTGATAAAAGGGGTTGTGCATCCGGATCAGAGGGTTTTATTCCTGGGAGGCAACTTAATGAGCTAACCTTCCAGATGATAGGAGTAGTGGATATGGCAGAAGAAGAAAAATCCCCCTGACGGTAGTGGCAGTAGATGCTGCCAAAGCATTCGATCAAGTGAATTGGCAGTATCTGTGGGAGGTTTTAATCTGTTTTAATTTCCCCAAAAATATGGTGGAGGCAGTAAAAAATCTGTACCAAAATCCTAGGGCTAAAGTGTTGATCAATGGAGATTTAACAAATTGGATTAGTATAACTAGAGGGACAAGGCAAGGATGTCCCCTGTCTCCGCTCTTATTTAACCTATATATAGAGCCTTTCGCTAACTTAATCAGGGCAGACACTGAGATCCTTCCTATTAATTTTAATGGGTTCGAAGTAAAACTAGGATTATACGCTGATGATTTGATTGTATACACTATTAATCCCCAGGAGGCAATACCCATTTTAATGAGAAGGGCAGAAGAATTTGGCTCACTTTCTGGGTATAGGGTCAACACAGATAAAACTGAGATCATGCAATGGAATCAGAGAACAAATATTTCAGGGATCAAAACTCAAATGCGATACTTGGGTGTGATAATCACACAAAAGTTAGAGGATATTACAAGGGTGAATTGGAAGAAAGTGAGTCAAGAGATATCGAGTTTATTGTTAAAATGGGCGAATTTACCATTAACCATCTACGGCAGGGTAAATCCTATAAAAATGGTTATACTCCCGAAAGCTACTTTTCTTTTTAATTCCATCCCCCTAACTTTTAGGAAAGAGGATATAGCTAAAGTACAGGGAAAAATTGGGAGTTTCATATGGGCGTCAAAGGGACCCAGGATAGCATGGAGGAAGTTGAGAGGAAAACTTGGGGCAGGAGGATTAGCATTACCCGATCTGCTTGCTTATTGTTATGCCTTCCATTTTAAAAACTTTCGTATGTTGGCAAATAAGCCCGATAGGTCATCGTTGGGCTTATTATTTTCTGCAATGCTTGGGGATGTTAGTCAGGGCCAGCACTATTTTCTTTTTAAGTATGGAGACCCGAAGTTCTTCAAAAAGGTCAGATTGAAAGTTTTAAACACTGCGTTGAGAACATGGATGTATGTCCGGAAAAAACTGCGATTCACATATTATTCTGCACGGGCACCTATTTGGGAATCTCCAGGCACCCCCGAATGCCTGAAAGATCAATTGAGCCAACCATTAAAAGCAGGGGGTATATTTTATTGGGCAGATCTTATGAAGGACAACAGATTAGTGAGTTGGGAAACACTCAGCAACCTGACCAGGGGTAAATTGACAAGGTTCAAATACTATCAATTAGGCTCCTGGTGGGTAACCCAAAAATGGCCGCATGAGGAGGAAGATTTGAAGCTAGATCAGCTTGCAAGAACTGACGATTGGAAGAAGGAAATTTCCTTCTGGTATTGGTCCTTCGTGGAAGCAGAGGATACGCTTAGTACGGACATTAGAAACCTATGGGGCGAAGAATTTAGGGAGGAGGAAGCCAAGACTCTGTGGACGGATTCTTTCGATATGTTACGAGTAGTTGTAAAACCTGCCTCACTAAAACGAAATCATCTGTTTACCGTTCACAGAGTTTATTGGTCCCCGTGGAAGTTGTCGAAGGTTACTGGTAATCAATATTGTTGCCCAAGATGCAAGCATGAAGAAGCAGATGATTTGCATATGTTTCTAGAATGCCCAAAGATTACGCAATATTGGTTGGACGTATGTAATTTTCTAGGAGATGTTCGGGGAAAAAAGATGAAGGTAAGCCCACATTTAATATTTTTTGGGCTTACGCAAGAAGAAGGGATGAAGAAGGAGGTGGGTTCTATGTTTACCTTCTATGTAGTAATATTGGCAAGACGCGAAATATGTATTAAGTGGAAATCTGAAAATTCACCGACCTTTGCTGAATGTTTAAAGAGTGTTATATCAGCAAGTGAATCAGATATGGCCTGTGATGCAGAAAGTAGAGATAAGATCTGGACCTTACTGTTGGAATGGAGAGAAAGGACAAGTGGGTCCAATGATTAAGCCTAATAGTGCTGGCGGTTCTGGTCTCTCTAAGGGGTGCACAGGTAGAAGTGGAGATGGGACCAGTAACAGCATTCCTCTTAGAGAGTACTCCCTCTCCTCTCAAACGGTCTTCACACGGAATATAGAGATAGAGGGGGAGACTCAGTATGAGAGTTGGCAAAATGAGGACAAAAAAAAAAAAAAAAAAGAGATCTCAAATTCCGAGAGGGTTGGTAAACCGCCAGAAGGGGGTCAGAAAGCGCGGCCCCCTTTTCCTAAGGATCCTATGGCTGATGCAGAGAGCCTTAAATGTAACTCTAGCCTGGATTGGGAGCCAGTGTAGTTTTTTTAGAGCTTCTCCTACCGGGGCCCTCCTGGGAATATTCAGGATAAGCCTAGCTGCGGCATTTTGGACCTTCTGCAAGATGTTCACATTTTTTGCAGTCACCCCAAGATACAAAACATTGCAATAACCAAGGCGAGACGTGACCAAAGCCTGTACAATAGTTCTTTTAGCATCCAGGGGGAGAAGGTCCAAAATCTTCCGCAGCATTTTCAGAATGCCAAAGCAGGTTCCGGCCACAGCGGAGATTTGCTGAGAAAAGGAGAGTGCTTCGTCGAACCACACCCCTAAATTTTTCACCTTGGCTTTCGGCACCAGGCTAGGTCCCAGTTCCTCAGGCCACCAGTGCTGTGACCAGAGAGAAGGCTGTTTTCCCACGACCAACACCTCTGTCTTCCCTGCATTCAACTGGAGGCAACTCAGTCTCATGCAGTCCATAAGCTCCCTCAGACATGTTTTAAAATCAGCAGCCCTTCCTGATTCTTGTTGTTCTAGGGTCACAACTAGCTGAGTGTCGTCAGCGTAAGATACCAGCTTAATTCCATGTCTCATCACAATATCTGCCAGCGGGCGCATATATATATTGAACAGGGTGGGGCTCAGAGCGGATCCCTGCGGCACCCCCTGGTTTAAAGGACAAACTCTGGACTTGAATGGATGTTGCAGAAGCTGAAAGGTTCTGTTCTCCAAGAAGTTCTTCAGCCACATCCACGTGACACCTCCGACCCCGACCTCCCCTAGCCTCTCCAGCAGGAGGCCGTGGGACACCGTGTCAAACGCGGCACTCAGGTCCAGCAAAACCAGAGCAGTTGTTCTGCCTTCATCAGCTGCTAGGAGAAGAGCGGACTCCGTGCCATGCATTGGCCGAAAACCGGCCTGGGTGTCATGAAGAGCCTGCCTCTCTTCTATAAACCTCGACAATTGGCTGTTCAGATGTTTCTCTGCAATTTTTGCCACATAAGGAAGTAAAGATATAGGTCTTAAATTTTCAGGGATGGCGGGGTCCAGTGAGGGTTTCTTCAGCAGTGGGACCACCATGGCGTCTTTCCATCTGCTAGGAATCAGTCCTGTGCTAAAGGACAGGTTCATAAGTGAGGTGAGAACAGGGGCAATTATTTTTTTCCCTAATTGGAGAAATTTAGGAGGGACCGGGTCCACAGGTGATCCCGATTTCACAGCCTCCATCAGCCCCAGAACCTCGTTTTCCACCAGAGGGCAGAGGATAAACTTATCCTCGGTCAAAGGTGCCTCCATACTAGACACAGGAACATAACTCCTACTACTATCTGGGAAGGAGGCAGATATCCTGTCGATCTTATCAAGAAAATAGTTGGCGACCTTATTACAGTACTCCGTAGAAGCAGGAAGTGCAGCAGTCACCCGTTCTAAAGAGGATAGTTGTTTCACTACCTGAAAGATGGTCTTGGAGGAATGTTTGGCTAGCTCAATTTGCCCTGTATAATATTCCCTCCGCACTCTCCGAATTTGACGATGGTAGAGCTTCAAAGCATCTAGATATTTCTGTCTATTTACATCCTGATAGCTCTTCCTCCACTGGCGCTCAAGATGCTTACAACTGGTTTTCATTAGCGCCAGCTCTTCCGAAAACCACTTCGCCGAAGCGGATGTACGGGCATTTTTACATTGTTTCAGCGTTATCAAGGAGTCAACCGCCTTCGTCATCCAGCTAGATATAGAGTTATCAGCTACCTGGCTGTTATCCCCTAATTCAGGAGGACAACTCGCCAGAGCATCTTCAAAGGCATCCTGGGTAAGTGCGGTCCATTTCCGGACCATTATTGGTTTACAGCCCCTACCCTGCGGATGAAGGGCCTGGCCTAATATCGGTATATTAAAAGTCAGTAAAAAGTGGTCTGACCAGGCTACGGGGACGGGTGGTAAAGCAGCTGACTCTGTGCAGTTAGTGAAAATATTATCTAACGTGTGGCCTTTGTTATGAGTGGAGGAGGCCGAGTGCCTGAAGACCTGATACAAACTCAGCCGATTCTTTACAGCCATTGTTTTCAAGATACAAATTAAAATTTCCGACTAGAAAAAAGTTAGAGTAACGAAGGGCATACTGGGGTAGTATTTCCAGAAGCTCATCAATAAAAAATCTCCCCGAGCCGGGAGGTCTATAGATGAGGAGCCCAGAAACAGATCTGGAGCTAGTGATAGTCGAGTTAAAAAACGCTGCTTCGCAGCTAGACAATTGCAGTTTATCTAATTTAAGCTGAAGATCTCTCCTGAAGATCACCGCAAGGCCCCCCCCCCCCCCCTCTGGCCAGCCCTATCCACCCTAAGAATCGCATAGCCTTCTGGTAAAGCATCCAAAATATCTGGAGCGGATGCATCATTAAGCCATGTTTCAACAAGAAAAAGTCCATCTGGTTTTAGATCAGTAAGAAGATCGCAAACTTCAGTGCTGTGTCTACTAAGCTATCTACAATTAAGAGAGAGACAATGCAAAAGGGTGCTAGTAGTTCTTGACGTTTCCCTTTTCCCCCTGGGTACTACGCCAGGTGTCAGCCGAAAGCCACAGTGCTCGCAGTCTCTTCGATCGCCACCCGCCCTCATAGAGTGAAGGCACGCACTACCCCCCATACATCTAAGGGCCAGTAGCTCTTCAGAGGTATACATCTTTCTGCAACTTAAGGGAGAGACAGGGGTCCTGGCCCCTGGCGCTGTCCAGGCGCGGACGGGCGCAGACGGGCTTGCCTTAGGCGCGCCAGCGGCGCGCCCGCTGCGTGCGTCCGCTGCGCACTCGCTTGATCATGTGCTTTAGTAGCGTGAGCGCTGGGAGCACTAGACCGCTCCGCCCGCTCTACGCTCGGCCCCGGAAGTGAGTGGAACAGGACAGGTGTCAATGTGGTACAGCGCAACGCCCTCCGCACCAAACGGCACACGCCGCGACGGAAGGGACGGAAGTCCCTTCCCGCAGTGGCCACACTCCACAAGCCCCCCCCCCCCTTATTCCAGCACCAGCCCAGTGCAGACTATAATGGTAAGGCTAAAAAAGAACAATTTAAACAGGGCTAAAAAATGTACAGGTAGCAGCAAGAGGATAGGATCTAAAAATGACTCGATAACAATTCCACCACTAAGCAGCAGTGAGAAGGTAGCAATACGATGAACGAGGGCAGTACCGGACTCACCAGTGTCCGCTGCGCGCTCGCTTGATCATGCGCTTTAGTAGCGTGAGCGCTGGGAGCACTAGACCGCTCCGCCCGCTCTACGCTCGGCCCCGGAAGTGAGTGGAACAGGACAGGTGTCAATGTGGTACAGCGCAACGCCCTCCGCACCAAACGGCACACGCCGCGACGGAAGGGGCGGAAGTACCTTCCAGCAGTGGCCACACTCCACAAGCTCCCCCCCCCCCTTATTCCAGCCCAGCCCAGTGCAGACTATAACGGTAAGGCTAAAAAAGAACAATTTAAAACAGGGCTAAAAAATGTACAGGTAGCAGCAAGAGGATAGGATCTAAACATGACTCGATAACAATTCCACCACTAAGCAGCAGTGAGAAGGTAGCAATACGATGAACGAGGGCAGTACCGGACTCACCAGTGTATTGTATTGTTTGGAATTTGCGGAGTAGGGACTTGTTGATGCCGGCGTAGAGTGCGTTTCCATAGTCCAGTCTGCTGGTGATGAGTGCGTGGGTGACTGTCTTCCTTGACTCAGGGGGGATCCACTTGAAGGTCTTGCGGAGGATGCGGAGGGTGTTGAAGCAGCTGGAGGTGAAGGCGTTGACCTGTCGGTTCATGGTGAGTGATGAGTCGAGTACGATGCCGAGGTTTTTGGCGTGGTCTGAGGGGGTAGGTGGGCTTCCAAGGGTGGTCGGCCACCAGGTGCTGTCCCATGCAGAAGGGGTGGTACCGAGGACGAGGACTTCTGTCTCCTCGGCATTGAGCTTCAGGCAGCTGTTGGTCATCCAGACTGCGACGTCTTGCATTCCTTTCTGGAAGTTGAGTTTGGCAGTGGTGGGGTCTTTGGTGAGGGAGAGGATGAGCTGGGTGTCGTCGGCGTAGGATACGATGTTGAGGCCGTGTTGTCGGACGATGGCTGCGAGGGGGCCATGTAGATGTTGAAGAGGGTGGGGCTCAGTGATGAACCCTGTGGGACTCCGCAGGTTATTTTCGTGGGGTCGGAGAGGAAGGATGGGAGTCTGATCCTTTGGCTTCTTCCGGTGAGGAATGATCGGATCCAGTCCAGGGCTGTTCCTTGTATGCCTGCGTCGTGTAGTCTGGCGACTAGTGTGCGGTGGGAGACGGTGTCGAAGGCCGCTGATAGGTCGAGTAGGATGAGGGCTGCGGAGTGGCCTTGGTCCAGGAGGGTGCGGATGTCGTCTGTGGCGGCGAGTAGGGTGGTCTCTGTGCTGTGGTTGCTTCGGAATCCGGATTGGGACGGGTCGAGGACGGCGTTCTCTTCAATGAATAGTGTCAGTTTCCTGTTGACTGTTTTCTCTGCAACTTTGGCTGCGAAGGGGAGGAGCGAGATGAGCCGATAGTTCTTGAGGTCGGTGGGGTCAGCTCTGGGCTTCTTGAGCAGGGGTGTGACTTCTGCGCACTTCCAGTCATCTGGGAAGGTGCCTGTTTTGAAGGTGGTGTTGATGGTGCATTGTAGTTCGGGTGCGATGGCGGCCGCAGCTCTGTGGTAGATGTGAGGGGGGCAGGGGTTGGTGGGGGCCCCCGAGTGGATGCTTTTCATGGTCGAGGCGGTGTCTTCGGCCGTGACCGGTGTCCAGTTGGAGATGGTGGGCTGGCTGGTGTTTCTGGGGGGCGGGGGGCCGTCTGTGGCACCTGGTGGATGGTTGATGAAGTTGTAATAGAGGTTTTTGATCTTGAGGTGGAAATAGGTTCCAAGCTTGTCGCAGAGGTCTTGGGATGGTGTGATGTCTGTGGCTTCGCTGCGTGGGTTGGTGAATTCCTGAATGACACTGAAAAGTTCCTTGGAGTTGGTGGAGTTGGCCAGGATTTTGTTGTGGATGAAGTTCCTCTTGGTGGCTCTGATCTGGTTATGGTAGTCCGTCAAGGCGTCCTTGTAGGTGGTGTGGTTTTCGGTTGTCTTGGTGTTTCTCCAGTTCTTCTCCAGGCGTCTGCAGGTGCGTCTGGCTTCTTGGAGAGCGGTGGTGAACCAGGCGGCTTTCCTGGGGCGTTGTCTGTCGGGGTTGCGTAGCGGGGTGAGCTCGTCTGCGCAGTTGAAGATCCAGGTGTGGAGTCTGGCTGCGTTGTTTGCGTCGTTTGCGTCGGGTGCCCAGGTGTGGTTGTCTCGGGTGAGGGTGGAGTTAAGTTGCTCGTCGGTAACCTTGCTCCAGTTCCGAGGTGGGCGTGGGGCTGGTTTGGGTGCCTTGGGTTTGTTGATGGCGAAGTGTACGCAGTGGTGGTCAGTCCATGGCGGCTGCGTTGTGTGGCTGAATTGGACCCTGTTTCCTGCCGCGAAGATGGGGTCGAGGGTGTGTCCTGCTCTGTGGGTCGGTGTGTTGACGAGTTGTTTAAGTCCGATGCTGGCGAGGTTGTCACGAAGGATAGTGGAGTTGGGGTCTCTGGGGTTGTCGAGGTGGAAGTTCAGGTCTCCAATGAGTATGTAGTTTGCTGAGGTGATTGCGTGGGGTGCGATGAAGTCGGTGATGGTGGTGGCGAAGGGTGTTCGGGGGCCGGGGGGTCTGTAGATGAGGGTTTCTCGGAGTGTGGCTTTGGGGGTGGTCTGGATCTGGAAGTGCAGGTGTTCGGCGGAGGGGAAGGTTTCGCTGGAGGTGGTGAGGCAGAGGGTGCTCTTGTGGGCGATGGCGAGGCCCCCTCCTGGGTGGTTGGGGCGGTCTTTCCTCTGGATCTTGTATCCGTCTGGGATGGCGGTGCTGATGTCGGGGGCGGAGGATGCGTTGGTCCAGGTCTCTGTGAAGAAGGCGATGTTGGGCGAGAGAGTCGAGTAGGTTCCAGATTTCCATGGCGTGTTTGTGTACGGAGCGTACGTTGAGGAGGATGCTTTTTAGGGTGTCCCCGGTGCTGGCGTCGGCGGTGTTGGAGGCCGGGGTGGCGGTGAGGGTCTGGCGGCAGTGGAGGCAGGAGAACTGGCCCTGGGTCGTGTTCGGTGAGGCCTGTTGGCATTCTCTAAGTCTTCCAGGGTTCAGTGCGAGGAGGGTGGTGGTGTCGTAGCGATGGGTAGTGGGAGGTCCAGAGTTCCTGGCGCTGGCCGCGGACGGGCGCAGAAGGGCTCGCCTTTGGCGCGCCAGCAGCGCGACCGCACAGCGGCCGCCATTAAGTAGGGGAGGTGGGAGGGAGGAGAGGCTGGGAGGTGGGAGTGGGAGATTTCCGGGGAGGAGGGGCCGCAGGGGCAGCAGCGGCGAATGGCGAAAGGAACAGGCAGGCACGAGAAAAGAAAAACAGTGGTGGAATTAAGCAAGACACAGATGGGCACAATAACAGTGGCACAACAGGGAAAAATTAAGAAAAAAACGGCTGAGAAAGGTTACGGTGGTTGCAGGCAGTCTGGTCCCAGTTGGAGCGGGCAGCAGGCGCAGGAGCGGGCAGCAGCTTGGAACCTCCCAAGGAGGAGGTCGGGGTCTGGAGGCAAGAGACGGCACAGCGGAGCTGCGGGGAGAGAGTGGACCTAGACCGAGGGTCAAGGATTTGAAAATATTTGAGGGTTGTGAGTCAGGGTAACACCAAAGACCCTGTTTTTTTTTTGATAAAACAAGTTTGTTGCTCTATGCCTAGTGTTTACGAATATTTCGTGCTTCCCAACAAACGGATGTTGCAAGTCACCCGAGCAGCCTGTGACCTTATGAAGGCACTTGGTCTGTGGCCTCCTGCCAATAGATAGTAAAGGAATTTCATCAACCATATATTATGCGATTTGAATCAAGCGCCCAATGAGGTGATCTAGCCCTGCCCAGAACCATTTGAAGATAGCTATTTCTTTAGTGTTGTTGTAATACAAATGTAAGAATAACTACACTATATGTGAGGATTTTCTTTTTGTGAAAGGCAGTACGTTTTTCATACTCGAGGTTCCCAAGTGGAATTTCGTGTATTTTTGCCTGTAAATTATGATTACATTTGAACTTATGGAATTTTGGGCCTTTATTGAATTTTTCTCCAGGTCTTTGTGCCAATTAATGTTATTCTTTAGTTGAAATTAACGTCTTGCAGTTACTACACGGTAAAAAAAAGAAATACACTCACATGAAAAAACTTTAGTTTACTTGAAATTAAGATCAACTCACAAAAGAAGAGCAATAGAAGCAAGAAAAGATGAAGTCATTGTGGAAACCAGTGATGTCATGTCGCTGTACAATGTGATTTGTGTAATTCGCATGTAGTGATCCAACCACAGTTTTTGATATTCTGGTAGTTGTATTTCAAGTTGTGTAACTTGAAAGTCAAAATTATAAGTCCTAGCATGCAAAAAGGACTGGATGAACTACTCACGGCAAACATAAGGCTATAGTAAGTATGGTAAATGTAGATATGATGATGTCAGTTTATGTCAGCTTATATGTCATATATGATACCACCAACAATGTACTGAGGGGTTATTGTTTGGTAGTTATCCTCGATGTACCATGCCACAGCCACATCACCCCCCACCTGAGGAACCTGCACTGGCTCCCCGTCGACAGGAGAATCTCCTTCAAACTCCTCATCCACGCACACAAGGCACTCCACAAGACTGGCCCAGCCTACCTCAACAGACGACTCCTCTTCTACGTCCCCAACCGCCAACTCCGCTCCGCCGACCTCTCCCTCGCCACCGTCCCTCGCATTCGAAGAACCACCACCGGCGGCAGATCCTTCTCCCACCTCGCCGCCAAGACCTGGAACACCCTTCCACTAAGCCTACGACAGACCCAAGACCTGCTGACCTTCAGGAGGCTACTCAAGACCTGGTTGTTCGACCAGTAGCAGCACCCCCCTTTTTTCCCCAGCGCCTTGAGACCCTCGCGGGTAAGTAGTGCGCTTTACAAATTCTGTGATTGATTGATTGATTGTATGTGGTTCCACTTCATTTGTAAGTTTTTTTTTTAAATTTCTTTTTATTAGTCATTGGCCAGTAGTTTGCCCATTATGGGACAGTACAAAATAACATGCATATATATGCGTTTCTCCACCAAAGAACAGAACAGTAATAACGATAGTAAAAAAATCAAAAGCATAAGCTGGTACAGTCCATATGCCCATGTAACTTTATCAATGGTACAGTAGGAGGAAACCGATCTCACTCCTCCCTTCAGTCGATCCTCACCCTAGGGGTTCCTGTTGATACCTTCATTCCATTCACAGCTAGTATTCACTGTGCAACCCTGCTTATCCCGCCATTCTCGTTGTCTGTGGGACTACCTCTTTCTCTCACTCCCAAATTCCCTCACTCACTGCCACCCAGCAGTGATCTCTGCCGTCCCTACACTCCCTGCACTGTGTCTTTGAGTGGTAGAGAACCCTGTGCCCTGTGACTGTGTAGTCTGGGCAACATTCCCATCCCGACCCATGTGCATGATCTCCAGCAGTGTAGCCCAGCTTTCTAAATCCTCCTGTAGTTTGGCATCCCTATGATATGAACTTCCTCAGCGATTGGTCACTCTTCCACGTCCCTGTACCACAGTGTGATCGAGGCGACCCAAGTACCCAACCACCCAATGTCCGCCCTCCTTTTGACCAATACCAAGGCCAGCTGTAGGAAGTTCCAGTGTATTTTGCCTCCTCTGGTTCTTTTAATAATACCAAGCAGACACACCTGGGGTGACTCCTCCAGTACAAACGCTGTCACTTCCCTCAGCTTCGCTGCCACCTGCCGCCAATAGTCGTGAACACTCGGACACTCCCATGCCATATGTAAGAAGGAGGTGCTTTTCCCCCGCACCTGGGAGTATCTGCCCTGCTACCTGCGTACATCCTGCTAAGTTTGATCAGTGTTAGTGTCGTGTAGTCCCTATAAAACCTATACAGGATCTGCACATTCGGACAGCATACACTGTAGGATTGGTGTCGGACTGATTCCGAACACCCCCACCGGGTATGTTGGCCTTTTGTACCAGCTAGCTCACAGTGCCACTAAATTCTCCTCTTACCAAGGAGAGAATAGTTCTTGGCAACCATCGAACATGACAACCCTGATCCCTCAGGACCGTGGAAACAATATACTACTTTTTGCTCAGTCACTTGTGCTTACTTAGTCTGTCTTGAGAGGTACACAGAATAAACAGGCTGGGCATTTTCAATAAGTATTTATTGAACAGTTGTTATTCTGGTGTAAAATAGATGAGCTGCAACAACTGTTAGACAGTAGCAGATATATAGGATTAGAAGCACTATGAAAGTAAATGGATGGTAAAGCTCTACCATCTTGCATTAATCATGAATACATACAGGTACATAAAATACAAGATGATAAAAAGATGCGTACTCCTAAGATGTCTCCCTAACTAGATGTACCTAAGTGTACATAGCATGTTTGTAGGTTTTACGCCAAGAATCCCTCTAGGATAAAGTCAACCCCATTACCTGAAGTGAGAGACTGTGGGACCCCGTCTTGGTCTCGAGTTGGACACCCCGCGAGGGATGTTAGACCACTGCGAGCTGGAGTGTCTGCATGCAGGAACCTCATTGTCTCTGGTCACTGTGTCCGCCGGGAAGTCCTGATCTCCTCTGTCTATCTTAGCAAGATGTGATGTATATATACCCATAGGTCTCCCCAGGGATCCTACCTCGCTGTATTACTGTGTCGGACTAAGGATGACGTCGGGCATGAACTTTATACATAGATATTATACAGGAGATGGTAGTCCCGCTGTGCTTCCGAGAATCCTCATGCATAATGTATGAGATTTCGAACTAGGGAAAACCCGGGTTCTGAATGCAGTGTCGTATCTAGGTAAAAGGTCAGTCCCTGTAAACCGTTATAAGTGCAATGTAGGGAAGAATATAGGTGAAGGGTTATGAAGTTACCTGGGCCTATATTATGATACCTATATGGAGTATAACACCCACTCCTCTTCTGAAAGGACGACATAGTTAAATTCGCAATGTACTACTAAGTTCACTAGACACTTGGTACGCTAATAGTTGTAATAAAAAAATAGTTTTCACTTAAAAATAATTTTAAAAGTTCTAAAAATCTTTAAAAGGAAATTTGTCACTCTAGCCATAGCTCTAATGTGTCCGTAGGTATAGTTCGAACTACTACAAGCATTTGAAAGCCATGTATGCACAAAAGAATGTCAATTTTGTTATGAGGTTCCAATTTTCATTTTGTTAGTCTAAAAGTCGAATTTCTCCCAGCACATGACGGGCCAAAATGAGTCAAATGTTTGTGTCCTGGCTGGTAGATGCAACATTATCGTTGCCTGCTTCCGCAGACGACGGTCCCTGTAACACATTGCAGATTATGTCAATTGAGCACAGATGATTTTCCGTGCTGTCCACAGCCGATGCTGAGGCAGCCTGTGCGCCGGCCAAGGCCTGGGTGTCAGAGGAGGAGCCGGTGTCCATACCAACATGAGCCGTGACTACTTGTGGAGGCTCTAGGAATGCCACCATCAACATTGGAATACGCTGCGGACACTGCAGAACATGGGCCGTTATTGGGTCCAGTAAAGCATCAACGTCCGGTTGCGTACATGATGGAAGTGTCAGACAGAGATCCAACACGCATTCTTCTCCGCAGAACAGGCATCGGAGGACAGGTAAGATGCAGTCCATACAGACTGGTCTAAATGACGAGAACTAAGATGCACTTAGTTCTCTTAGGCGAGGTGTGCCTAGATGTTGTACCATGCGATCACGGTATTTTCGCTCCAGGAGTAATGTTTCCATTTCCTTGGTGACTGGGACGTCCATTGCGTAGCAGAAAAATTACGATCAGGATACCTGCTATTAGCAACAGGATCAGCGGCAGTCCTCCAAAAATGCTTCCAAATACGGAGTGTATAAAGTTTGGTATAACTCCGAGGACCATCTGAAAGGTGTTTAATAGTCCAGAACCTATGGTCTTAAATAGGTGGACAATGCCAGTCGTATCAGACATGTTAAAGATACGATTTACCATTTCTGCGAAATGGAAGGGGCAATTCGTACGTATGAGCGTCTGTATCTCTGCTGAGGACCTTGCGATCTGGAGATCAAAAGTCTCTCGAGTGGAGGTTAAGGGCACAGACTTCTGTAAAAGCATGGCTTTCATTCTGCTCAAAGCATCAAACCGTATTAATGAAACATTTAGCGAAGGCCATAACGGCGCCTCCCTGACTGTATGTGTTGGTGGAAACAATACTTGCATACAGCAAGTAACCCTGGAGCTCACGGTTACCAGATATGCGATGCCCGGAAGCATCCCACAGCAACCTTGATCATTCAGCATCAAGTAACTCCCATTCGAAAGTAGCCTGAACACTGGAGTGATCACGGCAGCTTGGGCACCCCTGAAGTGACAGGATAAGTTTGCCACCAAACCGTTACAGGCCCCATGAAGCATTATATCCTGGCATATGAGTGATCCACTTAAAGTATTCTCACAGTTTATACCGCTCAAACCCGGCATCCAAATCTGAACGGTGATTCCTTGATGAATTACCTACCCATTTCTTCATATCTGCCTGCCTGCTTTTGTTCAAGGCAATTTTGGAATTGAAAAGTAGTGACCGGAAGACTTATGTGGCCATGGATTAACCATTCTGTGGACGGTGATTCTGCCACTGTAAAGGCTAATCTGTCCAGTTTTTCAATACGCAGCATTGTATACTTTGCTCCGCTTTGTGCCATCTCTATCTGTTTGTCTGTTAGATTATATGAGGAAAACAGAGACGCGCTGTTTATGAAACGCCAAGGCACATAGCCTGCGCGCAAATATTGCAGCGTCCAGCTTAATAACATAATAGAACGCAATTGTGATTGCCTGTGCTGTAATATGGACAAATCCTGTTCTAGTACATCAATAGCAGAAGATACAATGTTGCCCACTGATATCCCGGAGGTTAGTGTAGTTAACCTATTGTCAACCACTGCTAGAGCTTTCTCTAGGTTTATACGATCTATTTCGCGTAACCTCTCCGCCGCCTCTTGTTGTGATATTTTCCAAATCTCATTAAAGACAGCATAATAGAAACGTTTGTGACGTGGCTTCCTAGGACCTAATAGAAAATCCCGTAGGTTCACTTCCTCTGTAAGTAAGGATAAGTGTTGTTTCACTTGTGTAAGTGTTGAGATCTTTAGCCAATCGAGGCATATTTTCCCAACACTGTATGATGTCACTACTCCTGGGTGTTCTCTCTGTGCATAGCGTGGATCTGGCCTGTTGATACTAAACCCTTTGGTTTTACCCATGAATCTTTCCTGACAGCTATTGGTGTCTGTGGGCCAAATCAACCATCCCTTCCAATCGGGGTCTGATCTATTGTATTGCATGATCTTATCTAGCGTAATCCCTTCTTGTGATGTTATGTTACCCTTGGTGTGTGATGGTGTGGGCATCCGAGGTGTATTCAAATCTTTGTTCTTGGCTAGTCCAAGACAGGACGTTTGTTGCACCGTTTCATTCAAAAACATGATTTACTGAAGAATAAGGCATGCTCTAAATAGTGCCTCTGTTCCCTGGACCTGCCAGTCTCTAGTACCCCAGACAGATTTTAAGTCTATGGTGTCTTTCCATAAGTCGAAACCTTGTTCAGACAACTTGGCAATAAAGGAAGCAGAATAAATCTGTTTGGTGTTTGTCAACATATTTTTCTGTGCTGGTGTTGGTGCAACCTTATAATAATATGAGGCTGGGTCTGACGTGTTAAATCCTGAAAAATATGGAAACTTTTGTGCAAATGTTTTTGAACTGCTTTTCGGCGGTGTTGGGCAATGTTCCCATTGGTGGTATGTGAAAACATTTCTGGGATTAGCAGATTTATGCAGAAAATGATGACCATAATGTTGATAGCAATACATTGTTTCAAAGTCTGTTGTGTCTTAAACATTTCATTATTAGAAAAAGTAGCAGATTTTTCTAAATCAGACAACATATTTACAGTTTCATAATCCCAATCATCGGAAAATGTACTGGAGGTAATGATATCACTTAATTTTAAATAAATGTGGTATTTTTAAAAGTTTGGTCGGGCCAAATATATCGTAATCAACCTTGTCCCACACTATACCGTCAGGTATAGGAACTGCTGAAATGTTCACTGATGATAGGTCTCTTTTTTCACGATGTGATGATAGATGCGGTTTCAGAATCACATTCACAATCACATTCACTTTTTGCGCTGCAGATCTTTCTCGAAGATAAGTTCCATTTATAAGCATACTAAAGACAGTCACTAAGCCTATCCAGAAAAGAAAGAAAAGTATCCCGGTGATTACCCAGAGTTCCACCCAAGGTGATACCAGGTAAGTGTTTCTGAGAAAGTTCAGAAAGTCTTTAATTTGCTGGTTGCGTGTTTTTTGGGCTGGCATTGCTTCAGGTTCATTCGGATCCAATGAAAATGTATCAAAGTCAATGAAATAGCCAGATGCAGTTCTATCTATTTTCAGTATTTCCGCAGGTCTTGTGGACCCTGTAGCTTGCTCTTGTTGAGGCATGTTGATGTAGAGATCTGTGTTTGGTCGAGTTGAAATTTGTCTTTCATTTTGGTTTAGATTCTGATTAATAATTTCAGTTTTGAGAGGAACGAGTTCCATGGCATTATTGCATAGTCTATCATTCCGTGCAGGTGACTCTTCAAACGTTATGAGTCTTTCTGTTTGAACTTCTTGTATAGTAGTGAGAGGAGGGCATCGGCTACTCAGGAGTCCACGAGGCCTACTATTCAGTATCGGCCACATAGTGGGGTTTGATTAAGTCGATTGCGACAAATCTTTTCTCCTTTTTCCGGCAAGAGGAGGCAGAAGTACACTTCTTGTTCCTTCAACGGCCAGGACAGGTACAGGCTTTCTGTATGATGGCCCAAATTCTTTTTTGTCTGCAATTTTCTCTCTGACCAGATCCCCAACTTTAGGGACCCAGACAGGTCTTGCAGTAACTGATTCGACTCCCCCAGTGGCGGTCTGTTTCACCTGGACATTGCTTTGTAGTGCCCTGGATTCATTTAGCTCCTGTAAAACAGCCAAACGTTTATGGATGTCAAAAGGTTTTTCATCCGCCACTGTGCCTTCACAATCAAGATCAGGTACCCACATTCTCATCCCAAATAGGACCTCATAAGGAGTGACACCCCCTAGAGAACTTCTTGGCATGTTATTCAATGCTCGTTGCACTCCATACAAATGTTTTACCCAACTCTCACCCGAGCCTAATACTTTAGCTGTTAAAGACTGCTTTAAGTCCCGGTTTTTCCTTTACACTACCGAATTTCCCTCGGGATGGTACGAAGAGGAGTACCGCAATGCTACACCCAAACCTCCCATGGCTTCCTTGTAAGCCCTAGAGCTAAACGCGGGGCCACGGTCAGAATGTAATGTGCCAATTGCGTATGTCCCTATAAAGACTCGCAAATCTTTTATAACAGTTCGAGCGTCAGCTGAGCACTGGGGCCACACCCATAGGAATCTAGAGCAGGAATCCACGGCAACCATGATATACCTGTAAGCCCCATCCGTTTGTAAGGGGCCGCAGTGGTCCAAATAAACACACGCGAGCAGTTTGTCTTATATTAGCAATGGTGTCTGCGCTGGACGTGTTACGGTGGAGCCTTTCATCTGCTGACAGATGTCGCATTTCAAGACATAGTCCTTAGTCTGCTTTGTTAATCCTGGCCACCAGTAGCGGTGTTTCAGTAAGGAAACAGTCGCCGTAACTCCTGCATGTGCAGAACCTATACCCTTGTGTGCTGCTAGAATTAAACCTAACCTGCAATCCATATTTGGTATTACTCTATCCCCCACTCCAGGAATCTGAGCAAATGGAACTTTATTTGCATCTAACTTGTAGGAGTACTTGAGTGGAAATCTTTTTGGTAGTGCCGTTTTATTGCGTGTAGCAATAATTGCAACCATAATCTCACCGTCTATTCTCGTTTTTGAACGGGTTATTGCAGCTACGTAAGCCGTACGTACAGCCCCCTTTGCGGCTTCATCAGCCGATGAATTCCCTTCAACGTGAACGCCATCGCGTTGATGACTCAGTGTGTGTATCATGTGAGCCCTTGGTACTTCGTTTTTCAACTCAACTACCTGTTCCCATAGCATTTTATGCTTAATTGTGCCACCTTTTGCATCTTTTAACCCATTTTGTCCCCAGTGGTATAAGTATTCATTGTATGACTGTACATAGTAAAAGGAATCACACACGATTAGTGTGGGGAATTCTCGATCCGTATTTACCAGTGCCAGTAACAGAGTGTGGTATCTTGCTTTCTTCTGTACTCTGTCCTTTCTTTGTGTCCTGTACTCTGCTGCTCAGCCAGTCTCTGTGATGTCATGGAATGTTCCTTTTGTGTATGTTTGAGTCTATCTGTCAGTTGCTGTATGTAGGCTGAGCAGCAGTGATGCTGCTCCCGGTGGGGCTGATTAAGCTGTACATACTTACTTGGATTATTATGCTGTTTATCCTGTTTATCCTGTGACTTCTTCCCAAGAATAAACCTACAACTTGGATACAGCTACAACCGAGTCAACCTCTATTTTTATTGGATTCCACACTGGCGACGAGCAGTAAAGGACTCACAAGGATTTCACTGAACTTAAAGAGATCATCTTTGCAACTAAAGACAAGAAGAGAAACGTTTAAAAATACTTTCTTGCGTCTGGGTGCCCCACCGATGTCTGGTTCCAACGGACAGCCTCAGCCCAGAGCATTGTGTCACCCAAAGCTGATGTAATTCAATTTCTAAATTGTCTGCAACTGGCACTAGCGCAAACTTAAGGACAACCTGCGTTATTCCCTGCTATTGCGCTACTCCTACAACCTGCTGTTCAAAGGATAGTCAGCTGCTGGTTGGTCTTATTTTGACATACCTAGGAGATCGAACTAGCAATTGAACTAACTGTGGACTTAAAATTTATCTCTGCGTTTTAGTGTTGCCTCTATTATAAGTGTCGTGTTTAACTACGGCATCTCTGCAAATACGTCCCGTTACTGATCCTGCAGTTCCGCACGGTGAAGAAACTGCCTGCACGTACATGAGGACAAATAATTTTTGAGTGGTCTGAGGTGTTTTTGGCAACGTAATCGCAATGTAACTTTATTATTTCTTTGCCTATTCAGCAAAATCACGCTGCTGCTGTGATGCTCTTTAAACTGCTTTGTTGTGGTTCAAATTACGGATTGAGCCCGTGCACCTTACCTGTTGGTGTTCTCACGCGGCGCCGCAGTGTTCTTGTGTGACGTCTTGAAGTGATCTTCAACTCAACTGTCGCTGCTATGAGACGCCGAGCTGCACAGACGCTCCGTTAGCCATCCGGCACTGCTTCGTCAACGTGCCGCCATTTTTTTTTTGTGGTGGTTGGCATTGATGACCGAATGCTTCAATTCCTCAACTTTCATGTTTCCTCAAGGACTCCGGGGACCATGATCCTTTTTCTAAAGCTGCCCAGCTACCTAGCCGTGAGACAACATCGTGGGATAAGTCCAGATACTGTGGACCTTATTACCTCGAGAGGACATGAAGCATGTTCATCCAGCGCTCCCACTGAGTTAGTAAGAAGCCCGATCCTTATGAGGTGAGGAACACTCTTTCAAGCCTAACATGCTGCTTGGAGGTAAATCATACTACGGCTGGAACCATTTTCTACCTTGGTAAATCTACAACAGTACTACATGATCACTCTTAAACATTTTGAGACTCAAGTGTACATTCAGCACAAGAATACTCGGATACCAGGTTCGGGTATCGGTGTAAATTTCTTTTTTGTTTTTCATGCATAGTTTAATGTTTCATTGTATTTAACTATTGTGTCAAACTGAATTTAATATTAATTTAGTATGGTTTGTGTTTGGTTGCTGCATGTTTACAAATTTTCATGTCATGCTTGTGTGCTTAGGTGTGATTGAGTATAGATGAGCTGAAATTCTTCTGTGGTTTGTATGTAAGCATTTTTTTTAGATGCTGCATGTATTGACTTGGACATGTTTCAGTGATAGGTTTGTATTTATTACATCCTAAACTATACTTCTTAGCCATTTTTGCGCTCTAATATAGTGCTGGAATTGTTGTTTTCGTGCATCCTAAACTATTGTAGTGTTAAAACTTTACTTGTGTTGATTGATGTGAGTTACTTAGCCGTTATTGCGCTCTAATATAGTGTTGGGATTGTTGTTTTCGTGCATCCTAAACTATTGTCGTGTTAAAACTTTACTTGTGTTGATTGATGTGAGTTACTTAGCCATTATTGCGCTCTAATATAGTGCTGGGATTGCTGTCTTCGTGCATCCTAAACTATTGTCGTGTTGAAACTTTACTTGGGTTGATTGATGTGAGTTTCTTAGCCATTATTGCGCTCTAATATAGTGCTGGGATTGCTGTTTTCGTGCATCCTAAACTATTGTGCTGAGTCACCTAGGTGCTCAATTCAGTTTATATTTTCTTGGTGCTGAGCCATTAAGGTGCTCAATTCAGTTTATATTTTCTTGGTGCTGAGCCATTAAGGTGCTCAATTCTGTTTGTGTTGGGCATAATTTTTAAGCGCATCGTACTAGTGTGGGGGCATCTTACGCTCCCATTATTGCTTGCATTATTCAGTGGTGCGTTTTATTGCTTCCCTAACCACTTTTACGGAGCACGTTTGCTCCATCTTTCCATTTGCTTTTGTCCGGTGGTGGACTGAAACCACGTTAAGTGAGGTTTTTCACTTATTACTTGCATTTATTGTTGTGCACCATTCTTTTTGGTTGTTCTGGGTGTTGGGACACATTACTGGGCTTAAACCCATTTCTTTTATGTTTTATGTTATGAAACACTTCTCCTTGCTGTGGAAAGGGTGTGTGTGTGTGTGTGTTCTGTGTCTCTTGGTTTCCTTTCTCTTCTGTTTTCTGTGCTTTCTTACCACTCGTTTCCTTAGTTTTTATTGTCTCCGTTAGGGAGGGAGATGTGTGGTATCTTGCTTTCTTCTCTACTCTGTCCTTTCTTTGTGTCCTGTACTCTGCTGCTCAGCCAGTCTCTGTGATGTCATGGAATGATACTTTTTTGTATGTTTGAGTCTATCTGTCAGTTGCTGTATGTAGGCTGAGCAGCAGTGATGCTGCTCCCGGTGGAGCTGATTAAGCTGTACATACTTACTTGGATTATTATGCTGTTTATCCTGTGACTTCTTCCCAAGAATAAACCTACAACTTGGATACAGCTACAACTGAGTCAACCTCTATTTTTATTGGATTCCACACAGAGCTTTTAGTTCTGCAAGCTGTGCTGTGCAGTCTCCTAGAGACTGGGCTTTTGTACAACTCGGATGAAACTTTCCATCCTGCATGCGACCTTTAACGATTGCGCATGCGGCGCTGTATTGCTGTTTACTCCCAATGGCCAGCTGAGCAGATCCGTCAGTGTAAATGATATATTCATACTGATCTAGAGGCAATATTTCATTAGGGAGAGGATATTCTTGTTCGTATTGCAGGAATGCTTGCGTTTTTAGACTTGGGTCATACCTGTATTCTACATCTGTTGCAGTAAGAGAATTAGCCCATTGTATCCATCTTGGATGTAAAGGTTTTGCGTTTGGAACACTAGCCTTTGTAGCCGCCTCTAAAGCTGGTACTGGGGTTACGACATTTATTCGCTTTCCCTGAGCCAGTGCTCTTTCTCTTACTACCGCAGTCTGTACCGCTGTAAGAATTTTTTCTGTGGATGCAACGCGCATCTTCGCATTTGTGTACAAATGTGATTTGTACGCTATTGGTTCCGTTTCACCTTCATTATATGTTAGGTAGGTGTATCCTTATTGACCCGCAACTATACGGATCACTAAATTGCGTACATTTACGCGTGTCTGTAAGTGTTTTGAAGCTATCATATCAGCTTGTAGGGAATGAAGGATATCTGTGTGTTCCTGTGTCCATTGTCTAACTGAAAAGTTGGGTTTTATTAAATCGTAGAAAGGTTTAACTCTTTCTGCGTAATCCAAAATGTATGTTCTGCCAAAGTTCAGGAATCCCAGTATCGGTTGTAGACTTTTTAATGATTTTGGTGGTTGTAGCAGTGCACACTTTTGTAAAAAGTTAGCTGCTAATCTTTTCCCTTCACTGGAAAGCTCATATCCCAGGAAAAGGACATTGAGGTGGGCTATCTTTGATTTCTTAAAATTAAATTTGTAGCCCTCAGATGCAAATCCCAATATTATGGTATTTACTCTGTTCAAGTGTTCCTCCAGGTCATCATCCGTTAGATAAATATCATCCACATAGGACAATGCCTCTTCATCCAAATTTTGAAGTAATTCAGTTACTCTGGCTGAAAACAACCCGGGCTGTTCTTATACCCCTGGGGGAGTCTGCAAAATTGATGCTGGGAGCCTAACGCGGAGAATGCAGTTAAATACCTGCTTTCAGGTGCTATGTTTTGGCAAAAAAATCCATTTGAGATATCTAGTGTTGTTTTGTATTTTTTCCGCACAATGTTATTCATTAATGCGACACTGTGTGCATTTTGAGCTGCAAATGTCTTTGTGCAAGTGTTTAGATGTCTGTAATCTAAAACTAGATGATATGAGTTGTCAGGTTTCATTACGGGAAACAAAGGATTATTCATTTGAGAGGTTAAAGTTTCAATCACCCTTTGGTATTCAAGTTGATCTAGGATCTCCCTGACCTGTTTTTTAGCTTCTTGCTTTATTGGATACTGCCTCTGTGCAGTATTTTTTAATGGAATAAGGTGGTGGGTTGAATCCTCATCCCATCCAACATGGTTTTTGTATAATGCCGGGGCCAGGGCTACCGCCCACTCCCGTACATATGTATATTTTAGATATCTGGGAACAGAGTCGGAAAAGGCTGGTAATATCACTGTCTCTCCCTTAGGCAGTCCATGACGAATGCTAGCGGCCAATCTTGTTCAGCTAATAGAATGTCATAACCAAACGTCAGGTTCTCCCAAAAGAGACTCCTAACTTTCCTGCATTTGTCCCCCTCCATTTGGAGTGTTATTTCATATAACTTATGTGGGACACTTACCCTAGTATCAGGTGTTTCCACCGTGATATAATCATTCAAGTCCACTGTCACCAGAAATTCCATCAGGTTCTGGCAAGCTATTGTTACTTCTGCCGTACTGTCTAGCATCGTCAGAGCCCATTCCCCGTTCAGTAGTTGAGTCCTCAGAATTCTGGGCATGTCTGATCTTTAGACCTGCGACCTTCTTCTTTTTGAACTGAGGTTTTGGTTTGGCTTTATCTTCTTTTTTGGAAGTATAGTCTTGAGCGTGTTGCTTGTCTCTGGACTTTGTACGCTCTTCTTGTCTGTCTGACCATCTTTCGTCTCGGAGTTTTTTGTTGAACCCTGAAAGGAACGAGAGGAACATGTATCAGTATCCTGATACCTGTTAGGTTTCCTAATATTGTCCCTATTCCTAAGGTTATACCATCGTTTCGGAGGGCTCCTGTGTAAGAGATCTACCTCTGGATTAAGATCTGTTTTCTTTAACTTTTTGTTTTTTGTTATTGTCCCACTTCTTTTTTGATGAAGCAGGTGTCTGCTTGAAGGTGTCCTTTTCGGGACTAACCATCAGTTGTGGTTTCAATGCTTTTCCACCCAAACTGTCCCTGCCTAATTCTGCATACGCAGTTTCAATTATTTTAGGTAGTTCGTGCTCCTGTTGTAAAGGACTGAACTCCCTTAGGTGTTGGCGGATAGCCACTGATGCTGCTTCCCCTTTAATATTTGCTAATATTATGGCTGATACCTGGGCATAATTACCTAGTAATTTCATCCCTAAGTTCAGAGCCTGTTCTGCTCCGTACTCATTTTGTATTTGTCTTAATACATCTGGTTTTACTGCTAATGACGGGATACCATGTGTTCTGGTATATATGTCAGCAAAAACTGTACCCCAAGAGGTACAATCCTCTATCTGTGGTGTTATCCCCATGGGAAAGCAGATTGTCAGCATTCTATGTTTTTCATATGGGCTAGTATTCGGGAATACTGCTTCTAATTCTGTTATTTTTTGAGCTACCCAGAATGGCATTTGTTCACGTTTTGCAGGCATTTTACCCATTACTGCGTGTAAAGTTTGTGGTGTGACTTTAGTTGCTGTATTTTGACCTGTATTTGTGTTTGTTGTAGCCATTACTGGCTGGACCGTTAGTGTCCTCATGACGAACTGTGTCATGTTTCTGTAAAGTTTTATCAGTTCTTTGTGAAGTATAAGTAATTCTCCTCCTGGCATTGTTTCAATGTCAGGATGTGGTGTGTAGGCTGCTAATACTGGCCATGTTGCTCCTTCTCTTCCGAGCGGACCGAGTCTTACTTTATTTCTTGTATGGGGGAGGGCGCCTTTAAACCAGTATAAATGTTCCTGGTAAGTTAGTGGAACTTCAATGTCCTCATAGGGACAATATTCGTCCGGTATTCCACTTTCTGTGTAGAAGTGAAATGTTTTTGTCCTTGCATTTGCAACTGGGAATGTAACCCAGGAATAGAATACCTCTATTTTAAATTATTTGTGTGCCTCAATCATGAAAGCCACTGGTCCACCCCTGGATGTTAGACCGTGTGCACCTAGTTTTATGGTAACAGCATTTCTAACATTTTCTGCAATTGAAATTGCATCTGCGTCTTCTTCGTCTGCTGAGAGATGCAACTCTTGCACAACTCTATCTATTATTTCTTCAGTCATTGTTTTTAGAGAAGAAGAGCTTTTTAAGGGAACTAAGATAAGGTGTTTTGCACAATTTAGGAACAAAGTGTCCTTCAAGCTTGATTAACCAACAGCCAATAAATAGTATTTTTGCCTACTCAGCTGTGGCGGAGTTTGTGCCTACCCACTCCAGACGTCTCTGGGGAGTTGTGAGTAGGAGTCTCTGAGACTAGCACGACTGAACTACTCAGATTCTACTGTTAAATAAGTACCCAACCAACGTTGGCGTCGCCATTTCGTGTAGTTCCTATAAAACCTATAAAGGATCTGCGCGTTCGGACAGCATACACTGTAGGATTGGTGCCGGACTGATTCCGAACACCCCCACCGGGTATGTTGGCCTTTTGTACCAGCTAGCTCACAGTGCCACTAAATTCTCCTCTTACCAAGGAGAGAATATTTCTTGGCAACCATCGAACATGACAACCCTGATCCCTCAGGACCTTGGAAACAATATACTACTTTTCGCTCAGTCACTTGTGCTTACTTAGTCTGTCTTAGAGAGGTACACAGAATAAACAGGCTGAGCGTTTTCAATAAGTATTTATTGAACAGTTGTTATTCTGGTGTAAAATAGATGAGCTGCAACAACCGTTAGACAGTAGCAGATATATAGGATTAGAAGCACTATGAAAGTAAAGGGATGGTAAAGCTCTAACATCTTGCAGTAATCATCAATACATACACGTACATAAAATACATGATAATAAAAAGATGCGTACTCCTAAGATGTCTCCCTAACTAGATGTACCTAAGTGTACCTAGCATGTGTGTAGGTGTTAAGCCAAGAATCCCGCTAGGATAAAGTCAACCCCATTATCTGAAGTGAGAGACTGTGGGACCCCGTCTTGGTCTCGAGTTGGACACCCCGCGAGGGATGTTAGACCACTGCGAGCTGGAGTGTCTGCATGCAGGCACCTCAGCGACTCTGGTCAATGTGTCCGCTGGGAAGTCCTGATCTCCTCTGTCTATCTTAGCAAGATGTGATGTATATATACCCATAGGTCTCCCCAGGGATCCTACCTCGCTGTATTACTGTGTCGGACTAGGGATGACGTCGGGCATGAACTTTATACATAGATATTATACAGGAGATGGTAGTCCCGCTGTACTTCTGAGAATCCTCATGCATAATGTATGAGATTTCGAACTAGGGAAACCCCGCGTTCTGAATGCAGTGTTGTATCTAGGTAAAAGGTCAGTCCCTGTAAACCGTTATGAGTGCAATGCAGGGAAGAATATAGGCGAAGGGTTATGAAGTTACCTGGGCCTATATTATGGTACCTATATGGAATATAACATTAGATATGTGTGATGTAGATAGTTAAAGTGGGCCAATTTAAATCTGGCATTGCATGAAACGGTCTTCAGTAGCTCACATGTTCCATTCCACTCCGGATCAGTGAGGGATTCTGCTAGCACCTTCCGCCATGCTCACCGTGCCACTGGCTCTGTCCAGACCCTATCCGCCTTGAGTGTGTTGTATAGGTGCGTCTCATCGACCCGGCCGTTACCAATAGGTGAAGAGTGTCCGTCACCCGGGGGGCATTCGGCAACTCCGTCCAGATCTTTCGTGCTGTGTTCACCAGTTTTACTGGAGGAATTGCCCCCCCACACGCAAACGTTTCTTGTGCCTCTGCAAATGTGAGGAACGCCTTCTCTGGGTATAGGTCACCCAGCGTTTCGCAACCCCCCTCTTTCCGTCTCGCCACAGACATGTATTTTTCAATTTATTTAAATGGGAGCAGTATCCATATATCCAGCTCCCTAGTGAAGGGAGGTCTTTTAAACATCCTTGTGACCACTCGCTCCCATACTTCTGCCACCTGTTTGACCAGATAAGGGGCATCAAGCGGCACATGCGATCCACGCACTAACAATTCCATCTAGGAGCACATGCCGTAGGTACCGCGGAGTAGCCTCATCTCCCAGTTGTCATTCCAAACACCCACTGAGCAGTATGTTGCAGTTTGGATACACAATAGTAAAGTTCTAGGTCTGGAACACCCATTCCACCCCTCAACATGTCACGCTTGAGATGGGGGAGTGCAATCCGGCTCCTCTTCCCAGCCCACACAAGGGAAATCATTAAACTGTCTAGTGTCTTAAACAAACTGCACGGTAGCGTATAGAGAACATTCTGGATGATGTAGAAGCACCTGGGGAGGAAAAACATTTTCGCCACCGTGACTCTCCCCATTGTGGAAAGCGGTAGCGTATTCCAGAAGTGAACGGACTTAGTTAGTCCGCCCACTAGTGGTTCAATACAATGCTGTTGCTGGTCCTCTATAGCATGATCCACCATGATGGCAAGATACCTAAAGGAGGTTTTCTCCCAGAGCAGCCCCAGTGGGGTCAAGTCCATCTCAGGCACCCCTCCAATGCTCCCAAGGGGAACAATAGCGCCTTCCTCCTATTAAAACACAGACCTGCTACCTCCCCAAACATCTCCAAGTGTGTTAGTAGCTGCAGTACTGTTTCCAATTGGCGCTGCAGATAGAACAATAAGTCATCCCCATATAAGGATATCAGGTGCGTTATGTCCCCCACCCTTATGCCTGTGTCTGTGATGACTTTCCGGCGCTTAGCCGCCAGTGGCTCCATTGCCAAGGTGTAGAGGAGTAGTGATAGTGGACTGCCCTGCCGCATACCCCTCCGCACACCCAACTCATCAGACAACAGTCACTCACTGCGTACCATAGTGCTGGGTGCTGTGCACAGTATCTTCACCCACTTATAAAAGTGGGGGCAAAACCCCATCTTCCAGAGACCGAGCTGCAGGTAATGCCACTCCACCATATCAAATGCCTTCGTAATAACCACAGACACCACCACCATGTCTCTGTCCCTACCCCGCACTGCGTACAGCACGTGGGCAAGCCTCTGTGAATAAGGGCTGTGCTACATCCCGGCATAATGCCAAACTGGTTCTCATGAACAAGTGTTCCCACTACGCCAGTCAGCCATTCTGGTAGTACCTTACAAAGTACCTTTGTGTCCACGTTAAGCATGGTGAGGGGCCTATAGGAAGACAGATCCATCACGTCACCCCCGGGCTTGGGCACCATACATATTACTCCCTCTCTGAGGGTGGGGGATTTCATTTTCTTAGATTTACTTCCATGTACTTAACAATTATAACTTTAACATAGTATTTTATTTGGTAATGTGGTATCACTATCCTCACATATGTATTCGTGTATGCACATGTACATGCTATTAAAAACTTCAACAGATTTGAGGGGCGTGGCTACCACCAGAGAAGATGGATGGCTAGAACTGGAGTTCTGCTTTGGCCGCTAGTCACTGTGGCTTTTCCTGCACATAACAGGGACACTGTCCCACTTCCATGCAGCTGCAGTTAAGATGAGGAGCCCCCGCTGACCACTCAGCTCCTCAGTCCAGCCCTCGATGAGTGTTATGTTTGCAGCTCCCTTGGGACCGCATGGCACCTTAGTGGACATCGGAGGCCCCACCTGTCCCTAAAATGGGCACTGTCTGGATCATCTCCAAACAAGTGAGTTTGCCATCCCCAGCAGCCTTTACGAAACCAGTTGTCATCTAGGGGTGGAGGTCCCTTACCTACCCCCACTTTCACTTGTCCCCAGACTGCAGTACCGCCACCACCATTGTTCTACTGGTGTTACCTGCCTGACTTCAAGATGGCCGCCAATCTTACTTTGGGACTTTTTATTCCCCTACCATAATCAAACTCCTATTCACTGCTGCCTACTCCTTTTATTTTGCGAAATCCTCGGGTGACCCTACTTTGAGAGGAACTTTCACCCCCCTCGCAAACTTATACGATACCGGTGAGCACATACATCTCCTCCAAGCACAGTCATCTTCTTCAAACAAGGAGGGATCTTTCTTGTTATAACTCAACGACATACTTAGTCATCAAACTCACCCGCAATTCAGCTCTCTTCCAAAGACGATCTACAGTTTGCTTGGCGCTAACAGCTTCTCTTACACTCCACCGCTATCATGTCTGACCAGACAGCTCACAAATCCAGTGTCACCAGGGGTGGCTTGAAAGATGAGAAAACTGCACAAAAGAGATCCAAACAAGATCCCCCTGCCCCAGACTCACCGATTAAATCTAAACTAGATGCTCCCCCTACTCTGCAACTTTTTATGCAAAAACTTGACGCTCTACATATCCTTGCTCAATCCAGTAAAACTAGCACAGAATCTATGCAATAATACCTATCAAGCATTAAACAAGACATACACCTCTTGTGGGGTGGGGGGGAGAAGAGTGACAGAAGAAAAGTCTTGCATATGCTGCTTAGAGTACCACAAACAGATCTCAACCAAAACCTTATCAGTCAGCACTTCAAACCTGGCCCGCTTGGAGAGAATCCTGACAGACTTGGAGGATAGACATAGAGGGGGAACCTTTGAATTTTTGGCCTCCTGTAGAACGCGGAGGACCAGGCATCATTGTTCGTAGAAAAATGGATTCCTTAAACTCTAAGCTTGAACTTTACAGAGGACTTCGAAATAACTAGAGCTTACAGAGTACCTACATTTAAACCGAAAAACACCTCAAGACCCAGAGCCTTGATGTTTCGTCCACTTCAATACTCACACACAGAACTAATTCTCTCCCACATGAAGAAGGTTCAAAGGATCATCTGGCATGGCTCCTCGATCCGCATCTCCCAAGACTACTCCAAATGCACAGTCAAGAGAAGAAAAATGTTCCTTGCCCAAAGGAAAGTCCTGAAAGATCCATCAATACAATTCTTCTTCATCAGCCCTGCTTGTCTGAAAACCACCTAGAATGGGAAAACGTCCATCTTTGATGACCCTCGAGACTTGTATTCTTTCATTTTGGAAGTTCAGGAGTCCAAAATGAACTCTAGGGCCTCCACGTTTGATCCAGTTACTCTTATGAAATCCGCTACTAACTGCTAACCGCTCGAAATGCGACAATAATCCACTTACCTAACCCTAATTCTCAAACACCTAAACACTTATACAAAACATTTTAAACAGATGTATAATCCTGTTTATCGACAAGCAAACTCTCCCCTCTAATCGCCTAAGGCTTCAAGTTCAACTAACCTCAGCTTACCTCCCTACCAACACCACCTACTAAAGGGCTGAGCTACTACCTTAAGGCTCACTGCTAACCCACAAATGAATAACCAGTTCTGACAACACTTTATAAATGCTTTGATAATGTTATAGTGTTTTGATACATGTTTAGATATATGTTTTGATACTAGTCCAAAACGCACACAACACATACAAACGCATACAATTAGCATTCACACATACAACAGCAGTTACGACATTAAGAACGCTTAGAACTTTTTGAGGTACAACAGGTACACTAAGCAACAGGTACACCAAGCACACCACACTCACTATATCTACCTTTGTCTGTCTGTTTTAAGCTAGACCATATGCTAAATACTTCGGAAGTGTATTGTTTATGTACAAGCCCAAAACGGACCGCTTACATCATATTTCTAAACGATCTTTAAAGCTTTGGGTTACTATGATTAGGTTTTGGTGTTCTGTACATTATATATGACCAATGTGACCAAAGCAACCAAAATGAACAATTCTGAGACTGTTAAATCCATGTGGGATTTCATGAACATATACACAAGGTGCAACCGGTATTCTGCACTAATTATGCTCAATACTTTCTGCCTATGTCGGACAGATTGTAGCTATCTCATATGCCAAATACTTCAGATATATACCAGATATGTACTAGACCATGTACTAGACCAAATTGGGCAGCTTATGTCTTATGCCTTATGTCTTGATACGCAGTTTATCTTTTGCTTTAAAGCTGCCAAACTGTACATAGACATACAATGTGACATATGTGTTCAATGTGACCAATATGAAATCCTTATAGCTACTCACTACAATTTGAATGTCAGATACTCTAAATGCACTAGGGACACCATGTTTATCAGGACCAGTACATGCACCTACACACACCTAAGTTTGCTAGAGTAAGGGTAAGATATAATAATTTAGCTAAACACTTCATACTTGGACTAGTCCTCAGTGGGCTTTATATTTTATGTCCCACACACAGTTCAAGTTTTTTTTTACAAAATCTATTTGTCTTGTTGAATTTGATGGTTTTGTCTATCACTTGTGAGAAATATTCGCTATCCTCCAAAAGGTGCTCAATTCCACTTTATGCTAGGTTAACAAATCCCCTCAATGCCCTGTCCCCACTACGGCACAACTAAATAGTCACAAATATCCCCACTCGCACACATGCAACCACCTCACAGAGATGCCTGATGTCCCTCCTGGGCCACCACTCTACCCACACACTAAAAGACAATGTTGCTGACTCTTCCTCTGTCTTATAGGGTCATACTACCTCCCAGACTGTTCAACACCTTATCGTCACATTTTACTCTATAGGATAAGCCCAGCTTTTCTACTTCACAGCCTAATACCACACCTAGGGGGTGGCGTTTGACCCTTTGACTCTAGACTCAACCCCTTGTGGCCTCCACCGCCTTAACTCTAGTTGAAAGATCTGCGTACTTGCTCCAGGTACATGGTTTCGACTTGTGCTCTCCCGTTCTTCTATATTTTGTCCTTATTTTCCTACTTTTCTCACTTCTCCACCTTCTCCCCTTCCACACACCTCCAGACCCTTACATTCCCTCTCCAACGCTCCCCCACTATCCCTATTTTGCTTTCCCATCTCCAACTCTTCCTTCCCCCAACTCCCTCTTCCCTACATTAGGTGGGATCGATACCCTCATTCCAACCTAGGTCATCAAAATACAACTACATTCTCTCATTGTGAACTATGCATACCCAAAACATGCATAATAGAAAGATATTATCCCTTAATGTGATGGGATTGAACCACCCCTCCAAAAGCCAGAAAATTTTAGACTACCTCCAGAAACTTAGGGTGACCTAATCCTCTTACGAGAAACAAAGGTACCTAAGAAACAAGCCATCCTTTTACGTAAACATTGGGTGAAATATCTATCTAGTGCTCCGGCCATCAAAAAGAAAAACGGCCTCATTACCCTTATCTCTAATTCTTCGGGCCGCCAGATCACTTGCAGTGAAGCAGATCCAGTAGGAGATGGCTAATTACAAATCTCCAAAAGGGCGATAACACATTCATCGTGGTACACCGACTTCCCATCCTTCTAGTAACAGTTTCACAAGAATTTAGCACACAGCCCCCCATAAAGTAGACTTATCATGGGTGGTGACTTCAACCTTCCATGGGACAGAACCCTAGATAGGAACTCATCCTTCCCCCTTAGACTGAGCAAATCTCACAAACAAATGATACATCTGTGCAAGGAGCTCAAACTGAAAGATGTATGGAAACTATTTAACCCTACAGACAAAGAATAATCATTCTTCTCCCATCCCCACAACTCACTCTCTCGTATAGACTACATCCTAATAGATGAGGTTCACATCTCCAACACCTCTAGCCCTACCATCGAACCAATCCTGGTTTCAGACCATGCCTGCATATGCCTCCTATATCACATCTCTGTACCCTTAAACAAACCAAAAACCTGGAGAATAAACAATCTTTTAACAGAAGACCCTATCTTTAGGTAAAAGATTAAGAATGAAGTTATTCACTTCATAGAAATAAATAGAAACTCATGTCCCAATTCTCAAATTGTATGGGATGCCTTGAAATCCACCATCCGTGGCCATATGATAAAACTAATGTTTTGGAAAAACAAACAGGATAACTCCAACTTAGATAAACTGTAACAAATAAAATCTCTAGAGAATGACCTTAAATTAAGCCCAGATAAATTATGCTTAAATCAACTTATAAAGTTGAAATACAAATTTAATAGAATATTGAGCAATAAAGCATACATCATCGTGCAAAAAAACCAAAGGTATCTCCTTCTGCAGACGTAACATAGCCAGAAAAATACTAGCCTCCTATCTTAAACAAAACTACTGTCATTCCAGGATAACCTCCATTACTAATGCAGATGGCACACCCTCCACAAAGGAAGTGGATATACTTACCGCCTTTGGATCTAGCGTAAAGGTTCCGGTAAGAGGATTCAATCACACTCCATATGAAACTTGCCTACAATAACTTAACACAATCCCCATCTCAAAAATAGACAACAATACTAAATCCCAGTTAGAAAAACCCATTACCCAAAGCGAGATCACAGGCGCAATCAAACTACTCAAAGTTGAGAAAGCACCAGAGCCGGAAGGCTTCCCCACCTCCTTCCTTCTACCATACCTGGGATGACTCCCTTTTCATACCCCTGTAATACCTCTTCTTTCACTTCTTGTTAGAAATGGGGTTTCTGGTTGGCTAGAGTATGCACCTAAGCCAGGGAGAACCCACTACTCTAGTCAGGGTTGGGGAGTGACACACACAAGATAACCCCTGCTCACCCCTTGGCAGAGCAGCCAGGCTTATCCCAGAGGCAATGTGAAAAGCGTTTGTGCAACACCCACACCCAAACACACACACCCCGTTGTCACACAATATACACACCAATAAGAAAGTCCACACAAGGTTCTATCAAAAATATCCTTTGTATTATACCAAAAACACATTAGACCACAATCCCATAATTCACTTTGCCAACTAGGCAGTTATCATGACATCACATAGACCATAAATTACTTTGCCAACACGCAATTTTCATAATATCACATAGATCATAAATCATTTTGCAATAAAGCCAGCACCATAAACTACTTAGGTAGGGCAATAATATCAAGACGTGTATATGGCCCCTGTCACAAGAACATCATTACTGTGCACCCTCACTGTACCTATGGTGCAGTTTCTAGGAATATCAGTACTTGCTATCCGGACCATACAGGACACCACAGTAGGGCATAAACTGCAGTAGTTAGGGCACACATCAAAAACAAATCACATCAGGGCAAGAGATGGAGGTGATAATTCATAGGAATTACCCGGGTGCTCCCTAAACATGAGGCCACAGCGCTCCTGTGCTGTTTCTACAGGGTACCCAGTAATCTCTACAATAGCCTGAGCAGGATCGGCACCTCTGTCGAGGATCGCCACCGGTCCTGCTCTCTGAGGCCACTTCTCATGTACCCCCAAGTACGTGCCTACATCTGAGTGGGGGAAGGCACACACACCCTTCCCTTGCGGGGAGATCTCCCTGGGCCCCCCCTCAGCGTGTAAAACAATGGAGTGCGGCTGCCCGTGGAAACGCGGGGCCGCTGCAGCCAATCGTTGCTTCCCAACTGTGATTACAAACGCTGCGTCCCGCTCTTGGGCGGTGCATGATTTCAGCCAGGAGGTGGGGGAAGGGCCCTCATTCGGTCCCCGGGGTGTTCACCAGCCTCGAGCCCTCTCCCGGCTCCCGGTCTTTCCACGAGGCAGGCGAAGATCAGAGGCTCTCCTCCGACCTCCCTCTCAGCCGGCAGACCTCACTCTCTGGCCTCCATCAGTACTTTTTCGCCGGGGGTGGCTGCCGTGCTGAGGACTCACGGCTTCTCGTGGCTGGCCCCACCTTTCCCCTCAGTTCTGGGACTGTTGCCAGGCAGCGCCTAGGGCTTCCTTGTCAGGCTGCCGTGGCCTCTCTTGCGGAGACCGTGCCGACTGGTTCGTCCTCTTGCCGGCCCCTCAGCTCATATCTGCACTTCGGGCACGGGCCCCTACCCCTCCTGGTACAGCTGCCTCGAAAGCTGCGCTGCGCTGGGTCTTTCACGGGGTGGGGGATACTTTTTTAAGCAGAAACGAGACAAAAAGGAATATAAGCACTCAACATGCGCTTCCTTTGGTTTTCCCTGGCAACGGCCAAGTGGAGACAATGCAGCTCGGCACAAGTCCTGACGAGCCAGCACCAGGACTGGAAAAATAGCGCTCACACCGTTGGCCAATAAAAGCGCTCAACATGCGCGTTCTTTAAAATGAAGGAAGCAAAAAACACATCGCTCACCAGGCGCTTGTTGTGGTTGGTTTTGTTTCAGCCCTTCCTTAGCTTGGAGTGAACAGCAAAGCGCTCCATACACACTTTGCAAAGAAGAAAATCATGAAGTGCTCTTGCAGACTTCCTTTTAAAAAGGTGAAGAACAGTCCAGTCCTTCTCCTGCCTCCTGCTCAAGGCAGGCTCTTTTTAAATCTAGCAAGTATCTTTCCTGAAGTCTTTTGTATCCCTGAGACATCCAACAGGAGGCCAGCACACACAAGCCCTTGGAGATTCTTCACAAGCAGGACATCACAGCAGGGCAAAAAGAGTCACTCCTTTTCCTCCACCATAGACAGACGCAGCAACTGCAGACCAACCCACCCCTCATTCAGAAGAGGCAGCACTCCTCCCACAGTCCTTCCGCTCTTCTTCTTGGCAGGGTCCTCTTGTTCCTTGAAGTAATCTAAAGTTCTGGGGTTTTAGGTCTAATACTTATACCCCATTTTGTCATTGTTCTCTTTGCTGTAAGGGTCTCTGAACCCTGTACAAACCAGTCCTGAGCTCCCTGGTGCAGCATGACCACATGGGGCAGAGACAGCATTGTGCAAAGGAGACACAGCCTATTCAGGTGCAAGCAAAACTTCTCCCACCACTCCAAATGCAGACCAGGTCTATTCAGCCTAGCTATAATTCACCCAGACCCAGGCCAGGCAGGGCACACCTCAATCCCCCCTTGTGACTGTCTAGAGTGAATGCACATCCCCAGCTCCTGTCACTCCAACACCAGACGCTGAATACACAAACAGCAGAGGCAGACAGAATGGTAAAGCAAGAAAATGCCCACTTTCTAAAAGTGGCATTTTCAAACAGAGGTTTAAAAAACACCTTTACCAAAAGGTGCGTGAATATATTCTGAGTTCAGGGAGCCTAAACTCCATTCTTCTATGTTGTCCCTATTGAAAGCTACACATGTAAAATGTTACAGTGCAGCCCCATTGTTAAGCCTATGGGACAGACAGCCTTTCAACAGTGAAAAACAAAATACACAGTATTGCAATATCAGGATGTCACACACACCAGTACATGTCCTACCTTTCCCATATACTGCACCCTGCCCATGGGGTTACCTTGGGCCTACCATAGGGGTAAATGGAAGGTTTGGGCCTGGCAAGTGGGTGCACTTGTCGGGGCAACATGGCAGTTGAAATTGGTGTTCAAAAGAGAAATAATTTGTAGTTACAACAATACCATTCATTGTGTTAATGGTGATGTTCTAGACCATGTCACTAATGATATAATTGATTATCATTTATAGGCACAAATGACATCACAAATGGTATAAAGACTGCTGCAACTACACTTAGTAGCAATATATATCCTTATATAATTAATTAAAGCTGAAGGCTGCAGAAGCTTTACCACATTACCAATGTTTTTGCTGATAGTGAACTATACATTTTCATTTCAAACAGATGCAAAAGAAACAGTGTATTTCATATTCAACCATGCCATAAATGGTGATGTACTATGTGATGCCACCAGTGATATCTTCAACATCATTTGGTCAGATCATGAGATGTACAATGGGTGAGTTGAACAAGTTACTTACTTTAAGTAACACTCTTTCTGGTGAATACTCTATCTAACCACAGAATCATCACCTTTTGACTATCCCCAGACACCAGACTGAATTAGGAAGATTTTAACAGCATTCTCACATGCCAGAGGTGGCGCCATGTGGAACTGCGTTGACTTTGTTCTGCCCCAGAAGTGACATCGGAGCTGCATATGAGCACCACCTCTGCGTATCAATGTCAGTTTCTTTATTAGCTTTGTCAGCACTCTCGGAGACATGGAGACAAAAAATAATCATAGTTATCAGCATGCGGATCTCTAATTTGGGAGCTTTTTAGATGGAGAAAAAGACCATTCCACAGAATGGGGATGAGAGAGTGTGGTGAGGAATATCCAGCCCGAGTATCCACTAGAAAGTGTGTTACCGAAGTTAAGTAGCTTGTTCTTCTGATGGATACTTCTAATCTCATATTCCTCAACTTTAGAATAGATACCAAAGCAGTACCTCCGAAGATGTTGGGTTGGTGACTTACTCATATAAAAAGTCCAGCAGGACCAAATAGGCGAAATGCCCTTCCCGTTGGGCCTGGTTGTCAAGGGAGAAGTGCTTTGTGAACACATGTACTGACTCCCATGTCATCGTCTGACAGATATCAAGAATAGGCACTCCACGTGCCAGGGTACTGGTAGCAGCCTTGGCCCTGTTGGAATTGGAGGCTTCTTCTTGGCCAGTGTGTATCAGCTTTTAATGCAGGTGACTATCTGCCTTAACAAAGTTCTTTTCAGGACTGCCTCGCCTTTCTTTGCCCAAGAACCCAATAAATAGATGACTATCCACCCAATGGTCTTTGGTGCGATCAATTTAAAAGTTTAAAGGTCTTTTGGGGTTCAGCCGATTAAGTCTTTCATCCGCTTTCAAGGGGTGAGGTGGAGCAAAGTACATTGGGAGGGTGATGGATTGGCTAACATAAAAAAAAAGGCATTAAAGCAAAAAGGCTGCCCTGGTCCTCATCAGCTCTTTGGGTTAAAGGTGGTTTAAGGTGGCTGCAATGAGAGATCCTGAAGTTTGCTCACAAGACAAGACTAAGTCACAGTGACCAGAAACACAGTCTACAAAGTAAGGGGATGTAATATACAGCTGTAAATTGGTTCAAATGTCGTACTCATGAGCAAAGTGAGAGCCAAATTAAGATCCCACTGTGGCATCACAAAGAGTGTGGGAGGAAACAAATGAGTCAAAACCTTTATAAAACTCATCACAACAGGTGATTTAAACAAGAACTGTCGGTCTGGTAAATGTAAAAAGGCCAAAATGGCTGAGAAATATCCTTTACCGGTGCCACTGCAAGTCCTTCATGGGCCAGGGATAAAACAAGCAAGAAGACATCTGACGTTTGGCCTATAATGGGTCAGTATTGCTGATGTCACACCAGGCAACAAACTTGTTCCAGTGCCCGGCATAGACAGACGTTGTAGAGGGTCGCCTGGGAGCCAGAATGACATCCACAACTTCATGAGGAAGCTTAAATCCAGTCATTTGTCATTGCTCAATCTCCATATTTGGAGGTGCAGATTGTGCAGGTTCGTGTGCAGGCTCCTGCTGCTGTGACAGGAGATCCTCCCAAAGCAGCAGGCTGATTGAAGGACAGATGCTTATGCCCAGAAGCTGCAGGTACCATTCCCTTCTTGCCCAATCTGGAGCCTCTAGAATGACGATGGTTCGGTCATTCTTGATGTTCTTCAAAACTTGAAGAGGCAGGGGCGGAAAGGAGTACAGGAGTCCTGTGCTCCACTCTATCCGGTACACGTCTTTAAGAGGGAGCCTTCTTGGAAACTCAAACTCACAAATATTTTGGCACTGCACGTTCTCGGCTGTCACAAAAAGATCTAGCCAGGGATTTCCCTATTTCTGGAAGATGTTCTGTGCCACCTTGTGGTGTAACCACCATTTGTGATCTCCCAGGCTCCACAAGCTGAGTTCATCAACAGTGGCATTCAAAGATCCCACCAGATGGTTCACAACCAGGAATGTTCCCTGAGGCTCCAGCCTGCTCAAGAGACGAAGTGCCTCCTGACACAGGACCAAGGACCCCATCCTGCCTTGCTTGTTGCAATACAACATGGTGGTGGTGGTATTGTTCATGAGTGCCTGAAACAGCCTCCCTTTGTTGGACGGTAGGAAGACTTTAAGTGCCAGGTGAATGGCCATCAACTCCCAAAACTTTGTCCTCGACTGACACCAGTCCCCATATCAGTGTCTCTGATCGCCACCTCTCCCAGCATCAGTCTCCACCATTTGTTGAGTGGAGCCGGGAGAGGGGTCTTCTGCTTGTCCAAGTACGGTTGAGCAGCCTCCACCGCAGACCTTTACTGTCTCCTCTGAAATCTGGATGAAATTTGACAGGTTCCCCTGGTTCTGGACCCATTAAGATTTCCCGTTCTACTTCAGACTCTGCATATGCCACCTTGCATAGTTGAGGAGCAGGATTCAGTAGGCCAAGAGGCACAGAGCCACAGAGCCACTTTCACCAAGACCCAGGATTGAGCTGTAACAACAGGTTCATTGACTGAATGTTCTGGACTCATTGTGATGGAGGACAGGCCTGAAACTGCACCATATCCAGGAAGGCTCCAATGAAAGGACGTCTCTGTGATGGAGTTAGGTGGGACTTTGGCAAGTTGATTGTGAACTCCAACGATGACAGGTTTGCCGTTCTCTGGAGGTAGTCTACTGCTGACTGGCTGTTGAAGGCAGGCTTGACACAGTCAACGAGGTAGGGGAAAACTGGTATCCCCAACAACCGAAGTTGTGCCAAGACCACCACCATTAACTTTCATAAACAGCTAATGGGCACTGGTGAGGTCGAAGGGGGGCATTGCAAATTGAAAATGCTCCTGGCCTACCTTCAATTGGAAGTAGTGTCTGCAGTAGCGGTCCGTGGTAGGAGTGCCGGCCGGGCGGTGACGTGGGGTGGGGGAGGGGCAGGGTGGGGGTAGTAAACCATGGATTACGGCCGAATACAGGTAAGTAAACATTTAAATAAATAAAACGAATTTCGTTGTGAGCGCTGCATCGCCAAATGCGATGCAGTGCGCGCAACGAAATTCGTTTTATTTATTTAAATGTTTACTTACCTGTATTCGGCCGTAATCCGTGGATTACTACCCCCCACCCTGCCCCTCCCCCACCCCACGTCACCGCCCGGCCGGCACTCCTACCACGGACCGCTACTGAGTGTCTGTGGGACTGCATGATGGACACATAAAAGTAGCTATCCTGCAGGTCCAAAGCCACCATCCAGTCACCTGGATCCTGGGCAGACAGAATCTGAGCCAACATGAGCACCTTGAATTTGTTCTTCCGTAGGAAGGCATTCAGAGGGCAAAGATCTAAAATTGGACAGTCGCCTCTATCCTTTTTTGGAACAAAGACATAGCGGGAATAACAGCCAATCCCTATTTCTGGGACTGGAACCAGCTCTACAGCTCTTCTGGCCAAAACAGCCCACACTTCTTAGAGCAAAATTGACAGGCTCTTCTCTGAAAGATTATCTGATGTGGGCGGGAGATGCAGGGTTTTTATAAGCAATGGCAGAGAATAACCTTGTTAAATGATCCAAAGAACCCACCTGTCGGGTGATATCTGTTGCTATCCTTGGAGGAAATATCTGATCCTACATCCCAGAGTGGGTGTGTGCGACTAAGGGCAAATTAAAACAGCTTGGAGGCTGATGCCACAGGGTTGGAGGGCTGGGTAGTGCACTGCCACTGGTGGCCTCGATGTTGTCTGCTTGATTCCAGTCTCTGACCTTGAAAGGACTGGGGTTCCTGTTGCACCGGCAGTGGACGTTCGCATTGGAGGTATGCCACCCTTCTGGAGTTGCCTCAAAAGGGGCAAAACTGTTGAGGATACTGTCTCGCAGGGTTAGAAAGGCCTAAGGAACCATGCCTTGGAATGTCACTCTTTAAAACATTTCAACGCAGAATCGGCCTTCTCATCACACAGGTTAGAAGCATTGAACAGCATTGTCCATCAGAGAGACTTGAATGTCCCCAGAGAAGCCTGTGGATCTCATCCAAGGGTGCTGCTGAAGCACCACACTAGTGCAACTGCTCTGCTCATGCAGTCAGTAGTGACAAGCTACCACAAAAGATCAGATATTTTTTGGCATTCTGACCATCCTGGATGGTTTGAGCCAAGTTGGCCCAAAATTCCTTGGGAACTGCCAACAAGATCTCGCCAACCATATCCTACGACGAGGACTGGCCACATGAACTGACTCAAAACAGGAATGGGTCTGTGCCCTCGACTTCGAGTGGGGAGCAGGACTTCCCTAACTTGTTTCGGTGTTTAATGGCGTACAGCTTTGCTTTGCGTTGTTGGATTGCCTTCAGATTAATAAGGGCACACTCCTTGCATGACTGAGTGGTGTGCCAAATCCAAAAATTAGATGCACATCTTGTGGGGATCTGTCACAGACATTTGTTTGTGACAGTTCCTTCAAGGCTTAAACCCTGTAGTTTTAGGAGAGGGCATAGTTTGCTTGCATATTGAAAAAAGTAAAGGTTTGCAAGAAAAACTCTTCAACTGATGAAGAAAAAGTTGGGAGCGGCCTCTGAATCCATGTACAAAGGCACGGAAAGAAAGGATCTGAGGTCAACGCACAGAGGTGGTAATTATGTGCAGCTTCATAATTACTTCCTCGGCAGTCTGAAGTCACTGTGGAGCTGGAGGGTGCTACCTAGTGGTGTGCTGGAGAAATGTTGTTTAAATCTTCTGGATCCAGTCTGGTGCCTGGGCATATTCTAAAGGTCTGCCATTATAAGTATCCATCAGAAAGGGTTATGTTGCACACTAAAACTGGGGAATTTTATTTTATTTTATGGTTTTGGATCAAAATCATAACACCCCTGAAGCTTACATTTATTAAGGGGATTTTATGTTTTTCTTATTATTGGTTAGTTATTGATGTTAACAGAGAAGCATAGCTTCCATAAAGATAGGTTAGCCAGCAAATGTTTGTGGTTTTGCTAAGATATACTTGAGTAATTTCCTAGAACTTCCTTCTAGCATAGCCCACAGTGCCCAATAGGCATGGCCTTTGGCTGAGCCTGTCGCCCATTGTTTATTCCCCACTGATCCTGCAGGGCATGGCTTATGACCAGGTACAGTTGGCTGGAGGTGCAAGGGGTGGCCTTCAGCAAAACCTTGCACCCAATTCCGCTGCTCCATTAATCAATTTGACCATACGCAGTGGGCTCTGGGTACAGGATATGATCTTGGCTAGCCACTGTATTCAATCCTGTATGCTCATATTTAACTGGTCTTTAGCTGTGTCTAGCAGGCTCTGGGCACAGGATATATACAATGGGAGATGGTGGCAGTGGCTGGCTGCAGGTCATGGCCAATTGCCAAAGCATAAATCCTTTTGGATCGACAATGCAGCTGTGATTCAGGAAGTATGCTCTAACTATAGCGAGTGCTCAACCTTCCCACTTCAAGAGCCCACGGGTGAACCATCGAGAGCTGCTACAGCCTTAGAATACAACCCAAATATTCACCTGCTTAAGAAGCCAAACACAATTTCCAAAGAACCCTCAGTATACAACTATCCTTTTACAATAAGATCATGAACTGAGAGGGCTCTCAGCAACCAAAGGGTATTTTAACAGCTCCTTCAATCCTTCATAATCATCACTTATCTTTCTGTCCAGTAAGATGTAATGAAAACAACCTGACCTATGTCAGGGATGGCTTTTTTATGCCCCTTGACATATGACAGCTTGACAGCCTGAACATTTTGGCTATGCCAATAGATTATGACAATGGACTATAATACCCTATTGTGCCATCTGGGAAAATTACGATGACAGGAACATCCTTCCAAAGGATGTAATTGTTTATCACGAGTCTGAGAAAACATTTTATTATCAAACCCACTTCTCCACGAGTGAAGATAGTCCCAAGAGACTTATCACTGTTCTCCCTGCACCTCAATGTCTAAATGAGTCCGGTAGCAAGATAATTGTGCAGCATCAACAATAATTCAAATACATATTGACAACACTCAAATCGACGAAAGGCCATAGAACAGCCCATGCCACAAAAATGATTCTTAAGTAACTTAGACTAATCTTCTCATGGGTGATCAAGAGACTTGAACAGATCAGTGGTTCAAAGATGCACATATTACTGAGAAGAGGCAGCATCTAAACAGCCCACCTTTCAATTGGCATGACTGCTTGGCATTCCCTGCTGAAACCAAGGAACATTGTGGAACTGGCTAGGGTTCTTATACAGTTCCAATTAAGATGCTGCATCATAGCCTATGCCAAGGCAATAAAGGTGCGATCTAGAAACTGAGGAAGCTGGATCAAAATTTGCTGGACCTGAGAGCACTACAATTACTCCCAGAATGCAAAGGATCATATTTACAATTGTATGGATAATCTACAAGGCTTTTGGAAGAAAATGGCTGGAACAACTCTGAAAACAGACTCTCGCTGCATACAGATCTTGTTGTTCTAACCTGATTAAATCCACTACTTTCACAATGAAGAAGCATGAAGATAAAGCCATCCTGGTTATGGGTGTTCTCCTCTGAAATACTCTAGAACATCCTTCTATGGGTCCTTATTGCCTCCACTGTTTCAGGAAGGTATTATAGATAATCTTCTTCAAGAAAGATATTATCAAATGTCCACCTAGCACTAGGACCACCTACCCTCCCCTGCTTTCAAGAGATCAGGCCCCACTGACTACAACCAAAACCACGCTGTATCCAATCCAGATGCCTAAGACAGTAAAGCATGATTCACAGGACTGTATAAATTGGCAACTTATGTAAGGCCTCATGTAATTGATCTCTGCAATCCAAAGTGGACATAAAAAGACATGTAGGTGGTGCAGAAACAAACCACAGAAATACATATATCAATGTACTAATAACTGTGTTACCTCTTTTTATTTTTCCAGTGCTTCTGCTTCCGGTAGCAAACAAGAGTTGTAATTATTAGAAACACCATGGCTGCAAATCCGGAGAGAACTGAGATGATTATAATCATTGAGTAAGTTGGCGAGTAAGAAGAGGTCGATGGCAGGCCTGGGGTTTCAAAACTTGGCTTTGCTGTGACTGCAAAAGATACTGTAATGAACAAGAAAAAGGACATAAGTAATTGACACACAACTGTTAAACAACTATGTTATACATAAACAGTTGTATTCACTAAAAATGGAACATCCATTTTTAAATCCTCACATCGGCTACCTCTCCACTGCTACGGCACCCTACCCTTGTCCACCACAGCCCTTCCTTCCCAGGCTGTCTTGCTGTGCATTCTAAATTGGCTATTTGATCTGCAATACAACATTTCACAAACCCTCAATGAATATCAAGTAAGAGCATTGCTCGCTTTCATACATCCCCTCTCCTTACATATCTAAGGTAAATGTATTTGCTGAAGCCGATTATGATTAGTGATCATGAATAATTGTAGCCAAAACTATAATACTGTTGTCACTGTCCCATGTTCTGGAGGAGGGTTCAGAAGGTTCTAAACAAGAAGAATTTTGTCGCTTTGTAGATGGACATGCTGAGCAAGCATTCTCCTCATACCCCACAACTGCGAGAACAAGTAAAATCAGCAGCCACGTCGCCGGAATGTACTACCTACCCCCACAACTGATAGGAATGGGGCTGCCATTTGGCTTGCTCACCAACAATGAGGTGAGGCCAGAAGGTCATATTGCACCCCTCAATGAATATTGGGGAGCAGTATGAAGAGTAGTATATCGGGGAAACTGTCCTCTAGCACCAGGGATGAAGAAGACATAAATTACAGTGGATAATATTGTGGCCTCAAAGAAGGAGATACAAACCAATAACCTCTCAGTTTTTCTTAGATATAGCATCAGTGAGTAGGGAAAAGATGAGTGGCTCATGTTCATACCAAACATCAATATATTAATGGCTGTATCCTCAGGAGGAAAATGATTTCAGAAAGAATCCACAGTCAGGAGTTCTAGGGTTTTGTGACTGCTACACACTACACAGCATTTTCTTTCTGAAGGCCACAATGGCTTCTAGAATTTAATCCACTTGCCAACATGGTAAATGTAGGCTTTCAGACAACAAACTTATTTTAAAGTTATGCTTCTATTTGCCAATGAAGAATCAGAAGAATCCATGTAGTGTTATCATAATTGAACATGTCTGCTAAGGCCACAATTATAGAGTATAGAAAAATTCCATGAGAGAATTCCAGGCAGCCGTAATTATAGTTATCAGCAAGAATTTCTTCATGGAATTTCTTATACTACAATTTATTCCCCACTCTCTAGTATTTACTGTGCAGAGCCATATTTTACTGAGTGTAATTTTGCACAGTATTCACACTTCCATGGAGATTAACACAGGCCTTTACCAAATGTTTGTGGGTGCCTAATCTGAGGCAAGAAGGGGAGTAGCTTGTGACCATCTGCATAAACTAGAAGTGCAGATAGTTGCCTGTGGAGACCAATTAAAGTAAGGTATTTCACAAGGTCATCTACATACATAATCAATGACAGAGATAAACCTCCGAGTATTGGAGGGAACAACCTTAACAACCTTATTTTCATCAGGTTTGCCTGAACAGAAGAGGTACACAATGAAAACAGTCGAGTCAGTACGCACCCCTGATTGAAGACATTTCCAACCACGTTCTTAACAGTAAAAATTATTTTTGGATTCAAGCAATACTTTAAAACAATTGTCAGTGTGCGGTGCACAAACAGATTTTGGCTTATTCAAGCAATTATTTAGAAATTTTCACAATCTTAAATACTCTTTGCACGAAATACTACCTCTAGCAGATGTCACAGAGACCCTTAATAACTGGCCCTAAAAATGCTTATGTGAACAGGGATATGTGGTCTATGTATCAGCTATATAAAGAATTGATAGTACTACACCATGACAGCCCAATTGCTTGAAAATCATAGCCAAGACTGGAATCAGGTGACTGATAGTGAAGTTTCACATGATTCATGATCCAAATACAGATCTTGTCTTTTAGACCTGGCATCATTGGCATGGTTTCCCCAGTCTTTTTGCCTCTACCTCCTGTATTTTTGATGTTGTGCTGGCATTCGTTTTAGCTGTTTTATGTACTCTGGGCACTTTACCACTGCTGATCAGTGCTAAAGTGCAAGTGTTTCCTGTGTAAATTGTAATTCTGATTGGTTATCCATGATGGGAATATCTGATTTACTGATAAGACCCTAGTAAAGTGCGCTGTGTGTGCCCAGGACCTGCAAATTAAATGTTTCTAGTGGGCCTGCAGCACTGGTTATGCCACCAACGAGTAGCCCTGTAAACCTGTCTCAGGCCTGCCATTGCAGTATCTGTAAGTGCAGTTTTAAACTGCCACGGCGACCTTGCAAGTGCACCCACTTGCTAGGCCTTAACCTTCTCTTTTACTACATGTAAGGCACCCCTAAGGTATGCCCAAGGTACCCCCATAAGAAGGGTGCAGTGCATGTGAAAGGTAGGACATGTACTGGTGTGTTTTTCATATCCTGATAGTGAAATACTGCCAATTTGTTTTTTTTCACTATTGAAAGGCCTATCTCTCCTATATGTTATCATTGGAGGTGCCTTGTAATATTTTACAAATGCAACTTTCGATAGGGAAGAGATAGAGATTTGGAGTTTGGGCTCCCTGAGCTCAGAATTTAAAAATACATTGTTAGAAATGGGATCTCTAGTTGGCAAGGGCTTGCACCTTTGTCCAAGTAGGGACCCTTCTTCCTAGTCAGGATAAGGGAGTTACACTCCTAAAATAACCCCTGCTCACCCCCTTGGTAGCTTGGCACGAGCAGTCAGGCTTATTCTAGAGGCAGTGTGTAAAGCATTTGCACAAAACCAACAGTAATACAATGTAAGCACTACAAACTGACACCACACCAGTTTAGAAAAATATCCAATATTTTTATATACTTAAAACAAGACCAATACGATAAAAATCCACAGTACAGTACTTTAAAAATCTTCAGTTATCACAGTGTCCTTAAAAACAGTTCCTTGATGTCGATAGCTCCGTCCAGGGCTATCACGGCGTCGTGAACAAACAAATCCAAACAGTTCTGGCTGACCGCGGCGTCGCGGGTCAGCTACGGTGTCGGGAAGACCCGCAAACAGTACCTTTCAGAAATGCAGGGCGTCGATGACCTCGCGGTGAGCTTCCGAACACACGGCGTCCGCAGGCGTCGGTTCCGGAGGTCGGTGCGGCGTCGTCGGGGCCCTCGAAGTCACACGCGTTGCAGATCGATCTCCTCTCTGTTGAAGTCAGGAGCGCTGGCGTCGGCCGGCGTCGAGTGCTGGGGTGCGAAGTGCAGCGGTGCGGCGTGCGGTGCCCTCAGGTCACGGTGTGAGCAGCGGCTCGGTGGCGGCGTGGGATGGCGTCGTCGGTGAGACCAGGGTCGCGGTGTGAGATGGAGGCGGTGCTCGTCACGGTGCTGGCAGGTCACGGTGCAGCAGCGGCGTCGTCGTAGCTGCAGCGCTGTCGTCGGCTGACGAACTTGGAGTCGATGGCACCAGCGTCGGTGGGGCCACGGCTGCGGTGCGGGATGAGGGCGGTGCATCGTGTAACTTACGAGCGGTGCCCCCAAACCACGGTGCAAGCAGCGGCGTCGAGTCCGGCGTGGAGCGGCATCGTCGGGGATACCACGGCGTCGTCGTGAAGCGAGGCGGTGCGGAGTGCGGTGACCACAGGTCGCGGTGCGAGCAGCGGCTTGGTGGCGGCATCAGCAGGCATCGTCGGTGAGACCAGGGTCGCGGTGCGGCGTTGCGGCGGTGCCCTCTGCGGTGCCTTCAGGACACAGAGTCGGCAGTGGCGTCATAGACGGCGTCGGGCTTGAAGTCTTTGCTGTTCCTGAGACTTCTTGAACAGGGGGCAAGCTCTACCTCAAGCCCTTGGAGACACTCACAAAGTAGATTGCAGAAAGTTCAGTTCCAGTCCTTTCACTGCCCAAGACAGAAGCAGCCATTGCAGGCCAACACAGCAGAGCACACAGCAAAGTGGTAGTTCCTCCTCACAGCTTCTCCAGCTCTTCTTCTTGGCAGTCTTCTTGATCCCAAAGAGTTCCCTGAAGTCTTTTCTATCCCTGAGACTTCCAACAGGAGGCAAGCTCTACTTCAAGCCCTTGGAGAAAACTCTAACAGCAGGATGATGAAAGCACAGTCCAGTCCTTTCCCTACCCAGGACAGAAGCAACCACTGCAGGCCAAACCCACAACACGCAGCATAGGGGCAGTACTCCTCCTCCAGCTTTCCCGGTCCTTCTTCCTGGCAGGTTCCTTAGTTCAGAAGTAGTCTAAAGTTCTGGGGTTTGGGTCCCCCTTTTTATCCTCAATTTCTCTTTGTTCTCTGAAGGTAGAGAGGCCTTTGCCTAGTCCAAACCAGTTCTGGTCAGTCCTGGAGCACTTTGTTGACAAGACTCCTGCTTTCCTTTCACAGTGCAGGCCAGGGACATCAGACGCACCACAGGAGGTGGAGCCAGCATTGTGGAGGGAAGGCCCAGCCCTATTCAGGTCCCAGGTGCATCTCCTCCCACCCATCTACATGTAGATCTTGCTATTCAGCCCTGTGCTGACTCACCCTGTCTCCTGGCATCCCCCAGCCCCTGTCACTCACACTCCAGACAAGGAATACACAACCTAGCAGAGGCAGGCTTGGATGGTTAGACAAGAAATTACCCACTTTCTAAAAGTGGTATTTTCAAACACAGAATGTTAAAACCAACTTCACTAAAAGATGCATTTTATCATTCTGAGTTCAGGCATACTAAACTCGAATTTCTACCATGTTCCCTGGGTCAGTTAGGATCATAGGATGTAATAATCAAAACTGCCCATTCTGGCCTATGGGGAACAGGTAGCCTTGCAATAGTGAAAAACGAAATAGGCTTTAATTCACTATCAGGACATGCCACACACACCAGGGCATGTCCTACCTTTCACATACAATGCACCCTGCCCACAGGGGTACCTTGGTCTACCTTAGGGGTGACTAACATGTAGAAAAGGGAAGGTTTAGGGACTTTCAAGTGTGTGCACTTGCCAAGTCGACATGGCAGCCCCGGGCTGCACACAGGCTCTGCAATGGCAGGCCAGAGTTACACTTTACGGGCTGTTTGCGGGGGTGGCACAATCCAGTGCTGCAGCCCACCAACAGCATTTGATCTATAGGCCCTGGCACTCGCAGTGCACTTTACTAGGGACTGACACATAGATCAAATAGGCCAATCATGGAAACACCAATCCATAACACAATTTACACAGAGAGCATATGCACTTTGGCACTGATTAGCAGTGGTAAAGTGCCCAGAGTCCTAAAACCAACACACACAGGGTCAAAAACAGGAGGCCAAAAAGCAAAAAGTCTGGGGGTAAACCCGCAGAAAAAGCCAAGTCTAACACAACCCCCTCCCAGCCTAAAGCCAGGGTAGACTACTCAATCCCTTGATGGACTTCCCTGCTTGGGGCGATAGAACATAGACCTGGCCCACAACAGCGGGGGCACGTTCTGGTTCTACGCCTTTCCAAACCCAGTTGGATCCCTCTATCCATACTCTCAGGGCCCACTAAGCTGACCCATGGGGTACCCTTCTCTTCACCTGTGAACCCCATCTGTGCAGCGCCTAAACTTACTTTGCTCACAGATGTGTCCCAACAGGCCGACAGTGCCCACATGGCCAACACAGTGGTGTGGCCCAGTCCACCCCCGGGGTGTGACTCCTGCCCCCTCCCAGGGGCAACTCTGTCCACCAGGACAGTAAGCCACAGTGGCTACCGACAGTTGTCAGTGGGGAGAACCAGGCCTTATGTCTCTCAGGGCTCTCTAACCTCTGTGGCGTCAGAGAGTGGGGGGCGGTAGCCCCAGGTGCCTGGCACCCTTTGTCCACTCTCCCTCTTGTCAGGCAAGGGATGACATCCTGGCACTGACCCACCAGCCTAGGGTCTGTACCCGGCGGCTGGACAGGAGACTGGGGTAGGCTTTCCCACCCCCGGTCTTCCTCCCAGGGGCTCCGTACCCTCCCACCTGGAGCGGTACCCCTTCCAGAATTGTCAGGGCACCTGTGGCAGGTGCCTTGCACAGCTCGCCCACCAGTTCAGGGGTGCTATCCTGCAACTGGTACACCAGCCTAGGGTCTGTACCCTGAGGCTGGACACAGGACTGCGGTGGCCTCTCCCACACCCTGTCCTCCTCCCTGGGGCACTGCATTCCCCCACCGGGAGCAGTCCCCCTCAACTCCAGAATTGTCAGGCCACCTGTGGCAGGCGTTCTGCACAATTCACCCACCAGTTCAGGGGTGTTATCCTGCAACTGGTACACCAGCCCAGGGTCTGTACCCTGAGGCTGAACAAGGGACTGGGGTAGGCTCTCCCACACCCGGTCCTCCACCCTGGGGCACTGTACCCTCCCACCTGGAGCGGCACCCCCAGAAGACAAACTGGTAGTGGCACTGTTAGCAGTTGCCCCTTCCCCCAGGTCAGGGGGGACACCCTGAACCTGGTCCTCCAACCCAGGGCCAGTACCCTTAGGCTGAACCTGTGCCTGGCAACCCAGGACTTCCGGGGGAGTACACCAACCCCCCCCAAGGGAAACACACCCCTCATGAGTTGTGCCAGAATCCGCCTGGCGCAGGTCTCCAGCCTCCTGTCCACCTGACAGAGCATAAAGATCCCCCAGGCCAGAAGTGGCCTCACCAGGGTCAGTCCTGGGGTGCTCTGACCTCAGAGCTGGCAACCCCTGACCTACTGGTCCTTCCAAAATTGTCAGGGCACCTGTGGCAGGTGTCCTGCCCAACTCGCCCACCAGTTCAGGGCCTCCCTCCAGCAACTGGTCTCCCAACCTAGGGTCTAAACCCTCAAGTTGAACTGGGGTCAGAGGCGAGGACTCCCTCCCTCTGCACCCCCTTCCAGAGTTCTGCACCCTCTCACCTGGAGTGGTATCCCTAGAAGACAAACCGGTCAGGACACTGCTTACAGTCATCCTTCCCTCCAGGTCAGGCAGGACCTGAACCTGGCTTCCCAACCCAGGGACTAAACCCTGCAGCTAAGCACCTGCCCGGCGCACCAGGACTTCCTTGGGAGCACGCATGTCCCCCCTGAGGGTAACACATGTCTCATGCGTTGTATGACAGTCTGCCTGGTGCAGATCTCCTGCCCTCTGTCCATCTGACAGTGCGCGAAGATCCCCCAGGACAGAAGTGGTGTCACCATGGTCACTGTTAGGAGGCTCAGCCCTTCTGGCTGGCCCCTGACCCACTGGTTCTCCCACTGGGGAACACATCCCCCTCTCACCCCTCACTCTGGACTTCTGCACCCTCCACTTAGGAGCGGCACCGCCAGACACCAGAACCACTGGAGCTCCGTTTACAGATGCTCCAGGTTCTCCTGACTCTAGGAGATCCCCTCAACGGACGGCCTATCAGTACAGCCTAGGCTCCCCACCTGGTGTTCCCTCCTAGAACCACCTAGGCTCTGGGACCGGGTTTCGGGCACCTTGGGCCGCAGCCCCTTCCCACTCCTTCTCCGCGGAGACAGGACGTGAGTCCCTACACCCTTCCCACGACACCGGGACCTATCTGGGCTACCACGAACCTTTCCCACCACCCTTGGTTGGGAAATACCTAAGCCACTTCCTTCCGGGTCACCCCCAGATGCTTCTCCAGACCCTCTGGAATCCACCACAAGGTCTGCCTCCAGTGCAAGCTCCCTGGGGTCAGAAAACTCACACTCCACTGGGTGTTGGCATGGCTCTGGAAAACAGGGACTTAAAATATGCTCTCCAACAATTGAATCACACAGCCCCACACAGGTGTTAACCAAACTACCCTTCACCCAACCATCCAGTGCCTCAGAAAAGTACCCCACATCATTCTCACAAGACTGGTGAGACAGTGTCTGACTGTTGCTGTCTCTCAACCCATACTCTTCTGGCTGGTCTTCATACCCACTTACCAGGGCTTCTCTCATGGGGGAACTCCTCTCCCTGCACCTCTCATCTAGAGTCAGTAGAGTGTCCCTCCCACTACCAGAAAAATGATCCCCTGTGTCAGCTCCCCAATCCACCTCAGGGATACTGCGCACCACTGGAGTAACCTCACAATCCTGAACCCCCTGGTGTATGTCGAGCCCATCCTTGAAGTAGGGCCCCAAATCTATGTGTGTGTGTACCTCATCCTCAGTACTAGACACTACATTTTTGCTGCCACCATCTGGGCTGGACAAAGCCCTACCGGCTTCCCAATCCAGCTCCAGCTCTCTCATTTTAAGCTCATGATCTAGTATCATTTTCTTTTCCTCCATGACTATTCTTTTGTCTTCCCTCTCACTTTCCATCCTGAGTTTCTCTAATTCGAACTTCCTTGCTTCCCGCCTGTCCTCCAGCTCCTCTGGGGACAAACTACTGCTGCCTGGCCTGGAGGGTTCCCCCCCTCCCAAAAGCACAGCCACCCTAGGAACAGGCTCCTCCACCTCTCCATTGAGATCCCCAGATTGCCCACTGGCACCTCTGGCTGCTACCCAGGCCCTCAGCACCTTTTGTAGCTCATCCTTCCTGGTGAGGCCGCTGACCTGGACTTTCAGGTTCTTGCAAATCGATTTTAACTCTTTGACATTGTAGGCTTCCAATCGATCCTCCTCAAAGGCAATTTCTACTGATGCAATTGATGATACTATAGATTCAGGCATGTTGAAGTAGCAAGTTCAAACTGGCAAGATCAAAAATAGGCCAAAAAGAAAAAGAACCTGTAAGTGGTACGTAATGGTCTGCGATATGGTAGTAGTGCACACCAATCACTGTAAGTCAAGTGCAAACACAAGTCCTATCCTCACCGCTGACAACCAATGTTAGAAATGGGATCTCTAGTTGGCAAGGGCTTGCACCTTTGTCCAAGTAGGGACCCTTCTTTCTAGTCAGGATAAGGGAGTTACGCTCCTAAAATAACCCCTGCTCACCCCCTTGGTAGCTTGGCACGAGCAGTCAGGCTTATTCTAGAGGCAGTGTGTAAAGCATTTGCACAAAACCAACAGTAATACAATGTAAGCACTACAAACTGACACCACACCAGTTTAGAAAAATATCCAATATTTTTATATACTTAAAACAAGACCAATACGATAAAAATCCACAGTACAGTACTTTAAAAATCTTCAGTTATCACAGTGTCCTTAAAAACAGTTCATTGATGTCGATAGCTCCGTCCAGGGCTATCACGGCGTCGTGAACAAACAAATCCAAACAGTTCTGGCTGACCGCGGCGTCGCGGGTCAGCTACGGTGTCGGGAAGACCAGCAAACAGTACCATTCAGAAATGCAGGGCGTCGATGACCTCGCGGTGAGGTTCCGAACACACGGCGTCCGCAGGCGTCGGTTCCGGAGGTCGGTGCGGCGTCGTCGGGGCCCTCGAAGTCACACGCGTTGCAGATCGATCTCCTCTCTGTTGAAGTCAGGAGCGCTGGCGTCGGCCGGCGTCGAGTGCTGCGGTGCGAAGTGCAGCGGTGTGGCGTGCGGTGCCCTCAGGTCACGGTGCGAGCAGCGGCTCGGTGGCGGCGTCGGATGGCGTCGTCGGTGAGACCAGGGTCGCGGTGTGAGATGGAGGCGGTGCTCGTCACGGTGCTGGCAGGTCACGGTGCAGCAGCGGCATCGTCGTAGCTGCAGCGCTGTCGTCGGCTGACGAACTTGGAGTCGATGGCACCGGCGTCGGTGGGCCACGGCTGCGGTGCGGGATGAGGGCGGTGCGTCGTGTAACTTACGAGCGGTGCCCCCGAACCACAGTGCAAACAGCGGCGTCGAGTCCGGTGTGGAGCGGCGTCGTCGGGGATACCACGGCGTCGTCGTGAAGCGAGGCGGTGTGGAGTGCGGTGCCCACAGGTCGCGGTGCGAGCAGCGGCTCGGTGGCGGCATCAGCAGGCATCGTCTGTGAGACCAGGGTCGCGGTGCGGCGTTGCGGCGGTGCCCTCTGCGCTGCCTTCAGGACACGGAGTCGGCAGCGGCGTCATAGACGGCGTCGGGCTTGAAGTCTTTGCTGTTCCTGAGACTTCTTGAACAGGGGGCAAGCTCTACCTCAAGCCCTTGGAGACACTCACAAAGTAGATTGCAGAAAGTTCAGTTCCAGTCCTTTCACTGCCCAAGACAGAAGCAGCCACTGCAGGCCAACACAGCAGAGCGCACAGCAAAGTGGTAGTTCCTCCTCACAGCTTCTCCAGCTCTTCTTCTTGGCAGTCTTCTTGATCCCAAAGAGTTCCCTGAAGTCTTTTCTATCCCTGAGACTTCCAACAGGAGGCAAGCTCTACTTCAAGCCCTTGGAGAAAACTCTAACAGCAGGATGATGAAAGCACAGTCCAGTCCTTTCCCTACCCAGGACAGAAGCAACCACTGCAGGCCAACCCCACAACACGCAGCATAGGGGCAGTACTCCTCCTCCAGCTTTCCCGGTCCTTCTTCCTGGCAGGTTCCTTAGTTCAGAAGTAGTCTAAAGTTCTGGGGTTTGGGTCCCCCTTTTTATCCTCAATTTCTCTTTGTTCTCTGAAGGCAGAGAGGCCTTTGCCTAGTCCAAACCAGTTCTGGTCAGTCCTGGAGCACTTTGTTGACAAGACTCCTGCTTTCCTTTCACAGTGCAGGCCAGGGACATCAGACGCACCACAGGAGGTGGAGCCAGCATTGTGGAGGGAAGGCCCAGCCCTATTCAGGTCCCAGGTGCATCTCCTCCCACCCATCTACATGTAGATCTTGCTATTCAGCCCTGTGCTGACTCACCCTGTCTCCTGGCATCCCCCAGCCCCTGTCACTCACACTCCAGACAAGGAATACACAACCTAGCAGAGGCAGGCTTGGATGGTTAGACAAGAAATTACCCACTTTCTAAAAGTGGTATTTTCAAACACCGAATGTTAAAACAAACTTCACTAAAAGATGCATTTTATCATTCTGAGTTCAGGCATACTAAACTCGAATTTCTACCATGTTCCCTGGGTCAGTTAGGATCATAGGATGTAATAATCAAAACTGCCCATTCTGGCCTATGGGGAACAGGTAGCCTTGCAATAGTGAAAAACGAAATAGGCTGTAATTCACTATCAGGACATGCCACACACACCAGGGCATGTCCTACCTTTCACATACAATGCACCCTGCCCACAGGGGTACCTTGGGCCTACCTTAGGGGTGACTAACATGTAGAAAAGGGAAGGTTTAGGGACTTGCAAGTGTGTGCACTTGCCAAGTCGACATGGCAGCCCCGGGCTGCACACAGGCTCTGCAATGGCAGGCCAGAGTTACACTTTACGGGCTGTTTGCGGGGGTGGCACAATCCAGTGCTGCAGCCCACCAACAGCATTTGATCTATAGGCCCTGGCACTCGCAGTGCACTTTACTAGAGACTGACACATAGATCAAATAGGCCAATCATGGAAACACCAATCCATAACACAATTTACACAGAGAGCATAAGCACTTTGGCACTGATTAGCAGTGGTAAAGTGCCCAGAGTCCTAAAACCAACACACACAGGGTCAAAAACAGGAGGCCAAAAAGCAAAAAGTCTGGGGGTAAACCCGCTGAAAAAGCCAAGTCTAACATACATCTTTTAGTGAAGTTGGTTTTTAAATTGTGTGTTTGAAAATGCCACTTTTAGAAAGTGGGTATTTTCTTGTTTAACCATCTGTGCCTCTGCCTGCCTGTGGAATCTGGTTTAGACTGACAGGGGGCTGTTTGTGCATTCACTCTAGAGAGTCACACAAAGGGAGTTGTGGTGTGCCCTGCATATCCTGACGGCCCATCAACAGGCTGATGGGTCTTCCTGAGCTAGGGTGGTGGGAGGAGTTGTCACTGACACCTGAATAGGGCAGTGCCTGGCATCTTAAAATGCTGTCTCCACCCCCCTGGAGTGTGTCTGCAGCCAAGACCAGGCAGGACAAGAACTTGTGCACTACAAAGACAGTCCTTTGAAGAATGCCTAATTCAAACACCAAAAGGGGTATAAGTATTGGATCTAAAACCCCAGACTTTTAGAACACTTCTGGACTGAGGACTCTCCTAAGAAGAAGAGATGAAGATCTGTCAGGAGGAGTACTTCCTCTCTGCTGTGTGTTGCTTCTCTGGCTTGGCCTGCAGTTGCAGCTTCTGTCTGTGGGCAGTGAAAGAACTGGACTTTGCTTTCTTGTATCCTGTTTTTCAAAGGTTCTCAGAGGGCTTGTGTGTGCTTGCCTCCAGTTGGAAGTCTCAGGGCCATCAAAGACTTAATCTGCAGCATCTCTGAACTCCAGTGCTGGAGTTCTGACTTGCCTAGTGGTGCCAATTCCAGTTCTGGGCCACTGGAGGTGTTTTCTGGGCTGCAAACCTCAAGAAAAGGATTGCTGACACCGCTGCCTGCACCAATGTTGTGGTCACCGCTATCTGGGTGAGCGCAGCACCGACCTCTACGACAACGCAGCCCTGACGCTAGCCCCATATTGACTCTGACATCATCAATGAGGTTACTGCCAACACCCGGATGGAGGGCACTTCTCGTGGAGTGCATGAAACACCACCCCCAATGCCTGTCGACACCAGCACCTCCCTCACACCATCGCAGAGCTGATAATCGACGTGAGTGACTTTCCAAACTCAACACCATGCCATCCATCCATGTGACACTGTGGCTGGCAAGCGCCCCTCGCAGTCTGTGCCGTATTGTAGATTTGTACCGGTCACGTCGTAGACATAGCCCCAGTTGGAGCTATTGTCTTCTAAGAGCTATATTTTTACTGTAAACCTTTCAAAAGTGATATCTTGAGTTATGTATGTTGGATTTTTATCGTTTACGTCTTGTTTGGTTTAGATAAAGATACTTTATTTTTCTAAACTGGTGTGGTGTCTATTTGTAGTATTTTCACTGTGTTACTGTGTGTGTTATGTACAAATACTTTACACATTGCCTCTGAGATAAGCCTGAATGCTCATGCCAAGCTACCAAGGGGGTGAGCAGGGGTTATCTGGGTGTGTAGCTCCCTTACCCTGACTAAAAGGGAGTCCCTTCTTGGACAGGGTGCAAGCCACTAGACACCCCCATTTCTAACATTGGTGGTCAGCGTTGAGGATTAGGACTTGTGTTTGTACTTGACATACAGTGATTAGTTTACACTACTGCATAGCGCAGACCATTACACAACCACATACTGCTTTTTGATTTTTCCTATTTTTGTTACAACCCTTGAAGTTATCTGAAAATCATGTCTCAGCTTTGTGACTCAGCAACTGAGGTTTCAGATTTGGTGTTTGAGATTGAGGGGAGTGCTGTCTTACACAGTGCCTCAACTTGAATGGTTCTGCAAGGATTTTGGATGCCCAGTTAAAAGCTCCACTAGGAAGGAGGAGCTGCAAAAGGCACTGAGGGCATGGTGGGCAGCAAGAGAAGCAGGGGAGGCTGAAAATTAGAATGTGGATATGGATCTGCAGGTACAGAGGCAGCAAGGGGAGTTTGGAGCTCAGGATCTGCTTGTGGGAGCATCTTCCAGGGGTGGCAGCAGTGTGTCATCCAAGAGTCTGTCCCCAGAGGAGCTGGAGGACAGATGGCAGACAAGAGAGCATGAGAGAGAGATTGAGAAGCTCAAAATGGAGTGCAAAAAGTTGGAATCTGAGAGTAAAAAGTATGAGATGGAGCAAAAGCAACAAGATAAGGAGAAAGCTTTTGCTCTGGAAGAGAGAACCCTTGCCTTGGAAGAAAAGAAATTGCTTTTGACCCATGAGTTAAGTTTGAGGGAGCTGGACATCAAAGCCAAGCAGGCAGAGTCCAGTTCAAATGTTGGCAGCGTGCAGCCAGTGCAGTCTGGGTGGAAGGTGCACATTCCTAAGGATTTGGTAAATGATTACAGGAGGGAGGATGACATACACAGGTGTTTTTGGGGTATGAGTCAGCTCTCCACATGCATGAGGTCCCTGACATACACTGGAGGGCGGGCCTGTGGAAACACTTTGATGCAGAAGGGAGGGACGCCTTGAAAGCCCTAGGGACACCCCAGAATCTCACCTGCGCTACCATGAAGGCTGTCCTAATCAACCAGTATGGTCTTACGCCAGAGCAGTATAAGGAAAGGTTTAGGTCTTTTAAGAAAACTGATGCCCATACTTGATTGGAATGTGTTAATCATTTTTGCAAAGCACTGGATGGTTGGATAAAGGGCAGCAAGGTAACAGATTATCAGGGGTTGTATAATTGTATTGCTTGCGAGAACTTGTATAATCTTTGTTTTCCAGAGCTGCGCCAGCATCTGATTAACAGCAAGCTGACTGACCCCAGAAAGCTTGCTCAGGAGGCGGACTGCTGTATGAGCACCAGTGTCCACAAGGGGTTTGTGGAAGACTCCGCCAAAGGTGGGCAGGGTCCCCAGCAGAAGAGTGGAGGGACAAGGGCAAACACAGGGAGGTTCTCTAGAGGGCCCTAATCTAGTTCCCAGGTTAAAGATTTCCATCCCCAGGTGAGAGGAAGCCTTCGATCTCTACAGGGAAGCCTGCAGAGAAGGGTTCCCTTAAGTGTTATGCATGTGGTCAGGAGGATTACATGAGACGGGATCCAACTGTCCCAAGTGGACCTCGGCACCCACTGGTGCGCAGTCAAGGGGTTGGCTAGTGTAGCGCTTGGGGAGGAGTTGGTTCCAGGAGAAGGGTGGGAGCTAGCTGATGATGGCCCTTGTCTCACTAGAGGACAGTGAGATGGTCCAGAGGACCCTCGTGCCTGAAAACACTAAGAAGAACTAGCAGTGGGTGACCATCATTGAATAGAGGGAGGAGGCTCTGAGAGCCACAGGAGCCAGTGTGACAACGGTAAGGTGTCGCCTGGTGTCTGAAGAGCAGGTGGTCCCCAATGTGTTTCACCAAGTAGTTGCAGCGGACAACTCTGAGTGCCAGTACAAGGTGGCTCAAGTTCCCTTTGAGTGTGTGGGGGAGGGGGTTCCTTGAGAGTAGCTGTGAGCCCAACCATACCTGTTGATTGTCTGCTGTGTAATGACCTGGAGGATTCCCCTTGGGGTGAGGTGGAACACTGGTCACACTTGGAGATGGTAGGGTTGCCTGGGTGGGCATGCGTGACCACTCAGTCTATGGCAGCCAGTAAAGGTGATCAGAAGGACATGGATCCTGAAAGAGTGGCCCAGGTCACTTCTAGAAAGATAAGGGGCAGGGGTCATGGCAAACCCGCTCCAGAAGTTCCCACGCTCTGGGAGGAGGCTGAACCTGAGGGTGACACCCCAGAACCTTCAGGGGAACAAGTGCCCGAACTGGGAGACTTGCCTGAGCTAACCCATTGGCAGCAAGAAGGGGGTCCCATCCGGGAGAACTTCTGCCAGGAGCAGAAGGAATGCCCTACTCTTGAGGGTCTGTGGCAATCTGGCAAGGAGTCTGGATCACACTGGATTTGCTGGGAGAATGGTCTTATGTATAGTGAGCCTAAGGTTGCTGAGCCTGGGGCAGCCCGTGTGCTGGTACCCTATCACTTCTGAGCCTTCCTTATGGGTCTGGCTCATTATGTGCCTTTCGCAGGACATTTGGGGGCAGGACAAGACCTTTGACTAGCTTGTCACCCACTTGTTTCGGCCCCAAATGCGAAGGCACTCTGATGCACATTTCAGGTCTTGCCAAACTTGCCAGACAAGTGGAAAGAGTGGAGGGAGATGTAAGGCTCCACTCCAGCCTTTCCCTGTCGTGAGCACCCATTTGAACATGTGGGGATCGACATTGTGGGGCCTCAGGAACCCCAAGACAGCCATGGTCAACAGATTTATTCTGGTCTTAGTGGACCATGCCACCCGGTACCCAGGAGATATCCCTCTGAGAACAATGACGCAGCTGTTGGTGGCCCGGGCATTTATGGGGATATTTTCCCTTGCGGGTTTCCCCAAAGCAGTGATATCCGACTGGGGTGCCATCTTCATATCCACCTATATGAAGTGTCTGTGGGACCGGTGTGGTGTAACCTACAAGTTCACCACACCTTACCACCCCAAGGTGGTTGAGAGATTCAACTGGACCCTGAAGGGCATGATTATGGGTCTACCCGACTCCATGAAGCATAAATGGGACATCCTCTTGCCATACTTTCTCTTTGCTCACAGGGAGGCACTGCAGAAGGGCCATGGCTTTAGCCCCTTTGAGCTACTGAATGGGCACCCTGTAAGGGGACCTCTGAGTCTGGTGAAAGAGGGCTGGAAGGAAGCTCCCCGGAATATCCCCCAGGATGTATTTAGCTACAAGCTGGCCTTCAGAAACCAGACTGCTTGCTTCAGGAAACTCACTCAGGCAAATCTGGAGGCAAGCCAGGAAGATATGAAATGCTGGTATTGCCAGAATGCCACTTTGGTTGAGTTTCAGCCTGGCCAGAAGATGTAGGTCATGGCCCCAGTGGAGCACCGTACCCTCCAGGACAAGTGGACTGGGCGTTTTGAGGTGGTGATGTCACCTATCTGGTATACTTGCAGACTCCAAGGACCCTTTGAGGGTCCTACATGTGAACTTCCTCAAACCTCACTTTGAGGGGGCGTGCTCCGGCGAGCTAAGAGGCGGATGAGCTTTAGGCAGGCTCTGTGCAGTCATTCTTTAATCTGTACAATATTCTACCCACAATACTGGATTCTGCTTAAATTATGCTGCGCGTGACCTTGGGGAGACGACCGGGAGCAGTTTGATGTGCTGGCAGAAATGGGGAGCACTGGGAGCCATGTGGTGCCAGTGGCTGTGTTTTGCGGCTGGGCCTCGTGTTGAGAAGACCGTGGTCGGAGTGCAGTGGTGCTGGCGAGGAAGGCGGCTCCCGGAGGGCCCAGCAGTCAGAGCCTTTCAGCCGGAGAAGTACTGGCGCAAGTGGACTGAGGTGAGGGGTGCCCCGGCATGGAGACCCATCGAGAGGATCTATTGGTGCCCAGAGGTGGATAGCGGTTGCTGGTGGCATCCTGGGCAGTGGTGACTAGGCCCAAGGCAGGACTCCACCTTCATTGCCGTTGGCCTGGGTATGGGTGCCCCTCGGCTTGGTGCAGGGCTGCGTATGTGGGCCCCCTTTTGTTTTCTTGTGACTACCCCTGGGGGAGGGGCCGGTGGGGCTCTTCTGTGGACTGTGTGCATTCTGTGGCTGGGTACCGGTGCACCCCGGAAGGTGGTGTGGAGTGCCAGGGGGGATCTCCGCCAGCGTGGTCTGGGTGCCCTCAGCTGTCGAAATCCCTCTGGCCATATTACGTTCTTGCCTGATTCCGGGGCTACGACCACGCATCTCATCTGCTTCCATGGCCGCCGCTTAGGCCTCCATCCTTGTGGGTGTCTCTTCCCCCATAGACCCTTAGCAGCCGAGTGGGGTTGACAAGCTTCTTAGTGCAGCACTCCGTTAAGGAGGGCTACGCTACAGTTTGTTCCTGGTTGCTGAGGCGGCCAGGCCAGGTCCTGGTGCGGCTTGTGACCGAGATGGACTGGGCCCGGAGCGATGGGTGCGGTGGAGAGGTTCTTGCTGCATCTGTACTGTCTATACAGATGTTGGAGGGGGCCTCCTATATTGAACGTTTATGCAGCCTCTGCAACATACATACAGCCTGACGAGTTGAGCCCATCGCTGTAGTTGGTGTCACCATACTGTGGTGTAGTGGACTATCAATTCCATTATGTCTAAAGTCAAGCACTCAACGACAGCCACCAAACAAAGCACCATAGATCAATTTACCAATGCTGGCTCTGGGGGTACCAACCAAAGGGGATCCCCAGTACAGTGCCCTGACAGCGCCGTGCTGCTTGTGGCTATTACTCAATCCAGGGATGCATTCAATGCTAAGATTGGGACAGTGGGCTCAGATGTCACGTTGCTGCACCAGGACTTACGGTAAGCGGAAGGTCGTATCTGTTACACTCTGTTACAGCCTTGCAACACAAATTTACTACTTTAATGGCAACAACCAAGGAACTAGCGATGCGTGTAGAAGATGTAGAGGGCCACGTTCAACAGAATAAATTGCGGTTTGTGGGCTTGCAGGAAGGATGTGAAGGAGTTTCCATGGACAAATTCCTGACACAGTGGCTTAGGTCAGTGGTACTGGCGGAAAACCTCTTGTCTTGCTTTGTGGTAGAGAGGGCCCACAGAGCCTTGGTAAAGAAACCCCTGCCGGGTGACAGGCCCCGACCGGTCATTGCAAGAATTCTCAACTATCTGGATAGAGACGTTATACTCCAACGTGCTCGGAGCCAGGATAAAATCATGTTTGACTCAGTGTCCATCATGATATTCTCAGACTATACCAAGATGGTTCAGCAACAATGTCAATCCTTCCTAGCAGCGAAACAAAAACTACGAGACCTTAAGATCCAATACATGTTACTGTACACGCCTGTGAGTGGTCTACAACTCCCGTACATTATTCTTTGACACCCCTGAAGCAGTATTCCAACGGATGGACAAATCTGTTGTGGTTAAGCCACATACCCCACCACGAATAGACTCAGATTCATCCCAAAGTGACAGACGCAATCGTTCCAAAAAGTCCACTTCCAAACGCCGCAACAGATCACGCTCCTCTTGGAGAAGCTCATGTAACGATGATGAATGTTAAACTTTAACTTGTGCTTCCATCTGCATATGGATATGTTATGTAAGATTGTTATTATTACATGATTTCTCTTTCCTACTCCTAACCAGATATTTATTTGCAGATCCATGCATGTTAGAAATTGCATGCTGTCTTCCTTGATATTGTTTGTTCCTGCGCGCCTTGCTATTATACTACCTCTACCTACTACATTGATTCTGTTAATGTGCTTTGGGCGTCGGTAAGTGGGCGGCAAGTTATTGACTGCTTCTCTGGAGAGACATAGTTTAGAGTCTTTTCTACAGATTATGTTTTGTGGGTTTCGGGTACTTGGGATCTATTGGCGGCATCCTCTCCCATACCCCCCGTAGGGGGTCGGTGAGGACACCTACTGCGACAGATACTTCTTGTTGATTGAAGTATGGGGGAGGGGGAAGAGGGAGGGCAACAGTTAGTGCAAAGTTTTCTCTGTCTATGCTTTATTACAGCCACATTGCTCATGCCTTACCTGATCCACGTCCAGCAACAGTCCCTACACGCGATCGATACCCATGACTGACACTATTCTAACGGTTTCGGGAGGTCGTATCCGAGTCCTCACATGGAATGTAAGAGGGGTGCTAGATTAGATTAAGCGTGGTGCCGTTTTGCTGCAAGCAAAATGATTGGGGGCAGATATTTTACTTTTGCAGGAAACCCACCTTCTGGGCTCTAAAGTCCCATGCCTGGCTCATCATGGTTATGCACATGTATTCCATTCAGGATTTACATGGGGTTCACAAGGTACAGGCATCCTAATTCATCGCAGAGTCCCATTTCAGTCCCTTAAGGTATGGACAGATGTTTATGGCTGCTACATAATAGTGACTGGCACGTTATATGGTGAACAGCTTACACTTTGAAGTGTTTATGCCCCACTTCCACTAGGGACTTCTTTCGATGAGTGTATTATCCGATTATGTGAGACCTACCTGATAGTTTCTCTTTGGTGGGTGGAGACTGGAATTACATCATTGACCCTGGCGACGATAGATGGCGTGCTTGAGGCAGGCGGACTGACCCGCTGGAGTCCAAACTGGCTGCCCTAGTGTCTACACTGGGCTGGTCCGATACCTTCAGGTCCTATTACCCAGATGACAGGGGTTACACATATTATTCATCGGTTCATGGTTCTTTTCCAAGATAGACTACCTATTAATTCCCAATACCGATCTCCATAGGGTATCAATTCTCAATATTTATCCGCGGGGCTGTCTGATCACTCCCCTGTGTCTCTGGAGCTCCATGCGGGCCCGAGTCCCTACCGGTTTCGCTGGTGCATGTCGCCATGGCACCTTCAAAACCCGTCATATAGATCACTACTTCATTGTGCAATTGAGGAATATTTTTCACCTAATATGTAACCCCGGGCGGAGCTGGCGTAGTAACACTACGCAGAGGTCCACGGAGTTGGGAAAAAAACTCAGTGGAACTCGGCTCGGCTCCTCTCCGCCACCCGCCTCCACCCCCCTAATAAAAAATATTTAACGATTAATTAAAAAAGAAATAAACACACTTACCTGTACTGCGGCGTCCCCGGGCTGCCCTCTTCCTCCTCGCCGTCTCTCTCCTGTATCTTGCGAGGGAGCGCATGCACAGTTCTCACAAGATGCAGGAAATATACTCTGCGTTCTCAGCGGAGCGGGCCAATCTCCGCACACTCCGCAGGCGGAGCAGAGTTCTCTGCCCGCCCCTACTAATATGGCCACGGTGCCATCCAAAGAAGTATTATGGGAGGCACTTAGATCGACTCTTAGAGGAGTCGTCATCAGCTTCTGTGCAGGAGAACGTAGGCGTAGAGCCCGAGAACTGCTAGACTTGGAAGCGCAAATAGAAAAACTGGAACGGGAGCAAGATCTCAGTTAAGTCTGACCCAACAGCTGCACCACCAACAACTTCTCAATGAGGCAAAACTGGCATGGCAAGCCACGCAAAGTTGTATTTATCAATGGGGTGATAAATTTAGTTGAATGTTACATAGACTAAACCAAGCCACCAATGCGATACCACCGGTGTGGGATTCCCATGGGGAGCTACTGTCGGGACCCCGGGAGGATGCCCAGAGCTTTGCAGCCTACTATAGTAGGTTATATGCCAGGAATGATCAAATTGGTGCTGACTTAGTGCAGGAATTCCTTAATGATATCCCACCACAATCCCTGTCAGACACAGCCCAATCCCAACTAGATGAGAAGATCACCACAGAGGATCTGGCGAGCTCCTGGACCTAATAGCTTCCCCAGTGAATTCCTAAAGCTATATATGCTGCAACTGGGGAGTGCTTTGCTAGACATCATTCACGCGGTGTCGGAGGATGCCATACTCCCGTAGAACTGGCAGCATGCTAAAATTGTCATCTTCCTCAAACCTGACCGGCCAAATTCTCTCCTCAATTTTGAGGTGAAACACTTCAACAAAACCCTGACCTAATGCAACATATGCCGGACCTGGTCCACCCAATCAGGCAGGCTTTATGCCTCAGAGGGCCACATGCTATAATATACGGCGAGTCTATAATGTATTGGCTATGGCAGACCGATTGGCGCAGCCGGCCACCGTGTTATTGGCTGACGTAGATAAAGCCTTCGACTTGGTCAGTTGGCAATACCCGTTTGCTCTCCTTTGCAGTATCAATTTAGGCCTGCGCTTTCTATCATATATTCAGCTTTTATACATCTAATTAACAGCTACAGTTCAGGTTGCCGGTGCGATTTACGACCCCTTTGAGATTGGCAGGGGCACACGGCAGGGATGCCCGCTGTGTCCTTTACTATTAGCCCTTGCGATAGGACCATTAGCGGCATGGATGCGATCCAATCCATTGGAATTTGAGTGGTCCATGGAGCTGTCTGATAAAATAGCCCTATACCCAGACAATGTTTTATTCTTTATTACTGATCCTCAATCCTCTGGCCCTCGTATCTTGCAAATCATGCGGATCTTTGGTGTGACTTCGGGGCTTCGTATGAACGTCGACAAGTCAGTGGCATCCTTTATTAATGGGACCGCTGCAGATAAATCATGGGCGTCCGAGCTAACATTGGCTACTACGGGGTTTAAATATCTATGTGTATATATTGCTCCAGATCCTGTTACATCCTGGGCCCACAATATGGCCCCCATATTACTCCGTGTGAGGAAGAAGGTCAGACACTGCTCCCCTCTGTCCCTATCTCTGTTGGTCGCTCGATGGTATTTAAGATGGTCTCAATGCTCCGGATTTTGGACCATCTACAAAACTATCCCTTTGCCATTCCCCAAGCCTGGTTTAGACAAGTGAATACAGTCTTGACCCAATTTCTCTGGAGTGGCGGGGTGGTATGCATCACCCTCCAGACATGTTTCAATCTACCTATAATGGTGGCAGCCGCACCAGATATGTATTCATATTATGCTGCGTCCCATCTATTACTTATAAATGAATGGTGGTATACATCGCAGGCTGATCCAGCTTATGCGACGGAGCGCTGGTCGATGGGAGACGTGTCGATGTCAGACCTTCTATATGAAAGAAAGATGAGAAACTCCTTTCCCCCAGTGACTCAAGTAGTGATTCATTTATGGAGGAGATCGCTCTGGCGGATGGGTTGGTGAGATAAGCGGCGATCCCATCTCGACTTTGTCTCATCACACTAAAATACTTGCATAGAGTCTATTTTACTAGATATCGCTTATGGCGCATGGATGTCAATGCTTCAGCGGTATGTCTACGCTGCGGCGTGAGTGAGGGCACCTTCCTACATACAGTGTGGGATTGTATGGTCCTAACAGGCTTCTGGTGGGGTGTAATGTCGTGCCTAGTGGAGGTTTTGTCCTGGGAGTTCCCGTTAAATGCAAAGATACTCCTGCTTAATAGTACTGAGGGGATGGGTGGTAATAGATATATAAGGCACTTGTTATTTCTAGGCCTCACCCTGACTAAAAGGGATATCGCTAAATTACGGAAGGATGCAACACCACCCAGAGTGGGAACCAGGAAGAAGGGGATGAATCATTGTATGGGGATGGAAACAGCAGTATATCAGGCAAGGTGGGAGCCCACAAAAACATACCAAGATTTGGCAGCGGTGGGCAGACTACAGGGGTGTTTGGTTCTTGCTCTGGCCCCCACTGTGCAATCCCAGCTTGATACAGAAATACGACATTATAATGCCCAGCCATGAGGTCTCAAGGGGACAGATCCGGGTTGTAATACATGATTTTGTCACGATCATTTTGTGGATCATGGGAAGGGTGATGGGATTGATAGTTATTTCTTATGACTGCATCATTGAGTAGGGACAATGGGTTTATGATGCTTTATTTGTATCAGAGGGCCCTGTTGGTCTGGATATTACGACAGAAAACTCAATAAAGTTTGTTGTGAAAAAAACCCCTCACTTTGAGAGGTCTGAAGTAACTATGCTCTTGGTGACAGGTGGTAGAATGGAGGAGGAGAGTAAGCCTCTTCCTGTCCTCCTGTCTGCCAAAGAGCAAGATGGGTCACAGGTGCCGGTGCCCAGTGGTCTGGGTCCCAAAGGCTACTGCACACGGTGCCACACCTGAACTCCAGTGCTGTGTTGACTACCGTGGGCTCAACACCGTCACTAAGACTGATGCGCACCCCATCCCCAGAGCTGATGAGCTCATCGATTGGCTGGGAGCTGCCAATTTCCTCAGTACGTATTTTTATTTATTTGTTAACTTGTTTTTATTTCAATACTGCACAGACATCACAATACATGTTAACCCTTCAGCTCGCAGTGCGTCAGAGAGGGTTAATGAAAAAACCAACAGTTAACAGTTACTTCGAAGTAGCGGTCTGCACGTGTGCCCATATGCTCCGCTCGGCAGCTTCATTGCTGGGCGCATGGTATTTGTGTGGCATACAGAACAGTCCCCATATAGAAGGAATATGTGCAGTATTAGCTAATACAACTTGCAGTAAGAAAAACAAGAACAAAGAAAAAGAGAACCTTAGCAGCTACTGGTGGCGGGCGCTCGCCCCAGAAGGAAAACAGGAGACCCAAAAAGAGGATTATCAAGCGGCAGGCAGAGAATTCAGAATGTACAGGGATGAAGCCCCGCAGCTCTCTGGAGAGGGGTACTTCGGTGTGTCGGAGCTGGGGGGGTCGTCAAGAGACAGTACAGGGGCAGCGGTCCAAGACAGTGCAGTTTGCGGGGATAGTGCTACATGTCGGCTGATTTGTCGGGACCCCCATTAACTGCATGTGTGTGAGACTGGCTCAGTTACATTCTGCCGAACCTACAGCCCGAGTCATTAGCCCGACCCGTTGTTAGCCTAGTCACCTGTACTGCGGTTCACGCATCCCATGCCAATACAGACTACACCATAGCCCAGTCAGTCCAACATGGGGTCATCCTCCAAGGTCTACCCAGGGGTGGCATGCCCCGGCATCTGCGTGGAAACCTCTGCCCCCCCCTGCCCCAGCCCTCAGCGGACTGCATGCACTCCAGCATATATTCCCACGTTTCCAAATCTCGCTCCACATTCTCATCCGTGCATCCGGCTCGCAGGTGGCATTCCTCGGCTACACCTCACTCGCGCAAATCCGCCTTCCACCCATCCAGCCGGGGGGGGGGGAGATAGTGTGAGTCCAATGTATGGCAATACGGCGCTTAGCCAATACAAGGCCCAGAAGAGCAAATTTATATCTCATACGAGTTCCCTTCTAGGGGATTGGGAGCACGCCTAATAGACAATGTTTAACCGACGTTTTGATGCGCACACCTGTGGCTGTTCGTAGAATACATAGCACTCCTAGCCAATATATTTGTAGGCGGGTGCGAGTCCAAGTCATGTGTATGAATGTTGCCGGGGTCACTCCGCACCGGGGGCATGCCGAGGGGTGCTCTGCATTAAAGCATACCAATCTCTGAGGCGTTAAATACGTGCGATGCATGTAGAAAAAATGGGTGTGCTTAAACCTTGCATTACTAGCCACCTCACGGACCTGTGCGAATGCCCTCTTCCACTCACTCCCGGTGAGTGGAGATTGTAGGTACGCCATCCATTCATCTTGTATTTTCAACACACCAACCATACGATCCTCTTTCAAGGCTTTATATATGCGGGAGATCATTCCTCTAGTGGAATCCACGTCAAGTAGCAACGCCAAGGTCTGTGACTCCTCTGGCTCTTCTGGAAACGGGGTCCATATTTCACGAACTGTGCATGATATTTTTGCATATTGTAAGAAATAACCATCCGGCACTTGGAACCAATCCTTCGCCTCTTCAAAGGATAAAAAGGTTCCATTCATATACATATCTCCAGCTGTTATGCAGCCCCTCTCATGCCACTTCATGAGATCCATGACGGACTGGATCCAAAGGAAACCCTGTAGCCACTGGAGGGGGAGTGATCGAGCGTATGGGGCCCTACGCACAACCATGGTAACAGCCCGCTCCCAGGCCTCCGTAACCTGCCGGATTACAAACTGGCATTCCTCAGGGGTCCGGGAGCCGATCATAAGGTATCTCGGCAGCTCCATCTCGTTACCCCAATCCTACAGCAGTGCCTTCTCTACATTCGACCCTCAGCACCCCACTGCGCCATATACTGCAGCAGCCCTGCAAGGTAATAGAGTCTAAAGTCCAGGAGACCTAGACCCCCAGAGTCCATATTCAACTTGAGTATCTCAAGTTTTACCATGCTGCGTCCTCCGGCCCACACCAAAGAAACCAGGACACTGTTCAAGGTGTCAAAAGTGGATTTTGGGATACAGCAGAAGGAGTTCTGGAGAGCATAAAGACAATGGGGAAGCATAACCATCCTTGCTAGGGCCACCCGTTCTACAACCAAGAGGGGGAGTCTGTTCCAGAACTGGATAGATTCCCTCAGACCTGTAATGACTGCTCCCATATTCAGGGCATACTGAGCATCCGGCGAGTAAACCACCTGTATGCTCAGGTAGCAAAAATGGTCACACTCCCAACCAAGTTCCACAGTGGGAAGATCCGCAACATCCCCCCTTGCCAAGGCCGCCAGCGGGAATATGACTGACTTCTGGCAGGTAATACGTAGGCCCAATACTGTTCCAAAAGATGCCAATATGCCCAGGAGTGCAGGTACTGCCTCCGCCAGTTGGCAAATGTAGAGAAGTGCATCGTCCGCATACAAAGAGATTACATGGGTACGACCATCAACGGTGCTGCCCCACTGGGCCATATCCCGCCGTAGCTGGATCGCCAATGGTTCCATCGCCAGGGCGAAAAGAAGCGAGTCAGCAGGCACCCCTGCCTTGTGCCCCTCTCAATGAAAAGGCTTTCCAATATCAGAACGCCATTATGGACACGAGCCCTCGGTTGGCAATAGAGGAGGGGGATCCAGGATATAAACTCACGACCGAGCCCCATTCTCCTCAGAACCTCCCACAGATACTGCCACCGCAGGGTATCAAACGCTTTCTCGATGTCCAGGGCGACAGCTGCCGCCCGGGTACCACTGCTCTGCCACCAAGTCTAGAACGTGGGAGAGGTGACGTACGTTCATGTGTGTCCCTCTTCCTGGCATGAACCCGCATTGGTCCTCGTGGACCAGGTGCGTTACCACTCTGCCCAGACGTGTCGCCAATACCTTGGAGAGCAATTTGGCACTGACCCCCAACATCAACAAAGGTCTGTATGAGCCAGGGTCGCATGCGTCCTTACCCGGCTTCAGGAGCATAACAATCTGCACCTCTCTCATAGACTGTGGCAAAACTCCAAATTGCTTGGCCTCTTGCAAGGTCTCCAATAATCGGGGGAGTAGAAGATAAGCATAGGTCTGATAGAATTCTACCGGGAGGCCATCGGGTCCCGGGGACTAACAGCGGCCCATTCTCGCACCACCTCCCGCAGTTTATCAAGTTGAATCGCTACGCCCATATCGGTCACCTGTTCCTCAATGAGGAGGGGCACATCGTCCAGAAACCTCAGTTGAAGTAACTCAGGGGCCCTCCTGATATATCGCAGCCAGATGGTCGCGCAGCAGGGAGTTAACCCCAGCCTGTGTAATGGCAGTGGTTCCATCTGGGCGCCTAAGCATCAGTAAGAGTGGGGGAGGCCATTCCCGCTTCAGCTGCCATGCCAACAGTCTCCGTGACTTTTCACCTTCCCTATGCATTAGCTGGTGGTATTCTCACCTAGTGAAGCAGTCTAGCCTATCCCACACCTCCTCAACTCGGCGCTGTGCCCATAGAAGTGATTCTCCGCCTCGGTAAGCTCCCTCTCCAGACATCACTGTGTACCCCTGTCTTTAGATAGACATTCTCCTCGAGTCAACACCTTTAGTGTGTCCCACTCCACTCCCCTACTGCCAGTGGATGACCAATTGGGGTCATATTATCCCGCGATGGCCCCCCAAATCTCCTCCCCGATTATCATATCCCGGAGGGTCTCAGGACGCAGGCGCCACAATGGAACCCTCGGTCTGCTGCAGTCTATCCCCCACTCCAATAGCACCAGGGCATGGTCTGACAGAAAACGGCCCAATAAGAGGATCCAAACTGCAGCCGCAGAGGCTTCCCCAGAAAGTAAAAAATGATCAAGTCTGCTAGAAATGGCTCGGGAGGGCATGTAGCAAGTAAACTCCCACACTTCAGGGTGTGTCTCACACCAGATGTCGACACAATGCAAGCGGTCTATCACTTCCCGCAGAGCTGCTGACATATAGGCCTTAGTATGCAGCCTCGGGGATGTCTATCCAAATTACCGTCAAGCACACAATTAAAATCTCCAGCCCATATTATTGGCACCCCCATGTAAGGAAACAGCATCTTCTCTAGATCCAAGTAAAACTCCCCATTGTCCACATTCCGGGCATAGACATTCAGCAGACATACCTCCACACCATCTAGTGTGCCATGCACCACCACATATCTCCCCTCTATATCTGCTGTGTAGCCTGTGGGGCCACCCAAATCACCACTCCCTTTGCATATGTGGAGTCCCCTCCATTTCCTATGTAACTTTTGAGTTTTGGGGTCTGACAAGTGTGTCTCCTGCAACATAGCCACATGGGCCCCCCGTCTGGGTAGGTAGGTCTGTACCCTGTAGCGCTTCACAAAAGAATTGAGCCCCCGCACATTCTACATTACAAATTTAAATTGCCCCATCTCTCGTAGCCGGGGGTCTCCCCTGCTCCATCTACCCACCGCTCCGCCACCATTGCTGCCACAAAATAACTCCCCACCTTACGGGTAAACACAGCAAAAACAAGTTGTGCATCCCCAATCAATTCCAACTCCTCCGACACCCACCCATGTCCCCAATCCCCAATGATACACAGAAACCATTCTCGCACATCCAACGATGGTGGAAGATGAACAATAAATAACAGCTTGTAAGAAATATAAAACAACACCGGATGCCACCCAGGCACTAAATAGACCGCAAACTGCACTGATCAACATGCTTTCGTACACTTCATAATTAGCCATCGAGAAAAAACTCACCGCCAGGTCAGGCTGGTGTGTAGTACGGTCACACTGTGAGTTGCCCCAACGACACCCTCCCAGCCTCTGCCACCACTCACGTACAAAGCGATACCAAAGGGGATGATGGACGGAGCGTTAGAGCAAATCAAACACTCACCCCCAGTCAAATGATCTGGGTTTAATCCATCATCATTCTTTAGCTCACTCCACCACCCCAATTCAGACATGGCCATATGCAAATCAGTCTGACCCTGTGCCTCATGGGAACAGTCCAGCCCGAACTGCCAAGCCATGTCTTCCCTGGACCGGAAACAAGCATCCTGGGACCGGTTTCGGGTTCAAAACCCTCATCAGCCAGGCTATCTTGAATCCAGTGGCAAAGTGAGCAAGGGACCCACGTCTGGGCATACCCTGCCAACTTAGGGCGAACAAAGCGATACCAAAGGGGATGATGGACGGAGCGTTAGAGCAAATCAAACACTCACCCCCAGTCAAATGATCTGGGTTTAATCCATCATCATTCTTTAGCTCACTCCACCAACCCAGTTCAGACATGGCCATATACAAATCAGTCTGACCCTGTGCCTCATGGGAACAGTCCAGCCCGAACTGCCAAGCCATGTCTTCCCTGGATCGGAAACAAGCATCCTGGGACCGGTTTCGGGTTCAAAACCCTCATCAGCCAGGCTATCTTGAATCCAGTGGCAAAGTGAGCAAGGGACCCACGTCTGGGCATACCCTGCCAACTTAGGGCGAACAAAGCGATACCAAAGGGGATGATGGACGGAGCGTTAGAGCAAATCAAACACTCACCCCCAGTCAAATGATCTGGATTTAATCCATCATCATTCTTTAGCTCACTCCACCACCCCAGTTCAGACATGGCCATATGCAAATCAGTCTGACCCTGTGCCTCATGGGAACAGTCCAGCCCGAACTGCCAAGCCATATCTTCCCTGGACCGGAAACAAGCATCCTGGGACCGGTTTCAGGTTCAAAACCCTCATCAGCCAGGCTATCTTGAATCCAGTGGCAAAGTCAGCAAGGGACCCACGTCTGGGCATACCCTGCCAACTTAGGGCGAACAAAGCGATACCAAAGGGGATGATGGACGGAGCGTTAGAGCAAATCAAACACTCACCCCCAGTCAAATGATCTGGGTTTAATCCATCATCATTCTTTAGCTCACTCCACCACCCCTGTTCAGACATGGCCATATGCAAATCAGTCTGACCCTGTGCCTCATGGGAACAGTCCAGCCCGAACTGCCAAGCCATGTCTTCCCTGGACCGGAAACAAGCATCCTGGGACCGGTTTCGGGTTCAAAACCCTCATCAGCCAGGCTATCTTGAATCCAGTGGCAAAGTGAGCAAGGGACCCACGTCTGGGCATACCCTGCCAACTTAGGGCGAACAAAGCGATACCAAAGGGGATGATGGACGGAGCGTTAGAGCAAATCAAACACTCACCCCCAGTCAAATGATCTGGGTTTAATCCATCATCATTCTTTAGCTCACTCCACCACCCCAGTTCAGACATGGCCATATGCAAATCAGTCTGACCCTGTGCCTCATGGGAACAGTCCAGCCCGAACTGCCAAGCCATGTCTTCCCTGGACCGGAAACAAGCATCCTGGGACCGGTTTCGGGTTCAAAACCCTCATCAGCCAGGCTATCTTGAATCCAGTGGCAAAGTGAGCAAGGGACCCACGTCTGGGCATACCCTGCCAACTTAGGGCGAACAAAGCGATACCAAAGGGGATGATGGACGGAGCGTTAGAGCAAATCAAACACTCACCCCCAGTCAAATGATCTGGGTTTAATCCATCATCATTCTTTAGCTCACTCCACCACCCCAGTTCAGACATGGCCATATGCAAATCAGTCTGACCCTGTGCCTCATGGGAACAGTCCAGCCCGAACTGCCAAGCCATGTCTTCCCTGGACCGGAAACAAGCATCCTGGGACCGGTTTCGGGTTCAAAACCCTCATCAGCCAGGCTATCTTGAATCCAGTGGCAAAGTGAGCAAGGGACCTACGTCTGGGCATACCCTGCCAACTTAGGGCGAACAAAGCGATACCAAAGGGGATGATGGACGGAGCGTTAGAGCACATCAAACACTCACCCCCAGTCAAATGATCTGGGTTTAATCCATCATCATTCTTTAGCTCACTCCACCACCCCAGTTCAGACATGGCCATATGCAAATCAGTCTGACCCTGTGCCTCATGGGAACAGTCCAGCCCGAACTGCCAAGCCATGTCTTCCCTGGACCGGAAACAAGCATCCTGGGACCGGTTTCGTGTTCAAAACCCTCATCAGCCAGGCTATCCTGAATCCAGTGGCAAAGTGAGCAAGGGACCCACATCTAGGCATACCCTGCCAACTTAGGGCGAACAAAGCGATACCAAAGGGGATGATGGACGGAGCGTTAGAGCAAATCAAACACTCACCCCCAGTCAAATGATCTGGGTTTAATCCATCATCATTCTTTAGCTCACTCCACCACCCCAGTTCAGACATGGCCATATGCAAATCAGTCTGACCCTGTGCCTCATGGGAACAGTCCAGCCCAAACTGCCAAGCCATGTCTTCCCTGGACCGGAAACAAGCTTCCTGGGACCGGTTTTGGGTTCAAAACCCTCATCAGCCAGGCTATCTTGAATCCAGTGGCAAAGTGAGCAAGGGACCCACGTCTGGGCATACCCTGCCAACCACTCACGTACAGGCATACATCCAATCACTCATCTGACATACCCTTTCGCACAGCAATACTATCAGCAGATGAAATATATGGAAAGGAAAATAGCGGTGAAGAAAGCGAAGATAAGAAAGGAGCAAAAGAAGGAGATTGCGAAAAAAGGAGGGGCGTCCAACCGCCATGTAGCAACACCCATCCCAGTCACACCACATACTGGCGGGGATCAACAGCCACCAATACCGAATTTTTGCAGTAATCGACTCGGCTCCCCGCCACCAAGGCCAGGCGCGGGACCCACCCCTCCAGCAAGTAATATCCCTTACATATGGATCACCAGTCCATGGCCAGTTCAAGGGTCGTTAGGTTGGGGGGTCTTTTCCACCACATCCCCCATACTAGCATCAGAGTTAGAAGCAGTAGCTTCCTCCACAAGAGCCCTCGCAGCTTCACACTCAGCCTGCTGCAGCAGTGGATCCACTCTGAGCGACCGTCTGTTCTCGTTACCAGAGTCCGACTGTTCCAGATCCAAGGAACCATCATGGGGCACCAACACCCTTTGGGTCGAACAGGAAGCTTGCCTGGCTCATCTACCCCGTCCACCATCTTTCCGTGCCGTTTTTGTGCCAGAGTTCTGTGCAACCACACCCCCCACCCCAATTCAGAATTCTCCCTTCGCCTTGCACCTTCAACCAGTTTCATGCGGCCTCCAGGGAGATGAAGGAATGGGCACGTTCTCCAAGAATGACCTTCAGCTTAGCAGGATAAAGTAGCATGTACTGGAGATTCATCACCCTCAACTTCTGCTTCATCCCCCCAAAGGGCGCCCTCTGTTGCTGCACCAGGCATGTGTAGTCTGGAAAAATTTGAATGTTGTGATTTTCGAAGGTGGGGTCCCCATCCCAGCGTGCGGCTTTGAGGATAGTCACGAACCCTGTAGATGAGGACCTTTGCGATAAGCGGTATAAGGGCCCGATGTCTATGTTCGATCACAAAGAGTGCAGATAGTTCCACTGTAGGGAGTGTTTCCTTAATCCATTTGTCAAGAAAAAGTTCTGGGGTTCCCCCTTCTGCCCCCTCTGGAAATCCAACAAAACGAAGATTACACCTTCGGGAACGGCCCTCTGCATCCTCAGCTCGGCGTTCTAGAGCCACGGATTTAGTGGATAAATCAGTGAGGGCCACCTTCAAGGTAGAGACCTCACCCTGCAATTCAGCCAAAGCCTGTTCAGTGGCAAGGGATCTTTCCATTACGGTGCGAAGGTCAACTCGCAGAAGTCCGACACCTAGGGACATCGCATCGATCTTGGCCTCAAACGGCCGTGCTGGAGGCCTCTATAGCTGCAAGTATTTGGGTTCCAGTATGGTAAGACTGCGTTTTTTCTCACCCTGGGAGCGACTCACATGGGGGGGGTCTGCCTTCGAGGTACCCCTTGGGCTGTGTACTGATCCATCTTCGTTTGTTGTGCTCCTCTCTGCGGCCTGTCCTTGCCCATGACCACACGTTCTAAGTAGCAGAATAAGTGCAAGCGGATCTAATGTCCCACGAATATGGCGCCACTATCTACACAGCTTCACACAATTTAGGGGCAGGCTGCATGTCTGGGAGGACTGCCTCAGGCGAGCAACTGCAGAGTCCAGTGCAGCCCACCGTAGCTGCACCGCAGTGTACGACGGATAGTCCCCAAAATCCGTTTCAGTGCACCTTCAGGCTTGCATGCAGCAACAGCTCTGTTATGGTATTGGTGCAGGAGCGCTGGGGCAACTATTAATCCAAGAGGCAAGGAGTGGAGCAGTTCAGTCAATGCCAGGAAGAACACGTATAGTAATATGCAAATAGTAGCTGAGGCAGATCCCTGCTACCACGGCCACCCCATATCTACCATGCCAGTCCCATGGTGTAGATCTACCAATAAGTGAGGACCCTTCTGTGAGAAGTTGGCCTGGTATATGCTGTCACCAATGTGAGAAGTTGGCCTGGTATATGCTGTCCACTAATTAAAGTGGGCACCTTGCACCAGTCCAAACGACCCTTATTGATGATTAGGTTAAAGACAACCTTTATAGAAAGCTATCCTAGTGGTAGCTGTGGAGAGCAGCCTTCAGGCTAAGTCTTGAAGGAATGTAAAGCAGCGTGTTTTACCAGTATGTAACCCCTTGAATGACCAAATGAAAGGAGAACCACACCAGGTATATATAAAATATATGTATTTATTACTAAACACTCTCTACTAACCTCTTTATGAGATTAGAGAACAAGGCACACAATATTACAGTACTAGAACGACAGTAAATAGCACAATACACAGTGGGCTCCAGGGGGAGACCAAACCATATATTAAGAAAGTGGTATAACAACCACGACTTGACTAGACACAGTACCTAGAGCACGTAGAATCGCTGGGACCCCAAGGAACCTCCCAAGGTAGTGACACAGGGGACCCACGGAGGACGAGTGCAGTGTGGGAACACAGACGCGAGCTCCGTACAACTCTATGGGAAAGTCGCGGTTGGAATTTTAAAGATTAAGGACACTTAGGAGAGGACTTCAAGCAAACCCAGCTAAACATAGAAGGTTCTAAGGCCAGCACCCTTGAGAGTACCGAGGTACCCGTGTTACCTATCCCAGAGGAGCCGGGTGCATAGGGGTCAAGTGGTGTCGGAAACCCTCGTCGTTTTCAATGGCGTGATGCGAGAAAGTACTACTGCCGTGGAGAAGAAAAGTGTCCGGTGTGATCCAAGCCTGGATCGGAGATGTGAAGAACCTGAAAGCAGAGGGGACAAAGTCTGGGTCACTTCACGTGACCTGGAGCGGAGCAATTGGATGCCCACCGATGTCGGGTGCTTCAGGTGCGAAGAGGTGAAGCTTGACTCTGCAGCCCCGGGGTCCAGGAGACATTGACGACGACCAGATTCCACAGGCGAGCTGTCCCATGAAGGATGTCGAGTGCTGGGGGGGTCAGTTTCCATATTGGAGACCAACAAGCCTTGGCAACTGCAACCCACATGGTCAGAGAAAAGATGCTTCTGTGAGGACCAGCAAGGTCCTGGGGACTCCCCAAGCGATGGAGAGTCAGGGCACGTCTGGAGCAACCAGGGAATCCCACTGAAAGTTAAAGTTACCTTCTCAGGGACCCACAGGTCAACGAACCAGGGATCGCAAAGGGACCTTGAGAGGAATCACACAATACCAGCCCATGGAACACTCGTGGAGTGTAGGCCAGTAATCTTCGGTGGAAACACTGCTCGGTGCTTGGACTACAAGTAGCCCAAAGCACAGCCTCAGGGATCGCCTAAAAGCATATGCTGCTGCAAATGTGCACGGTGTCCAGGGGTTCGGGTTGCACGGTCCCCACGAGGGCTGCGGGTCTCAGGTTTGCTGAGAGCACTAGTCGGCCTCGGGAAGCTTGGGCACCCACCTCCTGTGTTGCAAAATCTTCGGAGTCCGTCGGGAGCTGTGTAGATGCAAACCGGTCAGATGCGTTGAGGTGCGTGCGTTGCAGGGGAGTAACTCCTTTATTCCAAGGGAGAGTCTTCAGTCATCCAGCAAAGCGTAGATCGTCGAAGGTTACTTGGTTTCTGTAGCAGAGTTTAGTCCAGGTAATATCCAAAGTCCTGTAGTCAGGGTTCCTACTTTATACCCAAGGAAGGGGTGGGACAAACTCTGGGGACCCACCTATGGGAGGGTCAGGACAGAGGGGTGGCTACATCCATGTCCTTTGTCCAGTTTCGCGCCAGAGCAGGGGCTGGTAGCCCCTGCAACCGGTTTGAGCTGGACTATGCACAGGGACACCAAATGTGCCCCCAGTGCAGACATCAAAGCACTTTGAGAGTGCACCCACCCAACCCCAATACACTAAAGCCTGTCTGGGAGGTGGTCACACCTCCCTGTGACAGGAAACCTATTGTCAAGCCTTCCCCTGCCAGAGTTTTGTCCAGCAGCAGGAGGGCAGACTCGTGTCTGTGGCTGGCAGCATCCATTTTGTGATGCCAGGGCTCTGTGAAGCTGTACCAGGTGTACCGGTGCTGTCATATTTCTCCCTCTAGGAGGGAGGAATCATACCTCCCACACCAGTTACTGGTGTGGAGGTATGATTCCAAGGTGTTTGACACCAAACACGACATAATTCCTTGCAGCCATTTTAAAGTTAGCATTTACCGCGAGGTTATAATGCACTTAAGAGTATATGGTTGACTGCATCACAGACAACCCGGAATAGTGGTTCCGAAGGCTGCAGAGGGCTCTGCTCATGCATGGGCACCCTCTCACATAAAACCCAGCTCCCTGCCTTCAGGATTGATAAGGCCTGCCATAGGGGTGACTGATAGGCTTATATGTGCAGTGATTAGGATAGATATAGTGAACCTATATCTAAGTAAGTGGTGCATGCACCACCTTACACAGGCTGCAGTAGCAGACCTGTTGTGTCATTTTGAATGGCCTCTCAGGGGTGGCATAATACATGCTGCAGCCCCTGGGAGGCCTCTGGGGTACCTATGCCCTGGGTACATAGTGTACCATATACTAGGGACTTATAAGGGTACCCCAGAATCCAATCTGGAGTGTACCTAAAGTACATGAACAACCAATTTAGGGATTAAGCAGATAGGCTGGGGTCCTGAATAGCAGGATCCCAGCCAAACTAAGTCGAAAACCAGCAAAACACCAGAAAAAAAGTGGAGGTAACCATGCAGTCAGATTCCACCTTCCTACACCTTCCACATTGGCGATCACAGCGGGGAACTCCGGGGGTCACCCATGCAGCTACAGGAGGGACGGTGGGGAAAATGCCGTGGGCCAGGGCTACCCCAGGCTTGATTTACTCCCTACCTCGTGGCCAATATTGGTACTGGATCAGCACGACGGAATCCAGGGGTCTCTATACAGGTGACCTCCACCCTCCTCTGGCTTCCAGCTGCGCTTGGTGCAGTTAATGGGGCGGTGGGAATCAGGGTCCATAGCAGCTCCCCATCAGCGATGAGCCAGCGCCCTCCAGTAAGGCCTGTCCTCCGGAGGAGATCTCCCGGCCTCCTGCCGCACTCACCGGCCCGACCAAGTCGCGGTTCCAGACTTGCGAAGGCTCGGAGCCAGGAGCAGTGTTGCAGGCGCGACCCCATGCCAGGCCTGCAGTTCTCTCGCCACCTCCATGTAGCCGGACTGCAGGCCCAAGCGATCCGGCCAAGGGGGCAGTCCCCGCTTTTTCCAGGCGTCCTTGCTAGGGGAATGGCCGTCTCAGTAGGCCTCACGCGTAGCCCCGTTGCAGCAGGCTCCGTCAGCCGATCACTATCGCCATGCTCAGCCAGACTCACGGCCCGCGGGCCACACGCAATCTGCCCTTGCTTCCGACAAGGCAGCCCCAGGTGAGATCCGGCCCCCGGCACAAGGCCCAACCAGGCCTGTCACCGCCTGCACACGCCCAGCTCAGCCTTAGCCACGAATTTGTGTCCCCTGCTGCGAAGCTCCACCCCGCTCGACCCCCACGGTGGCGCTGTAGGCACGCAGCAGCGGGATTGGCAGAAGAAATGCCGGATACTAGACGGGCGGATTGCGGAGCTCCTCAAGCTGCGTCCGCACCGGCCGCCATCTTGGCAACGCGTCTTCCTCAGTACGTTTTACTTGACGTCTGAGTACTGGCAGATTGCCTTGACCGATGGGACCAAAGAGAGGTCAGCGTTCTCTATGCCATACGGGCACTTCCAGTTCAGTGTATGCCCTTTTGGTTGAAGAACACCCCGACACCAAAACCAGGTTGGTCAACCAGGTTTTGGCTATGCTGGAGAACTTCAGCGCTGCCTACCTGAATGACATTGCAGTGTTCAGTTCCAGGTGGGAGAATCACTTGCATCACCTCTGGGAACTGTTGAAGGCTCTGCAGAAGGCAAGCCTCACTATCAAGTCCAGGAAGTGCCAGATAGGGCAGTGGTCTGTGGTGTACTTGGGACACCAGGTAGGAAGAGGCCAGGTGGCTCCCCTACAACCAGGGATTGAGACAATTCTGTTTTGGAAGCTTCCAAAGACCCGCAATGAGGTGAGAGCCACTTTAGGTCTCACCAGTTACTACAGGAGATTTGTCACGGTGTATTACGCCATTGTTGCTCCCTTGACTGAGCGGACTTCTAGGAAGCAGCCCAGGAAAGTGATCCGGACTGAGGCTTGTCAGACCGATTTTGATGCCCTGAAGGCAGCCATGTGCACGGCACCCATGCGGAAGGTGTCCGACTTCTCCAAGGAATTTGTTGTGCAGACAGATGCTTCAGAGCATGGTGTGGGGGCAGTTCTAGCACAGCTAAATGAAGAGGGCCTAGATGAACCTGTATCCTTCATTATTAGGAGGTTACTTCCCAGGGAACAGAGGTGGAGCACAATTGAGATAGAAGCTTTTGCTGTGATCTGGGCACTGAAGAAGCTAAGACCCACTTGTTTGGGACTCACGTCCAGGTTCATACAGACCACAGGCCCCTCAGATGGCTAATGCAGATGAGGGGTGAGAACCCAAAACTGTTGAGGTGGTCCATTTCCCTACAGGGGATGGACTTTACGGTGGAACACTGCCCTGGTACAGAACACACCAATGCTGATGGTCTGTCCAGGTTCCTCTGTCTTAGTGATGAGAACTCCCATGAGGTTGGGTAGTTCTCCTTACTTTCAGCTGAAGAGGACGCGTGGTAGACCTGGCATCCTTGGCATGGTTTCCCCTGTCTTTTTGCTTCTACCTCCTGTATTTTTTATGTTATGCTGAACTTCGTTTTTGCTGTTTTATATACTCTGGGCACTTTACTACTGCTCGTCAGTGCTAAAGGGCAAGTGCTCCCTGTGTAAATTGTGATTCTGATTGGTTACCCATGATTGGAATATTTGATTTCCTAGTAAGCTCCTTGTAAAGTGTACTGTGTGTGCCCAGGGCCTGTAAATCAAATGCTACTAGTAATCCTGCAGCACTGGCTGTAACACCCACATGAGTAGCCCTGTAAACTTGTCTCAGGCATGCCATTGCAGTACCTGTAAGTGCAGTTTTAAACTGCCATGTCAACCTGGCAAATGCAACTACTAAGGTACGCCCAAGGTACCCCATGGGAAGGGTGCAGTGTATGTGAAATGAAGGACATGTACCGGTGTGTTTTACATTTCCTGATAGTGAAATACTGCCAATTTCGTTTTTCACTATTGAAAGGCCCATCTCTCCCATAGGTTATAATTGAAGCTTCCTTGTAACATTTTACAAATGTAACTTTCAATGGGGGCGTGGCCAAGATGGTGGCCACAGTGGACACGACTTAAAGAGCTCCGCAGTCTGCCCTTCTAAAATATGACATTTCTCCTGCCCATTCCGCTGCCCCGCACCTGCACTGACATCCCCGGTTCGTGGTGTGAGTGGGGGCTGTGCAGGGGTGCAGAATGGAGCGGGTGTTGCTGGACCCCGTCGTGTTGGAGGCTCGACCTGGGGCGTATTGGGAGCCCCGGCCTGAGCTGGGGGACGGACGCTGGCTGCTGGAACCAGACTATTGCTGGTGAGGTGCTGCCGATAGGGCGAGCCCCCCTCTGCCAACTGTACCTGGTGCCGCAAGGAGCTGGCCGAGTGAAGGCCTGGGCGGCGGCCCTGCATCAGAGGCTCTCTCCTCCATGACGAGCGGGGGCTGGGAGCAGTGTGACATTTGAGGCCCGACCGCTGGACCTAACCCTGCCCCCAGAGGGACGATGCCTTGCTGGCGGGCCGGGTGCGCGGTGGTGAGATGTTCCTGGAGCCCCTGGACCTGCAGGAGGAGCACGGGGCCTGGTGGAGACACAGAGGCCTCCTTACTGACATTCTCGAGGGTTGTGTCAGACTGGCATGGCGGACCCCCGGTGATATCCTGCAGACCATGGAATAGGGGCCCGCAGGGATAGCACGGAGTGCATGCTGCACCCGAGGGGGGTGCTTGGAGGCCTGCTGGATTTCTCTGGTGGAGTGGATGGGACGTGGGCAACCTACCTGCATGGTTGTGCTGGCGTGCTGGACATTTCGAATTGGGTGCCCTGGTGCACGCCGTATCACTGGTTTGTTTTACCAGAGGGCACTTGGAAATGGTGCCTGGGATACCTGGGCGTTCAACAGAAACCCTATTTGCAAATTTGGTTGTAACCGCGACTGTGAAGGGGCATTGCCATTGTTAGTGGGGGCCACTGATCCTGCACTGGGTGACCTGTGAGACCATTGTGAGGAGTACCAGTGCAGAGATCTCTTTGGGGTGATTTGTGGGTTGCTGCTGCCTCCGCCTCACAGGACACTCCCGGCTGGGCTGCCCACCCTTGCTTCCTGGACACTTCCTGGGTGCTGCAGATTGCCCAACTCAGCAACTGACTGAGAGGGAGGTTAGTCCCTCACTGCCTGGTGGTACTACTTGACAGCTGCAGGGGACACAAACTGTTCCCTCCCCCCGGCTCTCTTAACCCACCTCAGGATTTCTGCCTGTGACACTCTTGCGGTTGCTGCTGGACACACTCTGGTGGTTCATTGGAGTGGACTGTGCCTGGTCCGAGCCTGCTCTCCCCGCGGTGGGCCCCCTAGATGCATGTCCTACACCTGTATAGCCGAGTGACGTGGGGCCTGAAGTGATTCACACGCCGCAAAAGTATTATATGGACAATTGCTCTTCAGTCTGAAGTACGCCATGGGTAAGGACAGACCGCAGGGGGGGGGGGCACAGCAGACAAAGACGGATCAGTACACGGAGCAGGGGGGGACAATGCAGACGAATCCTCCACGTGTGTCTCCCCTAGAGAGTGAGAGAACGCATACGGACCCCACTGGGGCTCAAATACTTGCAGCTATAGAGGCCTCCGGTGCAGCTGTGCAGGCCAAAATAGACGCAATATCTCTAGATATTTGGACTCCTGCGAGTTGACTTCTGCACAGTGGCAGAAAGGTCCCACACTATAGCGCAAAACACGTCTGAATTGCAGGGTTGGTTTCTACTTTGAAAGCGGCCCTCGCTGATTTGTCTGCCAAATCAAGTGGCTCTGGAGCACAGAGCGGAGGATGCAGAGGGCTGGGTTTCCGGAGGGAGCGGAGGGTAAGACTCCTGAACTTTTTCTTGAAAATTGGATTAAAACTGCTCTCCCTGCGGCTGAACTGTCCTCCATTTTTGTGATTGAATGTGATCATCATGCCCTTATGTTGGTGCCCCCAGTGGGAGCAACGCCTCACATGCTTATTGCAAAGATCCTAAATTACAAAGATCGTGACTGTATCCTCAAAGCTGTAAGTCGAGATGTTGACCCCACTTTTGATAATTATACCATCCGTATTTTCCCAGATTACACGAGTATGGTGCAACAACAGAGAGTGTCCTTTGGGGGATTAAAACAGAAATTGAGGGCAATGGACCTGCAGTATATGTTCTTTTATCCCGCCAAACTGAAGGTCATCCATGGAGATCCTACTAATTTTTTCACCACCCCGGAGGCTGCATGGGATTGGCTGGAGGTGTGAGGCAAAGGGCAGACCCTGGCTTCGCAGGTGACAGATTAGCGGCCCTCTGGTGTGAGGAAATCGCAGAGGGAGAGCAGACGGGGTCGGCGGAGCAGATGTGCCTCCCGTTCATCCCAGCGAGTTGTGGTGCGCCATGATGGTTCTTTGGACTTGGAGCAGCCGGACTCAGACAGCAAGGGAAGACAATCACTTCAAGTGGACCCATGGCTGCAGCAGGCTGAACGTGAGGCAGTGAAAGCACTAGTGGCGGAAGTCACCGCCTTCAACTCTAACCTAGTATAATGGATGTTGTGGAGGAAACCCCTCAAACTGCAGACTCCTGAATGGTTGAAGGAACAGTGGGTTGCATGTGTTTGCTGTTGATTGCTGATTGTTGGCAGGGGGGGTCCATGTGCCTGACTCCTGTAATGGAGAGTTGTGGCGACTGGAATATAATGGTGCGTTTGTGGCTAGGTCTCTGGGCCATGCGTTGTATGAATGGGATGGGCATTGGTATGTTACAGGCGGGCGTCTCTCTCTCTCGCCCCCCTACATCTTTTCATTGTTTCTTCTCTTTTATCATCTCCCCCCCTTTTTACCCTTTCTTTCTCCTTTTTTCGTTCTCTCTATGAGCAATTCTGAGACTAAGGGGTTGGCTGTGTGCTAGAGTATGCCTGGTATATGACGAACTATTTGTTCGCATGAGTGGAGTGGCTAGGGGTAGGAAGGTGTGACTGGGGCTTGCCGCAGTGCGACTGCTGCTGGTGCACCTCCTGAGCCTGGCACTGTAACTTTTGTGATTGGGAGTGGGACACCAGTACAGACCGTGGTCTACTGGTTGTTTTGGGTGGTGACAGCTGCTGTTTGTGAGTTGATTTGGATATTTAATATTGTTTATCTTCTGCCATTGATGTGTGCGAGGGGTCAGCAGATGACTACAGATTGGAGTTGGGTTCTAGGGTGGGTTTTGAGGGATTCAATGATTATTAGGGAGGTACGAATTGTGTTATTGTAGTGTTTACACGGTGGCTAGGGGGTTTCGTTCATTGTTATTGTGGTTTCTGGCAGGGCAATTTGTGGCCAGAGCAGGGGTGGCCCACAGAGCACAGAGATGGGCCGATTTAAATTTATAACATGAATGTGCGGGGGCTTAACTCTTTTGTGAAACACTATAGAGTACAGACTTATCTCCGCAGACATGGGGCGCATGTGGCATTATTGCAAGAGACACACCCATCGGACCCCGAAACTCAAAAGCTGCATAAGAAATGGAGGGGTCAAATGTTTTTGGCCACTTATTCCACCTATGCCGGGGGAGTGGTAGTCTTGGTGGTCCCGCAGGTTCTGTTCCGGGTCCGCAGCTACACAGAGGACATAGAGGGAAGATATGTCTTGGTGCATGGATCACTGGACGGGGTGGAGATATGTTTGCTGAATGTCTATGCCTTGGATGTGGATGATGGTGGGTTCTATTTGAAATTGGAGAAGCTACTGCTTCCGTATGTTGGAGTGCATATACTATGGGCCGGGGACTTTAACTGCGTGCTTGATGGAACTCTGGATAGGCACCCTCCGAAGTTAGACACCCTTAGTCCAACAATGCAGCCGCTCTGCGGAAGGAGATGGATCATCTGTGCTGCATTAATATTTGGCGTGAGACACACCCTGGAGTACAAGGATATACATGTTACATGCCCGCACGCGCCGTTTCTAGTAGGCTTGATCAATTCTTGATCTTGAGTGAGGCTGCAGCAGCTGCTGTGCAGGCGTGCACGTTGGGATGCTTCCTGTCAGACCAAACACCGGTGTTGATGGAATGGGGGGGTAGAAGGCCCTTAGTGACACCTTGTTTCAGGAGGAGCTTTGGAGGGCATTTGCCAGATATTTTGATACTAATTGGCCATCCACCATTAGTAGGGAATTGGAGTGGGATGCACTGAAGGTGGTGACACAAGGGGAATGCCTGTCTAAAGTTGGTGGTACAAGGAGTCGTTTGGAGAGGGAGCTTACTGAGGCTGAAGACATGTTGGCCAGACTGCAACTTGGGGTGTTGCAGGGATTCTGCACATAAACAGAACTATGCGCAGGAATACGGGACCTCTGTGTATAGGGGCTAAGCCATCCTACCGCCTCAGTACCCACAATCCCAGGACCGCCTAGCTATAGTGTCTCACTCGCTCTCCAAAACAATCACGAAGATGCAAATGATTAGACACCCCAGAACACAACACTCCCGACTCTCTCAGGAATCGCAGTAACAAGACGTACATTTTCGCTCACTCACTCGTACTTGTCCACAATAAGAATTGACAGAGACACTGGTATAGTTTAAAATGTTTATTTTAACTATTGTGCTCTATAACACAGTATACAAGCCACTACCAGCAGCAAAACGCATAAACCTAAAACAGTTAGCATTGTAGCAAGTCCATATATTATAAAGGGAGATGTCATCTTTTAAGGACAGTGGCTAAAGGACTATAAGGCCTAACCACCCTCCCCTTGGTAAGAAGAAGTATTATTATATAATAGAAGATCTCTGGGCTTTGTCAGCAGACCCCATACCTTAGTGCCTAGATGGTATATCTACATCATAGGAACCGCATGGCTCTTCTCCCTGGAAAGATCCCTCTCCAAGTGTGTGTTAAACCAACATGCATCCCCATAATATCAAAACACGAGTTTCTAAGCAGCCGCAGCTGTGTTAGCATGTTTTGTCTAGTTAGTAGGGACTGACCAGAACAGAATAACAAGGGGCATTGTTTATCGACCTTGCTCACCATGTTCAGACTAAACTCCAGGAACAGACCGAGAACGCACAAAGCAGACGGTTCTCATGTGAAAGGCATAAACAGAGTCTTGCAAAATAAAGTCATGTAGTAAGGTGCGCAAAGGCAGCATCATGGCAGCAGAGCTCATGCTAACTTAGCGATGTCGACAATGACCCTATCGGCATATGACAGGGGGACACGTGATGGAACCCCGCGGTGAGGCACTACTGCAGGCCCAGCATCAAGTAGGGAAAATATGGGATAGAATGGATTGCCTGACTAGATGAGAATATCGCCAGTTACTGCATCAGGAGGGCGTCAAGTTAGGGAGACTATTGGCGTGGCTACTGAAGTGGGAACACCCTCCCCGATTATACTGACACTCAAACACCCTGATGGGCCTGAGGCCACCACACAGTTTGGTGTTTATAATCTGCTGTGGGGCCACTTGGCAGTGGTCGACAGAGAGGGCCCGTGTATTGACCCGGTCGAGATCGGGAGGTTTTTAGATAATCTGCCGCTCCCCCATCTTATGGAGACACAGACAGGCAAACTTTGTGGGGCGCTGCGACTCGAGGAGCTGCAGGAAACAAACAATACAGAACATGGCACGTTGTAAAAGTCCAGGGCCGGATGGTTTTCCGGTGGAGTTCTTCCAGGCGTTTGCCGACCTCCTGCTCCCCCGTTTACTAGAGACTTTACAGGAGTCTAATGAGTGGGGGTTCTGCCGCCGTTTGTGTGGGAATCGCAGATTGGTATGCTCCCTAAGCCGGGTAAAGACCCACTTGACCCTGGCTCCTATCAACCTTTATCTATGCTGAGGCTGGATGCCAAATTACTGGCCAAGGTATTAGCAACACGTCTGGGCAAGGTAGTGACGCATTTGGTCCACGAGGAACAATGTGGGTTCATGCCGGGTAGTGGAACACATATGAATCCACAACGACTTTCATGTGCTGCATCCAGTGGCAGATGTTGGTGTGCGGGCGGCAGTGGTCGGTTTGGACATCAAAAATGCATTCAATACCCTGCAATGGGATTACCTGTGGAAGGTCCTGGGGAGAATGGGTCTTGGCCAGGAGTTTATATCTTGGGTCTGTCTCATTTATTGTCAACTGATGGCCCATGTTCGTAATGGCGGCCTGATATCTGAAGGCCTTCCCATTGAGAGGGGCACGAGGCAAGGCCGTCCCTTGTCCCCACTCCTCTTTGCCCTGGCAATGGAGTCACTAGCGATCCAGCTACGACGAGATATGGTCTGGTGGGGTATTACTGTGGATGGTCGCACCCATGTCATTTCCTTGTATGCGGATGACGCACTGCTGTACATTCGTCACCCGGAGAGTGTGGTACCTGCACTCTTGGATGTATTGGTCCCGTTCGGAGTGGTTTCGGGGCTATACGTTAATCACCAGAAGTCAGTTATGTTCCCACTGGCGGCTCTGTTTGGGGGGGGCGCTGGGGCCTCCCTGCGGTGGGTTATCAGTGGGAGCACGACCATTTTCGCTATTTGGATACACAGGTGGCCCACGCTGCCAATGCTCAGTATGCTTTGAATATGGGAGTAGTCATCACGGGTCTGGGGGAGTCTATTCAGTTCTGGAACCGCCTGCCCCTTCCAGTCATGGGGCGAGTGGCCTTGGCCAGGATGGTTATGTTTTCCCGTTGCCTCTATGCTCCCCAGAATTCCTTTTGTTTTATCCCAAAGTCTGCCTTTGCCACCATAAATGGTCTCCTGATCTCACTAGTATGGGCCGGGAAGGGCAGGCGGGTGAAACTGGAAGTGCTGAAACTGGATATGGACTCAGGGGGCTTATGTCTCCCAGACCTTAGTCTCTACTATCTTGCGGGGTTGCTGTAATATGTGGCGCAGTGGTGTGCTGAGGGTCTGAATGCGGAGGAAGCATTATTGGCAGACTGGGGCGCAGGGTGGAGCTTCTGAGATACTTCATGATGGGTTCCCAGACTCCTCCGGATTGCCTGTTTGTGGTTCATCAGGTCGGGTGGGCCTGGGAGCGTGTGGTTGTCCTGGTCCTGCGCAGGGCCCCAAACGATCGGCTGCTCCTCCTCCGTTGGATCCAGGCCTTCTGTCAAATACAGACTGTGATGGATTTCGCGAGGTGGCATGAGGGGGATGCACAGTGGCTGGGGACCTGTAACTTAATGGGACCTTCCTTTCCTTTGATGACACGAAGGAGTGTTTTTGAGTGCCAGATGGTCACTTTTTGCAGTACCAAAAATATCACACACAGTTCGCAAGATATGGACAACGCTTCCAGACTAACCTGGGGACACGCATACCTTGGCATTATTGCTCGACCCAGGCTCCTCTAGGGGACTGATCTCCCGCATATATAAGGCCTTGAAGGCGGATCGTAGGGTTGATGTGTCCAAAAAATCTAAGATAGATGTATGACTGACCTGCCACAGCCACTCATGGAGGGCAAGTGTAGACGAGCATTAGCACAGGTACGGGAGGTTACTAGTAACGTAAGCTTTAAGCTCATGCTGTTTTTTATTTCCATTGCACGTATCTGACGCCCCAGAGGTTGTCAAGGTTTGATGCAATGTGCCCTTTGACGTGCCCCCAGTGCGATGTGGGGCCTGCGGCGTACCTACATATGACCTGGGATTGTGCCCGGCTTCAGATATATTGGGCAGAGGTACTGCGTTTGCTGCAGGAGGTCGTGAGTGTAAGTGTTGAGGTGTTGGTTAAGGTTTGTCTCCTGGTCGTACTCCCAATCCCCAAGTTTGCCCTCCTGGGACTCGTGCTGGCTAAGCACACCATTGCCATACACTGGACATATCCTCCACCTCCCGGCTGGATCAATGGAGGGCTGACCTGAGTGGGGCATGGCAAAGGAGCACTGTCTGTGCTCGGTTCACAGTGATGAGAATGCAGAGCGTGATGTGGAGGACTGGGGGGACATGTTGGAGAGCCTGTTGTCGGATGGGAGGTCAGATGAGGCGGCTATGGCTTCTCCATGGATGGCGGACCTTGCTACCCCCACGTTGACACCAGAGGATGGTACCTTGACTGGCCGACTGAGGCGATATACAGTTTGTGACTATGCGGTGTATGTGGGGAGGAGTGACCAGAGGCTGCACAGATTGTGGGACAGGCTGTGGACTGGAGTATGAGCCTGGGTGGACATGTGTGGGTTGGTACTCTCTGGCCCCCTAGCTATCACTGTGGAATAGATAGATCGTATACTTATATTAACATATCGAGCCACTTAAAATCACTACCCCACACATGCATTTCGATTGACCCCCCTGCCCAAGTGAGATGGTGAACTGCCCTAGGAGCCGGGGGGGGCCTGCTCAGGTGTATAGTTGGTTCCTGCTCCCTGTTCAAGGATTCTTTGGGGAATACTGCCCGAATGCCTGTCACTGCCAAGTTTGTTGTTTACTGTTATGGTTTTTCCATTCATAACTCACTCCTATGGGAGTTGTCCTGTTTGTTACATATGAAGATGTGTGTCTTGCAATGTCGCTCCGGGGCCGAGAGCATGGGCAACATTGAGGCTGCTGTGATAACCTGCGCAAACAACCTGAAATGCAAGGCAACATGTGATTTATTTTTTCCATTGCTCCGTGACCTTGTGGGACAACATGTAACGTGATACTTCTGCAATTCTGAATAAAAGACAAGTTAAAAAAAAAAAAATCATTGTAACGGAATGCCGGTGGGTGTCACATGCTAAAGTTGTCTAACATGTACAATGCAATAAAAAAATATATTTTTTTAATTTACCTTTCAATAGGGAAGAGACAGAGATTTGGAGTTTGAGCTCCCTGAGCTTAGAATTTAAAAATACATCTTTTAGTGAAGTTGTTTTTCAAATTGTGTTTGAAAATATCAGCTTTAGAAAGTGGGCATTTTCTTGTTTAACCATCCGTTGCCTCTGCCTGCCGGTGGAATCAACATCTGGCTTAGACTGACAAGGGCCTGCTTGTGCATTCACTCTAGACAGTCACACAAAGGGAGTTGAGGTGTACACTGCATATCTTGATGGCCCAACACAAGGCTGATGGGTCTTCCTGAGCTAGAGTGGTGGGAGGAGTTATCACTGACACCTGAATAGGGCTGTGCCTGGCCTCTCACAATGCTGTCTCCACCCCCCTGTAGTGCGTCTGGAGCCACGACCAGGCAGGACAAGAACTTGTGCTCTGCAAAGACAATCGTTTGAAGAATGCCTACTTCAAAGACAACAAGCATTGGCATAGCCAATAGGTCTCGCCTTTGGCTAAACACTTATAAGGTCCCAAAGGGGAGACCTATTGGCTATGCCAATGCTTGTTCCCTTTCTCACTGTCTTAAAAGTCTTCCTCCGTTTTATGTTTTACGTTTCGAAAAACATAGAACACAGCGTGAAGTAATAAGTTACAGGAGTGTTTACGAGGCTATGTCACATCACATCTTCAGCATCAACCAATGGGAGCCAGCAGGCTGTCAACCAATAAAAGCCAATAGGAACATTCCGGCTACCAGCAAATCCGAGTCTGCGCTGAGATTAACCAACCAATGGCACCCAGCAGACTCTCTACTAATTAGACTAGAGCCTACCGTGTCCTCAGCAGCAACCAATGGAAACCAGCAGACTATCAGCCAATCCACATTGGTGCTGCTCATCCACAGCAACCAATGGGAAGCCTGCAGACTGTCAGCCAATCCCAGCCTACGCTGCGCCTCATTGGCGCCGTCTCACCCACTTTTAAAAACAAGCATTTGCAATGCAATCGGTCTCGCCTTTGGGACCTTATATGTATTTAGCTATGCAGCACATTAGCCTAGGTGCTGAAACATCTACTGTTCTTTAACATGGAGGTAAAGTAAGCACCAAACTGCGTGACACACCAGGTATGGGAACACATTGAGAGAAATATTGTCTTTAAGCGGAAAATGGTATAGTCCAAAGCTCTGTTTTTAATATAAAAGCAGATTTCTGTGGTCATATCACTGAAAATACAAGTTTTGAAAAAAATATTATTGTCTACGGGTGCTCGTGGAAGACAGTTTCTATGGACTGGAATCTAGAGAATGCTAAAGTGATTCTGGTGTTTTACTGACCTCTGCTGGTCGTTTTCTATCATGAAAGTTAAATAGAGGCAGTTGCCAGAAAAATAAAAAAAAGAAAGTCCCTCGGCAGAAAGCAATTCTGGTATTTTACTTACCTCTGCTGGTCGTTTTCTATTAAGACAGTTAAATAGAGGCAGTTGAACAGAAAAAAAGTCCCTAAGCGGAAGCAGACAAGTCCTAGGGCTGATCTCCAGAGCCCACAAAGTGCATACACTTATAAGTATATACTAAAGTATATATACTAAAGTATATACAAGAGGTCTCGAATGCTCGACCTATAAAAGGCATATAAAGTGTGAAAGTGGTTTAGAGCTGCTAGGCAGTGCTTTGCAGCCCTCTTAAAAATAACATTATATATACACATCAGAGCCAACCATCAACAGGAAGCCACGGAGAGGACCTTGTAGAGCAGGTGCCAGCCAATGGAGAAAGCCGCCACTTCCCCCACATACATACAACAAGTTGATAGTGGGGGTAGAGCCATCCTCATCTTACTGGATCTCTCTGCAGCGTTTGATACGGTCAACCATCAGGTATTAATACGCAGGCTGGAGAGTCTAGGTGTGGGGGGATGGCCCTGGCTCTACTCACCTCATTTCTCACTGACAGAGAACAGAGGCTGTGTTGGGGGATCTGATTTCGGAAGTCTTCTTCCTTCCAGGTGGTGTCCCACAGGGGTCAGCCCTATCACCGACCCTGTTTAATATCTATGTGTCCCCTCTGGCTAGATTGATCAAAGCGCATGGTTTTGCTTTGATCTCGTACGCCGATGACACACAGATAGTGATATCCATATCCACGAAGATCGAAACTGTGGCGAATAGGTTCCATAATTGTATGAAACACATCATCGAATGGATGCATTCCAACTCCCTCAAGCTGAACACCGAAAAAACGGAGGTGGTGGAATTTGGAAAAGGTCCTCCCATTTGGGATCCTTCATGGGGCCAGCGAATGCCGGGTGCTGCCCTGTAGCCACCAGGAAGACAAGAAACCTAGGTATTTTGTTCGATCAACTAAATTTTGCTGGCCAGTGTAACTCCCTGACTCTTCATGCTTTTTCCTCATAAAGATGTTGCGTAGGGTCTTACCTTTCATTCCTCTAGGCCTTCGCAAAACGGTGGTAGTAGCACTGATCCTCTCCAGAATCTATTATTGCAATGTACTATTTCTTGGCATTGACAAAGGCCAAATACTGAAACTTCAAGCCTTGCAAAATGCTGGTGCTCGGCTGCTTCTCAACATTCCTAAATACCACCCCATCTCCAACAGTCTTAGGGAGCTCCATTGGCTCCCGGTCCAGAAGCGCATTGAATTCAAGGCTATCTGCTTCAGGGAATAAGGCACTGTATGGAGGAGGATCTCTGAGCCTTCAGCCACTTTTTCGCTGGCTTGTCCCGTCACGCGAACTGAGGTCGGCTAATAAAGGACTAGTCCTGGTCCCTAAAATCCGTAGAGCCAGATGGGGGGGAAGAACCCTCTCATACCAGGCAGCCAAACTCTGGAACACAATGCCGATCGCTATCAGGCTACAACATGACAGAGCTATGTTTATGAAGATGATCAAACCCTGGCTGTTTCCCACGATATCCGTCTAATCTCTGCCTGCCACGTACCAGTCACCACTCCCATTGCAGGTCAGCGCCAAGGCAGCTTCGACAATAGTTGCGCTTTATAAATGCTTTCATTCATTCATTCACAGCTGTGTTCAGCTGTGGGAACTTACTTGTCCCTTGAAGAGGCTGGAGTCCACAGGAGAGGTGCCAGTTGAGCAAGGATGAAGGTTAGAGCTCAAGAGACTGGAATTCAACAACCAACACAGATGCCATTTGATCACGAATGAAGATTGGCGCTCAAGAGATCGAAGTCCAATCACCAGCGATGTAACTTGAGCATGACTGAGGATTGGCTTGAGGAGACTTGAGAGGTTAGAGCCTAATAAAACAGACACTTGTTGAGCGCAACTTAGGGATGGCATTTATGGGATTGGATCCCATTTAGGCAGGTGCCAGATAGGCATGGCTGAAGATTGGTGGGCAATAGATTTGATTCCAATAAGCAAGATACAAATTGAGCAAGGCACTGTGGCTCAGTCACACAATGGATACCACTCAGCTTCTTTATTAGTTGAAAAGTGAGAAATCTTTGTATGGTCTGGCTTGACAGAGCAGCTGTCATTCAACATTTATGTGAGCATCACTAGAGAGGGGCTTTGGCTCCAACCGCATGTTGGGAGCCAGGAGTACATGTGTTGATTGGGCAGAAGCTGTATGCTTCCACAAAAAGTGCTGGCCCTCCACACAGTTGTGATCATTTTGTTTATTAATGGCGCTGCCTGAGCGTGAACTTAAAGGGGCACATACATAACATTGTAAAGGTTTTAAAGTGTCTTAGATGTAAAGATAATTTATGGTATTTGTCTCTGGTAGCAGCACAGATGGGAGGAGGGCAGTCATTTTAGTGCAACTGTCATATGACCCTTTAACCTGTCCTGCATCGAATAATATTCAACAGTTCTTTGCTTCCATTCCCATGCTATTTACTCATAATTCTTCACAGTACATATAACATTAAAAGCCAGACATATTCCCATTGCCAATGCTTGTTGGATAATAGCTGGCTGATAAGAGAATGTTGAATAGTGTCCAAGTGTAAAATAAAATGGAACACACTCGTGTGCCTTAGGCTACCAGAATGCCTTGCTTCAACAGAGGACCCCACTTTTTGATTTGCCTCGCACTATGGCCCTTGTGCTCACAATGCCTAGTGTCTCGTCTCTAATATCTTCTGAAAAAAGCTTCACAAGCTTTCTACAGGCAGCTTTGCGAAATATGAATGTCGACAAAAATAGGCACTGAAAAATGTCCAGATAAGTTTGGACTAACAATTAAAGAACGGCACTCCTTAGTGATTCAGCCCTGCGTGTTTCTTAAACACTTGGGCAACGATATACAGTGTGATTTGTGGGAAAGAAAAGGAAAAAATTGGAAAAGGGAAGCGACGGGGGAGGGAACTTGAGAGGAAGGAATGGAAGGTTAGCAAGTAAGGACGGCAGAAGAAAACTTAAAGCAAGTCAAATTGCTACCAACATGGAAATGTGCTTGTATTTGTTTTGAAACCAACAAAAATATAGCGCTCTTCAGATGAAGTAACCAGCACAAAAGGGAAGCGACGGGGGAGGGAACTTGAGAGGAAGGAATGGAAGGTTAGCAAGTAAGGACGGCAGAAGAAAACTTAAAGCAAGTCAAATTGCTACCAACATGGAAATGTGCTTGTATTTGTTTTGAAACCAACAAAAATATAGCGCTCTTCAGATGAAGTAACCAGCACAAGCGCGCGCCTCGCGCGGCAGCAGGGGGAGGGGGCCTGCGCGATTCCCTTGCGGGAGCGTGCAGCAAGGCGCGATGATTGCGACCATATGGCGCCGCGCGCTCCCGCAAGGGAATCGCCAGACGTGCACGCGTTGCCATTGCAAGCAATGCAACGCGTGCACGTTTTTGCCCCCAAAGCTGTGCCGATCGCTAAAGGTCTCTCCTATGCAGCGCATGCGCGCTGCGTAGGCGAGACCTAAAAAGGGGTATAGGTATTGGACCTAAAACCCGAGACTTTTAGAACACTTCTGGACTGAGGACTCTGCCAAGAAGAAGAGCTGAAGAGCTGTCAGGAGGAGAACTGCTCCTCTGCTGTGTGTTGCTTTGCTGGGTTGGCCTGCAGTTGCTGCTTCTGTATGTGGGCAGTGAAAGAACTGGACTTTGCTTTCTGAAACCTGCTTTCCAAGGTTATCCAAGGGCTTGTGTGTGCTTGCCTCCTGTTGGAAGTCTCAGGGCCATCAAAGACTTCACCTGCAGCATCCGGGAACTCCACTGCTGGGAGTTCTGCCTGCCAAGTGGAACCAACTCCATTTCTGGGCTACTGGAGGTGTTTGCTGGGCTGCAAACCTCAAGAAAAGGATTGCCGCTGCCTGCACTGATGCCTTGTTCACCGCTCGTTGGGTGAGCAAGGCACCAACTTCGACAACAACGCAGGCCCGATGCCGGCCCCGTATATCGATTCCGATGTCCTCTCCGAGGCTGCTGCCAACACCTGAACTGAAGGCACAGCTCGTGGAGCGCACAAAGCACCGCCCCAATGCCTGTCAATGCCAGCGCCTCCCTAACACCATCGCAGAGCCGATAACCGACGTGGGTGACATCCTGAACTCTTCGACACCGCACCATCGTACGGAACAGATGCCTCACAGCTGATGGCGCCTCACCTCCCCTGCACTCAGGACTCGACACCTCGCGTCTCCTGTAAGGACTCGACACCTCACCTCCCCAATGCCATCGTTTCTGCTGCGTGGGGGGACCCCAGGTCCCAGGACTCTTTGCACCAGGAGGCGCTGCCAAGTAATCTGGGCAGGACCATCAAGCGTGATAAAGCGCCGCCCTCACTCCCGCAGTACGGGACCCCAAAGTTGTTACTGCGTTGGGGTACTCCAGGTCCCAGGACTCTTTGCACAAGGAGGCGCTGCCAGCTGACCTAGCAAGGACCATTAAGCGCTATACAGCACCGCCCTCACTCCAGCAGCGTGGGACGCAGTAGTTGTTGCTGTGTGGGGGACTTCAGGTCCCAGGATCCTTTGCGCCTGGAGGCACTGCCAGCTGATTAGGACAGGACCATGAAGCGCTATCCAGCGAAGCCCTCACTACCGCAGCACGGGACGCTGTAGTTGTTGCTGCATGGGGGGACTCCAGGTCCCGGGACTCTTTGCGCCAGGAGGCGCTGCCAGCTGATCTGGGCAGGAACATTAAGCTCTATAAAGCGCCGCCCTCACTTGTGCAATGAGGGACGCTGTAGTTGTTGCGATGTAGTGGGACTCCAGGTCCCAGGACTCCTTGTGCCAGGAGGCGCTGGCAGCTAAAATGAGCAGGACCATCAAGCGTCGCTCTCACTCCCGCAGCACAGGATGTGTGCGAGCTGCGCCTGGTCAAAGCCTGGGCCAAGGGCAGGCCCCTTCTGCACCTATCAGCAAAAAGAAGAGGCAGGGTAGGGCCACCCCCCTTAGCTCTGCGCCAAATCATTGGAGATATACACAAATATAAGTAGGTGAATAATTTCATATTTTTAAGCAAAGACAGACCCCTAATGTTGATTTACAACTAAACTCGAGGAGTGTGGGATCTGGTACAAGTAGAGTCCTGACTGAGAGTAAGGAAATCTCGCCACGACATAGACAGTACGAGATCCACTGACTGATTTGTCATCCATCATTTAATTAGTACTTCCTTTTCTTGGAGTCCTACCCTTGATTGTATCATATATCTTACATTTGGTGGGCAATTGTGACTCTGGGGCGATGTAAATTGTTAGAATTGTCAATTAGAAGATCAAATATTACAAGGGATAAGATAAATCCAACTAGGGTTCACAGTAAGGAGAAATAGTGAACATTCAACATTTCATGATTGGGCAAAAGGAAGGTCACTGAGGCTGTGTGGTAGGGAAGGGAAAGATAGCAAAAACAAAGAAAAGTGCAGCGGAGAACTGTACCCTAGCTGCAATTGACTATTTAATTGCAGAGTTAGAATTTGTATTATCTGATCAGAAGAAACTGGCTAGTGCAGGCACTAAAAAATAACAGCTTTCTGCAAGAAGCAGGAGAGTGCACGTTGCACAGAACCCTTAGTATGTAATACTATTGTTCATCCTCCCCCCTCGCGATGAAGGCCCACTTGATTCATTGCTTTCTCCTTCTAGTCAAAATGGTACAAAGGAATCCCTTAAGGTTATCTCTCCCAGTGTTTTTGCCTTCAATGCCATTGAAAATGGGGGTGGGGACATAATTTCAATAGGCTGTTCAAACAGATATAAACCACTATTGCCTTGGAATGGCCAGAAAGTATAGAAAATAAAATCACTGAGCAAAATTATAAGGACAATAAAAGCAGTTATGAACACAAGGCAGTCTAAACTTCAATTGAAGATAGTCTTTCAGTTATTTCCAAGAATTTCAATTAATTGACGACCGAGCTCCACTCAAGACTAGATGCTCTGACTAATGAGGTTATAGCTCTGAAAAAACTAATTGGTGAACTAGTAGCTCAAAATAGTAACATGGCGATTGGAACTGAGGGAGTTACTACTAAGCACACCATTGGGAATAACAGGATAGGCCAAGCCAGCAATATACAGGATCAGCGGCCACAAATACTACCCAAACCCCTTACCCACTGAGTGTTAGCTAGTCAATTAACTACTAACATAATATATTCAGATAACCCAACCGCAAATAGAGGGTCAAAAACGAATGTGCAGAATGTAGGACCTATTTCTATAAGAGGTTACACGAAGGTGGGGGTTCAGATACGGTAAGGGGCTCTGGTAGTTTTGGGGCAAGTGTGAATCCTGCCTTTAACTAACCTCCATTATCCTGTAGACACTGATAGAAGCTCGAACTACAGACCAATAATTGGAGGGCCGCTAAGATTTCAACCGTATGGAGATAATAGATATTCCTCTACTCAGCATCTAGGTACACATAACAATAGACATAGAAGTGGAGCCTACAAGGTATTCATGACTAATGTTACAAAGTTGAAACAGGGTGGTTGGGAGGATGAGGATTCTTTGAAAAACAAGGTAATACATTGGATTAGGCATTGCTGCCAATGTTTATCCATAGTAAGATCTGATATAGTTGAGGCCGAATGGCTTCAGAGCACTGGTTGGAATTTAAATGACATACTGTTAGTATTTAGGTCAATGCCCATTGCTGATGGCCTGATAGCTCTTGAATTACTTACACATCCATTCATGGAGTCTACGATAAGATTTAAGTTGAATATGGCTAATACTGAGAAGAATTATTCCCAGAGGAAACGGTTGGAGCCAAGCAATTACCCTCATATCCACAGGTCGTTGACAATTTGGAATCTGTTGATTGACTGAAAAGATGGGCTACCAATAGAGCCAACAGTGATCCCACATTGAATCTTTGTAGGGTTGCTATTAATTCTTCAATGACGGCCAAATGGAGAGCCAGGAAGCCTAGGTAGAGAGCAGAGTAATTACTAGCCCAATTGGCAATAGAAACATACATGCCGAGTGTAGACCTGATATGAATCTCGAGATACGAGCGCCAAATATCTTGATGATTTCTTGGAATATTGCGAAGCTGAAGCAAAAACTGATAGGCCCAGACTGGCAGGAATATATGGGGAAATTTGAACTCGGTTTGCTCCAAGAGACTTGGCTGACTGAGTCTCCACAGAAGTTAGGATATAGGACGTTTAGTGTTGGTGCAATCCCCTCCAAAAGAGGGAGGGCCTCTGGTGGATTGGCTGTATGGGTAAAAATCAATCTAAATATAACTATAGACGTTATGAATATACCCTCGCCAGATATTTTAGGGTGGATTTATATGTTTTTAATGTTTTCATAAGGCCAAGATGTTCCACTGTGGAATCTGCAGTGATTAACTTATTAGATAGAGTCCTTGATTCTGTGAGACCGGAGGAAGTTGATTTCATTGGTGGTGATTTTAATTGTAGATTTGAGCCCGTAGTGGGACTGGAATCAATACTAGAGGAGGAAGACTTAGCCAGAGGTATTGCGACTCTAGATACAGATTCCTCTGTTCCCTGCACAGTAGCGGTTATGCAATTAGCCCACTTTACCATAGAACGAGGGCTCAGACCCTGTAATGGCCGGTTCCCTTTGGATAGTCCATGTGCCTACACTTTCAAAAGAGGTGTTGCCAACTCTAAAATAGACTATATCTTGGTGAGTGCTGCATATTGGGGTTATCTGGTTATCTGAATGACTTTAGAGTCGACACTAGGTAAGAAAGTGATCATTTTCCATTGTGTTTAACTGTGACAGGGAGGTTGATTGAAGCTCGAGCTGTTGACATCATGAATCCCAACTCCCCAATCCTTCCCAACTGACGATTAGTGACAGATAAATGGTCCCATATAGTCAATAAAGTTGATTCCCTTACTGGCATTTATAATGTATTTTTCGATGCTCGTATCCCCTTTAATGATGTATGCCCACCTGCTATACCGAAAGTGCAAATTCAGCACCGTCTGCTCGAGAACATGAAAGTTTTTCTGACTAAACCTCAAAAAATAGGTCCAAATTTAGGTGCATTTAGCAGTTTATCTAATTCTCCCTGTTATAACAAAGAGTGTTCGCTAGCCAAGAGAAGATTACTAGTGGCACTTAAGGCCAAAAATGTGGAACAAATAAGGCATCTTAGGGCAGAATTCAAAAAAGTGCTAAATATGGTGTAAAAGAGTTGGGATGAGGGAAACTGGAATGACCTTATTATTGCGGCTAGAACTAAAGATCAGGCTACATTTTGGAGAAAAATAGCGTATGGTTGCAAAGAAGGTAGTACTAATACAGATAACTACCTGGATCCAGGTACTTGGAGAAGACATTTTTCAAAGCGGTACTCGGTGGTCCCAGAGCCTCGCTGAAATCCTATTGGACTCTCCCAGGCCCCTTCTCATCAAACAACAGCATCTATTCTTCACTTTAGTAAAGAAGAGACTAGGGCAGCCGTTGACACCATTAAAGCAGGGAAGGCCCCAGGCCCCGATAAAATATCTAGGGACCTTTTGAAGCACGACCCAGAAAAATGGGTACAATATGTCAATTTGTTAAGTAATGCAGTGGCTTCAGGAGTGCCAATACCAAATTCATGAAATCGTGCCTATCCACAAGACGGGCAGCACGCAAGACCCGGCCAATTAAAGGCCTATAAGGCTAATTGATATCCTGCAAAAAGTCTACGTAAAGCAGATGTTAAATAAACTGACTCATTGGATAGACGAGAATGACATTCTCTCACCATGCCAGGCGGGATTTAGATCCAAGATGAGCACGATTGATCAGGTGTTCAGACTTTCATGTATAGCATGGAAATATGTTAACTTAAAGGCTGGACATTTGTAGATAGCTTTCATTGATTTGAAAGCTGCATTTGATTTAGTACCAAGGGAACTCTTATGGGAATCATTACGACAACAAGGAGTACGTAAAGAGATGCTGATACAGATAATCAGGTTCCATCAAGATAATTACGAAAAAGTGCGTTGGGGACTGGGGGGTGAACTCACAGAGGCCATCCCTATTATGAGGGGGTGAGACAGGGGTGCATATTGGCACCCACTCTTTTCTGATTATGTCAATGATGTTGCCACAAAATTGCACTCGTGATTCGCAGAAACTAGGAGGGGTCCCCTATACCTGCATGAATGTATGCAGATGACACAATTTTATTGTCACAGACTTCGAGAGGGTTACAAAGATTACTCGATAGTTTCAGCAACTACTGCAGATTTAAGGGCCTTGAAATAAACTCTAGTAAGACTAAATACATGACTATTAGACCACACAAAAGTTTCAAGAAAGATATTGTTATTGACCAAATTCCACTGGAGCATGTATCAAACTTTAGCTACCTTGGAATAACAATTGATTCAAAACTTTCATGGAAACCCCATATTAACAAGGCAAAAATAGTTTTGCTCCAAAATTTTATGGCAATTGTAAAAAAACACCAAGCTACTAAGTCTAAGGTGGTCTCTCCCGCACTAGAGGTTCATAGATGTATAGCTCAAACAGCAGCCCTTTAGGGGGCAGAATTATGGGGTGGGGAGATTTTGAGTTCTCTTGTTATAGGAGAAAATAAAATCATACGGACGTTAATATGTCTCGCCCAAAATACACCTTTAATTCCATTTTCCTATGAAATTGGTATTAAGAGACTGGAACACCGAGCTCTTTTGAGACACTTATTATACTTGTTAAGAATCTAGGTCACGGGGGCATGGCCAGGCAACATGGCCGACAGGACGTGAGCCTCCTCAGCTATCCGTCCGTCTGCCCTAAAAATCCTGCGCATATCCTGCAAAACCCTGGAATCCTGCCCCCCCGACTGGGGAAAGATCGCTGGGAACCCCCTGAGGCTAGGGATCTGACTCGTGAGCTGCTGCAACCCCGTGCTCTGGAGATCGCGAGGAGTGCGTGGTGATTCCCGGAGCCGCGGCCACCGCCCTAGCTGTTTCGGAGCTTTGTCGTGGCTCCTGGGCTGCTACGCGGGCATCCAGCTGCACTTTGGTGCCCTCCCCTGCGCCCTGGATTGTCGGGCGGCCTTGAGCGGCCGGCATCCCCGGAGACCTGCAGCTGGTGAGCCTGGGCCGGTGTGCTCTTCTCTGCTGGGGCTTGGTAGATGGAGCGGCCCGCTGTGAGCCTGAACGGGACCTTGCTGGGCCTCGCCTGAGACTGTTGGCTCCCCCCTGGGCGGCGGCATGTAGGTGAGCCTGCGGTGTTGGGGGCCGGGTGCGAGTGGGGGGTTGTTGATTGCGGGCCCCTCCCTCCCCCCCTCCTCCCCTGCACTGGCCCGATTGGATTGGATTGAAGGGGGCTGAAGTGCAAATATGTGTGCCCCTGGTGAGAACGTGGGGGCCTATGTGGATCTGCTTGTGGCTTTCTGAGGGAACTTCAATGTAGTCACGAACCAGAAGACCCCCTGGAACTGAACTGCTGTTTGCCTGCATGGCCTTGATGTGCAGGTCGTCTCGCATGGGGGCTGGTTGTTCTGGGATTGCTGCATCTGAGACCCCCCTGGGATATGCTGGCCCTAATATTTATTTGCTCTATTGGCTCAAAGGAATAGTGGCTTTGTTATACTGAGGCTGATTGACTATTGAGGGGGCCCCTATGCATGGATACATCGGCGGGCTGGCTCTAATAGTGTTCGCTGCTCGTGGAGGTCTCCGGGCGACGCGGACTGCGCAGGTCTATGCGTGGTGAGCACCTGGCGGAGGTCGCAATGGGCAAAGAAAAAGCCCAGAAGCCGTCTGGCCCTAACACCATCACACAGTATATTCCCCTAAGCACCCCCCCCCCAAGCGGCTCACAAGGCAGACTGGAGGAGTGGAGAAGGACTCCTCAGGGGGAGACAGCCCGGAGCCCACCAGGGCGGAACTTATGGCAGCCATACAGGGGGTCTAGGAAGGCTCTTGAGGACAGAATAGATACTGTTTCTGTGGATGTGAACCTACTACGTGCGGATCTCAGAAAGGTTGCAGATAAAGTTACGAGTGCTGAGGGTGATATCGCAGACCTGAAAGGAGAGGTGGTCACCTTAAAGCATCAGGTGGCGCAGATGACTGTGGTCATGAAGGCACTGGAGAGTCGTGCTGAGGAGGCAGAGGGGAGGGCGAGGCGAGTACTAGGTATACCGGAGAGGGCGGAACAGGGTGCACCCGAGCAGTTTTTGGAGCGCTGGATTCATACCCAATTGTGCTCTGAGGGACTGTCAGACGTATTCGTGATAGAGAGAGCGCACAGGGCCCTCATCCCCCCTCATCCCCGGGGGCGCCACCTCGAGCTATTATAGCTAAAATTCTCAACTATTGAGACAGAGACTGCACCTTGAGGGCGGCAAGGGAACATCAGAACATCCAGTATGATGGTAATAAGGTGGCTATATACCCGGACTATACTAAGTGAGTACAAGACGTTCGTAAGTCCTTCCTCGGAGTGAAGCTCAAGCTCCGGGACTTGAATATGCAGTACATGCTCCTGTACCCTGCTAAGCTGAAGGTGATCTCAGGGGCAAGGCGCAATTCTTCGATTCCCCAGAGGATGTCTGGGAGTGGCTGTAGATCCGCGGAGATGGTCTGCCGCCTGGAGAAGCGAGGGGCCAGAAGCGACGATGGGGGCACGCCCAGGTGGGGTCCGCCGGCAGCAGAGAGACCGAGCGGACTCGCAGAATGCTCCGGAGGTATCGCAACGGAGGATAACGGTGGGTGAGGATGGAACATTGTAGCCTGATCCTCTTGTGGAGGGCACTGTGGACATTGACTCGTTGGGAGCTGTTTCTGCTGTCCCTGATGCGCACTCTCAGGTACTGCAACTGTCGATGGATACTGTCCCTCAGACCTTACTGGAAAAGCTGCCTGGGCGAGACAGTGATTAAATGCTTAATGCAGGGCCTTGCTTTGGCTTGGTGACCCTGGGACGGCCTCACAGAACTGTGGTAACGCTGTCTGGTGTCGTTTGTTGCTGTGGGGACTGTGGGTGGCTTGAATGCGGGGGGATGGCGGGGACATTTGCATGCTGGTATGGACTTTGGGGGGGGGGACTTATCCCTGGCATATGTGTATGCGTATTTTATGCATTCCGGAATGTTAGTGGGTTTCTGATTAGTAGAGGGCGGGCGGATTGGATTGGATTGGATAAGGTTTTTTTTTTCTTTTTTTCTTGTTGCTCCTGTTGGGCTTAGTGGGATGCTGTGCACGTCCTGGCACGAGCGGTGGGTGGGCAGAATCGTCTGTGATGTTAGCCGAATACTGTCCGTGGGCGGGGGGGGTTTGTCAGTTCAGTTGTTATTGTGTGAATTTACGTTGTGTTATGCAGAAGAGCGTGTTGTTGCAGAAGAGTGCTGAGTCCTAGTGCATTGCTAGACGGGAAGTACGAATGAATGATCATGGCAGATGTGGAAAAGTTTCTTAGCTGGAATGTTAGGTGTTTAGGCACCTGCGCCAAACGGCATAGGGTCCTTTCATTCCCTAAGTGGCATAATATAATTAATATAATGTTTGCGTGCTTGCAGGAGACACATTTGGATGACGCTGGGGCGGGGCGTCTGGCCAAAAAGTGGAGGGGGCAGGAGTTCCACTCGTGGTATTCTACCTATGCTAGTGGGGCGTTGATCTGGGTGGGGCCTGGGGCTCCGTTTACGCTACAGTATGCCGAAGCGTACGTAGAAGGTCGCTACGTGTTATTGGGGGGCAAGCTAGATGGCAAAGATATCAGTATACTAAATACTTATGCCCCTAATATTGATGAGCCAAATTTCTTTGTGGCTTTGCTGGACTTGATCACTGTAGATTTGGACACTCCCCTGCTATAGTTGGGAGAATTTAATTGTGTGCTGGACCCGGAGCTGGATAGATGCCCCCCTAGAAGGGGCACCAAGCAGCGTATGACTAAGCAGTTGCAGAAATGAATGAGTTGCCTAGGCATTCGGGATGTTTGGGGGAACACAACCCGACTCAGAAAATATTCACCTGTTTTACGCCCACTCATAACACGCATAGTCGCCTAGATAGGGTACTAGCGACAGAGCACCCAGCGTTTATGGCAGCAGAGATTACACATCAGGCGCGTTTCTTGTCCGACCATGCGCCTGTGTGCTGCTCGGTGGGCGATGGGGGAACAGGGCTCCCGCAGATGGCGGCTCCCTGCTGATATCCTGGAGGACCCGGTCGGGAAGGAAGCAATTTCGAACACATTGACAGACTAAGGGGCCGATTCCGATCTCGGCCGGTAGGGCTCCGAATCGGATTCGGCTTAACCGGATCCGATTCGGAGCCCTATTTCCCGACCGATTCGTACGCGTGTCCGGGCGAGCGAGTACGATGCGAAATCGCCGACCGACTCGTTCCCGGGTCTAACCGCACCGACCGACTCGTTCGGACTCGACTCGGACTCGACTCGCACCGCGCAATGGAGACGTTCCCCGGCCGGGTAAGTACGATGCGTGCCGCGAGCAGTCCGACCGAGCCGCGCACTCCGGCTCGAAAGAGCAGTCGGAGCCGTACTTTGGGGGTCCGTGTCGGACCCCCCCTGTACGCGTAGCCGCGCGAGTTGCACACAGGGGGGACCCATGGGTCCCCTCTACACGTGCATGTACGGCGCGACCCACATCGACGCGCACACGCTGTAGGGGGCGCCCTTGTTCGCATCGTGCCCATTGAGTCAATGGGAGCCCGTGTACGCGTCGTACGACTGGCTCCCATTGACTTCAATGGGAGTCCGACCGAATCGAGTCCGATGGCATACGTGCGCATCGTACTCGTTCGGTCGGACTGCTAGAGTCCGATTCGGTCGGAAATCTCTCCGGGTCCGGCTCGGTCGGAGAGATTTCCGGCCCGAATCGGAATCGGCCCCTATATGTCCCTTAACTGGGGCACTGCAAGTAGCAGAGCCCACGGGTGGGATGCGATGAAGGCGGTGATCAGGGGGGGCGGCAATGGGGCTGACATATGGCGTTCGGAGGTAACTACAATCTGAGCTACAGGATAGGGAGAAACTGTTGGCTGAGCTCCAGTCGAGGCCGCAGGGGCTAGATGACGCTCTGGAACGAGAGCGCGTATTACGGGAGCAGGTTGCAGATACCTGGGATAGGTTGGATAAGTATACCCTTACGAAATATCACCAGCGAATCATTGAGAGAATATCGACGTAAAAAATATCGACGTCAAAAATATCGGAGCCGAAATATCGATGTCAAGAATATCGAAGTCCTATCTACATTATAGTAAGTACAAAAATATCGAAAAAAATATATCGTTGTCAAAAATATGGTTGTTAAAAATATTGGTTTTTTTAATGTTAAAAAATAATGTAAAATAAAGTAAATGATACATATATTTAAAATAAACATAGTTAAAAATATGTTTAAAATTATAAGTAATACATATAATGTAAAAAAAAAATTAAACATATACATATAAAATATAATATATATACTTACTTAATAATATTTACAATTAATTATTGTAATAATTTATAAATTGTTAAAAAACATTTTATAAATTATAAATACATATATACACATACACCAATAATATAAATAAAAATATAAAAAAATATATAACAAATTAAAAAAAGAAATGTGTTAAATAAATTATACACTACATTAACTAAAACAGTAAATATTGGATAGTGTAGGGGTAAAAATTACTATTCCCAGTCCGGAGAGTGCAAAAATAGGGAAAGTGTTGGATAGCGTAGAGGTTAAAATTACTATTCCAACTCCAGAGAGTGCAACAGTAGGGAAAGTGTTGGATAGCGTAGGGATTAAAATTACTATTCCAACTCCAGAGAGTGCAACAGTAGGGAAAGTGTTGGATAGCGTAGAGTTTAAAATTACTATTCCAACTCCAGAGAGTGCAACAGTAGGGAAAGTGTTGGATAGCGTAGGGGTAAAAATAACTTACTAATAATTAAAATAATTTTTTAAAATAAATAATAATTTAATTATTAAATAACAATAAATTAATTAACAATACCAATAAATAAGTACTTAAAAATAATTACCAATTAATAATTAATTAACAATTAAATAGATGATAAATAAAATTAAATAATAATTATTAACAATTAATTACCAATTAATAATAAAATAAAAAAATAATTATTTTTCAATATCAAAAAACAATAATTATTTAAAAAAATTAGCAATTAATAATTAATTAACTATAAATTATTGATAAATACGAATAAATAATAATTAATGACAATTAATTACCAATGATTAATTAATGAACAAATTAATTTCCAAAACATAAAATATCTATTATTAAAAAGTTACCAATTAATAATTAATTAACAATAAATTAATTATCAATACTAAACAATAAAATAAATAATCACTTAATTACAATTACATTACTTCCCACCCTATTGCCCTATAAACTCACAACACACTTCAATAATAAATTAATACACTTAATATAATTACCAAATAATGAATTAATAAAAATTAATTACCAATTAATAATTATTTAACATAAAATTAATTATCAATACCAATAAATAAAAATAAATAATTACTTAATTACAATTAAAGTACTTCCCACCCTATTGCCCTATAACTCACAACACACTTCAATAATAAATGAATACACTTAATATAATTACCAATTAATCAATTAATAAAAATTAATTACCAATTAATAAAAATTAATTACCAATTAATAATTAATTAACATAACATTATTTATCAATACCAATAAATAAAAATAAATAATGACTTAATTACAATTAAATTACTTCCCACCCTATTCCCCTATAAACCCACAACCCGCTACAGAACTAAAACGCAAAATTTACTTAAAAATAATTACTAATTCCTAAAATTTTAAAATTAATTTAATATAATTAAATTATTTCCCACCCTATTCCCCTATAAACCCACAACCCGCTACGGTACTAAAAAGCATAATTTACTTTAAAAAAAATTACTAACTTCAAAAAATGTTATACATATATTCTAAAACTAGTACAATAATTAACAAAAAATATAAACACAAACATATAAAATACATAATAAAATACATAACACTAATATAAATATCGATATTAGTAACATCGATATTTTTGCTATCGATATTACTAACTTCGATATTAACAAAAACGATATTTCTTACCTTCAGGTCGATATTCTGAGTCGTCGATATTCTTGACTTCGATATTGTGTCCCTACGATATTTCAAACTCGATATTATTGTAGGTCGAAATTAAAAACTCGATATTTAGACTGTTTACCATCACCAGCGGCTGCACGCAGAGGGAGATAAATCTGGTCAATTATTAGCCTGGATATTGCGCAAGGAACAGGCCCCCCCTTTGGTTACCAGCCTTCGAGCCATGTCGGGCGAGCTGGTCTATGCTCGGGCAGCTATGCTGGAGGTGTTCCGGCAACACCTGCAGACAGTGTACAAGGCAGATCCCCTGGTAAGTGCGGACCTTTATATCCCTTTTTTGGAGGGCCTACAGTTGAGGCAGGTATCTGACGAAGTTAGGACGGATCTGGACACGCAGATCACTGAGGTAGAGCTGATCGAGGCGATAGCGGACATACCTAGGGCCAAGGCGCCGGGAGGTGACGGGTTGCCCATTGAGTATTATCAGGCATATTCAGCAGCACTGGTCCGGCCTTTGTTGCAAACGTTTAATGAGTCATTTGATAGTGGAATATTGCCCCCTACGATGCGCGAGGGTGAAATTTGTCTGATTCCAAAGCTGGGTGGCGACGTGCAGGATCCGGCGGCATACCGGCCCCTGACGATGATCAACTCAGAGATAAAAGTCGTATGTAAAGTGCTGGCCAAACGGTTGGGACCACACATGGCCCATTTAGTTCATGAGGATCAGTGCGGCTTTATCCCGGGCCGTAGTACGTCTATGAACATACGACGGCTGGCGCATAAATTAATTATCAATACCAATAAATAAAAATAAATAATTACTTAATTACAATTAAAGTACTTCCCACCCTATTGCCCTATAACTCACAACACACTTCAATAATAAATGAATACACTTAATATAATTACCAATTAATCAATTAATAAAAATTAATTACCAATTAATAAAAATTAATTACCAATTAATAATTAATTAACATAACATTATTTATCAATACCAATAAATAAAAATAAATAATGACTTAGGGGCACATTACGATACCCGGCGTAAATAAATCCGCCAGGCATGGAAGCGGCAAAAATCCGCCCGCACACACCGCCTGAACACCGACCACGCCATTATGAGTACACAAACTGAAAACCGCCATCGGCGGAAAATCATACAAAATACCGCCCGCCATCGTCCGAGTCGGAGTCAAACCGCCCGCCACGGACGGAAACACGCACGACAACACAAAACCGCCCGCCCACACGGCCGACACACCGCACGTGAAATTACGATCGCACCGCCATGAGCGCGGAAAAACAACAAATATACCGCCCGCCAGCGCAAACAACGCCGATGAGAATCGACACGGCAGAAGCCATGGCGCCCACGTACCTGCACAGAAACCATCCGCACACAAAACCAATAGCACACAACATGGCCAACAAGTCCACACAGCAAGGCACGCACAAATACACAAGCACAGGACACATCCCGAAAACACCCCCTGGACAAACAAAAAATACAAAGGCCAGAACCCCAGACACAACACACCTGAAAACAACAGACCATGAGGACACACCCACATAGGTGAGTACAAAAGCAGCACTCCCACAGACCACAACCCCTTGCTACATTGCAAACCAGAGAGGAGAGGAGAGGACACAGTGACACAGCAAGGACAGCAGCACACCACAGAAACGCACACATCACAACCACCACCACCACCACCCACCACCACCACCAAAAACCGGCACCACAAACCCCCTGCACATTACACAACACACACCGCACCAGCACCACAAACACCATGGCACCACAAAGGATGCCCAAGTTCACGCCCATGGAGCTGACGGTCATGGTCGACGAGATCATCAAGGTGTACCCACAAATCTATGGGAACATGGTCCAGCACACACCACTAGCCACCAGAAACAGAATGTGGACCCGGATCGTAGACCAGGTCAATGCAGTCGGGACCCTGCCCAGGAACAGAACCGAGATAAACAAACGTTGGAATGACGTAAAGAGCCTGGTCAAGAAGAAGGAGGGCAAAAACAGAGAGCTGGCTGCCGTCACTGGCGGAGGGAATCCCGCGCTCTTTAAGACCTTCAAAGCGTGGGAGGAGAAGGTGCGAGTCGTAATACATCCGGAGATCCTCGCCGGATTAGCAGGGGAGTGGAGGCTGGTAAGTACAAACTAATGTATACCAGCACACCGCTATGTACACACATGCGCAACCACCATGCCACAGCTCCCAGGGACAAACACCCCCATGTCCAGCACACAATACACAACACATCACACGCACATGCAACAGACACTACCACACACAGGCCAAACCGAACAACTGTAAGATGCGTGGGGACATGTGTACACTAAGCCAGCCACGTAACCACCAACAGGTCCCCAAATATGCCAGAAGCGCCACAACGAGCACCCACCACACCCATGTGTCCGCCACAGCTGCACCAACTGACAAGTAACAGGTAAGTGGCAGGAACACAAAGTGCAGTGGGTCGGAGGGGGACAGCTGAAGTACAACACCCACCAGGCCCCCACTCCCACAGACCAGCAAGGTGGAGCACTCCCCACACCCATGTGCCAGGCACAGCTGCACCAACCGACAAGTAACAGGTAAGTGGCAGGAACACAAAGTGCAGTGGGTGGGACGGTGGACAGCCCAAGTACAACACACACCAGGCCCCAGTCCCACAGCACAGCAAGGAGGAGCACTCCCCACACCCCACACCCACGTGTCAGCCACCGCAGTGCACAACGACAGCCGAAAGGCAGACATCACGGTCCACAGCAATCGGTGTCAGTGGGTGTACAGCCACCCCCACGACCCACTACACCCCCCACCCCCACAGACCTGCAACATGGAGCACCCCCGCCAAGAGCCATGTGGCATCCAGTACAGTGCACGCACGAACAACTTGCAGGTGGGAAACTGGACAGGGCTGGATTACTGGAGGCATGAGGACCATAACACCACCAACACATGGGACATGTCACGTAGCACACGAACACGCAGCACCGCCCACCGTCACGAACAAGTGAACAATGTGCACACGGACATGAACAGCAGACTCACACCCCACATGACCCATCACAGACATAGCAACACCCAAGGAGCCACGTCTGCATGCACAAGCCACACTGAATATAGTCCCACACGGCAGCCACTGTGCAACTCATCACACACAACCGAAACACCATTGAAGTCCTGTCCATGTAGCCCCTACTGCCTGTCAACCACACACCCCACAACTACGCCTATGTAAGACAAACAACACTAGACGCAACAGAGCGGAACAACAGAAATGCACACGAACACCACTGAACCCATCAAACACACAGACACACCATGCACATACAACATACCATCCATCCCATCCGTCAGCCCCAGTCTCATGAAAGGCATGTCATCCGCACAGCTGCCACACATACAGCAGTCACGCTAAGACACATGCCCATGACCAACCATGTGCCAGAAGTCAATTAAGCGCACGACACACTGTGAGCAACAACACACAACATGGGCCACACCCCCCGAGCACTGCAGTGATGCACATGGCACAGGGCAGCACGCACACCAAGGAGATGGGACAACTGCAATACGTTGGCTGGCACACAACTATCACTCACTCATAACGATGCGTCCAATGCCATGTCCAGTAACCACAACAGACAGCAAATATGCAGGGCATGTCAGGCATGCACACACCTCAGACCATGCACTGTCATGCTGCCACAACACATGTCACGTTCGGCACCCATGGCTCACAGCATGTACCCCAAAAGCATATTCCATCCCAAATGCGAATCTGGGGCATGGCCCCCATGTTGCCATATGCGTTCCTAAGCGTTCCATTTGAACCCCAAAAGCATATTCCATCCCAAATGCGAATCTGGGGCATGGCCCCCATGTTGCCATATGCGTTCCTAAGCGTTCCATTTGAACCCCAAAAGCATATTCCATCCCAAATGCGAATCTGGGGCATGGCCCCCATGTTGCCATATGCGTTCCTAAGCGTTCCATTTGAACCCCAAAAGCATATTCCATCCCAAATGCGAATCTGGGGCATGGCCCCCATGTTGCCATATGCGTTCCTAAGCTTTCCATTTGAACTCCAAAAGCAAAGTACAAACCAGACCCAGGATGGGCCAGGAGCCCGCATACACCAGAGTCACAATGAGTAGGGGCAAAGCAACACACCCATCGGCATGGCCAATCCGTCCCATGCCACATGTGCACAGCACACAGTCCCATTGCCTAGCACACACAACTACAGATGCCACAGCCACACACTCGCCTCCGGGAAACCCATGTACGAGATTGCACGAACTGCCAATGTCAGACGACTAATACATACTTCGCCAGGTGCAACACAATAACAAATCACATTCTCTCCACAGGTGACGAACTGCTGGACGCTGGGGATGGAGACAGCAGCCAGCACAGCCAGCCTACAAGCCCCCAACGAGGACACACGGATCTGGAGGATCTGTCCACCTCTTCGGACACGGACCACCAAGCTGGCCCATCTGGCGTGGCAGGGCCCAGCCGCTCCCCAGGACCCCTCCTACCCACCAACCCATCATCCAGGGATGCTGAACAGTCCCAGTCCCCTGCTGCCACTGTCGTTGCGGCCACACCCACGGTCATTGCGGCCACTACCACTGCCGCAACCGCCACCATCGCCGCACCGACCACCACCGCCTCCACCACCACCACGTCTTCGCTGGCACCAGCCCCAGCGCAGGTGGTGGCCCGGCCGACTGGATCCACCCTGGGAGCCACAGCGAGGACCGTGGTGAGCAATGTGGCTAGTGGGCAGGCCGGTGGCAGCAGGACTGGTAGGAGGAGCAGGGTCAGGGAAACGCCAGCCTCCCCTGGGAGCCATGCCCTGCCTCAAATGGCCAGAGTCCTTGGGGCCTATGAAGAGGCCCAAGGACAATGGGCCAGGTCTGCTACTGACACGCGGGAGGTGCTGGGGGTGCTGAGGTCCATGGACGCCCATATGGGCCAATTCGTGTCCCGTATGGACCAACTCGTGGACCTCATGGGCCAGCTGGTGGTGGCGGTGGGGTCACAGGCAAGGCCAGCAACACCACCTCCGCCACCACCTGCTAGGGCGCAGGGTCGGCCAGCAGTGTCCACTTCCCCTGCGTCCACAGCCAGTGAGCACACCTCACCCACCACCAGCAGGTCGCCACCACACACCCCCTCCCAAACGTGGAAGGGGCCGTCCGAAGAGGAAACAGATCTCCCGGGAGGACTTCGCACGCTCCAGTCGCAAGTGAGGCAGCCAGCCAGCCTTCCGCCAGCCTTCCTTGACCAGCCACTGCATTGACTTGCTCTACGATCCCACTCCACACAGCCATCTGGATGGCATGTGTGTGTTGGACTATGGACATAGAACCAGTGGGTACACCCTGATCATCACGCAGCCATGACCGACAGCTCATTGTCACTGCACGCACCACTTTTGTCATCACCTTACACACAATCACATGTCACAGTTTGTAATAAATGCACCTTTTTCACTAACTGCTGTTTGTGCCCTGTGTCTTATTTGTACGGAATACAACGGCCACCTTGGGCGGAAAGGCACCTGATGCGTGGCATGGTATTTGAATCCGGAGGGCCTGTAGGGACCTAGGGGTGGGAGACAGAACAGGAGCACATTCAATGAGTGTGTCACACACCCATCACACAGTACATGTCAACAACTACAAGCAATGTACACACATCGCACAGAGCAATAGGGCACAATACCACAGCCACCAACAGTGGCATACTACCCTGGCCATGGAGCGTTGACACACTGCACGCAGTGAACATACGGCCACCCTGACACAGCACACACACACCTGCATAGATACAGACACATCATCCGTCGTACATGGACACTCACCGTCAAGTGAAGTAGCGGGCGATGAGCTGCTGGCGCACATTCCCAGCTTCCTCCTCTCCGCTGTCCACCTCACTCGAGCTGTCCTGGCCTGCGGGCTGGGGCCCTGGTTGATCTCCGTCATCCACAATGAGGGGATCTGCTTCCGAATGGCCAGATTGTGCAGCATGCAGCACGCCACCACTATCTGGCACACCTTCTGTGGGGAGTACGCCAGTGCACCCCCGGTGCGGTCCAGGCACCTGAACCTGGACTTGAGGAGGCCAAAGGTACGCTCGACCACACGTCTGGTCCTCCCATGTGCCTCATTGTATCGATCGTCTGCTGGGGTGCGAGGATTCCTCAATGGACTGAGCAGCCATGCCCCATTCGGATACGCAGAGTCACCTGGGTGTGAGGGACACAGAGAACCGTTGCTATTCCAACTGGACAGGGGACAGCATCGCACAACCAGCACGCTACACCACTCCACATACTCACCGACAATACAGCCACGATCCTGTTGCAGATTGGCCATCAGTCGTGGCAAGATGCTGTTGCGCATTATGTGTGCGTCATGGGCCGAGCCTGGAAACTTTGCACACACGTGGGTGATCACCATGTCCGCAAGGCACACCACTTGCACATTCAGGGAGTGCGTGTGCTTCCTGTTGCGGTACAGGTGCTCAGTGGCCTGTGGTGGAACAAGGCCAACATGAGTGCAGTCAATGGCTCCCACGACGTGTGGGATTCTGCCAAGGGCATAGAATGCACCCTTCACTGCCGCCAATTCACGAGCCCTGGGGAATCTGATGTACCTGTTCCGGTACAGCATCATGGCTGCCAGTACATCCCTCAGCACCTTGCTGAACATGGGCTGGGACATCCCTCCTCCACTGCCCACTGTGTGCTGGAATGACCCAGTGGCGAAGAAATGCATGGCGGCCATCACCTTAGCCGTGGGGGTGACAGCAGTCGGATACACCCTGCGGGGACGGAGATGGGGCTCTAACATGGCACACAGTCGATGCAGAGTTGGCCTGTCCAGCCGAAACTTCCTAATAACCTCTGTATCGTCCATGTCCGCCAGCAATTGGTATGGGCGGTCAATGTTCGGTCTCCGCCTGGGTTAAATGACAGAGGACACATGTCAAAGCAACACGGCACATAGCAATTTCGCATACACATCACTGACATGACTGAGCAAGCACATGAGCCACAGCCCAGCTGTCAAGCTGGGACGGCACGGCCACAATACACTTACACAGGTCTCCCAACAATGGCAATGGCAAGTGAGACATACCACTGCCATGTGCATGCACATGGGGATCTAGGCCCCAATGACTTGCGGGGCGTGCTGATGGGGACTGACTGCATATTCGTCAAGCGGCAACGCCACGGCAACATGAGTGTCTGCTGAGCATGGTACTGCTTCCGAGGCTGGATGAGTATGGCACACGACGACGACGATGTGGGCACGGGCTGAGCGGCCAATACAAGTGGGACCTGTGGCACGAGGGGATATGAGACAGTAGTAGGTGTCAGCACTGCACCCTATGTACAGCACTGTACGGATCACAGCTCCCGAAACATTGACTGGTGTCCACATTGACAGCCCCATGCCAAGACGGCTGTGTGCTTGCAGTCACACGTCACAGGTGAGAGGTTACATTGCACGTGCCAGGTGGCAGTCGTACATAGTGGGAGCTGGCATGTGTGTGCATGTGTCTCCTGTTCAGGATCCACCAGATGGGCGCTGACTCTGTACTGACCATTGGACACAGCATGTTCCGTGGAAGGCTTGTGTGTGTGGGATGGTGGCACTGGATGTGCCTCCGTTGGGTGGGGGGCCATGCACAGGGCGGGTACGTCGATGATTGCGCATTGTTGGTCACGGTGGGTGCACCAGCTAAGATGTGTTGCCCTGTGTTCAATTCCTATGTCCGCATGATGATGGACTGTGGATGTGGGCAGACTACACATTGGTCGATGTGCTGTCTATATGCATGTGCCTTCACACCAGGCACAGCTGCCCCTGCACATGTGACCCCTGCTGGACTCGCTGCTGGGTCTGTGGAGCTGATGCACCTTCTGCGCGTGGGGCGGACAGCTCTCCTCACTTCCCTCATTGCGCATGTCATGTCTTTGCCGCAGGTGACATGGATCATGGAGGGCCCACATGTACGCGTGGGTAGGCTACACATGATTGTTCACTGGTCGCCACCCCAGTCAGTGTTTCGAATGGGAAGGTTGTCGTGCTGGTGGTATGTTCGATGTGGCGGATGGGCGGGCCTAGGTGCGGGCTTACATTCCGGACATGGGGGGTAGTTGGATTGGCGACTAGTTGCAGTACACACGGGACACGTCTCTTCCTTTCCACATCTGGGTCATCCCTTGTACTAACTGACAGTGATACAGTCATCTTCGCCCCAGCCCTCATGTCCTCCCCTCGCCCCCCAATATGCATGCTCACCTGCGAGGCTAGCGCTTGCACAGGCAGCCCCAAGCTCGCACCAGAGAGGGCAAGGAGTGTATGTGTGGGTCCAGTTGCACGAGTGGGCTGTCTCAGGGTATGATGTGTGGCGGGACACCGTCCACCTGCGTGGTGCCCCAAATGGAGACCCGGCCTGCATGGACTATGCATCACAGTCTTCGCCTTCCGGATCCGCCACCTGCGACACCCAGTGGCTGTGGCTGCCCTTGCGGCCATGCCGCGTCCGTCTGTGGCTGATGGCCCACACATTCACTCTTTGGCCTCTCTGGGGAGGGCTCAGGGGTGGTGGCGGAAGCGCTTGCACTTAGTCGCAATGGCATGTGGCGTGGTTGGTATGATGGGCAATGGATGGGATGGTGCGAGCCACCTCCCGTGACGTCAGTGCTGCTCGTGCTGTGGTGCGTCCCCCTACACTTCCATTTGACTTTTTGCCATGCTGGACGTTGAGGTTCTATTGCCTGCGTGATATGAGCAGGAGGAGCGCGAGGAGACCTCTCACACACCATGCTCCACTGCCATCCCGTGCCCTGTATCGCCTGTGCGGATTGACTATGTTGGGGTTACACCTGGTCGACTGGGGCTGTGTGTGCCTTGTCAAGGGGCATGGCGGGCGCACAACAGGATCCAGCTCGTCCACAGAGGGTGGGCTGAGGTGCGCCTGGTACCGCTTTGTACGTGTGCCCGGCTGCTGTGCACACACGTGTTCACTCCCCCCGACAGGTGTCCTCTCACAATGCCCAGGGAAGCGGTGGTGTACTGTTCATGAGCCCTCCCAACACGGCGTGCTCCAACTTGGCATGTGCGCATCTACCCGTCGCACCCACCCACCTGAGCACTGCGTCCATACGACTTCACACGACACATGTGTGTCTTCCACAGTAGTGCTACTCATTTGCGTTGACATCCAATACCAGTGGACTACATGGTCATGTCACGACTGCCGTGTACTTCACATACTCTCATCCTCTCTCATTCGTACTTGTGAAATGAGTCAGCGGAGACAGTTCTGGTTTCAAACATTATATTGAGTCTTCTGTCCTCTGTGATGCAGTATAGTGGACACTACTGGCAGCGGAATACATATTGAGGATATACTGAGCATGATTACAAATGGGATAGGGTGTGGGGTTACATCTGCTTGGCCAAGGCTGTGCTAATGTACATTTACGTATAGCTGCGGAGCTGCGGACTTTGACACAGACGGTATACATGTAGCCTACCAGACCGCTCGGCATCATGGGCACAGTCCATCTCAGTTCCATGTGACAGGTTTGCTGCGGTTGTTCCTCATGCACGCGTGCATGTGAGATGACATCAGGGCATGTGCTTGCGTGCATGCAGCGGCGTGCCACTTGTTGTTGCACTGTGGTGGTTACTGGACATGTCACAGTCACTGGGGTCGTGTTGTTGTTGTATGCACTTGTCGTCCATGCAAAGGTCCTGGTATGGGATTCCCGGGGCGGGGGTGGGAGGGGTGCAGCACCCACAGACTCCAGGCGACCTATTCATGTCCACTGAGCGGTGTGTGTGTCCATGTGCGCTGGATCCATGTCGTGTCCTGGTTGTTCGTGCAGTTCCGTCCATGTGGGTGCGATGCACAGAGCCCATGCCACTGCCTCCCACGATGCATGCGGTGTTCCTGGATGTGATGGGGAACAGTGTGCATGTCCCGGTCATATCCGATGTCATGGCGATGTCGTTGATGGTGTGGTTACAGTTGCCGGTCGTTTGGTATGGCTGTTGTGGTGGTGACTGGCCAGTCCGTGCGGAAGCTGAGCATGGGTGCGGGGTTGGACTTCATAGGTCACTCGGGGAACCTGCGTTGTGGTCCGACGTATTTACAGGTTGTCAGGTATGCGATGCCGTCCAGCAGGGCTTCCATGTCATTGGTGGTGTACATGTTTGCCAGCCAATGAAGCGGATGGTGGCTGTCAAGGTGTTGTTCGTAGGTTGTCCCTTGGAGGACCATGATGGGGCATGCTGGGTGACATTCGATGTAGCTGTTCTCGATGATCCGTCGTGTGGAGGCACAGTGGTTCCATTTCAGTGCGCGTGCGATGTTGGCCACATACGCCATGCCCCCATAGGCAGAGCAGGCCCTGTCGTGTGCGTCCAGAGGGAGGAGTAGTGGTAGCAGGTCCGCCTTCAGACATGCCGGGTTGGAGAGGCATATCTCGACGGGATGCTGGTAGGGACACCTCCGACAGTAGAAGACGGGCATGACGCAGCTGAACAATGTGATGCGGTAAGTCAGTCGGTAACTTACGTTCAGCAGGGACAGGAGATCGCATCCCAATGTATGTATCGTGCTGGTTTGGTACAGCTTGAGCTCTTCGGCGTAGTTGGGTAGGTGTGTTGCGGTTGCCATTTCGCAGCGGTGCGTTGTGGTGGCGTGCTCCGGCTGTGTGTGCAGTCTGCAATGTGCACGCTCCGAGGTTGCTGTGAGCTCTGTGTAGTCGTAGGGAGACAGGACTTGTGTTCTGTTGGCTTGTTTGGAGGACACGGGCCCTCTTCCCACATGCTTCTCAGACAGTTCAAGGTCAGTGCTGTGTGACTCCTTCCAATTAACTTGCATGTGGCCGACATGGGGGAGTGTTTTCTTCTTTCTTCCCCGTCCGTTGTGTGCTTCTGTGATATGCGCTATCTGCCGTGTGGTCGGTCTCCTCGGCATGCCTGTGTTGGTCTATTCTTGGACAATGGCTGTATTCACCGGCTTCTGTCGTAGGGCTGTGGTTTCGGAGTTGGAATGGAAGGTCATTCAGTGCTGTCTGCTCTCCCTTGTGTGGGCGGCAGGCTGCCTTTCCGCTCTGCGTTGGGCCTTGTGTGTGGATGTAATTCTTGGGCCACCTGTTGTCGGTCCCCGGGCTCTTTGGTGTTCCGTTTCATGTGTCTTGTTCATATGTGCAGGGTGGTATGGGTTTTTCAGTGTGGTACTGGCGTTCCTCTTCCCGAAGGGGCCCTGCTTCTCCTAGTTGGTGTTGCCGCCGCTGTGTGCTTCGCCATGTTTGTTACACTGGGGTGTGTCCTGCTGTTGCGTGACTTAACTGACATGTGTGCGTGGGTTGTGTGGCGTTGGGTGTTGTCCGTGAATTGGGCGTTGGGGACATGTCTGTGGCCGGCCTGTCACGTGTCATGTGCGTTCGGGGTGGGGCTGGTGTGTGTGCTGCTTGGTTGTGTCCCTGTGTCTGTGTGCGACGCATGCATGGCGCTGCGGTTGGCCTCTGCGTTGTGCGCATGTGTGGCGGCGTCATCGGCGCTTTGGGGCCGTGACGGGGTGGTTGGTTCCTAGTCCCAGGTGGTGTGTACACATGTGTTCCGCGATATTAGGATTTGGCCTGTGTGTCATATGTGGATGCGATGGTGGATGTGTAGTGTGCACGCGCTGGTGGGGGGTTGTCCGCTTTTTCCGCCCTTGCACTGTGTGCGCTGTTTGCGTGCACTTGTTGTGTGTGTGCCTACCTGCGTCTCCGCGGTACGTTGCGTCCTTGGTGGTGCATCAGCAGAAGCATGGGAAGGGCCTGCAGTGCTGGATTCATGCCCGGGGTGCCGCTTCTTCGTTGTCCGTGCTCTGCGTCCGTGTTTCCGCCTCTCTTTCACGTGCGGTGTCTCTTTGCCGTGGGAGCCGTTTGTTTGCGGCATCGTAATTTATGCGCCGGGCGGGACGTGTTTCGTCGGACGGTGTGTGTCAGTTGTGCTGCGCCGCTACGTGTGCGGGCGCACTTTGATGGCGGACGGTGTTGCTGGCTTGCCGGCGGTGTTTGGCCTGCTTTTCGCATCGTAATTGGGTGGGCGTGTGGACTGCTGCGTGCCGGCGGTAACTGGTGGTTTTTGCATCCGCCAGCACGGCGGTAGTGCTTCCGCCCGCCGTCGTAATGGGCCCCTTAATTACAATTAAATTACTTTCCACCCTATTCTTCTATAAACCCACAACCCGCTACAGAACTAAAACGCAAAATTTACTTAAAAATAATTACTAATTCCTAAAATTTTAAAATTAATTTAATATAATTAAATTATTTCCCACCCTATTCCCCTATAAACCCACAACCCGCTACGGTACTAAAAAGCATAATTTACTTTAAAAAAATTAGTAACTTCAAAAAATGTTATACATATATTCTAAAACTAGTACAATAATTAACAAAAAATATAAACACAAACATATAAAATACATAATAAAATACATAACACTAATATAAATATCGATATTAGTAACATCGATATTTTTGCTATCGATATTACTAACTTCGATATTAACAAAAACGATATTTCTTACCTTCAGGTCGATATTCTGGTCGTCGATATTCTTGACTTCGATATTGTGTCCCTACGATATTTCAAACTCGATATTATTGTAGGTCGAAATTAAAAACTCGATATTTAGACTGTTTACCATCACCAGCGGCTGCACGCAGAGGGAGATAAATCTGGTCAATTATTAGCCTGGATATTGCGCAGGAACAGGCCCCCCTTTGGTTACCAGCCTTCGAGCCATGTCGGGCGAGCTGGTCTATGCTCGGGCAGCTATGCTGGAGGTGTTCCGGCAACACCTGCAGACAGTGTACAGGGCAGATCCCCTGGTAAGTGCGGACCTTTATATCCCTTTTTTGGAGGGCCTACAGTTGAGGCAGGTATCTGACGAAGTTAGGACGGATCTGGACACGCAGATCACTGAGGTAGAGCTGATCGAGGCGATAGCGGACATACCTAGGGCCAAGGCGCCGGGAGGTGACGGGTTGCCCATTGAGTATTATCAGGCATATTCAGCAGCACTGGTCCGGCCTTTGTTGCAAACGTTTAATGAGTCATTTGATAGTGGAATATTGCCCCCTACGATGCGCGAGGGTGAAATTTGTCTGATTCCAAAGCTGGGTGGCGACGTGCAGGATCCGGCGGCATACCGGCCCCTGATGATGATCAACTCAGAGATAAAAGTCGTATGTAAAGTGCTGGCCAAACGGTTGGGACCACACATGGCCCATTTAGTTCATGAGGATCAGTGCGGCTTTATCCCGGGCCGTAGTACGTCTATGAACATACGACGGCTGGCGCATATATTGCATGAGACGTTGGAGGCCCCTGAGGAGATGGCGTTGGTGTCTATTGACCTTGAAAAGGCGTTTGACACGGTGGATTTCGGGTACTTGCTGGAAATCCTTGGAAAGTTGGGGATTGGACCACATTTTTGCAGATGGGTTAAAATATTATATACAAATCCTGCGGTATGTGTGCGAATGGGTCCAACCAGGTCGGTGCAGTGGTTGTTGGGGCGGGGCATGCGGCAGGGGTGCCCGCTGTCACCACTGCTGTTTGCACTGGCCATTGAGCCCATGGCGATATGGGCAAGACAGGAACTGGGCCGCTGGGGCATACAAATTGGGCACAGTACACACCTTATCTCACTTTATGTGGATGATGCGTTGTTCTATGTTACGTCTCCGCGTGAGGCCATACCGCAATTGCTGACGTTGATGGACCAGTTCGCGACTTACTCAGGGCTGCGCATAAACAGGCGTAAATCCCTGCCGTTCCCCCTAGCAGGACTCAGAAAGAGTGAGGCTGGGGAGCTGCCTAGCCTGGGGCTGAGAAGGGAGATGGACCATTTTAGATATCTAGGGGTGCAGGTGACTCATGGGGATGCTAAACTGCTACAGCTGAATATGAACAGGGTGGTTGAGGCGCTGAGGCGCTCTTTGGAATTCTGGAAAACGCTGCCACTGTCCCTAATGGGTAGAATAGCGGTGGCAAAGATGGTGATGCTGCCGAGATGCCTACAAGCCCTGCAGAATGCGTTGTGCCCGATCCCTGCGAAAGTGTTTCAACAGTTGAATTCTTTCCTGGTGACCCTGTTTTGGGCGGGAAAGCGCTGCAGGGTTGCACTGCGAGTACTCCAGAAACGGTATGAGGCGGGTGGGCTAGGGGTGCCCAGATTTGATCTCTATTATTACGCGGCGCATCTTCAGCATGCTGTGCAGTGGTTGGATGAGGGTGATAATTGGGAAAAGCATCTACTTGACGGGCGAGTGCAGCCGGAGGAACTCCCTATGATTTTGATGGAGGGTGCCGGGGCGAGCGCGGAGCTGCCATATGTGGTTAGGCAAACGGCTGGTTTGTGGCAGAAAGTTGTGGAACGAGTGCTGGGGCAGGCTCCCTTCCACCCGGAATTGTCCATCTGGCAGTTAGTCCCTGTGCGCTGGATGGTGGAAAACATGCCGTTCCAGCCATGGAGAGAGGGTGGTTGCATGGTATTGGCAGATTTATATATAAATGACACCTACCTTACGTTTGAGCAGGCGTGTGAAGGGTTCGGTCTGGGACAGGGGCAATATCTTCAATATGCTGGTCTGATAGAAGTGGCTAAGGTGACATGGCCCACTTACCCGGATATGCCCCGGACCACTGAGACCTTGGATATATTGCTAACATGTGGAGGAGGGCGTAGATTGGTGTCATTGTTGTACATGGCCATGAGGCCGGACTCGAGATCTTTGGCTCTTAGGGCGTGGGATGCTTGGAACGATGATTCGCAGGTGCCGTTGCTGGAGAGGGACTGGGTGAGAGTATGTACGCTAACGCGAAAGGTGTCCTGTAACGCCCAGATGAAGTTGTTGCATTATAACTTCTTGCAACGGGTGTATAAGACCCCGGCGAGGCTCCATCGTATCGATGCCTCCCATTCGCATGAATGTCCTAGATGTCATAGTGCCCATACAGGGTTTATGCATTTGGCGTGGGAATGCCCAGAAGTTCATCAGTATTGGCTTGATGTAGTAGCGCGGCTCCGTGGAAGGGTGGGAATCGCGCTGGAAGCAACGCCTGAGCAGTGCCTTCTAGGGCTGGTACCGCAACGCAAGAAGAAGAAAATGGCCAACAAGCTATTACAGCTAGCGCTGGTGTTGGCTAAACAGAGGGTTGCCATTTGCTGGATGGGTGAGCGGGCCCCCTCTTTTGTGAATTGGATGAGAGATGTGGGAGAGTGGTCTTTGGCGGAGGAATTGCATATGAAGGCCTGCCGTAGGGACGAAAAGTTGGAAGAGGACATAGCAAGTTGGAGAGAGCTATGTAGAGCTTTGTTGAATCCAACGGGGCCGGACAATGACCAGACCAGTGAGTCGGATGGTGATAATAGTATGTAGATGTTGGTGCTTGTGTCAACCCTAATTGTATATGAAGCTGCGCCTGCTGCTGAGTCATGGAAAAGTATAAAGTGTATTCAACTGTGCAATGTGCTTGGGACTCTAATGCTTGAAATGTAAATAAGTCGATGGATATTGTCTCGAAGGATTCTGTATATGACCGCTCAGTTTAATGTGAAAACTCACAAATAAAGTTAAAAAAAAAAAAAAAGAATCTAGGTCACAGAAGAACTAAGCCCCTTTAGACAAGGATTGAGGGAGCTTCTGGAAGTAGACGGCCAGCTCGCTTTCCCTTTGAGCGAGCTTCTGGAAGTAGATTGCCAGCTTGCTTTCCCTTTGTTCCGCCACGTGCAGACCTAGTTTCGTGAGTTGGGCCTGAGTAGTTTCTGTATTGACCCTGGTTCATTGACTGTACATTCTAAGAACGAGTTAAAGCACACCTATTGGGAATTTATAATAAATAAGGTTCATCTTGATTGTAGAATGGGAAGAATTACTTCACAGTTTTTAAGTTTTAAGTTATTGCAAAGTTTTGAACCTTACCATGATGAAATTCAACTACAACTAGCAAAAACACTTGCCATGAAGTTTCGCTTTGAGACCCTTCAGATTAACGTGATTACAGCTAAATGGTCTGCTGGTCGAACAGTAGAGGAAGAAACTAAATATACTTTATGCCCGTTGGATGCAAAAGAAAATATTGCACATATTTCATTATTTTGCCAGGTATATGCTGCTATGAGTAGAAAATGGGTCAAACCATTGTGCCTGGGAACTAGGAAATTTTCAGAGGCCTTAAGTATTTTGAAAACAGACACTACATAGCTGATCATGTTTGGTGTCAGCAGATTGTTTGCTGTGAGTCTCATACGAAGGAAGAAAGGACTGAAATTTTAATGCTTTTAGAGTAAATCATGTTCTTATTTTACATTAGTTTCATTTATGTATTTGTTACAATGATGAACTGTAAATAATTGTAAATCATTGTGATGAATTTGTACTTATGTGTATTATGTTAAAGTGCTTTTTATGGTTATTTTAACCGAAATAAAAGCTGCATTGATATATTGACTTGACGCCTCGCCTTCCCTGTGGCAGTAAAGACCGACGCAGCCTCGGCCCTTCGACGCCTCACTTCTGTGATGATGTGCAACGTCTTTTGACTTCATCATTTTCCAAAGTACTGTTTGGAGGGGGTCGTGTGACTCCGTGGCCGGCGCGCGCGCACCTCGCTGTCAGCGCCGTACTGTGGATTTGTAAATGTGACAACGTTGAGATAGCCTCAGCTGAAGCTATTGTTTTCTAAGTGCTATATTTTTACTGTAAAACTTTTAAAAGTGATATCTTGAGTATGTATTTTGGATTTTTGACGTTTTGGTCTTGTTTGGTTTAGATAAAGATACTTTATTTTTCTAAACTGGTGTCCATTTGCAGTGATTTCACTGTTTTACTGTGTGTTTTATGTACCAATATTTTACACATTGCCTCTGAGATAAGCCTGACTGCTCATGCCAAGCTGCCAAGGGGGTGAGCAGGGGTTATCTGGGTGTGCAGCTCCCTTACCTTGACTAGGGGGTAGGATCCCTACTTGGACAGGGTGCAGGCCACTGCCTACTAGAGACCCCCATTTCTAACATTGTCTACAAGCCATAGGTCCTGATCTCAAATTATGGCTAATCCAACAGAAATTCTTCTGCCGATTGTACTGGGTGGCTCTGAAACTTGCATTATTGAAATGAGAGAGGAGCATACCAGCTAGAGATGTGGCTCGGATCAATCAGGGTAAATGTATCTTTTAGTTTCTGTCACAGTAGCAAAATGTCTGTCAAAGGATGTATCAGAGAGAATACATTTGATTTGCAGATGACAGGTTCATACACCTATGAGGAGGTTATTTAATGATGTCTTAGAAGTGGAGAACTTTTGTCAAGGGAAATTGGCTTGTGGTGTGAAAGCACTGTTGATCATTTAACAAAACTGGAAACGTAAAATTAGACTGAATGTTGATCTGGATATTCTGAAAATAAAAATGTGACGTTTCCAGAAGAAATTTTTTGAAATAAAAAAATATTTAACAGTCTAGCCAGAATTTCCCATGTGGAATCACCATTGACATGGACTGACTAGGCTTGATTGACATGACTGTGAAACCAACCTATTACAGATGCCACCGCTTGGACGTCATATTCTCACTCACCTCAAATTACAATTTTTGTATAGGGGTCATTAATCTAAAGCGTTTACATAATCTGTGAGATGTCTAGCATGTACAACCAACTGAAAGCATGCAGCAATTGAAAAGTTGAAAAGTCAGTGATTGACCACAAAATAATACACTTTATAGGATCTTAATAAAAAAGATATTGGAACATAATGGAAAAGTACATTACTCATAAATGGGATTGACTGTTGTGGTGAATGTACAGTTTAAGCAGACCCCCAGGATATTGCCAAATTTTGCAGACTCAAAATAAAAAGATTGTGGCCTAAAAAAGCAAAATTTGCGGTATTTTTGCGACAGGGACTAAACGCGCCTGTCATAAAAATACAATGGCTTAGATGTGGGGCAGCAAACCACCACTGCACAGCATGACAGAACTGGGAAGACATATATTTGGTGACAGAGAGAGTGCAGATTCAAATCTGCGCTCTCTTTCACCACCTTGTTGTCATGCTCCCCAGCATCAAATACATGGCCCTGCGCCATCTTGCATAGTCAACACCATAGAGTACAGCTCTCTCCTGCCAAGCCTCATTTTATTGGAGCAGCACAGGGTCAATAAAAGGAGGGTTTAAAAAAGGGTTTCATTAACGATTTTGCAGGGGCTTTTGTGAAAATCCTGGCGTTTTTACAAAAGTCCCAAATTTGTGATTTTTTTGCAAATCTTCAAAATCGCAAAAAACCTGGAGGGTCTGCGTAATATATGACCTAAGCATTAATGTGTTTCTTCGGGGTATTGGTTAAAGAGACACTTACCTGTTCCACAGACGGGCACATTGCAGTATTCCCATCGCTTATTCGGATCCATTGTATAGCACCATGGACGCTCACTCTCTCCTCCTGGATTACGACAGTAGTTTTCAGCATTTGACAACTCTGGAAAGACTTGAGGGGATCTTTTATGCGAATGAGGCACCTAAAAATCCATAGTTCATGTTTAGCATTGTACACTTGAACACTGTTCGACAGATTCACAAACTTTTTAGTGCACGTTAGAGGAACTTCCATGTGGTAAACACCCATATGTGAGTGTGCACTAAACCCTCAGAGGAGGTGTAATGCCTGGTGACAGTCCTTATTTATAGTCATGAAGATCATTGGACATTTCCCCCTGCATGGTCGGCTTATTACTTTCACTAAATTCTCAGTTCTGTGCATTGTCCAGTGGAGTAAATTACTGACTAATGTCAGGAAATTAGACATTCCTGGCTAGTTGTCAAGAAACACCTTGGCAAAAATCAACAAACCCACCATATGTTGTGTCCACAAACATTTGTCAATCCTTATGCAGGAACACGTTTCTATCCCGTATGGATGACAGACAACAGGTACACAACATATTTCATGAGGTGTCGGGAATGCATTTTTCACTCCGAGAACCATTTTTAATATGGAGTGAAACAAAGTAACAAAAATTGGCTTGTCCACATTGGCACCTTTTTACTTTAAGTGATTTCCCAGGTACAAAAAATGACTGGAATAAGAATAGTGGATCATGAGTATGCCTGGAAATCTTTGTTTTGTGTAGATTTTCATTGTAGGTGGAAGTCTTGGATGCCTAGATTTACACATTCTCTCTGACTCAGGCCAAGAGACATGAGAAAAGTGGCCACTGGGAGGAAGGGCAGAGCAATAACAATCCATAGGCGCTCAATCCTGCTGTGACACATACATATGGTATTAATATCTTTGAGGTGCGAAATATTTGATTGTAATGTGAAGTATTTGCCTGTGTCTTAATGACTGCAACCATCTGGCATAAAATGATATTATTTATGAGCTGGATAAAGTACATTATATATCAATATGTAGCTATAAAGAAGTCCTGAAGGCAGGAAGTTTCCTGTTTTACTGTTTTAAGTGTTGCACAAATACTTTACACATTGCCTCCTAAATTAAGCCAGCCTGCTCAGTGCCAAGCTACCAGAGGGTGAGCACAGGTTAATTTAGTGTGTGTAACTGACATAACCTGACTAGGATTGTGGTCCCTAGTTGGACAGGGTGCATACATCTGCCTACTAGAGACACCAAGCAGTCAGAGACACAGCATAAATTAACCTGTGCTCACCCTCTGCCAGCATGACACAGAGCAAGCAGGCTTAACTTAAGAGGCAATGTGTAAAGTATTTATGCAACACTTCAAACAGTAACACAGTGAAAACACCACAAAAAGACTCCACACCAGTCTAGTGTAGAAAAATAGATTAGAGTTTTATAAATAAAACAAGACTAAAACAACAAAAATCCAATAAGTAGTAGTCAGGATATGAATGTTTAAAAAGTAAACGTAAAAATAGCACTTAGAAGTAATAAGCACCTATGGGGGTTATCTGGTCACACTGGACCGGGGCAAAGTCAAAAGTTCAGGCCGACAGCAATGTAGCGTGGGCCGGGTAGAGGAGCCACACAAGGCCCACTGATCAAAAGTGCATTGATCCTGGTCGCAACAGTCAGATGTGGGGTGCAGCCGAGCGATGCGTTGGTGGTGATCCCACAGTCGAGGTGATGCATCAATTTTCTCCATGCAACGCGTCGGTTCCACTGGTGCAAGCACCTGGATTCACTTCCAATGGACCAGGCAGCTGGGCAGACTTTGATATTCCTGAGTCTTAAAACAGGAGGCAAGCCAGCATGCCCTTGGAGATCACTTTGGGTTCAAGCAAGAGTCAAGTTCTTCCTCAGCAAATCATAGGGCAGCACAGCAGAAAAGCAGTTCTTTCAAAGCAGTACTTCCTCCTGGCAGAGTTACTTCACAGGTTCAGTAGTGTCTGATTTGGTGGGTCAGAGACTCAGGGCCAGATGTATGGCCATTTTGCATGCGCAAAATCAGTCGCAAAATGATTTGCGAAAGCAAAAATGGCAGTACACAATGTACGAAAGGTACTCGCAAATGACAAAATAGCGCTGCGAGAGAATACCGACTCGCAAAAAAAACGACCGCTTTTTGCATCCCCAAAATAGCGACACACAAAATCTCATGTACGGAGCAGTCGCAAATTGCGAGTATGCTCAAATATGCCCATTTGCGCATGCAATTTACCACTAATCAGAAACAGGTGGTAACCAGGCCCAACCTATAAAAACAGCCCCAGCATGCATCAGAAGCCTTTCCACAATGGCTGCCCTGTACGTGATAGCGAGTAGGAGGCGGATACTGGCTGCCCAGCAGAGGAGGAGGAGACAGGAGAGGATATTCAGAGTCAGGCTAACATTGCTGGGTAAGACAGAGGAGGAGATTTATGACCAGTACAGGCTGAGTAGCACTGTCATACTAGACCTCATAGACACCTTGAAGCCACAACTTGAGAGCAGAACCCTGCACAGCAATGCAATTCCCACACAAGTGCAGGTGTTGTGCTCCCTCCACCTCTTGGCCACTGGTAGTTACCAGGATGTAATTGCAGTGGCTGGTGGTGTGTCTCAGAGTGCACTTTTGCGTTTTTTCCATAATTTCCTAGACACCATGCTATACCACATTGATCAACACATATACATGCCCAGGGATGATGAGGAACTAGACCAAACAAAACTCGATTTTTACAGATTAGCAAGGTTCCCACAGGTCATAGGGTGCATAGATGGGACCCATGTGCCCATATGTCCCCCATCCCGCATAGAATACATCTTCCGTAACAGGAAAAGCACACATTCCCTCAACATCCAAGTTGTCTGTGACTCTAAAAACATCATCACAGACCTGGTAGCAAAATTCCCTAGAAAAACTCATGAAGCATACATTTTCAGACACAGTGGCATATACCAAAAGTGAGAAAGAGATGACTTTGATGATGGATACCTCCTAGGTAATGATATTACCAGTCCCCAGATAAATGTTTTACCACTTGTATGTCTGTAAGCATATAACCTCACCATCATATATCTCACAACAGGTAACAGTGCGTATGCCCTGCGGCCATGGATCCTCACGCCGTACCTGTCTCCCAACAATATACATGAAAGGCGGTACAACATGGCACACAGACGCACCAGGACAGTGATTGAGCGTACTTTTTGAATCATGAAATCGCGCTTCAGGTGCCTACACAAGAGTGGGGGAGCTCTGCAGTATGCACCAGAGACAGTCTGTAAAATCATGGCAACATGTGCCATGCTGCACAACATGAACTTCAGGAGTGGATTGCCCATGGAGGTGTCTGACACAGATTCGGAGGATGACGACCCTGGACCACTTGCCCTACATCAAAGGGATGGTAGCGCTGCAGCAGAGGGGAGAAGGCGCAGGGACCAGATTGCCAACAACTATTTTTAAAGGTATGGACACATTTGTTAGCCACTCACCTGTACATAAGACAGAACAAATCGTGACTATCAATTGGTGCTTTATTGTGCAAGCATCCACAACCAAACTAAGGACAACCTGCCCATCAGAAAATGTAGGCATAAGCTACAAAGCAACTCCGTTGTGGTTACATCACCACAACATAGGAAGGATATGTGGAATAAACATTGTGTAGTGAGCCTACACAGTTCATTTTTTGCCCCTCCGCCCAGCCTGGCCAGAGCTGCCACTTCCCAAACCAAGGTGCCGGCTGCTGCTACGGCACATCACAGGTGTCTCTGTAGCTGAGATGCTACTGCGGCTTGACACCTCACTATCTGTGCCACCCATGGCACCTCCACCAACAATCAAATTTGTCTGCAGTGTTTCCACTGCTGCAGTGATCTTCTCCAGGCCACGAGCAACATCCCCACTGTAGTGGCCCATCTCCACCTGCAGCCCCAGGGTGCGCTGGCTATGTTGACTTGTTGCATTAGCAAGCCTACTAATGGCTCTGCTCAGTGTGTCCAATTTGTGGCCCCTGCTGTGTTCCATGCGCCTAAGCTGTGCCCTTTCCTCTGAACATTCTTTGGCTAGGTCTGCAACTGTGTTTGTGAGGGCATCCAGTTTTGCTTCCAGCCGGGTCTGATTTTCTGCAAGATTGCCCGTAATCATGCGGAAGCCCTGTGTCATCCTCCCATTCCTTTGCCTCTGTGTCTTATGTTGCAGGCGCTGTATTTGCAAAATCGCCTGATCCAGTGCTCCAGACATGGGCTGACTGGCTGTTCCAGCAGAGGACAGACTTTGCATCTGCCGTAGGGACTGCTGGGTTGGTCGTGACATCCGCACCCTGGTGGCCAGAGAGCATCGGGATGTTGGTGTCTGCTGTGCGGCTGGTGTGACACTGGCTGTGGCATGTGAAGTTGTTGGTGCCTCAGTTGCTGGGACTTCTGAAAAACTGGGCCCACTTGTTTCTCCCACATCCTGCCCTTCCTCCATCTGGTCCAGCTCCTGGCTACCCGCAGTGTCATCAGCACTGTTCTCTCCTCCCAGTGGTGTGTCTATGTGCCAAAAGATGAAAGAAGAAAATAAAATATGTGAGTCACTGTTTCAGTGGTGTTGCAATGTTTATCAGCTCAAGTCATTACCTCACTACACTGTATATGTCACAGACTACATCTCCCTTGCTGCAACATTAGTGTTTTTTGTTTGGTGGAAATGGATGTTTGGTTGTGGATGATTAGTATGCATACACAGAACAGGCTTTAGTGGGTATTCACACATCACAAACACATTTCTCATGTACCAGGATTTGTTGCTGGCTACAACAGCCGCCCTCTCCAGGGTACCTTCTACCATGGCTTCATCTGCTGAAGGTTCAGATGAAGTGGATGGCTCCCCTCCGGTCCGTTGTGCCTCTTGCAGACGTGCTGCCACCCTCTCCTTGGCCCTGGAGCGCAGATCGTACCAGCGCTTCTTAATGTCATCAATGGACCTGTGTGCAACTCCAAGGGCATTTATGCGCTGCTGCATCCCACGCCAGATCTTACGTTTGTCTGACTCTGCCACATGGTGTGAGGCACTCCCAAATAACTCCTCATGGTGGTTGCAGCATTCCTCAGTTAGGATGTCCAGCTCCTTGTCAGCAAACTTCAGCTTCCTCAGCCTCTCCTTGGCACCCTTCTTGCTGGCCTTGCTACTCATGCTGTCAGTCATGCTCACACAGCAGTGTAGAACTGTGCTGCTGCACCTGGAAATGTGCTTGGGTTTTGATCAGGAGTATCCTTGGACACCACTTCCTGTTTTGGGGTCCTTCCGCTCAAACAGGAAGTGTTTTCCATGTTTTTTTTTAAATCGCAATTTGCGAGTGCAATATTTGTCTGTTTCTGCCGCACTCGCAAATTGCGTATTGCGACTCGCAATCATGTGTTGTCTTCTGTTCATAGGTACCAATTTGCGACTCGCTATTTGCGAGTCGCAATTTTCGACGGTCGTACATCTGGGCCCCAGTACTTATACCCAGTTGTGCCTTTGAAGTGGAGGTGACTTCAAAGAGGGGCTTTGACATACACAGAGGTCCTTCCTCTGAGCTCTGGCTCCAGACTCACTACAGGAGGGTATGCAGCCCTTTGTGTGAGGACAGGACACTGCCTATTCAGGTGTGTCAGCTCCTCCCTCCCACCCTGCCCAGGATGACCCACCAGGATGTAGAGGGTCATTAATTTACACCTAACCTTCCTTTGTTTGAGGCTGTCTACAGGGAATGCAGAAAGTCCAACTGTCTCCCACCCCAGACGTGTACTGGCGACAGGCTGCAGGCAACAGAGCTAAGAGCAGAGAAATACCATCTTTCCAAAAGTGGCATTTCTAAAATAGTGATAATAAATGCAACTTTGCCAGCAAAGAGGATTTATCATTACCATTCCAATGATAAAAAACATGACAGAGCTACTCCTTCTCAATCAGGAATTACAGCTCATAAGCGTAATAAGGAATTGACAATGGAGCTAAGCTGTGTAGGGTTTTTTGTACATCAGGGAGTAGGCGCTCAGACTCGTGCGCGTCTATGTAACAAGGCTGTTGTATGTGTACGGTGCTGCCAGGTCGGGGGAAGTACCCAATAACCCCCGTGCTTTGTGTGAGTCAACAACCCACACTGGTAATATGGACACTATGGATAGGTTGGGGAGTGCGGCAAATGCGGAGGAAGGAGTGACAGGCGAGTGCGCCCGGGAACCGCATGGAAGTTGGAGAAGAAGCGACGTCCGTCGATCACATGACTGCCGGATTAGCGTGCTCTCCTTGGGTCCTGCCCACCGCCACCACCCGGACCCGGATACTGTCCCTGGTCACCCTTATCTGGGCAGGATTTCAAGACTTTACACCCTCCCATCTGAGACGTCCACTTTTCACCTTTGCTCAGTTTGCTACTACCCGTTCGGCCCTGAAGAGTCACGGGACTACTTCCCACTGTGACGAAACACGTGTCGGCTGGTCGGTTTTCTTTGTTCATCATTAAATAATCCTGACTCACATAACTGATGTCGATCTTAAATTGGGCAACTTTCGAGACTTTTTTCTGATCTATTATCCCAACCACGTGTGCACAGGATAGTGTCCAAGGAATTGACAATGTTAACCTATGAGTGGGGTAGGCCTCACAGTAGTGAAAAAACGAATTTGGGTGTTTTTTCACTACCCAAGACATGCAAAAGGTAAAAGGACATTTCCTACTTTTTAATTACAAAGCACCCTGGGCTACCTAGAGCTTACTTTAGGGGTGACATATATGTAATAAAAGGGGAGTTTAAGGCTTGGAAAGGGGTTTTAAATACAAAGTCGGCATGGAAGTAAAACTGCGCACACAGACCCTGCACTGGCAGGCCTGAGACATATTTAAAGTGCTAGTTATGTGGGTGGCACAATCAGTGCTGCAGGCCCATTAGGCAAAAAGAACAGATGGTGGAAGGAATGCTTAGCCAATCAAACATTCACCCCCAGTCACAGATCTGGGTTAAATCCATCGTGTTTTTTGCAGGCCATGCCATTTCAGTTTAGACCCAGCCATATGCAAATCAGTCTTAATCCTGCTCCCTATTAGAACAGTCCAGCCCGAACTGCCAGGCCAGGTCGTCCCTGAACCAGAAACAAGCATCCTCGGACCGGTTTCGAGGTTTCACCCCTCATCAGCTAGGCTAGCTTGAATCTGGTGGCATTAGGAGCATTTAATTTACAGGCCCTGGACACAGGTAGCGCACTCTACTAGGGACTTATATAGACAAATTAAATATGCCAGTTGAGGATAGTCAATCAAACCATTTTTTAGAGGAGAAGCATAAGCACTTTAGCACTTGTTGGCAGTGGTAAAGTGCTCCGAGTCATAAGGCCAACAAAAAGAATTTAGCAAAATTGGAGGCAAGCAGGCTGTCAGGTCTAACATGTTTCCCCCAGCTGAAAGTGGGGTGAGCTACCCAACCTCTTGGGAGTTCTCATCACTAAGGCGGAAGAACTTGGAAAGACCATCAGCACTAGCGTGGTCTACCCCAGGTCTGTGTTCCACAGTGAAGTCCATTCCCTGTAGGGAGATGGACTACCTCAAAAATGTTGGGTTCTCACCCCTCATTTGCATTAGCTACCTGAGGAGCCTGTGGTCTGTCTGAATTAGGAAGTGAGTCCCCAATAGGTATGGACTCAACTTCTTCAGTGTCCAGACCACAGCAAAGGCTTCACTTTCAATAGCACTCCACCTCTGTTCCCTGGGAAGTAACCTCCTAGAGATGAAAGCTACAGTTGGGTCTAGGCCCTCTTCATTAGGTTGTGAAAGTACTGCCCCTATGCCATGTTCTGAGGCATCTGTTTGAACAATGAATTCCTTGGAAAAGTCAGGGGCTTTGAGCACAGGGGCCGTGCACATGGCCTGCTTTTGGGAGTCAAATGCTTTTTGGCATGCTTCTGCCCAATTCACCCTGTTAGACCTAAGAAGGATCTCTCCTCAGTTTGGGTTTTGGGGGGCGGCCAGGCCACGATAGTATCTATCTAGGTGTGGAGGGCCTGCACCTTACTCCTGCCCACCAGGTGCCTCAAGTACACCACAGACCCCTGCCCTATCTGGTACTTACTTGCCTTAACCCCTTCGGTGCAAAGGACATAATGGTTACGTCCTTGGCAGCGGTCCTGCTGTGCGGAGGACGTAACCTTTACGTCCTGGCCCACAGCGGAAGCCCACATGACTCCACAGGGGATGGCAGCAAAAGCGCTTCCGCTGCCACCCCACCCCCCCTCGGCACGCCGATGTCATCATTTGCAGCCGGGGACGCGCTGGAAACCATTTGCTTCCAGCACGTTGAGGGCAGGCACGGCCCGTGGTAGGAGTGCCGGTCGGGCGGTGACGTGGGGCGGGGGAGGGGCAGGATGGGGGGTAGTAAACTATGGATTAAGGCCGAATACAGGTAAGTGAACATTTAAATAAATAAAACGAATTTCGTTGTGAGCACTGCATCGCCAAATGCGATGCAGTGCGCGCAACGAAATTCGTTTTATTTATTTAAATGTTCACTTACTTGTATTCGGCCTTAATCCATAGTTTACTACCCCCCACCCTGCCCCTCCCCCGCCCCACGTCACTGCCCGACCGGCACTCCTACCACGGGCCGTGCCTGGTTGAGGGAGAGGATGTATTTTGGTAAATCCTTCTCCTGGGCAAGTGGGGGGGGGGTTTACAGGAGTACAGATGCAGGGGGAAAGGATTTCCCTCCTGCGTCTGTACAGAGTGGATTCCTGCTCCACGATCGTGGCCCCACCCGGGTCGGGAATCCACACCACTAGACACCAGGGACTTGTTTGGTAGAAATTTGGGGGAGCGACCCCTTAGGCAAGGGTCGCTCCTCCAAAGCATATTTAATCTGTGTTTGGGCCCCCCTTGGGAGCTGGATCTGCCATTTTTTGGGCCAATCTGCCCCCTGGGGGGTCGAAACCCTATGCACCAGGGATTTCTTCCAACTATATTTTTAAGGGAGCGACCCCCTTGGCCAAGTGTCGCTGCCCTGGGGGCAGCATGCTTTCCTGTGTTTTGGCCCCCCCCCCGGGGCTAGATCAGCTGTTTTTTCAGCCAATTTGCCCCGGTGGGGTCAAAACCCACTAGGCACCAGGGATTTGTTTAAAATATATTTATAAGGGAGCGGCCCCTTGGGCAAGGGTCACTGCCTTCTGGGCAGCCTGTTTTCCTGTGTTTGCCCCCCCCCGGAGCTAGATCAGCTTTCTTTCTGCAGATCTGCCCCCGCGGGGTTAAAACCCATTAGGCACCAGGGATTTCTTTAAATATATTTATAAGGGAGCGACCCCTTGGACAAGTGTGGCTGCCCTGGGGGCAGCATGCTTTCCTGTGTTTCGGCCCCCCTGGGGCTAGATCAGCCTTTTATTTGTTCGATCTAGCCCACAGGGGGTTAAAACCCACTAGAAGATAGAGATTTTGTGCATTATGTTTAGGGGGTGTGACCCCTTTGGCACTGATAACTTGGACGTTTCTGCCCCCCTTGTGAGAAGATTTGCCTTATATTTTTAGGCCCATTTGCCCCCAAGGGAGGCAGAAGCCCCTAGACCACAAGGGAATATTTTTATATAATGCAAAATGTTTTGGGAGCGACCCTTGGGCAAGGGTTGCCCCCTTTTTGGGGCATGATAATTTGGCTGTTTCTGTCCCCCTTGGGGGCAGATCGGCCTTCTATTATTAGGCCCATCTGCCCCCAAAGAAGGCAGAAGCCACCAGACCACCAGGGATTTTATAATATATGGCGCATACTGTATTGGGAAGCAGCCCCTTGGCCAAGGGTCGCTCTCCTTTTTGGGGTGAATATTTTGGCCGTTTCTGCCCCCATTGGGGGCAGATCTGCCATGTATTGTATTTTTAGGCCCATCTGTCCCCAAGGGGGTGGCAGAAGCCACTAGACCACCAGGGAAAGTTTGTGTGTGAAGTGTAGTTTGGCTGATGAGTGTTTTGGGTTTGGCTGGCTGTGTGTAGACTGGCACTTGGCTGGCGGGGTGTGTGGCCAGCATTTGGATGGTGATGGGCAGACTTCATAGTGTTTGATAATGTTAACTGTTATTTTTTGTCATGATTGGTGATTGTAATTTTTTTTCTCTTTTTTATTCTAGTGCAAAGCTTTTGTTTTCCTTGTGGTTGCGGTTTCGGCGCTCGTAGATCTGCAGTTTGTGTAGTTGCAGGTGTTTGGTTAAAAAAAGTTTTTTTATACTGTTTACTCCAAATTAATATCAATGACCTGCATGAATGTGTTTTTGGAAATGCTGTAATAATAGCAGCCGATTTAGCTTCTGTTTGAATGAGTGTGAAATATTCCTTGTATTTGTGCACAATGTGTATTGTGTTTCCTTGTGTGTAATTTTCTTTTGTTTTTCATTTTCTAGTGGGTTTTCGTTGGTGCTTGCTGTGTCTGTGCAGAGTAGGTGCTGGTGAGTCTAGCTGTCTCTAGCAAGTGAGTGGTATTGTTTTATAGTATAAAGGTCTTTGCGTGCTTTGTATTGATTAACTTTATCTTGCAATTGCTATATGCCAGTAGTTTTAATTTTGTTTTATAAATCCACACTTTGTTTACTACTTATTTTACACAGTGTTCAGTATTGTTGAATTATTTGTCAAGTTACTTTTCTTGGTAAGGATTATGGCTAGCCACAGGATGACCGCTCAGCAGGTTGTTGGAATGCTTTTCGAGTCTTCATCTGACCATGATTATGAGACTGACACTGCATCTGAGGCAGAGGAGGAAGGCCAGGATTCTGGCAGTGAATTTTCTGTCTGAGAGGAATCATCTGATGATGACGCTACTCCCAGTGTAGATGAAGCTACTCTCAGTGTGGATGAAGTGCCTGTTTTAGAGGAGGACACTGATGTGCCGATAGTGCAGCAAGAGGCATCTGGATTGCACTTCCTATTGGAAGTGCTGGACTCTGGGTTGACCCAAACTTGGTGCAGCCGGTGTTGCCTGTCTTTAGTGGTGTTGCAGGGTGTAGAGTGAATTGTGAAAATTCTTTGCCTATAAATTTCTTTCAGTTGTTTATAGAGGATGTATTTTTGCTGAGATTGTTGAGCAGACTAATTTGTATGCTGAACAGTATTTGAGGGACAACAGTGCCAGACTTAAGCCCCACTCTAGCGCTACCCGGTGGACTCCCACATATCTGGATGAGCTGAAGGAGTTCTTGGGTTTAACTTTATTGATGGGCCTGATAAGGAAGCTGTAGCTGTCTTCATATTGGTCTACTAATTCCTTGGTGGCAACAGCTATATTTCCTGCAACCATGAGTCGTAATCGCTATTTTCTTCTTCGGATGTTGCATTTTGTTAATTGCCCCGAGATCACCCTGATTGTGATCGTCTTTTCAAGGTTCGGCCTGTCCTTGATCACTTTGTAGATCGATTTTCATAGATCTATGTGCAAGGGAAAGAAATAGCTGTGGATGAGTCTTTGGTCCTGTTCAAGGGCCGATTGGTTTTTAGTCAGTACATTCCTAGCAAGAGGGTACGTTATGGAATTAAGATGTATATGCTGTCTGAGAGCAGTACTGGATATGTCTTATAATTTCAGGGTCTACACTGGTAGGGATTCCAGTATTGACACCCCTGGTTGCCCGTCCACTTTCGGAGTTACAGAGAAAATTGTGTGGGAACTTGGTAGAGGGCTTTTTAACAAAGGTCACCATTTATATGTAGATAACTTTTACACTGGTGTGCCATTGTTCAGGGAATTGCTCAATGTGGATACTGTTGCTTGTGGCACAATCCGCTCTAACGTAACGGTTACCCAAAAGTTCTGGTTTGTAAAATACTTGTGAAGGGACAGTGAAGTGCCTTGCATAGTGATGAACTTCTAGCTCTGAAATTTTCTGATAGGACAGCTGTCTATATGTTGACTACCATCAATGATGAAAGTACTTCACCTGTGACAGTTTGGGGTCAGATTGCTGAAGTGCGCACACCTGTGTGCATTTTAGACTACAATAGGCACATGAGTGGTGTAGATCGAGTAGATCAGAGGTTGGAACCTTACACTGCTGTTCGTAATCGTATGTTTGGTATAAGAATTTGGCTATCCATTTATTCCATTAAGCAAGCTACAATGCCTTTGTTGTATTTAAGGATTGCTCTCCAGAATCAAAGATGACATTTGTTCATTTTCAGAAGTCACTGATAGGCAGCCTTGTTTTAGTGGAACAGGCAGCAGTTCCTAGAAAAGCAGTGGTGGAGGATCAGGCTAGATTGAAAGATCGCCACTTTCCTGATGTAAGGAAAATGTAATTTTTTTAGCTAAATTTTAGGTTTGCATGGGATTCTGGGTAGGAAAACGTTGGGAGATCCAAGCAAGCCACACAACCTTGGACTCCCCCGGGTGTCTACTTTTTCAGAAATGTCTGGGTTTGGTAGGTTTCCCTACATGGCCGCCAAGCCCAGGATCAAAAACACAGGTAACTCCCTCGCAAAACCAGGTATCTTTGTGATAGAAACGTTTCAAGTCTCCACGTTTTGGGCAGTTTCCTGTTGCGGGCACTAGGCCTACAACACAAGTGAGGCACCATTTTTATTGGGAGACTTAGGGGAATGCTGGGTGGGTGGAAGTTTGTGGCTCCCCACAGATTCCAGAACTTTCCATCACAGAAATGTGAGGAAAATGTGTTTTTTTCTCCAAAGTTTGAGGTTTGCAAGGGATTCTGGGTAACAGAAACTGGTGCGAGCCGCACAAGTCACCCCATCCTGGATTCCCCTTGGTGTCTAGGTTTCTAAAATGTACAAGTTTGCTGGGTTTCCCTAGGTGCCGGCTGAGCTAGGGCCCAAAATCCACATCTAGGCACATTGCAAAATAAAGGGTCAGTTTTCTGTGGAAAAATGTGATGTGTCCATGTTGCGTTTTGGGCCGTTTCCTGTCGGGGGCACTAGGCCTACCCACACAAGTGAGGCACCATTTTTATCACGAGACTTAGAGGAATACAGGATAGTAGAATAAGTGTTATTGCCAGTTGTCTTTCAATGCATTTCTGCCATCCAAATGTAAGACAGTTTGTAAAAAGAAGACATTTTGAAGAATGCCCACTAATTCACCTGCTAGGATGGCTAGCCACATATTCATAGATGTGTAAATAACCACTGCTTCTAAACTCCATATCTTGTTCCTATTTTGGAAATACATAGGTTTCCTTCATACCTATTTTTCACTCTTTATATTTTACCAAATGAATTGCTGTATACCCGGTACACAATGAAAAACCATTGCAAGGTGCGGCTCACTTTTTGGCTCTGGGTACCTTGAGTTCTTTGTGAATCTACAAGCCCAAAATATCCCTGCAACCAGAAGGGTCCCACAGACATAACGTTATATTGCTTTAAAAAATCTAGCATAGTTAGAAGTTACAGCTGAAAATGTAGGCACAAATGGCTGGTTTTTTTCCAACTCAAAATTTCAATATTTTTTTATTTCAACCGTTACTGTCTATAGGAAAACCTTGAAGGATCTCCACAAATGACCCCTTGCTGAATTCAGAATTATGTCTTATTTTCAGAAATGTATAGCTTTCTGGGATCCATTATTGGTTTCACACCCATTTCTACCACTAACTGGGAGGAGGTTGAAAGCACAAAAATAGGAAAAATAGGCTATGTCCCAGTAAAATACCAAAACTGTGTAGAAAATTTTCGTTTTCTGACAAAAGGCTGCCTGTTCCTGAAAGCTGTGAAAATGGTGATTTTAGCACCACAAACACTTAGTTGATACCATTTGCAGGTAAAAAAAACAGATGCTGTCTTCTGCAGCATTTTCCCCCCAAAAAACCCAAAATGTAGCTGTATTTTGCCTAATTTCTCAGTCCCCTCCAGGGGAATTCACAAGCTCCGGGTACCTTTAGAATCCTCAGGATGTTGGAAGAAAAGGATGCAAATTTGGCATGGATACCTTATGTGGACAAAGATTTATGGGGGCCTAAGTGCGAACTACCCCAAAATAGCCAAAAAAGGCCTGGCAAGGGGGTGGAAAGGCCTGCAGTGAAGGGGTTAGTAGTCAGGCCTGCCTGTTAGGGCCTGAAGAACTTCCTGCAGGAGAAATAGGTGGTCCTTCCAGGTGCTACTGAAGACGGCTATGTCATCCAAGTAATCAGCACTGAAAGCCTCCATACCAGCCAAAACTAAGGTTCACCAACCTCTGGAAGGTGGCAGGGGCTTTCTTTAATTCAAAGGGCATCACTCTGAATTGGTAGTGGCCCTCTGGAGTGTAGAAGGCTGACCGATCCTTGGCTCCTTCAGTCAGGGCAATTTGCCAGTACCCTGAAGTAAGGGCAAAGGTACTGAGGAACTGGGCAGGCCCAAATATATCAATCAGCTCATCAGCACAGGGGATGGCATAAGATCAGTCTTGGTGACTGAATTGGGCCCCCTGTAATTTACACAGACCCAGAGTTCTGGTGTAGTGCCCGGTGGGGCAGCTTTTGGCACCAGCACCACAGGCCTGGACCAGCGGCAACTGGAGGGTTCAATCATCCCAATCTCCAGCATCTTAGAAACCTCAATTTTGATGCTGGCCATCACTTTGTCCGACAGCCTGTATGTTTTATTCTTGACAGAGAGGCTGTCTCCTGTACCCACTTCATGTGTAGACAAGTGGGTAGTCCCTGAAGTGAGGGAAAACAGAGGAGAACTACACCAGCAACTGGCAACAGTCCCTCTGCTGTTTTGAAGCCAGGGTAAGGGAGAGCTTTGCACCTTCCACTGCCCATACTTCTCTTTGGATGCTAAGAGATCAGGGTGAGCTTCACTCTCCTATTCCTCCCCTCCATCTGTCACCAGCAACATGGTGACCTCAGACCTCTCAAAGTGTGATTTGAGATGGTTGAAATGGAGCACCCTGTGGGGGTGCCTGAGGGTCTTGAGGTCCACCAGGTAGGTTACCTCTTCCTCTCAACTATCTCATAGGGCCCATTCCAATGGCCTTAGACGGCCCTGGGCTCCACGGGTTCCATCACCCACACTTTCTGCCCAGGCTGTAATTCCACTGTGGTAGCCGTTTGGTCGTACCACTGTTCCATCACCTTCTGGCTGGCCTCTACGTTGTCAGAAGCTTGCTTCCACAACTTAGTCATCTAGCTCATGAAGGCCAGCATGTAGCTAAATACATCCTGGGTAGGTTTACTGGGAGCTTGCTGCCACCCTTCTTGCACCAGACTGAAAAGACCCCTTACAGATTGACCATACAGAAGTTCAAAGGGGCTAAATATGACCCCCTTCTCTGTTACCGCACTGTAAGCGAAGAGAAGGCATGGCAAGAGGACATCCCACTTACGTCTCAGGGCTTCAGGCAGTCCCTTGATCATGCCTTTGAGGGTCTTGTTGAATCTCTCAACAAGCCCATTGGTTTGTGAATGGTAGGGGGTGGAGAACTTATAAGTCACTCCACACTCCTTCCACATTGACTGAATTTAAGCAGACATGAAGTTGATGCCCCTGTCAGACACCACTCCCCTGGGGAAACACATTTTCGTAAAAATTCCCAGTAGGCACTAGAGATGCATTTGCAGTCCTCAGAGGTATGGCCTCTGGGTATCTTGTGGCATGGTCCACCAGTACCAGGATAACCCTGTTGCCAGAGGCTGTCAGGGGATCCATAGGCCCTACAATGTTGATGTCCACCCTTCAAAGGGGGGTGCCAATGACAGGCAAGGGATTAATGGGGGCTTTCAGCCTCTGCCCTGCCTTACCGCTGGCCTGACAGGCCAAGCAATTCCTGCAGAATGTATCTGAGGAAATCTTCATCCGGGCCAATAATAGTGGGAAACAAGCCTGGGAAAGGTCTTGCCCTGTCCCAGATGTCCTGCCAGGGATATCGCATGAGCCAGCTCCAAAAGGAATGCCCTGTAGCATTGAGGGATGACCAGTGCCCTTGCTGCCCCATGCACAGGTGCCTTAGGCTCATTATACAGGAAGTTTCCATCCCAGTAAATTTGGTGATTACCAGAGGCATCACCTGCTGCCTGGGCTTCGGCCTGCTACCTCATGCCCTACGTAGTTGGGCACTCTCTGTGCCTTACAGAACTCCTCCTTGGTGGGTCCCTCTCTACTTGGCATCCAGCAAGTTCAGGCAGGTCACCAAGAGAGACTTTGTCTTCCTCAGTGGGCTGCAGGGCGGCCACCTCTGGCACCGAATCCACCTAATCTGGGAGTCATTCAGGGGCTTCACTCTTTTAGCAGCTGTCATTGGCCATTTTTCCAGGCTCCAGACCTCCTTGACTCCCTTCCTGAGCAGACATGGACCTGGTGGCAGCACATAACCACTCAGGCAACCCTAGACCTGAGACCCCCCCCACTCAAATGGAACAAGGGCCACTGGATAGTGACCCTCCAGGTTGTCAGCTACCACAACCTGGTGGAATACATTGGGTATAACTTGCTCTGGGGCCACCAGCTGACTCCTTTCCATACTCATGCTGTCTCCTGTGTCTCTCAGAGCCTCAACACCTTGCTCATTGATGGTAACCCACTGCCTATACTTGGCAGTATTGGTAAGCACATGGATTTTAGGAATAATCTCACTGTCAGCCATGGACACTAGGGTAACCTCACTAAGCTCCCCTCACTTACTGAGACAAACTTCTCTCCAAGCACTATGCTTGCCACCCCTGTTGTCTTACCTCCAGTGGGAGGCTGTGCTCTTTTTGAGCACTTGGGATTCACCATGTAATGCCCATACTCGAAGCACTCATAGCATTTAGGATTTTTTGGCTGACTCCTGTCGGGAAAGCTATTCTTCTCGTGTCCAGGTTGGGAATGAGACCCTTTCTCCTGTGAATTATTTTGGGGGCCTGGAGAGAACTCCCCCCCCCCCCTCTGGTGGGACCCCTGACCATCCTTTTGGGAGTCCCCCCAGTTGCCTTCTTGGACACTCTTGTTCTGACCGAGATGTCCGCCTCCTCAGCAAGCTTTCTGGGATCAGTCTGCTTGCTATCAACCAGGTTTTGGTGCAGCTGTGGAAAACAAATATCTAGCATGTGCTCCTTCAAAATCAACTTGTACAGCTCAGAATAATCATCAACCTTGCTGCCCCTCACCAAGCCCTTCAGTGCTTTGCTAGCATAATCAAGGAAGTCCACCCATGTTTGTGAAGAGATTTTGTGGCTGCCCCTGAACCTCTGTCTATACCTCTCAGGGGTCAGCCCAAACTTACGGACTAGACTGGCCTTCATGGGGGTGTACTGGGTTTGCTCCTCTTCCTCTAGTGACAGGAGTGTGTCCCTCCCCACCGTGGGCATGTATTTCCACAAGCTACCCCCCAGGACTCCTCAGGAACCTTGTGCACCCTTAGAGCCACCTCATAGGCAGAGAACCATTTGCCAATGTCTTTCCCCACAACAAATCTGGATACCAAATCCTTTGTGCTGCGAAGTTTCCCTTCTCCAGCAGACACTGCAGATACGCTGCCACCACTACTGCTGGACTCCACTTGCATTGCTCTAATGTCCAGCTCTCTAGTGCTTAGTTCATGGGGCCATCCTCCTCTCCTCCATGGCCAGCCTTTACTCCTCTAGTGTTTGCTTCTTCTCCAACTTGGCAAGAGCTTGCTCCATTTTTGCAAGAGCCTGCTCCTTCTCAATTTTTGCAAGCTCTAGTTTTAGTTTCCTCTCTTCATTCCTATCCTCCACCTCCTCTGGGCACAGGTTTCTAGATGAAACACTGCTCCCTGCATGTGGATGGACTTCGAGTCCTAGAAGCAGGTTACCCCCTCTCCAAAACATCACATGTCAAGACCCTCAGATAGGTCTTGCTCCAATTCTTCCTCAGATCCTGATCCTTCCTCCTCATTATCTGTTTGGTTCTGGTGGGCTCCTGCCCATGCTCTCAAAGCTGTTTGGAGCTCTGCTTTTTTAGTACTCCCTTTCGGCAAACAACCTCTTCTCCTGGCAGAATCCCTTGAGCTGGGTCACTATGTAGCTCTCTAGGCTGACCAGCTCAAACTCCATCTTGTCAGGTGATGTCACAGACTCAACAGTAAAAATTGGAATTGGGAAAAACTTTGGAAAAATCAAAAAATGTCAATCAGGGAGAATTGATTAGAATTGGTCTAGATATGGAGTAGTAGTGTACACCAAGTCACTGTATAGTACTGCACAAACACAAGTCCTAATCTCACCGCTGATCACCAATGCTAGAAATTGGGTTTCTGGTTTGCAGAGGTATGCATTCTGTCCATTCAGGAACCACAATCCTAGACAGGGTAAGTCAGATACACATCTTAAATTAACCCATGCTAACCCTTCAATAGCTTGGCACAGAGCAGGCAAGCTTAATTTAAGAGGCAATATGTAAAGTATTTGAGCAACACTTCAAACAGTGCCACAGTGAAAACACTACAAAAAGACTCCACACCAGTTTAGAAAAATATATTATGATTTTATAAATAAAACAAGACCAACACGACAAAAATCCAATAAGTAGAAGTCAAGATATGAATTTTTAAAGAATAAAGACAAAATAGTGCTTAGGAGCAATAAATGCCTATGGGGGTAATCTGATCGTGTTGGACCGGGGCAAAGTCAAAAGTTCAGGCTGACCGCCATGGATCAGGGCCGGGTACAAGATTCACGCAAGGCCCACTGAATAAAAAGTACTTTGATCCTGGTCGCAACAGCGAGATGAGGGGTGCAGCTGAGTGATGCATTGGTGTCGAACCTGCAGTCGAGCTGATGCATCTATTTTCTCCACACAACGATGGCGGGGCGTCTGGTTTGGAAGATGAAGCGCCGGTCTCGAAATGCATTGGTTCTGAAGCCGATGTGCCGGGTTTCTACATGCAGTTGAGGGGATGTATCAATCATCTCCCTGGAGTGGCGGCGATGCGCTGATTCTGATGCATCGGTTCCGATGACGATGTGCTGGTTCCATGCCTGATGCACCGGTTCTGTTACAGAAACAGCGGTGAGGCTTTGATTCTGCTCACACAGCAGAGGATGCATCGGTTCCACTGGAGCAAGCACCTGGATCCACTTCCAATGAGCCAGGCATAGGAGCAGAGGGTAATACTTTGATATCCCTGGGTCTTAAAACAAGAGTCAAGCCAGCATGACCTTGGAGATCACTCTGGATTCAAGCACGAGTCCAGTTCATTCTCAGCAGGGCAGAGTGTAGCAAGCGGGCACGGCAGTACATCAGAAAAGCAATTCTTCCAGAGCAGCAGTCCAGCAGAGTGGTAGTCCTTGTAGCAGCACAGCAGTCCCTCCTCATGGCTGAGTTTCTTCAAAGGTCCAGTAGTGTCTGATTTGTTGGGGTCAGAGACCCAGTACTTAAACCCAATTTTGCCTGTGAAGTGGAGGGGGCTTCAAAGAGAGGCTTTGAGGTGCACAGAGGTCCTCCCTCTCAGATCTGGCTCCAGACTCACTATGGGGGTCTTCAGCCCTTTGTGTGAGAACAGGACACTGCCTATTCAGGTGTGTCAACTCCTCCCTCCCGTCCTGCCCAGAATGACCCATCAGGATGTGAATAGCCACTCAGCCACACCTAACCTTCCTTTCTGTGTGGCTTACTAGAGGGAATGCACAAAGTCCAGTTGTCATCCACCCCAAACGTGTATTGGAGATAGGCTGCAGGCACACAGAGGTAAAGGCAGAGAAATGCCATCTTTGTAAAAGTAATATGAAAAGGTTTGGTCCTTGACTAGCTTTAGAAAAAACAAATAATGAGGGAAACTTTATCATATGGGGGTTGCCAGAATGGTCAACCACTGGTAATCAATACTGTTCAACTGTAAATGCACACCCTGAAAGACAATTCCTCAAGATACACAATGTGTATATACAAATTGCACCCACACGTTTTTTAGTTGAGTAAATTATTTTTTTATATATATTTCTCAAAGTAGAATGCAAACATAAATCAATCGGTAAAATTATTACCACACAGAAGCAATAAAAGGTTGCTCGAAAGAAGGGGAAGGAGGTGCTCGTGCTAGAGAGAAGAAGAGTGGAAATCACAGGATTTAAAGTTACACGCTGTTCCTTATTCCAAGACGATGCTGGTTTATGAGAAAAACCAGTACAATATAGCCTGTCCACGACATTTATTCAACATATTTTTGCATTATTCTGTAAGTGCATGAATGCAACATCCAATGGTGGGGAAAAAAAGATATGGTACAGGCCCTTGCTGAGGGGAATGTGTCGACGTTTCGACCCGACTTATGCGTAGAGGGTGACTTGTAACCTCCGCTTGCGGGTCTTCTTCAGGACAGAGGGGTAGAGGGGGCATGTTGAATAAATGGAAGGAAGGAGAACCAATCGAATAAAGGGGAAATTTCACTCTGTAAACACAGCTTTGGCAGTGTATTGTGATTACAATAAAACCACTGCATATACTTCCTGGCTACGTACCTCTTTAGCTAGTACAGGGTGGACTACATTACACATTCTCAATCAGGAATTACAGCTTATAAGTGTAATAAGGAATTCTCAATGTTAATCTATCAGAGGGGTGGGCCTCACCGTACTGAAAACGAATTTGGGTGTTTTTCAGTATCACGACATGCAAAACTTAACAGGACATGTCCTACCTTTTATTTACACAGCACCTTGCCCTCTGGGCTACCTAGGGCCTACCTCAGGGGTGACTTATATGGAATAACAGGAGAGTTTAAGGCTTGGCGAGGAGTTTTAAATGCCAAGTCGACATGGCAGTAAAACTGCACACACAGGCCCTGCACTGGCAGGCCTGAGACATGTTTACAGTGTTACTTATGTGGGTGGCACAATCAGTGCTGCAGGCCCACTAGTAGCATTTAATTTACAGGCCCTGGGCACAGGTAGTGCAGTCTACTAGGGACTTATAGACAAATTAAATATGCCAATTGTGGAGAGTCAATCAAACCATGTTTAAGGGGAGAAGCACATGCACTTTAGCACTAGTTGGCGATGGTAAAGTGCTCTGAGTCCTAAGGCCAGCGAAATGAATTCAGCAAAATTGGAGGCAAGCAGACAAAAAGTTTGTGGAAAGACCTTCCTAGGACTATCAGGACTAACAATGCCAATTTGCCGTGTCACAATAACCCCTTTTAACATGAAAAACTTTCATTTTAAATATATATGTCACTCCTGAGTATGCCTTATTTGCCATAAATGCAGGGTGCTTGGTATTTACCATTAAATTATTACATGTTGTACTTTTAAAAATTTCTTTACAGTAAAAATGCTCTTAGAGCTATTTTCACTGTAGCAGGTTTGGCTGCTCTATAGGAAAACAATGGGATACAATATTAAATACTAATCCTGTATCTCGGGAATGGGATTAGCTACAAAATAATATTAATAATAAAAATCCAGTTCAAAGGTGAAATCAGATTTGTTCTAAATAATTCGGAAAGACAACTTTAAAAAAGTTACTTTTACCCTTCCCCTTTCCCCTGTAAGCTAAATCTGCACTTTGTCCTCTTTGCACAGCCAGTGATTATCATTTAAATCAGTATGAATGAGGTGTGAACTTGCTCTCAGGAGCAAAATAATGAGCTAAGTGGAATGGGCAGAGATCACCCCACTGAACATAACAGAATATAGAAAGGTGGGCTGGGAGGTTCTTTGTTGATATTAAAGTGTCATGTCCAGCTTGAATGTCACATCCTGCTTGACAGGTCGGCTGGGCTTTTCATATGACACTTGGGGTGCACTTCAAAGAGGTCTCCCCTGTCACCGGCAAATGTTAGCTGACACCCGGGCAGGGCCTTTCTGTTCTCTTCACAGTCAGTCAGGCCCCAATCACAGTGGGCCTTCTTTGACATTACAGTGTCATTGCCTGTTTGACATGTCTGCTTGGTTTACATATAACATTTGGAGTGCACTTCAAAAGAAGGAAACAGAATGCCAAAACAATTTGTGTGCATCCACTGGTTGCTGAAAGCTCAGCTTAGTTATACCAGACTTCTGTCTCTGAGGTTGCTGTGAGTACAGGGAGTGCATAAAACTAGATTTTGGTGTAAGATGTGTCAGAACACAAGGATTACTACATTACTCTCCTCCCACCCCACGCATGCACGCACGCACACACACACACACACACTCTGCCCTCAGAGCCCACGTTTAGTGTGCCAAAGACTTCGGCCATCTTGAAAATGCCTAGAGTGGGCAGGGTTAGCCCAAGGATCTTTTATCCCATTGGGTAGGGCATCTTAAGTGGTCATTGCCACTCACTAGCTCATTTCAGGCATAAATGTCTCACCTCCAGTAATCAACTTCAGAACACTCTTGGACCTGCGGAAGATCAGAAGAGGACTGAACCTGCTGTCTGAGAACTGAGAAGGGCCCAGAGGACTGGATCTGTTCCCCTTCTTGTACACAAGACAAAGAAGTGGACTCCAATGGTCATAAGGTTGACCTCCTCTTAAAGCTAAAGGACCTAAGCTACAAGAGGCCCTTTCTTGCAACTGCCCAACTGACCAGTGGGAACTGGACCACACTGTGGGCCTCTGTCTGCCACCCTTTAAATCTCTAAGTGCCTCCCCTGAGGTCACGAGAAGCTTTAGAAGTTAACTACTGTGGTGTTTTAGGACTTGAAGGACTAAAGTCAAGAAGCAAAATCTTTGACCAGGATGAACCTGGTTAGTGTTTCCAACCCGTGTTCCATCACGGTCAGCGTCAAATTGCGCTTAGGTCCTGTTCTACCGCGACCATTGACTATCACTGGCACTTTGTGCTTCCTGGAGTTATTTCTACTTAAAAATGTAAAAAGTCACATCTCTGGTTCCTCTTATTGGATTTTTGTCATCTTGTTATCATTTGGTGTATTATATTTTAGTCTAATTTTCTGATTCGTTTTGGGATTTTTATTGCTTTTCATTTTGACTTTATTACTGTTTAGTACTGCATAAATACTTTACACATTGCCTCAAAGTCAAGCCTGTCCACTCTGTCATAGATACCATGGGGTATAGCTCAGGTTAATTTAGTGGCTTTAAAGGTTCACCTTGACAAGTTTTGAGATTATTACTTGGGGCAGGTACTTGCCCTCTCAACTAATAACTCAATTTCTTAATGCAAGTACCTATCCAGTAGAGTTGGGAGCACACAGCTGTACATGAAGATTTATGTAAACATTCCGACAGCTGCACACTAGCAAATGTGAATGTACACATACTCTGTGCACAATGTCAAGCAAGCTCCTTCATCCAAACTTTTACTTCGAACAAAGTGGTCAGGAAAAAAGGGTTTTGCATTACTATATTTATCTTAAATCCCATTTATGTGTAGGAACTCACCTGAACACTCCATTTCTGACAAGGAATTCCAGACACCGTAATATTAACAATTCCCTGGTAAAATCTTCCATTATCTTTATAACACGTTTCTGTAAAAACAAAAGAAAAATGTAATAGAAAGCACTGAGACCATTTTAGTGGCAGCAGTAGGCTCAAAGTTGAGGGCCTCTATAGGTTATTCCACTGCTACCCTGCGTAGAAGAACTGGAGGCCAGCCTGGCAGTGCAACCTATCTGTGCTTCTGTCAAGCAATATCCTGCCTCTATGATTCCCTTTATACCCTGATATATAAATCATGTGGGTGCTCATCCATCTGGCCTGGTAACCAGGAGGTGGAAAGTGGGTCTGGCAGAATCACTTATTGACCAGGATTTCTACTTAGAGCTCTAGCCACACTCTATGATTAGTGGCACATTATTATCTCTCAATCTCAGCCTAATTAGATATTACTGATGTGCCACATCGGAAGAAATCTTAAAGGTCTTAGGTAGTCCTTCATTCGGATAAAACCAGAATGAACATCCTGAAAAGGACATTACTGAAACACGCATGGACAAGAAAATAATAGTTTCCCTAGCATTGGCGTGGGGTCATGAATTTTCAATTTATTTTTTACAATTCAGGATATTTGTTTTTAATATGCTTATCTTTACTTATAGAAATTATGTCCTTTTTTGGACCCAAGCATAATTTAGTTTACTTTTGAAACATGCAACATACTATAATTATACTATTTTAAAAAATGTTAGCCAGTAAAAAACCTTGGAAACAAACTGCAGAAATTATACTTACTGGTAACACTCTCCTTCTTAAAATCTGTAGAAGAGAATGAAAGTAGTTAAAATAAATACTATACAATGATCCAGCAACCAAAATTGTTGGTACAACCGTCGTAACCTTCCCAAAGTATTACAGTATGTTGCTGAGAACCACTCCATACCTTTACACACATTTCATGTATGACATTATTACGTACAAGGCAACGTGCTAAGGCTGTGGAACTAAAAGCCTGATTAAAAGGTATGTGCAATTGTGGGCCAACATGTCTCACCTGCAGTAATTAGGGGGCGCACAATCAGCATCCGGTTTGGAGATGCAGAGCTCTGAATGAGGAATTACGCAACAATTGCTCATGTCTTCACACAGTCTCTATCTCGAGGTGCGCAAATTAGCTTCCAGTGCTATTTTTCATCCTGATTTGTTGCTAGCTTTTACATTTTGAAAATCAGAGGCCTAATATACATTGTGCACACAGGCACAACGTGCGTGGGCACCTGCTTTGTGCGCCCCCAGGGAACAATGGTAATACAGAAGGGGCCTCAGACGCTTGTGCAGCCCCTTTTTAGGTCGAGCCTAGCGTTGCAGCGCATGCGCTGCAACGCTTTGCGAGGCATACAGTATTCAGTATTGCGTGGAAGCTTCGTGGAAGCTCCGCCCACTCTCCGCCCATCTTTTTCATTGGCTTAGGTCCTAAATGCTGCCTTCCGATTGGTTTTAGGCTTGTTAGTCTCTCCTCATGATGGCCATGTCGTCATTTGTATCCTTCCATGGCTACTGGCCCCTTTACTCCGAACACTATTTTTATCCTGTCTTCCCCCCCCCCCCCCTCCCGCAGTCCATGACTTCTCGGCCCTTCCCTCACCTCCCCCCCACTGCCGTTCGTGCCTTCCCGCCCGCCCGCACTCCCGTTTCCAATGCAATAGGTCTCGCGTAAATGCGAGTCCTATTGCATTGCAAATGCTTGTTTTGACCCAGCCCATGGTTTGGGCCCCATCACTCTCCGATCACTGTGTATAGATCAGTCACTCAAACTACAAGTGATGAAAGAGCCCAAACTAGAGCTGATGGCAAGGGAAGATAAGGCTGAACACGTTGTACGATAAACCTCAAAACAAGGCTCCGCTCTATTGTTTTCCTCACTTCTTAGTACTGGCAGCACCCATTCCCATCTTATCAGAAACTGGATCAGCCAATGGAAATTGCACACACTTTGCCTATGACGCGAAAGGCTGGGCAATGCAAAGGATTTAGACGAGAGCGTCTCCTGCTGCGTGCTGGGGTTGCTTGTGAGTTGGTGGAAGGGCACTGAACTCGAGGTAGGATAGAAAGTCTAGTTAGCCCTCACTGGACAATGTGTTCGTCAGAGAAATGCCAACTAAAGACTTTAGTCTAAAATTCGTCCTCCTTCACTCATACAGCAGTCATCCGAAGCGCAACGGTGCCACCACAGAACCACCCCCTCTTCTTGTGCCTCCCTTCTCCCATGCACCTGATGCCCCTACGCGGACACAGCCCCGCTTACATTTATTACCAGTCCGTAATTAGCTCAATTTAGATTACCTGCCAGATGAGCCCACCCCCCAATTTTGCCAGTCAGCAGGCTGAGTGCGGCTCTAAGACAATGTTTCCATACCCTAGAAGCACGTACGGAATGAACAACCAATGAGCTCTTCGATATATTGTGTAGCGTACTAGGATGGGATGAAGTGTTGCCAGCGTTCCAATCCCAGGTCACCGTACATGTTAACACTCCCTCCGATTTCCAGAACACGATCAGGCATGGCACTGGCTATTATGCGACCCGGAAGTACTGTCTTTACGGACAACGGACATTGTGCTGAATGTACGTGTGGTCCGTGAAAGTGGTGGCCATGTGGTTATCTTGGTGAAAAAGACGCGTCCATTTGAATAGAAGGAATACTTCAGCGGAGCCAAAATGAAGCTGGTCAGCAAGGACATCGAGAAAGACAATACCCGGTGAGGGATCTCGTCCATAGACCCCTAAAAGATGCAAATGTCAAAAGTGTTGTCAGTCTCCGTCACCACTGGATTGCAGTTTGGCACCGTGAATGGTGTTAGTCGATTATTATACTTCCAGCATGGGTGCCAGACTTCCTATCAGAGGCTTTCTCGTTGCTGGCATGATGTGCACAGCTGCCACGTTTTCAGTTTTCTTGTGCGTGACGTTTCCTTGATTTCGATGCGCTCCTATATGGCATTTCAGTGTCTGAGGCTTAGCTGCCACGTGTTGAGTTTGCTTATGTGTGACCTTTTCATATTTTTACTCTGCCAGTTATTAACATTTCCTGGCCTATGTGTGACACTTTGAGTGACACTTTGTAGCTAAGTCAGTTTTTAACATCCATCATAAAAATGCAACTCCGCTACAACAGGTATCGTATATTCCGTAGCCACTTCTAGCATCACGATTTCCATGCGAACATCACTCCCATGTCCCGTACCAGTATCCCTCTCATGGCTGTACAGATACCCTCCTGGTTCTATACAAACACAACGTCATCCAGTTCCCCTGCAAATATTGGCTTCCTACCGGCTTGCCTGCAGGCACGAGGTGCCACGTAAAACTTTTGTGGGATTTGGCGCCACTGGCTGAATTCTTGTTTTGAAACACAGATCCGCCAATGTTGTGAATTGCTGCTTTGGGGGTTACCTTTAGTAAATCAGAAGTTTACCTTGCAGATGTCACTGAGGGCTGCAGTTCTCATATGTTTCCACAACCTCCTTCATTAAAGTTTTATAGATGTAACTGTTATGTTATATTGATTTGTATAGTGCACTAATCACCAGAGAGGGTATCCAGGTGCTTGGGCGGGTGTGTGGTCTTCGATGTGCTTATACAAAGAGCCAGGTAGGTCTTCAGCTTCTTGTGGAACTCAAGAAGTGACGAGGAGGCTCTGATGTGTTGAGGGAGGTTGTTCCATGTCTTGGGTGCGATGTAGGAGAATGAGCGACCTCCAGTTTTGCTTTTGCGGATGAGGGTTATGTGTGACAGTGAGGTAGAGTGTAGGTGTCTGGTGGGTTGGTGAAAGTGTTTGCGTCTGTTTAGGTATTTCGGTCCTGTGTTGTGTAGGGCTATGGATGTGTGCGTCAGGAATATGCCTCCTTATTACGCATGCCTTCACTCCGCATGCAATTACAACGCGGTCGTTAGAACGACCGCGTTGTAACAACGCATACCATTACCCCGCAAGTCGTAACAACGACTTGCGGAGGGGGGCGCTGGATGTTGGAATAGTATAATTTACTATTCCAACTCCAGTCTGTGCGGACAGTAGGGAAGGTGTTGGATTTTAAATCCAACACCTTCTCCCCCCTCCGCAAGTCATTGTTACGACTTGCGGGGTAATGGTATGCATTGTTACTACGTGGTCGTTGTAACGACCGTGTTGTAATTGCTTGCGGGGTGACGGATTTGTTGTAAGGGTTGTTTACCGTGCATCAGAAGTTTGAATTGGCTGCACTTGTGAATGGGAACCAGTGAAGCTTCCTGAGGTGCAGTGTGATGTGGGTGTGGCGGGCCAAGTAGAGTATGAGTCTTGAGCAGTGTTCTGGATGGTCTGGAGTCTGTGTAGGAGTTGTTTGGAGATTCTGGCATAGAGAGTGTTGCCGTAGTCCAACCTGCTTGTGATGAGTGCGTGTATGACAGTCCGTCTGCTGTTCTGAGGCAACCATTTGAAGATCTTTTCCAGCATGCATAGGATGTGGAAGGCGTAGGTGCACACTGCGTTAATTTATGTCCTGCAATAGAATGTTATCTAGTCTATACTTTGCAGATACATTATGGTACTTGAAGTCCTTTGGATTTTTTAAAACCAGATTTGGAGAACACAATATTGACAAAATATATTTTTAATGTTCGTAATTTGGGTGCTTGGAGGTTCAGCTGACTGATACTTTCCTTCTTAAACAATGTATTTTGTGTGCAATCCTGCTCCTAAAGAAATATGATTGTATGTATGATAGTCACTTCACTCCATATCACAACATGGTTGATAAATTAAATACAGGAACTGGAAACACAATGCCTAGATGATACAGAGTGAGGAGTTTCCCTACATGTGGTATTAATCAAACCAGCATGTAAACTGTACAGACAACTGGGAAGTTGGTGCTGGAGGCACTTGCTTTGAGTGTCAAATTTCGTGCCACAAGGACGACTGGTAACCTTCTGGACGAAAGTTAGATTTGCCAGTGGTTCAGCGTTTAATTTTTTATGACTTCCTCATACATACTTTGTGACACAGATGATAGTTTTTAGGTGGAGCCTAGAGGCAGCGCGCATGTGCTGCTCGCTCTGCGAGGCATGCTGTAGTAGAGTATGCACTGGAAGCCCCTCCCACTCCCGCCCATATTTTTATTTGGCTTGTGTCATTGTCCTTCGTAAACTCTGGTTTCCGATTCATTATTAGGCTTGTTAGTCCCGCCTTGGTACCACCTTGTCTCTATTTGTTCCCGCCCATAAGGACTGGACCTTTTACTTGGCTCGTTACACAGTCTGCTTTATCTAGTGGGTGAGCACTATTTTTAGGTCGAGCATTGGAGACCTCTTGTATATACTCTGGAGATCAGCCCTAGGACTTGTCTGCTTCCGCTTAGGGACTTTTTTTTCCTGTTCAACTGCCTCTATTTAACTGTTTTGATAGAAAACGACCAGTAGCGGTCAGTAAAATACCAGAATTGCTTTCTGCTGAGGGACTTTATTTTTTTTATTTTTCTGGCAACTTCCTCTATTTAACTTTCTTGATAGAAAACGACCAGCAGGGGTCAGTAAAATACCAGAATCACTTTAGCATTCTCTAGATTCCAGTCCAAAGAAATTGTCTTCCACAAGCACCCGTAGACAATAATATTTTTTTCAAATCTTGTATTTTCAGTGATATGACCACCGAAGGCCCTTATTTTATATTAAAAACAGAGCTTTGGACTATACCATTTTCCGCTGAAAGGCAATATTTCTCTCCATGTGTTCCCATACCTGGTGTGTCACGCAGTTTGGTGCTTACTTTCCCTCCATGTTAAAGAACAGTAGATGTTTCAGCACCCAGGCTAATGTGCTGCATAGCTAAATACATATAAGGTTCCAAAGGCGAGACCGATTGCATTGCAAATTCTTGTTAAAGAATGATGGCGCTGGAGCACATGTAGCACGCTCGCTATCATGAGAGGGTGTACCATCATTTTCATAGGGGTGTGTGGCTCAAATTAAGTTGGTTAGACAAGGCAGGTTTCAAAGAAGCACATATCGAATGATTATGATACAGAGTTTTATGTATATGTGCATTTCTGAAATTAACCAGGCCTATACCCTATGACGTATGAAGGTCCTCCGCACTGATTAGTCACTCCAGGAGTCAAGCCCAGCCCAAACCCATGATTTAGAGTTGGGTGGTAAGGGAACCTCCAGAAGGAGACTTTGCTGGTGGGTTTTTCTCCAGTAAAGTGATAGTATTTTGGAAATATATCTCTGGTGGATTCTGTCCAGATTTACCATTTCCTTAGTAAATAGGAAGTTCTATCATTACGACCCTACTCCAAATCACTCCCTTGTGTCAGGACAATTCCCATTATGAACTTCTGCCTATTCTTGGTTTGTACACTTCTTCTTAATCCCTCCTTGTAAGTGATTGAAGACTACGATCTTCACTAGGTTACATTTGAGGCCCTGCTCTGTCAAAAACAGCACAGACTCCCTTTTATTTTTACTGCAACAAACACACTAAGCTACAATGTTTAGAAAAATACATAAGCAGAGAAGTAGCTGCTCCAAAGAGACAACTCATTAACCCTCTTCGATCCAGATTCCCCTTCGAAATCGAGCGGGACTAACATGAAAGGACATGGGGGGCTTAGGTTGTTGCAGACCTGAAAATGTAAGTACGTATTCACAGCATGCACCACTAGCAACCGTAGCCATGGCCGTCATTTAGGCGTCGCAGTTGCGACCCCTGGCTTGTCCCTTGCGACCCTTGGCACTGCATTTGCGACCACTGGCTTCAGAGGTGGAAAAATCAGTGCCAGGAATGCAAGGGCAGCTCCTCCTTGTGGACGTCGTTTGGGGCTCCACTTTGATTTCAGACACATTTTTATTGCAGTAATAGTGAATAATAAAATATTATTCACTATTACTGTAATAAAGAATGGATTACAATTAGCTTGAGTATGACTCCCCTGGCAGCTAAGGTATGTAAAAAATGCTTTTAAATATATGTTGTGTGCGTGCTTGTGGGTTAGAGCGTGTTTAAGTAAGAGTGTGTGTTTGTTTGAATGTGTGTGTATGTTTAAGCATGCATGCATGAGTGAGTGAAAGTTAAGGTTAAAATGGCGTGTGATGTCGCTTCTGCTACCCCTGCCATTGTGGTGAATGGACGTTCATGACCGTAGCCCAGAACTTCTCCGAGCACGAGTGTTAGGCAGGGAACCTTTCAAACATTCCGAATTTGCTTTCCACAAAAGCACTATGGAAAAAAGCACTAATGTATTCACAGTTTCTCTGAACACTACTTAGATAAAATAAGAACATGCTGACAAGTGGTCGATGAGTGATTACTCCGAGTGAATGTAGGCAGTAAGCTCTATAAGCTGCCCTATGTTTGACACTTTCTGGACTTCAAACAGTGTCCTGATCTGTAAAGCCCCAGCACAAACACTTCCCCTGGTATCCCAGCTATGCAACTGAACGACAGTACTTAGAATATGACAGAGTGCAAGCCTTCTCAGAACTATCACTGGGTAGTAATGTAAAATTACAAAGAATGAGCCAGGGTACCGGGCTCCACTTTACCAAAAAATGGAATCTGGGTGCAGGCCTTCGGGTTTTGTAGGGTGCTGGGGAGCTTGTTACAGTCAGGCAGCGACAGCAGCATTAGGCCATGTTTGAAAATCCCTTTGTGGGAATGTTCTTCCATGGACAGCCATTCCTTAAAACAAAAGAGATCCTTTACGGCAAGGCAATGCTCCCTAGAAAGAAAAGGGGTAAAATGAAGTATATTGATGTGTTTGTGTTATCTACTACTCTAAGTATTGCAACAACAAAAACGTTTTGCATCAGTATAGCACTATAGAACATCAAACAAACAAACTGGTATTTTGATGCTCACACTGTGTTGTCAAATGCAAAATCCAAAGCCCATGCACCTTTCCCTTAAAAAAGGTGCTGTTCCTTACCACTGATTATTGCATGTGCATTTTTTATCCCCCAATAAAAGGATATTTTGGAAGAAATCGGGTTATGAGTTTCAAAGGATATGAGGATGTGAGTCCTTCGCAAGTAATAGGTCACAATTATTTCCTTACTGGGAACCAAATACCCCATTGTAGTATTTGATTCTCTTAGGGTTAACAAGCAGAGACATCCAAGGCCTACCCAGGGGAGGTGGTATGGCACACAACAACACTCAATACACTATTGTTCAGTCAGTGCCTTTTCTTATAAAAAGGAAAAGTACTTTTATTACACACACTACTAAATACTACACATTAAATTACAAATATGTTCACCAGGTAGACAGATGACACCCTCATATCATGTTGCACACCGTGGGTCCTAAACCCCATAATCGCAATACCCCAGCGCACCTATACCAGATGCAACGTCACAATATAAGGGGTGTCGGTATACATAAGGCAGGCCTACTGGCTTTGTCGGGGAGTCATCACATTAATAAAAAAGCCACATGTTAGGATTCATCATTGTATCACCATTAAAACCAATGGGGACAATAAACATATTCAAATGCACTCATGAGAAGCATAAGCATTAGAGTGTTGATCAATAAGACTGACAATAAAGCATTTTAAATAAAACATTTAAATCCAAAGCAATGATAAACGTGTGTCAGAGCCTATCTTTACTGTCTGCAGGCCACACAATGCAGCCATAGGACCAACCCATAGAGGTCCCTGTACTACAGAACTCAAAAGCAAAACCTCCAGCTCTGAGTGCGCTTTACCAGATAGGCAAACATCTACTGGGGTCATGTGCACTGGATCCTAGAAGATTTAGGGTTAATCTTTTGAATACATTAGCATGGGCTACTGTACTGCTGCAGGCCCGCCAACACTATTGTTAGTGGGGGACCACGAGAAGGAAAATATGCACAATTGAGCCCATATGGGGCAGTATGGGGTGCTCCTCAGCCCAGAAAGGTGTAATTATGAGTGGCTTGCTCAGTTCGTGATTTTCAGTGCATGGCCTCGTGCCATGTCTCTCTAATTTTTTGCATTGCAGGAGCCAGTGCCCACCCGGGTGCAGGTGGGGGTTTGCGGCCACATGGGAAGCCCACTTTCACTGCTCCACCAGCTCTCCTCTCATGCAAACACTTTGAGTGTGGCATACAGGAGCAAGCACTCCTCCTGCTGCTCCCACAGCGGGAGCAGCTTTTTCCTGTTCCCTCCTGCAGTGGGAGCAGCAATGTGTGACTGGGCGTGCTCGCCCCCCAAACACAAGCAAGTACTTGAGTCCCCGAGGCAGGTAATGAATTGTGCTGGCCCTCGTGGAAATGCGTGGTGCCCTCCTCCCTGAGCACATTTCTCAATAAGAGGAAAAATAAAGCGCCGAACCCCAGCCTATCCTGGGGTTTTGAAGTAAAAAGCAGCAGAGCACTTCATGCTTGTTTTTAGAGTTTTACCCTTTTAGCAAGCACATTTTCAAAGGAGCATAACGCTGGCCCCGTTCGGCTGATTTCCTCCATCTTGGGCTCATTTTGCTCCTGACGGCCAGGCCAAGACACGGGAGTTTTTGATCAGGCCTCCACAGAGGGCGCTTTTCATGGGGAGCTGGATTTTCTGACTCACCGGACCAGACCATTACTCTGACTGGCTCCTAGCGCTCCTCTTCTGCTGATGGGGGCATCTTGTTTAGCCCCTCCTTAATCAGGCAGCAAAACACCCTCACTGCTGCAAGCACCAGGCCCCAGAGCCTCCTGGCATCTTGCGAGGCACCTTGGTGGAAATAGAGTCCAGGTCCTGTCCCTTAACTGGTCATCAGGGGGCATAAGGGGTCAGCGCCACTGGCCCTTACGAGACCCATTACAGTTCAGGTGGTCAAGCTGGAGTGAAAGTCCTTAGCCTTAATTGCAGAACATCAGGTGGCTTCTCCCTCCAGCAGGCATCTGTTGGAAAATGCCCCTCTCTGAAGGGTCATCCCGAAATGTTTGACTTCCTCCTCCTCTTTTTCTGACCTCGTTTTTGTTGGCTTTAGGACACTGAGGTCTTTACCACTGCTGACCAGTGCTAAAGTGCATGTGTTTCTCCCCTAAACATGGTAACATTGGTGTATATACAGTTGGCATATTTAGTTTACTTGTAAGTCCCTTGTACAGGTGTATCCCATATACTCAGGGCCTGTAAATGCTACTGGTGGACCTGCAGCACTGATGGTGCCACCCACACAAGTAGCATCTCAACCCTGTCTCAGGTCTGCCATTGCCAGGCCTGTGTGTGCAGTTTACTGCCACTTCGACCTGGCATTGAAAACCCTTGGCCAAGCCTTAACCTCCCCTTTTAGTACACATCTGTCACCCCTAAAGTAAGCCCTAGGTAGCCTATAGGGAAGGGTGCTGTGTAAGTAAAAGGTAGGACATGTACTTTTAAGTTTTGCATGTCCTGGTAGTGACAAACAGCTAAATTCATTTTTCACTACTGTGAGGCCGACTCCTCTCATATGTTAGCATTGGGAATTCCTTAATACACTTTTAAGATGTAATTCCTGATTAGAAAGGAGTGGCTGCATCATCTTTTATATCTTTGGAATGGAAGTGATAAATCCTCTTTAACGGTAAAGTTGAATTTAACATTACTATTTTAGAAATGCCACTTTTAGAAATTGGGCATTTCTCTGCTCTTACTGCTCGGTGCACCTGCACCCTGTCTCCAATACACGTCTGGGGTGGGTGACAGCTAAACTTTGTACATTCCCTCTAGACAGCCACAAACACAGGAAGGGTAGGTGTGACAGAGAAGTCATCTGCATTCATCAGCATTCTGATAGCTCTTCCAGGGCAAGAAGAGAGGGATGAGCTGACACTTACACCTGAATAGGCAGTGTCCTATTTCCCACACAAAGGGCTGATTACCCCCTACTGATAATCTGGAGCCAGGGCTGGGAAGAAAGGGCATGTGTGCACTTCAAAGACCCTTCTTTGAAATCACCCCCACTTCAAAAGCACAACTGGGTATAAGTACTGGGGCTCTGAAATTACCAAGACCACTGCTTTATTTGAGCTGGTTGTTTCTGGTGATCGGCGCCCGCACTTAATTGGTTTCCGGTGCTCGGCACTGGCACCTAATTGTCAACACAACACACATGAGACACTCTGCCACATAGTTGTACTGCACATCTAATTTAGAGATGAGCAAAACAACGGTTGTTTATGAATTCAATCTACATTAAAAAATAGTAATAACTGCTTCCCAGCCACTGCTTTAGCTTTGGGTACCTGGAATAATCTGTCACACTTGCAGGCGAGAGAGTTGGTTAGTAGTTGTTTTGGTACCATCATTGGCAGTGATGATTGCGTAATGGGTGGTGCAAGCTGCAGTGGCCTCCTGGTCAGGGCTCTGGGACTTATTATTTTACAAATTAAGCACTGACCAAGACAGAACACTACTGGACCTGTAAAGAAGTCTGCCTCGAATACAGACCTCTATGCTCCAAGGATTTAAGACTTTGAACAGATGGGCGCACTCCCTGTTAGGTGATGATAATAACGTTTTTTGGAAACGGTAAGTGGTGCAATATGGTGGATCCTCCTGAGTATGAGGGAAAATTGAACTCTCAAAAAAGCGCTGTCCTCTAGGCAAGGGGTGCGTCTCCCACATGCACTCGTAAAAAATTGTAAAACTCTTCTTTACTTTTGATGAATTTTTCACAAACAGTTTATTGAATTAGTTATTCATTCTTCGTTGTTGCCATAAAATTTCTTAGTGATAGTCGTTATTGCTTCATAACAACAGTTGACAATAAACAGACGTTTGTTTATGCCCAATGCATTTCGGGAGGAGTGCCCTTCTTCAGGGGCTGTACAACTGAAATATAGAGGAAACTCAGGTTCAATACAAGGCGGGCTGATAAACCGAGGTCAAAAACGGTTGGTGTAGTGAATACAACAAGCAAGGTGAATACGTCATGTCAACAATCATGCACCTTAATCCCACTTTAACAAAACTCAGAAAGTGGAATGATGGAACGTAAGCGTGAAAGGGTGAATATAACGGTCAAAAAGTGAACACGTCATGGCGGCAAAAACGTCATCGCATCGTGTTGTGAAAATAAAGAATCCTCACCTCATGCGTTTACCAAAGTGGTGCTCCGATATGAAAACAAGTAAAACCCGGTGAAAGGTTCATGAGGTGAAAAAACGGTAAGAAAATGCGAAGCAATGTACGAGCTTTAAACAGTGGCAAGGTGGTTTAAAATGGGGCTGTTGATATCAATACGCGAGCATGCACATAAGTTTTCACGAACAAACTTACATGAGAAGACTCCGCTCAGTTCTTTTCGATTTGGTGAATTACTGTAATTATAAACTGAGCAGGGTGCACAACAGTTAGAGAAGTGTAACAAAAATACAATAAGAGAAGCTGTGAAATGAGATTAGTGAATGGTAGATGCGTGTGTCTGGAAGTATAAGCACGCCTACTATCCACATTTACATTTTTGAAGTTCACCTGCTGATACACACAGTATTTATTTTTGTTTCACGATGCGATAGTCTTTTAACAGCACGAATTTTGGAATCAATCGCGCATCTTTTATCATACCCTAGTTTCACATAGCCGGTACTCGCACCTTTCACAGTCTTTTGTTAATTTCTATCACCTCTGCAATTCCAACGTGCTTATACTTCCGGACACACGCAACTACCATTCACTAACACAGAAGCACCTTCGCGTCCGCATTTGACAAGAACGATCGTACACGCTTGTAACTTCACCAGTCGGGTAAGCGCACTTTCATAATCTCATTTCACAGCTTCTCTTATTGTATTGTGTTTTACAATTTTTTCCGAGTGCATGTGGGAGACACACCTCTTGCCTAGAGGACAGCGCTTTTTTGAATGCTCCAAGGATTGCCACTCTGCTTGACTGCTGTGCTGGATGAACTGCTTTTCTGCTTTGCTGTGCTGCCCTCCTGCCTACTGATTTCTGCCCTGCTGAGGACAAGGACTGGACCCATCTCACTTGAACCCAGAGTGACTACAAGGGCTTGCTGGCTTGCCCCCTGTTCTGAAGTTCAGGGCCATCAAGGACTTCCTTCAACCCTATAACAGCACCTGGACACTGCCATCGGAGAGTCCTGCCCTGCCAAGTGGTGCCAATCCAGTCCTGGGCCCTTGAAAGGTGACTACTGCTGTACAGAACCATCAGAATCGATGCAGTGACGACTTTGCACCGAGTCATAGCCCTTCGACGCAGGAGCCAATTGACTACAACACTTTGAAGGACTGTGCTGCTCGAGGACTATGGACAGTGCGGCTTGACGACGACATATCACCTTCATCGTAAAGGGGTTTGTCAGTGAAGCCTGCATTGCCTGCGCGGATCAGAACCAACGCATCGGGTCTTTGACGTCAACACTTGCTCCATCCAAGGTACTTTTTCAGTGGGACCTTTGTGAGCCCTGAAGCCGGCCTGCCCTCATCACGGTCAGGCTTAACTTTTAATTTACCCCAGTCCTGCACGACCTCAACTAACCCCTAAGCGTTATATGTTTCTGAATTCTACTTTTTGATTTATTCTTTAAAAATTCATAACTCCAGTTCTATGTATAGGAATTTTGTCGTTTTGGTCTTGTTTTACTCATAAAAATATAATCTATTTTCCTAACCCTGTGTGGAGTATTTTTGTGGTGTTTTCATTGTGTTACTGTGTGTGTTACACAAACACTTTACAGTTTTTAAGTGACCATCACATTTGTTAGAGGCCAGGCACCCATGGCCAATCCTAGGATTCCACATCATCCATCCACCACTATTGCAACCCTTCTGCACAGCATACTGGAGCACGTGCAAGTTGGTGACTTCTTGGTGACTTCTTGTTTTCTGTGTTCTGTGTTGAGAGCTTCTCAGAGGGCTTCAGCTTCACCACTGCCTGATCCCTTACCACCAACACGTCAAATAAGAACCTCTACTGTGTGTGGTCCAAAGGACTGAGCTCCTGCCTATGTTCCAATGGGCCTGGACTGTCCCAGCCCAGGCGTAGTGTGACAAGCTAATTATCAGATACACATTTCCTCCACACCCCTTTCCTTTCCCAGGAACTGGGTAAAACACTGATAATTGCCCGTTTGTATGGAGTGATGTTGTAGAGTGATGTTAAGCAAAATGGTTGGAACGTTTGCGAAGGCTTCTTAAAGAATGTTGGGGAGAGAATGTAATGATGTGGCAGTGGTCGGGACGGCAGTTGGATGCTGTACCACCACGGCTGAATAAGTTTTGTGCTGCGCTCTTCACTCGCGGGTTTTGTTATCTACTGATGAATAAACCTGTTTCATTCAACAATTATGCGTGCGGTAGCATCTTTGAAATATTAATTCACTTATGTGCTTGAATACATAGTTTTCATGGTTCCAAAATCACAAATGGTTGAATATGTATGCAATCTGTAAACTTGTTTGCAAGACATAATGTCCACAATCAATCATCGTAAATTAAGTGGATTTAATATCTACGGGATGGTGTATGAAACTCCTCTGCAGGAGCAAAGTCTATGATTAAAAAAGGCCTTGGCTTTACGACCACAGATGAGAAGGTTGCAATGTACAAAAGCTTTTTTGTGAGTTAAATAAGTATATTGACTCATAAAATAGCTTTTGCAGAAATAGCAGTGGTCGTGATGAGGGCACCCCTTTCCTATGTCACCAATGACCACAATTGCAGTCGCAAATCACTGATCAGTTAGGGACAACAGAGTTCAGGTGGTAACTGATTTGCAAGCCCCTACTTAGGACAGCTTCTACTATGACAATTGTGGCAGGAGGCAATGTCTTTTCTGGATGTCAATATATCTATTTTTCATAGCACCTGCCTCTTTGAAGCACACAGGCAAATTTTATGAAAAAAGATCCAGGGATAGAGCACAAGTGTCAAAGCCAATTGCAGGAAACTGCAAAATTCCTCCTCCCTCATTCATATCCAAGATGAAGGAGGTTTTGCAACATCCTGAGAATTTAATTTGACTATACAACTGATTAGTACATCAGTCGCAGCACAAAATGAAGTACAGTTTGCAAAGTAGCTGGAGGACATGCTGGTCTGTAAAACTGCACTTAGTACCTACCACGGGCTGTGTAATCTGCTTATACTCTTCTTTCATTAAAACCATCAGATTATATCATCTGTCTCCTTTCAGGAAATATGCAATGCTATCTTAAAAGTTGGCAATATATATTCAGTAGCCACCTCACGCTCAATGCGTAGGTGAGGTATATCTGGTGAACCGTGTATCCAAGAATGAGCATGATCACTCTGCGCAGCTCTATAATAAAGATCAAAGTCCGGAGCCCCCAGCCCACCCATGTGATAAGGTAACGTGAGAATTTGCCATTTAACTCTCGGTTGTTTGCCCGCCCATGCTAATTTAACCATCAGAGTAGTGAGTTTCTTGAAGAAAATGCCAGGGAGGGCCATCGGGATATTAGTGAAAAGAAACAGGAATCGGGGGAGTATCACCATTTTCATTATTGAGATTCTACCCAGGAGCGTCAATGGTAAACGAATCCACCTGTCCACTTCATCTTCCAGTTTACTCACCAATACACCATAATTTTCCCTAAAAACCACTTTTGAGTCTGAGTGTACTTGTATACCAAGGTACCTCACTGAGTCTGTCGTCCATTGCAGTGGATAATCCAGGTCAAATTGAGTCGTGGATGGCGAAAGGGGGAATACAATGGATTTGGACCAGTTAACCCGCAAGCCCGACACCCCCCCAAAAAGCACCACTTCCCGCAAGACAGATGAGAGATGCCGTTCCGGGTCACGCACATAGAGAAGAGTATCATCGGCGTACGCTGAGACTATGAGTTCATACCCTGGGATACGAATGCCTTTATATCTATGATACTCTCGTAGTGCGCAGACTAAGGGTTCAGCCACTAATGCATAGAGGATCGGAGAGAGCGGACAGCCCTGCCTCGTACCTCGCGAAATACATATCGGTTCTGTTACCAATCTCCTATTTTAATGCGGGCCGTGGGCGAGCTATAGAGTATCCCCAGCAACTGCAAGAAGACCTCTCCCAAGCCCATACGCACCAGAACCTGTCTCATGAAGGGCCATTCAACAGAGTCGAATGCCTTCTCCATATCGAGAAACACCGCTACTGCACGAGTTTCCGGAATGGTGTGCTGAAGAGCGCCAAACACTGTGCGTAGATTATAAGTGATGTTACGTCCCGGGACAAACCCAGCCGGTTCCGGCGCAACCAGCGTGGGGACAAGAGGTACTAGTCGATTGGCCAGTATCTTGGTGAAGATTTTGGTGTCAACGTTGAGCAATGAAAGGGGACGATAGGACGAACATTCCTCGGGGGGTTTTCCCGGCTTTAAAATGGCTACTATAACAGCCTCTCTCATTGAGGGCGGCGCCGTGCCCGACTCACACATGTCGTCGAATAAAGCAGCTAAGTGCGGCAGCAGCAGGTCCAGGAACGCCTTGTAGAAGGCCACCGTCAGGCCATCTATCCCCGGGGCGCTGCCCGCTCTCATACTAGATAGTGCAAGAAGTATTTCCTCTTTGTCTATTGGACGCATCAAAAATTTGCGATGTGTATTAGTCAGCCATGGCAACTTAATATGTGTTAAGTAGTCTGAGATTTCTTCCTCTGTGCCTGAGCTACGCGAAGAATATAATGACGAATAGAATTGTCCAAATCTCTCTGCTATAGCACGGTCGTCTGATAGCGGAACCCCCTCTGCGGAATTCAGTTCAGTGACCCCGGTGCGGTCACGGCGGTTCCTTAACAATTGTGCAAGTACTCTACCCGGTCTTTCACCCTCACCGTAAATACGAGCAGTGGCATATTTGCCAAGGTGTTTTAATTTCGGCATCAGCCGTATCCTGAAATTCCCCCAGTTGGGCCTTGAATTCTAGCATCACCTCATCATCAACACCTTGTTGCAAACGTGTCTCTAGGTCAGCCAGCGTGGCCTCCAAGTCAGACAGCTTCCTGCGTAGCGCCTTAGGAACTCCCGAGTGCTTGGATATCGTGACTCCTCGAATATACACTTTAAACGCCTCCCACACCACCTGGAAACTCTCTACCGAGCCCACGTTTTTGTCAAAGTATGTTTCGATTGCCTCTGCTAGGTCAGCTTTGAACGCCGCGTCCAATAGAGAATAAGGGGGAAATCTCCAAGTATAAGGAGGGATTGTCTTAGAGGGGGTATTAATTACGACCAGAACCGGGGAATGGTCCGAGAGAGTACGTGCGAACACCTCACAAGTTCGCACCTGGTTATACAATTGACTAGAGGCAAACCAGTAATCAATACGTGTGTGCAAGTCATGATATGCCGAATAGTGCGTAAATCCCCCTTTATCAGTAAATCGCTGTCTCCATACATCACACAGGTCGGCGTGCAGCATAGAAGCAGCAAGTGTTCTAGCCGAGGCAGTAACACGCCTGACCGGTCCCCCTGAACGGTCACATTCCGGGTTCAAAACTAAATTGAAGTCCCCGCCCCATAGCTGCTGCCCCCCTCGAAAGTCTGCACCCTACTAAACAAGTCAACATAAAAGTCCGGGTTGTCATAGTTGGGCCCATACACATTGAGAACCAGTAAGTCCAGACCCTTGCCCCTGCATCTAGAGATCACATATCTACCGTTAACATCCGTATGTAAGGGTTCCAGTGTGATGGCAGATTTAGGGCGAACCCATGTGAGCACCCCCCGGGCATGTGTGGTGAAGCCCGCAGCATGCGTGTTCCCCTGCAAGCCTCTACTACGAAGCAGTGGACTAGAGAGAGGCAAGTGTGTTTCCTGTAGAAGTGCGACATCAATGTCGTGTCTTGTCAGGTATGCCAGTACTTTACGTAGTTTCCTGTGGTCATTGAGGCCCGCACATTCCATGTGAGAGCGCGCAAAGTACCTTGTGCACCCACCCTGCGGGGGGAGCGGTCCGTAGTATAAAACCCTGTCGAACCTCCCATGCCAGTGTCAGCCATAAGAACCTGCTACGTGCATAGTAACTGTGCAAATTGTGTAGTGTCTCCTAGTAAATCTGCGTACCTCGAAACCCCATCCCTCCCCACCCCCCACCCACGTCAGGCCAACCCCAACTAGGCCTAGGCGAGTAACTAGCAAACTGACCTCCTGTGCCGCACCATAAGATAACAGCAAATGCAGAAACTTCAATACAGCGCAAAGAGGACCCATCCCCCCCACCCGCCTGGAACAATACCCCAATTGTGCATGACACTCGCGGGCAGAGGTAGCACGCTTCCAATACATAAACTGAAAGAGACCTCGCCTGGTCTCTGCCCCACACACCACCAACGGATTTATAACTTCTGAGGTTGGCATTATACAATAAAATCCCCCCTCCCAACATCTTGGTTTTAAACTATCTTGTCCAACAAGAGGTGCAATCGAGTAGGCCTTTTCCCCTGCAGCCCGTGAAAGCCCGCGCCCGCCCTGTACAGCCACAGTATCATATATATAAGGCACGAAACCCAACAGCTCGGAACAATACTTCCCCCAGCCCATGCAACATCACACACATCTCCCAGCAGTAATCATCTTATCTACATGGTACAGAGTTGCACCATTAGTCCTGTTTCTCAAGTACTCCTCCTGCTGCCTCTCCCAGCAGTGGTCGCTCCGGGCTGCGTCGTATGTCTCTGGCCCAGTCTTTCATAGCCTTCTGTAAGGCCTTCGGGTCCGTGAAGATGAGCGACTGTCCCTGGCGATTAATCCGAAGTCTGGCAGGGTAGAGCATAGCATAATCAATGTTGCCCTCTCGTAGTTGCTTTTTCAACGGGGCGAACTGCCAGCGTGCCTCCTGCACCTTGAAAGTAAAGTCAGGGAACAACGATATAGTAGAGCCTTCAAATTGGAGCCGTTGTTTATCTCTGGCCGCGCGTAGTGCAGAGTCTCTGTCGCGATAGTTAAGGAGCTTCGCGATGATCGACCTCGGGGGAGCCCCCGGCACCGGACGTGGGCCGAGAGAGCGGTGTGCCCTTTCGACAGCGAACATGGATGAGAACGTCTCCTGCCCAAGGAGTGCAACCAGCAATTTTTCAATAAACTGTTCCATGTTACCAGTTGGGGTGGATTCCGGAAGGCCTGTGATTCTAAGGTTGCTACGCCTCGAGCGCGCCTCCAAGTCATCCGTCTTATCTTGCAGGACCTGCATTACTTTTCCCAGCTGCTTGTGGCCCACATCTAGCGTCAACTGAGCCTCTTCAACCTCCGTGACACGGCGTTCTGCCATATCCAAGCGCTGTGCGTGGTTATCCAGACGTTCGGACATTCTATCCATGCGGTAGGAAAGAGAGTCTACCTTAGAGCCCAACACCGAAAGGCTGCTCTGTAGGCCCTTCTCCATCGCCGCCAGCATAGTGCGGATGTCACCGTCTGGTTCCTCCTGAGGCGGATCCTGCATGTTCTCCCCCTCGTCTGCCACAACTTCACGCCCTTTAGCCCTCTTTTGATCGAAAGTGATTTTCGGTTGTGTTCTGTCAACTTTGCCCATCTCCGATGCGGTTCTACTCTCTGTTTAGGGGTAAGGGCAGTCGGACTCTATTAGCAACTGGCTGAGCGTGGACCCCAGCTTGTCGGGACTGTGACAGCCAGGTATTGGGGGTTTTGCAGGTGGCTCAGAAACCACTCCGTAGGGCTGCAGTCGAAAACCAAGGGGGGCGGTAAATACGCCACACAGCTGCCACCGTAAATGCCAGAGAGTGGAGAGGGGAGGGGGACCAGGTCTTCAGGTCGCCAGCAGACGAAGCTTCCCCTCTAAAAAGATGTCGCAGGCAGTAGCCCCCAGCAGACTCACCACTAAACAATCCAGGTGCTCCGCGGCGGGATCACACCACTCCAGCAATGATTTACTAAAGGATGAGAGAGAGTACATCAGCCCGGCTAGAGTAGTTAGCAGCTGGTGGCTGGGGCAGCCTGGGCCGATTCTCACTACTGGTGTGCGCAAGGGTGAAGGGTCAGAGCAACATTCAACGTTGCAGCTTCAGGAAAATCAATAGTGATCTCCACTCCTCTCGGTCACGCCGGCGGTCACTGCAAGGCCAGTCTCACCCTCACGCACCTTTCTTCTGGGCACCTTCAAGGACGGGACAGAGTGAGGGCAGACTAAAATGGCGGCCGCGCGCCCGCTCCATTAAGGCTTCAGGACACTATGTGGCCAGCAGCAAACACTGGAGTAGATGTCTCGTGCTCCGAGCCTGTAGCACCACAGGGATAGCCCCCTGGAGGTCCCAGAACGTCCCGCCAGCTCCGCAGGGCCCCACGAGCCGCCTCACCTCATGCCGCAGCGGCGGCCATGATCCGGGTCAGAGTGCGAGCCGATGAGCACCTCCGCCGCCCACCATTCAGCAAGCAGCCCGGCCAGCCAGGGGAAGCGATCACGAGCCTCAAGGGGGGCCCGGTCAAGACGTCGCTCGCTGTTAGGAGGGGGAGGGGTCGTATCTTCACGCCGGGCGCAGGACTCCGTCCTCTGCCGCAACACTAGGGTGGGAGAGCGGCCCCGCCAGCCACGAGAGACCTGGGATTCGGGCCCAGCCGCTCACGCCGCAACCAGTCTGTTCCCGCTTCCCCGTCCGGCGTTGTAGAGCTGTCGGAGCAAAAGCGTTCCGCTCCTACACAATTCCGGCAGCCGTAACCGTCGCGGTAGTGATGGTTCCACACCTCTGAGAGCTAATATTTGTCGGATAATGTGGTGGTGTTGTGGAGCTACGCGCTCAAGCGGCCATCTTGGTCGCGAGTAAGCTCCGCCCCCCGGCCATGCCCCCTTTTTACACCACTCTGCAAACACACCTCCTGGTGCACTGCTGCTCGGGGGATGAAGTCCACTTTAGTCCTGAGGTCCTCAGGACACAAGAGGACCTCATCGCCCCACCAGCAATGCGCCAAGAGGTGCGTTTGCAGAGTGGTGTAAAAAGGGGCATGGCCTCGGACCACCTCTCAGCAATCCCACTGTGTGGGGCTTACTGGAGGTACCTGGTGGGCTAGTTGGCCCCTAAGGACCCTTAGGATTCAAGTGGACTCAATCCCCCAACCCAGAACGCACCAGGAGGCGCATTTGCAGAGTGGTGCAGGGAGGGGTCAGGCCTCCGGTGAGAGGCCATCTTCTCTGTTCTTTTTCTTTTTGTTTTAGAAGGGGGGCTGTGTGGCCCCCCTTCTCTTAATTTTTTTTGGGCCCTGGGGACCCCATCCCCCAGGGCCTGTGCCATTTATTTATTTTAAAAAGGGGAAGGGGGCCGTGCGGCCCCCCTCCCAAGGCCGATTTTGGCCCCGGGGACCCCATCCCCCGGGGCACGGCCAATAGTTGAATGAAAAAAAAAACTACATTTAAAGGAGGGGGGCCGCGTGGCCCCCCTCCTGAGGCCTTTTTTGGCCCCGGGGACCCCATCCCCCGGGGCTTTGCCTCCTATTTATTTTTTACTTTACGGTAGGGGGGCCGCATGGCCCCCCTTCCCTTGGCCACTTTTGGCCCCGGGGACCCAGGCCCCCAGGTCCTTGCCTCACGTTGGGGACCGCGGGGGGAGCCCCATTGCCCCCGTGGTCCCAGCCGGCTCCCCGCCTCCTGCGGGAGCCGGCATTGCTTTTGGACAAGGGGAGCTGCAAACATGCAGCTCCTCTTGACCAAAAGCAATTCTGCTTCGCTTCAGGGAAGCAAGAGCAGTTTTCCTGCTCCCGCTTCCATGAAGCGAAGCAGGAGTTTGCAATGACAGGGCGGGCCCCCTCCCAATTTGAACATAGCCCCGGGGAGGTGGTGGTGCCTGGGGCCGGGTGTCCGCAACGGACCCCTGTATTTGAATAATTAGTGCCCCGGGGAGGTGGTGGTCCCCGGGGCAGTGTGGGGGGCTCGACCCCCCCACACTTTGTTTTTAAATTAAGCCCCAGGGAGGTGGCGGTCCCTGGGGCTTGGGAGGCCCCCCGTCCTAATTAATTAAAGCCCCAGGGAGGTGGTGGTCCCTGGTCCAGCGTAGGGGGGCAGGAGCCCCCCACGCATTTTTTTTAAATGCCCCAGGGAGGTGGCGGTCCCTAGGGCTGCAGGGCGGCTGTGTGCCCCCGCATACTATTAATCATGCCCCGGGGAGGTGGCGGTCCCCGGGGCTAGGGGGCCCCAGCGTATATTTTCCTCATTGCCCCTGGGACCTGGCCCATCCGGGGGCTTATTAAAATGAAGCGCGGGAGCCTGCGCTTCGTTTTAAAAAAATGTTTTCAGCGGGATTCGCGGATCCTAATCGAATCCCACCGAAAAAATTTAAAAATATGCTTTTTTTGGCCCTGAGCAGGCCTAGGGGGTCAGGGTGTTTCTACCCTGCCCCCTTTTCTTAATTTGTAACCTTTTATCTTGTGACTCGGTTCAACCGAGTCACAAGATGGCTGCCAACACTTTTTGGTTTGGAGTGTTGGCAGCCAATCAGAATCAAGCTCGTGCTCGTGAGGGTTCGCGGATCCACCGCGGTCACCAGATATCGATAGTTTTTTATTTTTGAATTTCCCAGAAACTACTGAACAGATTTACACCATTTTAAAAAAAAGAACGCTTTCTGAACCAAGAGCTACGTTTTTGCCAAATTTGGAGTAATGCTGTTCAGCAGTTCGGGCTGTAGCCTTCTCCAAAATTTCCTATGGAAATTAACATGGAGAAAACGCGTTTTGGGACCCCCGTTTTTTCTGAGCCCCCGCTTGACGAATCACCCGAAACTTTCAAGACAGGAGCTGACCGGAGCGCCCCATTAGTTTTCAAAATTTTACGAAGATTCGTCAACAGGCGCCAAAGATATTGGCAAATCAAAAAACACTTTTTATATGGAAACTAGGTCCTAACTACAACTACCTACTGGCGACCGCCAGTAGGTAATACATATACATATACATATATATATATATATATATATATACATATATATATATATATATATATATATATATATATATATATATATATATATATATGGTAATTTTAGGGCTTACAGTGGGTTTGGGTTTTGGGGTGGGAAAGGTAATTTTAGGGTTTAGGGTGGGCATGGGTTTTGGGGTGCCAAGGGTATTTTTAGGGTTCAGGGCGGGTATGGGTTTTGTGGTGCCAAGGGTATTTTTAGGGTTCAGAGTGGGTATGGGTTTTGTGGTGCCAAGGGTATTTTTAGGGTTCAGGGTGGGTATGGATTTTGGTGTGTCAAGGGTATTTTTATGGTTCAGGGTGGGTATGGGTTTTGGGGTGCCAAGGGTAATTTGAGGGTTCAGGGTGGATATGAGTTTTGGGGTGCCAAGGGTAATTTTAGGGTTCAGTGTGGGTATGGGTTTTGGGATGCCAAGGGTAATTTTGGGGTTCAGGGTGGGTATGGGCTAAGTGGTGGTAAGGGTAATTTTGGTGTTTAGGGGTATGGGTATTGGCGTGGTAAGGGAAATTTTAGTATTTTAGGGGGTAGGGGTATTGGGGCAGTAAAGGTAATTTTAGGGGGTATTAAAAAATATATATATATATAAATATGTATGTATGTGTATATATATATATATATATAAAATATATATATATACCTATCTTAATCACTTTTACCAGTGTATACCTTTACCACGCATGCCTGTGCGTTGTAATGGCATGCGTGGTAAAGGCATATTCATGGTAAAAGTTTGCGTTGTGTGATGGTAGGTCGTGGTAAATGTATTGGCGTAGTAATACCTGCGTTGTAATGGCACACGTGGTATTAGTACACGTTGTAACGAGACATATTCATCCTAGACATGGCTCTGAACAAGGGGACCATCACTGAAACAGACAAACGCTACTTAACACAAGAACACCCAAGAAGTCCTGTGATTCACATGTTACCAAAAATCCACAAAGACCTGACTGTACCACCCTTCAGACCAATTGTATCGACCCTGGGATCCATTCATGAACCGATAGGTAAATATTTGGACAGCCACTTACAACCATTGGTACAAAAGATGACCACTTCTATAAAAGACACCACAGATGTTTTACACAAGATGCAGGAATTGGAAATTGATTCTGACCAGAATATCCTTGTGTGTACTATCGATGTCAAATCTTTATACCTGTCAATCCTCCATGACTTGGGCATAGAATCGGCGGAACATTTCCTGATAAATTGTAGCTTGGGTGAAGAGCTGAAGATGTTTTTACTTGAAGTTTTAAATTTTACACTCTATCACAGTCACTTTGAATGGGATCAAAAATTCTTCTTACAACTCACTGGCACTTCCATGGGCAATTGTGCTGCCCCAAGCTACGCAAATTTGTTTATGCACAAATTTGAAAATGATCACATCCTTTCTAACGTCTCTTGGAAAAACAATCTCATCATATTCTTCAGATACATTGACGATATCTTTGTGTTATGGAATGGAACTAGAGGTGAGCTTATCTCAGCCATCGAAGCACTGAACAACATCAATGACCGGATTCCGTTCACTTATGATATCAGTGACAATTGTCATCTTTTTAGATGTATCATTATCCATTGTCAACAATAAGTTTGAAACCAACATACACAGGAAGGAAACTGACCGAAACAACCTACTACACTTCAAAATCTCTCAAAACACACTTACTATATTCACAGTTTTTAAGAGTCAAAAGAATTGTTTCTAGCACCGACAAACTGGAAGCAAACATGCTTGACATGACCGAACGATTTAAAACCAGAGGTTATCCGAATGAAGTACTAAACAACGCTTTGGCTAGATCAGCAACCAAAACCCGGAAACAACTATTAACTTCTACCAAGGAACCTGGCAAATCCAACAGAGCGGTTTTAGTGTCAAAGTTCTCCACCAAAAGCCCTGGATTCAAGAAAATCATTCACAAACATTGGCCAATGATACAAATGGAGCCTGATTTCAAAGGTATATTTGTTGATCTTCCTCTGTTTGCTTATGAACGAAGCAAAAACATAAAAGAACTCCTAGGAAAGAGAAGAAACGCTAATGATGGAGCAGGATATAAAGGCACTGTTCTCTGTTTGAATTGCAACAGTTGTAACAATATCATAAAGGAAATCACATTCCCACTCACTGAAAGGCACCAAGATCAAGATACACACTACTGCCGGCAGTGACACAAGGAACGTAGTCTATCTGTTGAAATGCTCATGTTGCCTGGTCTACGTGGGAAAGACTGAACGTAAAATAAAAATCAGACTGAATGAGCACAAGAGCAACATCAGAATACATGATGCTAAATCAGTCATACCCACTCACCTTTTGGCATTTAATCACAACATCTGTTAACTTCCTTACATGATATCAGAAACGGTTGACCACGTGGAAGGCAGAGACAATCGAAAGTTTCCTGTTACAATGTGAAACACACTGGATAAAAAGACTTGACTCACTGATGCCTAATGGTCTTAACGACCGTATCGAATACAGTTGCTTTCTATAAGTGGAGAGCGTTCTGCACCCCTCTTTATTGGACTTTCATAACCTACACTATTGGATTAAATTTTCATACAGTGTTCACTTCCATTTTATTTTTATTTTTTCTAGTTTTTATTTTCATAATTTATTTGCTCTTTGCATGAATTTTTCAGTCTCCCACACTTCTGTCATATTTATTTACCCACTTTGTTATTATGGTCTTTTTTCTATGTTCTCCTCTTGTTTGTTTTTCCAAATCTAAATTTGTTACACTTTAATGGTCCATCCTGAACACATTATTCTCCTCAGTTATACGTATCTCCTATTTCATTCCACCTACATTAATCTTGTGCATGCTCGTTTAACCTTACACACTTTGTAACCGGGATTGAACACCCCTCTAATATGGCCACTTCACGGTGTGATGTATATAACTGTCTGTCTTCACTGTTCTTGACACGCTTTTAACTTTGGGTCGATCTCGCCCATCATAATGGCGATGTAGATAGATGCGAGATCTACATGCACGCCTTTCTGTTAGTTGGATTTACACCCCTCTAACATGATCGCTTCACGGCGTGATGAATACTACTGTCTGTCCTCGCTGTTCTTGACACGTTTATAGCCTCCGGTCAATCATGCCCATTATAATGCCAATGCACTAAGACGCGAGATCTACTTGCACATCTTTCGGTAGGTTGTATTTACACTCATTTTGCTTACTATGGTCACTTCACTTTTAGAGAGTATTAACGTGTCACATTTAATCTTGTTTCACCTCACTGTCTTCCTCCACAACCTTCCTGACAGCGACTCGGCGGTCTGTTAAATTCTTTACCATGGATGGCCTGATATCATACAGGAGTTGACACCACTTGTATTCAGCATGTTTTCGAACTCTCCCGGGTTCACTGAGGCACGCATTTGGATTCTCTCGGCTTCACTGCCTCACACTCTTTGCATATCCAACTTTTACATGTTTTAACTGGTACAAATGTTTTGCTCCCAGGGAGTCAGTGGTCTACGTTTTCTTCCACTTAAGAGATTCACATTAATGGTATGCGGTGCGATATAACTTTTTGCCGGTTATCAAGCCGTAATGCAGGCGACCATGCCGTTCTAAAGCATATATACCAGGACCGCATAGATAATTTGTCCCCTGATGGGTCGGTGGTGACTGGGATTTTCTCATATTTCCAATACAGAGCTCGGGATACTCGATACCCTACAGCCTATTGGGTGCTAGATTTTCGTGAATACACACTACTACTGAGGCCATATCTTGCCTCTGAGGCCCTGACTTACCATAAATACTTCTGAAAACTACCCACCAGCTGGTTATTGATGAGCCCTGATGAAGTTCCCTCTGGCAAAATTGGGAACGAAACGCGTTGGCTGTGTGCCAGTTTTTAAGAATCAACGGAATAAAAGAAGTACTTTTGCAATAGATCACTGCTTGCTTTACTGACTTCACAACGAGTGCACCTTCCATCTTTCTTGATAACTTTTTGACAGGAAGTCTGCTGGTGTACTGTGACGTCCCATTCCTATAACCAAGTAATGTCATGCACTATATGAGATTGACTTTTGTGGTTGCTATACACATTCATGCCATATGGAATGAGTCTTTTTAACTATCTTGATCAAGTTTTCACCTTCACGACACTCAACCCTTGGTGATGGACATTCCCTCACCATGACAGTCATTTTCTCACTTCATCTTACTGTTTTATCGTTTCTTTTTAGAATTGACATCCCCTGATAAAGGGCTGATGAAGCCTGAAATGCATTGGGATGATTTGAAATTTATCTGATTCATGGAATATTTTGCAAATTAAATGCCATTTACTATGACATTTGGTTATTCTGGAATGAAGAAATTCTTGAATGAATTAAATCAGCAAAGTAATGAAATTGTGTACTACTGGATGTTAATCATTAATGAACCTTCGATTACATTCCTCCATTGGGAATTCAGCTGTGCATGTAAGGGACGCCTTCCCCAGGGGGAGCTCTATTTCCACATATTTAATTAAGTTTATGATCAGAAAGCGATACCTTACTGCACGCCCTCAATCTATTAAAAGAATCATCACACGTTCTAATTCAATAGAAAACGGAGTGCGTGAAACAACCCAATTAACCATTATATCATTGTCAGAGTATCGTCCGAAGTTAATATCATGTCCTAAGTATCATTTATAATTCCAATGGGGCGGAGGAGACGCGCGCACCGCGACCTAAAATGGCCGCCTAGCATCGGAGCTCCGTTTCCCACCGGACTTTTGCTGCATTTTCGGAGCGGTTTCACTGCTCGTTTTACCACCAAAATGGCATAATCTTAAATCGGAAGGTTGGCGCTTTCCAGGGATGCCTTTTACAGAGATGGTCAATAATTTGCTGAAATAATTTTATACAGGTGACTGTTTTGTATTATCAACGGCCGCCATTTTGTTTCTACTTTATGCGGGATTTCTCCTCACTTTTCCTCCATTGACGCCCCTTTTTCTTGACATTTCTACAAATTTTATGCATTTCCCCCCTACCTGACTACCTGACTATCATTATCCGGGGAAACTGCTTTTTCGCCGATTTGGGTGTCTCCTTTGAAGTACTGTCTCTCCTGTGTAACGTCACCATTTTTCGGCGTTCTCCTTACCCCACTTCATGGGCAGGAGTAGACGTTTACTACATTACACAAGAACAGTGGAAGTGCATGATCCTAACTCTTTTGGAGCCAACGTTTCTACTTTCAATAAATTCTCTTGTTTATCTGGACTTTCGTCTCAGGAGACTTGCTCTACTCTCACAAAAAACTCCATCAGTATGGCATCTAAAGCATCGTTGTCTTCAACCACCGGCAAGAGGCTTAAGCAAGATCCTCCTTCACCACCTAAATCTTCTTCTCCGGTGTCATTGGACATGGTCTGGGAGGAGTTACGCGCTCTCCATCCTTTTATGGAGGAAACAACATGTCGTTTACAATCGTTGGACGATAAATGGTCTTCTATGGAGTCCCGTATGACTGTGGTGGAAGATCATCTTACTGAAGTACAGGCCTCATCTTCTAAAATATCCTCGCTGGAGAAGGAAATTTTACATCTGAAGAGGGCGACTGAGGATTTGGAAAATAGGAACCGTCGCAATAACTTACGCATTTATGGCCTTCCAGAGGGCCTTGAAGGTGATGACCCAGTTACGTACTTTGCATCTTTTCTACCGCAGTTTCTGGGCCTCCCTACTACCACCAAACTGAACCTACAACGAGCTCATAGACTGGGTCCTCGTCTTTCTTCCTCATCTGCCCCTTCCAACCCTCGTGGAATAATTATCTTATTTTTACAATTCACTGATCTGCTGTTGGTTCTTAATGCTGCTAAAGCCAAAAGAACCTATCCTGGCACGGCACCAAGGTGTTCATTTCCCAGGATCTTTCTTCAGTGACTGCCAAACGTCGAAAGGAATTTCTGGACCTTCGCCCTGCTCTCCGCTCCTTGGGTGCAAGATATGGTTTGTTTCATCCCTGTCTATTTAAAGTTACCTTCCTTAACAAAACTTCCACGTTTGAAGACCCAGCTGATCTCCGCAGATTCATCCAATCCCAATCTTCTGCATCAATGGAAACTACCCCTTCTTCCTCTGGATCTTGACTTTGATATTTTTCTCATTGTGATATTATATTGAAGTTGTTATTCTAATTCTTTATTGCCTCCTCCTCTCTCCTACTGTTACTATATATCAACATCTATTTCCTTTACAGGTACATTGTTGGCTTTATCCTACTCTCTCTCATATTCTCTATTCTTATTTCTGTGATTATTAAACACTTTGCTATACTACCTGCTCCCCCTTGCTATTCATACTATTATTCTTTCTGTCCATCACCATCTTTTTCTTTATTTGTTTTATCGCTTTCCTAAATATTCCTACTTTTACTTCCTCTTCTTCTTACTCTATTTTTGGTCCGTCATGGCTTAATTAATTTCATTATTTGTTCCCCTTTTTCTTATATATATCTTTTATTATATTTACAGGTTCACCGTAATCACTAGTTTTTATCCCTATCTCATACTCCCGCTCCTGATCGAGTTTATTGTATAGATGTCCTGGTGTGGTATGTTGCTCCCTGTTGGGTGTGCTGTTTCCGTTGTCCCTTGCCGCATCTCGTTTTTGTCTCTTGTTCCTTAAGGTACGTATTACAGTCGTCGTTTTGACATGTGCTGTCTTCTTTTATTCTTCTTCCCTCCTTCCTTCCTTTCCCCCTTCCTATTGTTTCTAATCCTCTTTCTCCCTCTTTGGTCTTACACTTTCCATTTTCCTATTGGTTATCTTCTTTCCCTCCCTTTCTTATCTTTCATGCCTTTGATGATGCATATTTTGTATTTTATGTCCGTTCAATGTTTTTACATTCAGAGTTATCTCCTGGAATGTGAAAGGTTTTGTTAATCCGATTAAAAGACAGAGAATACTTCTCATTTGGCATCTTATAACCCGGATTTAGCTCTTTTACAGGAGACCCATCTTACAGATACTGAGGCGTTAAAATTAAAAAGAGGTTGGGTGGGTTCAGTTTTATTCTCACCTACCACTAATAAGAAAAACGGTGTTATATTATTATGCCATAAGAATTTGAATTGTAAGATTATTTCACAAGAAACTGATACAGAGGGTAGATGGTTGTTGGTTAAAATGTTGATCAATAAAGTTCCTTTAACTGTTTTCAATATATATGGTCCTACACAGCCTGATTGTACTTTTTGGCCTCTGGTTACTCAGAAATGTATACAGTTCAGAGATGATCTCTTTATATTAGGAGGTGATTGCAATCAAATAGTCGATCCCTTCCTTGACCGCCAATCTCAAGTTCGCTTCACTCCCCACAAAACTCATAAACATTTTCTTAACACTATCTCTCAGACACACCTCGTTGACTCTTGGAGACTCTCCCATCCTGATACTTTAGACTTTTCTTTTTTCTCTCCTCCTCATAACTCTCTTTCCCGTTTAGATTATATATTTCTTTCTCAATCTCTTTCTCAAAATCTGATATCCTCCTCTATCGAACCTATTGTCATCTCTGATCATGCCCCAATTGTGACAGATCTCGACTTGCTCCCTCCACGTCCCAGGTCCTCCCGTTGGCGTTTTAACAATCACCTTCTTTCTGACCCTTTTTCTCTTCCTCTTTTCATTCTTTTGCCAAGGAATTTTTTGACTTTAACAGTGACCCTGATACCCCTCCTCATATACTATGGGATTCCTTTAAAGCTACTGCAAGAGGCTTTATTATAGATTTTGTATCCAAAAAAAGAAGCGGTTCCTTCAACAACAAAAAGTCTCCTTAACACATATTAAGAATTTAGAACATACATTTTATACTTCTTCCATGGACACTATACCAACAGATTTGATACGAGCCAAATTAGCGTTCAATAAATCTTCGACCGATAATGCATCCTCAATACTTCTCCGCAGTAGCGCTCGCTACTATGGTGGTCGTAATAAAGCAGGAAAACTTCTTGCGAATTACCTTAAAGTACGCAAAGATCGTACTTTGATTGAATCTATTTGCTCTTTAGATGGTTCTCTCATCTACAAAAACCAGGATATTCTTAATGAGTTTAAACGTTTTTATGAAGACCTTTACACTCCAGAATCTCCTCCATCTTCCTCCCTTATCCAAACATACCTTAATAATCTCCCAACTCCGTCTAATTCTCATCTAAATCTCTCGAACCTTGAATCAGATTTATCCTTTAATGAATTATCCACTGCCTTACTTTCTCTAAAGAAGGGTAAGACTCCTGGTCCAGATGGATTCTCTGTTGAATTTTACCTCCATTTCTCTAACCTATTACTTCCTAAGCTCTTTAATCTTTTCCATTCATTTGTTTTAGCTGGTAAGACGGAAGGCACTTTTCAGGAGGCCACAATCTGTCTTATACATAAAGAAGGTCGAGATCCTATGTTTTGTAAAAATTACCGCCCAATTTCACTAGTTAATGTTGATTATAAACTGTTTGCCAAAACACTTGCTTTACGCCTAGACCCTCTTATGCCCAAATTGATTGGTAAGGAGCAGTGCGGCTTTGTCAAGGGTAGATTGACTTCAGATAATTCTCGTCTTTTTCTTAATGTCTTGAACAAAATTTCCTTCCTCTCCGAATCCTTGGCGGCCATTTCTGTCGATGCCGAAAAAGCTTTCGACAGAGTTGATTGGTCCTTTTTGTTTGCATCTTTGAAATGGCACGGCTTTGGTCCCAAGTTAATTTCTCTTATTTCATTATTATATTCTGCCCCTAGAGCTTCAGTATTAGTTAATGGCTATACTTCTTCTTATTTTTCTCTTCAACGCGGTGTCCGCCAAGGCTGCCCCCTCTCTCCTCTTCTCTTTGTCTTGGCTCTTGAGCCGTTCCTATCTTCAATTCGTAATAACGATTCCATTTCAGGATTCTCCTATGGGGATCATCACCTGAAACTTTCCGCCTATGCGGATGATATTTTACTCTTCATTTCTACACCTGAAACTTCTATTCCTCCTTTATTACATGAATTCACTTCCTTTTCCCTTGTGTCTGGCTATAAAATTAATTCAGACAAAACTGAAATTCTTCCTCTTACTAAATTTTGTTTACCCCACTCTTTTTCTTCTACTGGTTTCGCATGGAATAACTCAAAAATCAAATATTTAGGTATGTCGTTCTCCAATTCTATCACGACTTCTGTCAAATTAAATATGTCTGCCGCCATATCTCGAATTGACAAATTACTTTCCTCTTGGAACCCCCTTTTTCTCTCTTGTTGGGGTCGTTTAGATTCAATCAAAATGATGATCACCCCATACTGATTTATACTCTTTCTATGCTCCCCGTCCATATTCCCTCCTATTATTTTAAGCAGATCGATTCTTGCCTCTCTAAGTTTCTCTGGAAGAACAAGAAGGCCAGGATCTCTTTATCTTCTCTCCGCACGCCAAAGTCTAATGGGGGTGTGAACTTTCCTGACTTTCGTCTATATCATAAGTCATTTTCTCTGCGGCAGGCATCGAAGTGGCTCCTTTCCGAGCTCTCCCCCTTCACCCCCCTCTGGCTATCTATTGAACAAATTTTATCATTACCCTTCTCTCTTAAAGAAGTTATGGTTTTTTCGGCCAAAAAACCTTTTACCTCTCTTCCCCTATTTAAACACACTTGCTCCCTTTTGAAACCCTTGCTACACTCTAATCCCGTTTCTAGAGAATCTTTTCTAGAATCTCCATTATGGCACAATTCCCTTATTCTCATTAACAACAGGACCATTTTTTGGAAATCTTGGAGATTGAAGGGTATAATTTGGGTTAAAGACCTATTTGATGGGTTATCTCCCTGTTCCTTCCCTCAATTCCAACTCTTATTTCATTGTCCTCGATCCTTCTTACAGAAATTCATTACTCTTACCACAATTATTCTAGACACTTACTATTCGCTTCCCTCTTCATCTCCTTCTGTAGTTCAAAATTCTCTTCTTAAGATACTCCTTTCTCTACCTAAAGCATCTCTTATCTATAAATATTTTTCCGCTCCTAATTTAGAACGCACAAAAAACAAATTGGAACTTTCTTGGGAATCAGACCTGGGGTGCGAATGGACCATCTCCTTTTGGGACAAACTTTGGTCCCGTTCTCTTAAAATCTCACGCTCTGCCTCTCTTACTCAATCTATGTTTTTTCTTTATCATAAACTTTATCTCACCCCTGTCTCTATCGCTAAATTTTCTCACTCCACTGTCTCTAACTGTTGGACCTGTGGCTCTTCAGCTGCTGATCTTATTCACCTTTTCTTTCTCTGTCCCTCGGTTTCCACCTTTTGGAAGAAAGTCTGGTCCTACATTTCTCGTCTGTTCCATCTTTCTATCCCTTATTCCATACCTCTTCTCTTCTCTGGCAGTTTATCTGATTCTTTAGACCTTCCCTCTCATAATCATGGTCTTTTTGATCTTATGATTTCTCTAGCTTTCCAACACATTTCTCTGAACTGGAAAAATCTTACAAACCTCTCGACCCAACACTGGTGGAATAATCTTTGCCATTTTCATCGACTTGACATTGCTTTCGCCTCCTCATGTAAATCAATGGCTAATAGAGACCTTTTCTGGTTGCCTCTTACGATTCATTTAGATAATCTGACTTTGGCTGATAAATCCCGTTTACATTCTGAAAATTTTAAACCTCCGTGAATGTTTATTTCCTCTATTCTCTGCTTTTTTACCATGGTTGGCTTATCGCTTCTATTTATCAATTGACATTCTAATCACACTCCTTTGTAAATATGCATTATCTCATTATATCAATGTGTAAGATTTCCCCCTCTTCCCCATCCCCTTAAAAGAAAAATTTTAAATAGCTTTTGTTCCCTTTCATATACTTGCCAATTTTTCTATCGTGTTTATTTTTACTATGTTTAATCTGTTTGCTGGCCTTGTATTTCTTGCCTTTTTCAAAATAAAGCTTTTCAAACATAAAAAAATAATTCCAATGGGGCAATATTTTAGTAACGGAAAATCTACACCAATGGAATGATATTTTGGGGCATATGTACAATGAACTGGCGGAGTTCGGGTTAGCTCCAAAATTGCTAATGCCAAGCACCGTCAGTTCCAAAAACGCAGGGATGCGCCGTATTTCCCCTAGCGCTGCCGCTAAATTAAGCTGCTTAGCACCAACGCAGGCACTATTGCACCTGCATTGGGGGGGAATGATTGTTTATGTGTAGGACGGTGTCCCTCCCTGCACATAAACAATCCAGAATGGTGACTTGTAACTCCTATGTGTGCTGCATTGTGCAGCACACATAGAAGTTGCAAATCGTCATTTTTTTAATGATTGTTTATGTGCAGGAAGGCACACCTTCCTGCACATAAACAATCATTCATGGTGATTTGCTGTTTCTATCTGTGCTGCACAATGCAGCACACATAGAAACAGCAAAAATGAGGAGAAATTAAACATTTTTTCCTCATTTCGCCATGTGATGACCAGGTTTTTTTTGGTCTTAATTTTGGCGCTGCCCCATATTTACGCCACATTTGTAAATAGGGGCAGCGTCAAAATCAATGGGTGTTGCCATGGAACACCCACCGCAGCACCCATTGCCCGCCCCTTTCAAGCTAAGTGTAGCATGAAAGGGGGCCTTATTTACAAGGCAGCGTTGAGCCACTTAAATAAATAAAGCGATGGACTTAACGCCACTAGAACTTCTTAAAAAGTGACATTCTGGTGGTGTTAAGTCTTTGTACATATGCCCCTGTGTCTCATATCGTTTATAAATTTATTTATGTGAGATGAAATTTCTGTAGATGATATTGCGACATACAACACTTCTCAAACAATGTCAGTCTTGTTTCCCACTTGTCATATATGTTTAATATTCTCTTAGAAGAGGGTTAAGCCAAGTTTATTTCACAAGTATAGACTCTTGGTTACCATCAGTTTCAAAATTAGGAACGCACAGCCCACAAATCTGGACTGGCATATCCTGGAGGATTATTAGGCTCCTCAAAATCAAACAATGTCACAGCTGCCCACCATTTCTAATGTAACAAGCATGGGCAAAGCCAATAGGATTTACCTACACAAGGGATTGGCATTGTCAATGTTTTTAGTCATTTTGTACAGCAGCACGGTTGCTGTGCAGCATGGATGAAAGTAAAAAAAAAAAACCACTATGACGCAGCCAGTGCTGGCTGCGTCAGTGTTTCTTTTTCTACTACTGGCAGGATGGGGGCAACAGACAACGTAGGGAGGGTGTGTGCTAGAAGCAACACAGACAGTGAAGGGAGGAAAAGTGGTTAGGACAACATGAACAATGGAGGGACAGCGGTGGGAGGTCAACATGTGAAACAATGGAGGGTCAGCAGGCATGAGGAACATGAAAGGGACAAGTACAGGATGAAGACAGCTGAAAAGAAGCACTCTAGAAGAGTGCTTAAAAACAGAGAAAGTAGCACCGAATAAAATAAACAGTGGAAGGAGAAAAGTAATGTGCCCATGCTCCAGGGGAGGAACAAATATAAAAGGAAGGAAGATGTTAAGTAAGAAGACTCCAAGAAGAGGTAAGAACTGCGTTTATTAGCAAGATCCTCCAGCACCAACTGTCGTTGAAGCTCACAGAACATTCTATTGTGAGCTTCACATCAAGATTCTATGGAACGGTAAGTACCAACAGGGGAGGGAAAGAGGGGTGAAGGAAAGGTAGGAGAGTGGAAGAGGCGAGAAGGGAAGGAAGAAGGGAGTTCCCTAAATACAGAAATAACAATCTCAATATACAGATTACAACACATCTCCATTAACATAAGGAAGAACAAGGAGATAAAGGCAAACCAATTACAGGATCTCTGGAAGGAAAAAAGATTTTGCACTTCAATACATAGTAGAAATTAAGCGGAAAAGAATTACATATCATAGTCAATCTGCCAGCTTGGAGGCTGACGAATTTTGACACCTTTGGACTCTTTGAAGCTGGAAATAGATTAATCTGTTCTTCCATCATTAGAAGCCAGCAGAATACACACCTTAGGTGTGGTGCAGCGGCCAGGGCAGCTGACTTCGGAGCACAGGGTTCACGGTTCGATCCCCGGCTCCGGCGGCAGCTCAGCTCAGCACCATGTGACTCTGGGCAATAGCTCACTTAATTTCCACTCCGGCCCCCAGCGCCTTGAGACCCGTAAGGGTGAGTAGCTGCGCTATATAAAAACGGACTTACTTACTTTTTACATCGAGCCACATAGTCCATGCTAAAAGTACTTCCGTCCTCCAACACCACAGAGTTACTATTTACACGTTTGATTCTCAAGGGTTTAGAGAACGCTGAAACTTTGGAACGATTGACATTAGGTCTCTTGATAATCACCCATTGACCTTCTCGCCATTCTCTGCTAACTGTTCCCCATTTCTGGTCGTACCTGGATTTGTAATCCAATTGATGACACTTAACTTTATCCATGACTGTACTCCTGTCTACCCAAACTGGGCATCCCCCATTAAGCCAATTCAGAGTTAACTTAGAGCCCGGATTCCTCCCTTTGAGAGAAACAAAAGGTGATACACCTGAAACTCCATTAGGAGTGGTATGATATGACCATAACATCTTTCTTACTGCATCATCGACAAGTTCCCGAGAAATAAGGGCCAATTGAATGGTATCTTTTATCATCCTGTTGGCTCTTTCTACCAACCCATTGGCCTTAGGACAATAAAGGGGGGATTTGAGATGCGTAATGGACAATGCACCCAAGAATTGCGTCATCTCGTCAGAAGTGAATTGAACACCATTGTCAGTGACTAATGTGCTAGGTATGCCTTCTTTATAAAAAATGTCCTTAAGAAATTCAATAAGAGAAGAAGTAGTGATGGTGGTGACTGATTTAGTAGAAATCCAATGAGAGTGGTAATCAATTAACCCAAATATAAATCTCTGGGAGTTATTAAGCAAATTAAGAAGCCCAATGATATCAAGACCCAACTTGTCCCAAGGTTTGGAGGGTATAGAAACAGGAAAAAGTGGGGCCTTACGAGTGACTTTAGTCTTATCACTGGAACCGCATGCTAAACAATTCTTCACAATTTTCTCCACCATGGAGTCCATATTAGGAAACCAATAGTAATTTCTGATTTTACTTTTTGTCATGCTCCTACCAGGATGACCTTCATGAGCTATCTCAATGATGCGTTCATACAGGCCTTTGGGTGGAACAATTCTATTGCATTTATATATTTGATTATCAATGATGGACAATTCATCCCTCACAATCCAGAAAGGTCTAGGAATTCCAGGCACTTCACTAAGATTGGGCCACCCTTTACTGATGCTGTCTCTAAGAGTTGCCAGGATGGTGTCAACTTGTACACATTTCTCCCATTCGTCTTTACTAATGGCTGGTATGTCAATAGAAAGAATGGCATCTTCAGAAGGGTTAACATAGGCGTTCTCGGTAATAATGGGAAGTCTAGATAGACAATCAGCAACTTGATTCTTGTCACCTGGTACATAAATCATATTATAGTTAAAACCTTGTAGTTCTAACACCCACTTAGAGATAGGGGGAGTAGCCTCCTCAATGCACTTAGTGGAGAACATGGGACGTAAAGGTTTATGATCAGTTCTTTAAGTAAATGGAATCCCCCATAAAAAGAATTTGAAATGATTTATCACCCCAAAACAAGGAAGTGCTTCTTTCTCTATTGTGGAGTAGTTACGTTCCGGCTCCTTTAAAGTCCTGGAGGCGAAAGCTATCACTCTTTCCTTGCCTTCAACAACTTGCATGAGCGAGGCTCCTAATCCTTTCATGCTGGCATCCGTGGTTAGGGTGGTTTTCATGTTAGGATCAAACATATCTAAAAGAGGTGCTTTAGTGATTGCCTGCTTGATGTGTGTGAACTCATTTTGACATTTGGAACTCCATTCAAAAGGGGTACTCTTTTTAAGCAAAGCCCTAAGTGAATGCACATGATCAGCAACATTTTTGACGTATTTAGACATGTATTCCACCAGGCCCAGGAAGGATTTAAGTTCTTCCTTGTTAGAAAGTGCGGTAGCCAAATTGACTGAGTCCACTAAACTAGTGTTGGGACTTATTCCTACACCCGTAGTGGTGTGACCAAGGTACACTGCTGACTCAACTCCTATTTTACCTTTGTCTTTCTGTGTGGTAAACCCAGCCTTGCTTAACGTCTTCAGGACATCCTCTAGCACTTTGTTATGTTCTTCTTTTGACTCCCCATACATTAGGATGTCGTCCTGAAAGAATAACACCTTGTCGGCCCCTTGCAATATGTGTTGCATAACTCAGTGGAAAACCGCAGCGGCAGATGCTAATCCAAACGGCATCCTACAAAATTGGTATGCGCCAAAAGGAGTTATGAAAGAAGCGAGAGTTTTGGAGTCAGGATGGAGGGCTACCTGGTGGTAAGCTGACGAGAGATCCAGGACACTGAAATACTTTGCTCCCTGTATAACACTAAGCATTTCATTGATATTAGGGAGGGGATGCCTATCGAACCTAAATGTTGGCATTAAGGTCTCTAAGGTCAACACACAACCGGATACCCTTCCCTCCCTCCTTGGATGCTATAACAATGAGAGCTAGCCATTCGGAACTCTCGATCCTTTCAATTACACCATTAGCTTCCAACTTGTCTAATTCCTTTTTTAGAGGATCCCTCAGTAACAACGGAATAGATCTGGCTTTATGTACGACAGGCTTATGTTGTTCTTTGAATTTTATTTTGTGGAGATAACCTTTCAGTAAGCCTAATTTGTCCGAGAACAATTCTGGGAATTTTTTGCATATCTCCTTACCAACCACAGATCTGTCAACTAAATATACAGCTTCAGGAGCATTAGGATCTAGCTTGATCCCTAAATCTTTTTGGTGTTTCCATCCTAACAGATTAGAGCCATTTTTTGTAATATAAACTTTCCCCAGAGTAGATCTATTCTTGAAACCAATATGCATAATTAACATTCCAGCCAAAGGAAAAGGATCATTATTGTAACCTCCTGGATTAATGTCAGGAGGCAGTAGAGTGTAGCCTTTGCTCTTCGAATTTTCCATAAAGGAAGATTCATTGATCAAGGTATAAGGAGAACATGAATTAGCAAATACTGTATAGGGAACATCATCTAAAAGAATATTGCACGTTGGATAACTATTACCAGGGACTTCTTTATTATCTGCAATTTGAAAGACAATATCTTCATTCTGAATAACTTCATTACTAGCCATGTATGTGACATTGCTTTTTATATCTCGGCATACTTTGGCAAAGTATCCCCACTTGTTACATTTCCTACATATTACTCCTCTGGCGGGACATTTGATGTTATTAGCCAAATGGTTTGAGTTACCTCACCTGAAACATTTGAATTTTACAATTTCTATTTTTTGCTTCTGCATTTCTGTTGTGATTATTTTGTTCTTATCATCTTTTCCAGACACTTTATACACACCTTTTTCCATTACCTGCTTAACATCTACAGCATCTCTCATTTCGTTCATGCAAAACGGAGTGTGTTCGATGCTCTTCACAACATCGATTACTTGTATCAAATCTGGGGCATCAGCTAGTAACTTTTCCTGAATCTTTTTATCACTGGTACATCTCACCAATTGATCCCTAATGAGGATTCAGTCAAAGTACCAAAATCACAAGTAGAAGGTAAACCTCTCAGGACTGCAATATAGTTACTCACTTTTTCTAACACCACATTTAACTTTTCATCAAACTGAATTTCCAATTTTTCAAAGTATTCTGATAAACGTCAAGTTGTACATCTCCATCTCCATGAGCATCGTCATTAATTTCTTGACCATCTACTACAATATCAGGAAGATCATCAAAAATTTCCCTAGCATGTTTACCTAAATTATGTAAAAGGATGTGCTGTTTATGCGCAGAGGAACATCTATCACCTCCTATCGCAATTAACTAAGATTCGAAAAGATTCACCCATCTTTTCCATGGAATAAGTGGTTCGCCAGCATCATTCAAAAACGAAGGAGGTTGTGACATTGCAAAAGAAGCCATAATGAAAATTAAGTGCAATACTGTCCAAATATACAAAAAGAAATGCATAAATAATTACGAGGGAAAGGAGAAAGAGAGAGGTAAGGTAAGTAGTAAGAAGAGAAAAGGAAAAGAAGAAGAAAGAAGAAAAAAAAATATTAATGAAGGAGTAAAGTGTAATAATAAAAGCAAAATCGGCAATACAAGGACACTAAAAAAAAATAACAGCCTGTAAAAGTTACTCGCAGCAAGAAAATAACATTCTGTCAAAGAAGCTGTGCCTGTCAGCGAAGGACAAGCACCACAAGTAGATAATAATTAGAGGAAGTGAAAAAGTACCTCAGAGTAGAATGCCAACGTTCTGTAATGGAGCTGTGCCCGTCAGTGAAAGAAAGGCACTTCACCGAGAAAATAGTTATGTGTAATGGTTCCTCAAATAAGGAAACCGCTGTTCTGTTGCTGGAGCTGTGCATATCAGCGAAAGAAAGGCAAACCAATGAAAACCGGGGAGGCTAAACAACAAATAAAATGAGGGTGAGCGGCACCAAAATCCACCCTGCAAGCTGGGGCGGAACAGGAAACAGGAACCAGAAAGAGCGGCATAGCTACCTCAATATCAAAACGCAGAGTGGACTGCTCCCAAATGATAAGGAAGAACCGGGCACAATGGCAATGCCCACGTCCCAAAGTTCTCAGGAATTGAGAACAGCTGTGCCAGCCAGCACAGACAACGGCCGGCTAGAGACACCTTCGAAACCCGGTAGGCGGAGCAGGCGTTTAGCATAATGCTGCTCAAATCCAAACCGCTGAGGATCGGCAATAAAGCGGTGTCTGTTGGAGTGAAAGACGGCCAGCGGGCAGCTCCACCAGCCAAAAGAGAAACCTCAGTCGGGAAAGGACTCAGAGGCCGCCAGAACCGACAGTTCACAAAAGTACTTCAGAGCCCACAAAACACAGATAGCGGACTCACCAATGGAAACATCACAGGCAGGGTTGAGAGTATGACGAGTAGTCAGATTTGTTGCTCCCTCAAAAATCACCAGGAACAAGGTAATTTAAGGCAGCTCACTCCACTGGTTGGTGATGTGGGGACAGGGGAGAGGATCAGAAGCTGCCCCCAGGGCAGCACAAATCGTTGCCAAATTGTTAAGTAAGAAGACTCCAAGAAGAGGTAAGAACTGCGTTTATTAGCAAGATCCTCCAGCACCAACTGTCCTTGAAGCTCACAGAACATTCTACTGTGAGCTTCACATGAAGATTCTATGGAACTGGCACTGGAGGAGGAAATAGAAGGTGTAGGCTCAGAAGTAACACTCTTGAGGGAAGATCTCCGTAACCTGTCTGCTAGGGTCACAGAGTCGGAGACAAGAATAGGTGAATCAGAGGACCAGATCCAAGATCTCCGTAGGGGACTGGCGGAACTACAGACCTCGAATAAAGACCTTCAATGGCGCGTCGATGATGCAGAAAATCGAGCGCGACGCAACAACCTCCGCTTTGTGGGTTTTAGAGAGGGCGTCGAAGGAGGAAACACAGCGGACTTCCTATATACCTGGCTCAAGCAGACCTTCCCCGCGGACAAATTTTCAACGTGCTTTGTCATCGAGCGTGCACATAGAGCTCTATCGGCAAGACCCCCACCGGGCGCACCACCTAGACCCATTATTGCAAAATTCCTGAACTTTCTCGACAGAGACTTGATTCTTGGAGAAGCCAGGAAATTGGGAGACATTCATCATGAAAATGTGCATATAATGATCTTTCCGGACTATAGTAGGGAGGTCCAGAAACAGCGACGCACCTTCGACTCCGTCAAAGCCAAACTCAGAACTCTTAAGATACCATATATGTTGTTATTCCTGGCAAAGCTGAAGATCATCTTTATGGGGAAAACCCGCTTCTTTCAGACGCCTGAGGAGGCCTGGCACTGGCTAGAAGAACGCCCCATCACGAGCCAATTAGAGGCCCCCCAACGGACAACCCAAAACAGGAACGAAACGACCCAGAGAACAACTGGCCCCCAGAAAACTGTCAAGATCCAAAGTCACCGACAGCTCCGATACAGGGCGCGAAACCCTACGCGTCGAAAGGCACAGGACGCCTACGAAGAAGAATTCTGCGATCGCAGGACTCCCAGAGAACTGTAGACACACGCACGCCCCACATCTTCGGGCAAACCGACCTTGGCACTGAAACCGACACTAGAGAAAGTACCTCTGGCGGGGCAAGACGTTAAAACGATGCAACACCCTTTGTTGACTGAGATAGTGGATATGGAACAAGACTCCGAGATAGGGAAACCAGCCACTCAGGTTGAAGTGCCTGACTCCAATTCATGACCAAGAAGTACAAGGGCCTACCGCAGCTTTCCGGCCTGGGGCTCCATGCATGACCACACTCACGCCCCCAGCGACAACACCCTCTTGGCTCTATATAGAGACAGACATCCCGAAACCAAGAGCAGGTGATAGGCCACTTCTGGCCTGAGACACTGATTGCAATATTCCTGCCTTTCCTTCCTTTCCTGGTCACTTTCCTTCCCTCCCCTCTGCCCCTGTCCCTTCCTTTCCCTCCTCCTTCCCCGATATCCCTTTAACCTGTTGTTTCTTCTAAGGTCCTTTACCGTGTTGCAGGTACTGGGACCTGTTTAGTATCTTTTGGGTAGGGTGGGCGACAGACCTTTCCCACCCCTGTCCACAACACCGAGAGAGAGACTCTGGAGGAGCGTGTGATGGGGGGAGGGGGCAAGGGGCGGGTTTCAATTGGTTACAAAGTTGTTGTTGTTCAGGTATCAGTCTCGGCCTAGCCAGTGGTTTCACATGCAAAACGTATCCAGATACAGATATCTTGTCAGGATACAACTTCCGGCGGCGACAGACTTGCACTGCTCATTGGTACTAGACACAAATGTTAGATTCTGAAAATACTCCCTTTACCGTACTAACTTGGAATGTGAATGGCCTCGGGGATAAAATCAAGATAGGGCTAGTGTCATCCTTTATTAAATGCAGACACCCCGACGTGGTAATGCTACAAGAAACTCACCTCAGGGGTACCAAATGTGGGTTTCTGGCGCGGGGGCCTATACGGTTCTGGCACACGCGGGGTACACCTCCGGCTCCAGGGGAAAAAGTCTCCCCCCTTTGTATACACCAAACATGGTTAGACCCCCAAGGTACATATGCCGGAGTGACCGGGCGATGGGGCAGAAGAATGGTAACTCTTGTTTCAATCTATGCACCACCAAAACTCCAAGCACGCACACTATACAAATTGACAGAAATCTTGCTGGAGACGCCGGGCTCCCTACACGTTATAGGGGGGACTTCAATGAAGTAATGCACGCGGCCATAGACCAGACGGTAGACCATGCCCAGGCACCCCATACCTCACTGATCACACGCCTCACTGAGACTTTAGGGTTGGTGGATATCTGGAGACACCTGCATCCGGAGATGAGGCAATATTCTTACTATCCGGAGCACACAAGGTTTACTCCCGACTTGATTATGTGTTCCTACCGAAAAGTGAAATACGGGACATATATGAAGCACAATACTTAGCCAGGGGCCTATCGGATCACTCCCCGCTGTACATACGGATAGGTGACAGACAGCGGGACCGAAACATATGTTGGCGCTTAAATGCATGGGACCTCCACAATGAATCTATACTGAAAGGCATTAGAGCTGACACTACTGTTTTCTTCGCAGAAAATACGGGGTCAGTGCAATCCGGGGTTGTACTATGGGAGGCTTACAAAACTGTACTACGTGATAGAGCCCAGAATTGCATAGCATGGGATAGGAAAAAAGACAAAGAGGAGCTGACACGTCTGGAGGCCCAGATTTTAACCCTTGAAAATCGAAATATAGTGCACCCAGATCCCCAGCTCTCGAGGCAATTGAGCGACACTAAACGCCAGTATAAAGATTTAGCAACCCAGGCGGCTAAAGCACAGGCCCAAGCAACCCTGCACAAACTTTACGATGTGGGTGATAAATCCGGAAAGCTCATGGCATGGCTTAGCCGCAAGGAAATAGAGGCCCGATGGGTAGACTGTCTAGGGGACCCACTGGGAATACCGAAAGACAGGGATGAGCAGATCCTGCGGAGCTTCGCGTCTTACTACGCGGACTTCTATAAGGCCCGCCACTTACGGACCCACCGAGACATATCGGCCTATTTGCACGAAATAGACACCCCAGAAATGGACGACTCGGACAGGAAGGGGCCCCTGGAGGACACCAGGCCCAAACGGCATACCGGCAGAACTCTATAAAAAATGCATTGACCTTCTTGGTCCGCACCTCCTAACTTTTTTTAAAGAAGCAGGTGAAGACGAGGTCCTTCTGTTTGACTTGCGAATGGCTACAATTATACCTATCCATAAGCCAGGGAAACCTAAGGATAAATGCAATTCCTACCGCCCGATATCCTTGCTCAATACAGAGGTAAAGATTCTGTCAACTATTTTGGCCACCAGACTGCGCCAAGTGATCACGACCCTGGTACAACAGGACCAATCAGCTTTCTTACCTGGCCGGGCGACCAGGCTGAACCTGCGAAGGACACACAATTGGATGATGGAGGTTAAGGACCGTGACACTCCGCATCTGCTGTTATCTTTGGACGCAGAAAAAGCGTTCAATGCAGTCCATTGGCCCTTTCTAGAGGACACCCTGATTAAATTTGGCCTAGGCCCTAGTTTCAGGAAATGGGTGGGATTAATGTATAAAGACCCCAGGGCCAGAGTCCGGGTAAATGGAAGAACATCGGAGGATTTCCCCATACGACGTGGTACGAGACAGGGATGCCTGCTCTCACCACTTTTATTCGCCCTCACAATAGAAATTCTAGCCTGCCTGGTGCGCCAACACCTGGGGATACAGGGATTTCCAATTACCCCAGAAGACGATATGGTTGAGAAGATCTGCCTGTATGCAGATGACATACTCTACATATTACACACCCAGACACAACGATACCCAACTTGTTCCACACTATAGATTATTACGGACAACACTCGGGATACACGATCAACTGGCATAAATTCGTGATCTACAGCCCAGGCGCGCTACACGCATGGCCCACTCTTCCTGGAGATCTCCAGATTTCAGACACCGGGTTTACCTATCTGGGAATCTATCTCACAACAGATAAAAACCTCTGCTATCAGCAAACATCAAACGCATACTCACGAACTTTAAGGAGGACACACAGAGATGGAAACTTCTCCCACTCACAATAATGGGCAGAGCGTCCATGTTTAAGATGATCACGTTACCACAATTTTTATACGCCCTACAGAACACATACTTTCCCCTACCACAAGCACTTTTCCGGGAGATAGCGGCAGAAATACGTTCTTTCCTATGGTTAGGGAAACAGCCCAGGATTGCGCTCCATACTCTACAGCGCAAACAGTATAATGGGGGAATCTCACTGCCTGATATAGAAGCCTATTAGTGGGCGGAGCACCTAACCCCAATCAACGAGTGGATACACGCACCAGGGGCACACCCTATGTACAGGCAAGAAAGGGCAACTGTGAGCAGCCGCACAATCTTGCACTATCTATATGGTGGCAGAGGCAAGGGGAAGCTCCTCCTGGCCACTCAGGTCACTGTAGAATCCTGGGGAAGGGCCACGAAAGCAATTGGGTGGGAACATAAACCGACCAAAGAGACACCCTTGTGGCACTGCACCTGGCTTAAGGAACTGCATAAATTGAAGGGCTTTGGAGGCTGGAATGCTATAGGTATCTCCAAGTTAGGTGACATCCTTCATAAGGGTATGATGAAAAGCTTTGATGCTCTCAAGGCTGAACACTCGTTACCCCATCTCAGTTCCTGAAGTATGCACAGCTTAGACATGCTTGGCTAGCCGAGAAAAGAGACGGCTCCCCGCTGCCGGAATATGCACCATTAGAGGGGAGACTGCTCCAAGAATTTATTACGACTAAAGCCGTCTCACTAACATATAAAACCCTGAATAACAACGCTCCAGATAGACTGGGCAAGTTGCGGCAGACCTGGGAAGGTAACCTGGGCGCGCTAGAAAATGTAGACTGGGAGGCAGCCCTAATGTACCCCAGGTAGGTAGCGATCAAATCACGACTTCGCCTTATACAATATAAAATACTGTATAGAATATACTATGACCGAGTTCGATTGTATAGAATGGGGCGAGCAGAGGACCCTAGATGCCAGAGATGTGGACAAAGAGAAGGCGACTTCTACCATATCATTTGAGAGTGCGCACAGATACAAGCCTATTGGGAAAAGATAACGAGGGAATTAGGCAAAATACTAAACACCACAATACCCCTAGATCCCAAACTTATACTATTGGGTATTTCATATGATGTCGACCTAGGCAGACCTCAATTAATCTTCCTTGCACTAGCACTGGTAGTAGCTAAAAGAGACGTTGCGAGGAAATGGGGAGCTGTAGATATACCACTGCTGTGAGAATGGAGGGTAGGGATGGATATGTATATGGCAGCTGAAAGGGTCACCTACAAGGCGAGGGGCTGCCCCACAAAGTTTCGAAAGGTATGAGGCAAATGGAGAAGGTACTATGGTCTCGATGTAATAGTGGACGAAGCCCAACCGGACCCTATTGGGCAGGCCCCCTCAGATACCTTAATAGCCTAAGAAACCCCGGTGACCTAGGAGAGGGAATGGTTTCAAGGAACTGTTTTCAACCTGTAGTTACTGCATGCCTGCGCCGCAAAAGGATACGTAATACATACGAAGATCTATTGTTTTGTATAATGACTAATCGCATCGAAGGCTGGATGACTGTAACCAAAGTTATTTATGTTATGTTTGTTTTAGAAAATGACAATAAAAATATAAAAAAAAAAAAAAAAAGATTCTATGGAACGGCAAGTACCAACAGGGGAGGGAAAGAGGGGTGAAGGAAAGGTAGGAGAGTGGAAGAGGCGAGAAGGGAAGGAAGAAGGGAGTTCCCTAAATACAGAAATAACAATCCCAATATACAGATTACAACAGAAGCTTACGGCAGCTGACCAATACGAAGCAAGCGAATGAGAATGAAGCCAACCAATGTTAAGCAATAGGCGCTGCTAAATCCACTGTTAGAAAACAATATGTCTCACGTGCGCTCTCTTAGGCAAGACCTACAAAACTGCAGGCAGACGCACAACTCATCTCTGCTGACCATTATGTAATGGAAGGTGTTAATGGCTGGGTGGTAAATAATACAGGCTACATAAGCCCATATTCTCGTTCTTTGAAATTAATGGTCAGTTACTTTGAAAAAAGAGTGCCCATTTCTGGGCCAGTTCATTCTAATCTGTCGGTCTCCTCTGAAGAGGGTGTGTACACATCCTAATCATTGAGATCACCTGAGTTTGCTGAGTAGGTATATCTATTGCTTTGGGAGCTGCATTGTTCCCCCCAAAATGATAGCACGTTTTTGTCCTCTGTCTTTTTTTTTTGTTAAAAATGTTTTATTAAAAGTTATAACAAATATAATGACATGCACTACATTACAATGCAAGAGTATTAAATATAAAATAAAATTCAAAAGTACTGGTAATGTATGTTGGGAGGTGTTAGAAATTGCGTTACGGGTTGACTGGGTGTTAGCCCTGGTCAAGCAGCAACTACAATCCTAATCATGGTACGGCACAAGCAAACCTCAAATTAACCTGTGATCAACCCCCCTGGGAGCTTGGCGCATGGCAGTCAAGCTTAACTTAGAGGCAATGTGTAAAGTATTTGCACAACACTTCAAACAGTAAAACAGTAAGAACACCACACAAAAGATCCCACACCAGGTTAGGAAAATAGAGCTTAATTTAATAAATAAAACAAGACCAAAATGACAAATATCCAATTAGTAGAACTGGAGTTATGAATTTGTAAAAAAATAATATAGCACCTAAAAGCATAAAGCGCGAACTGCGGCAATCTGGTTGTGCTGGAGCGGGTCAAAAGTTCAGGTCGACTGCAATGGAGCACGGGTCAGCTACAGTCCCAGATTAGATCCGTTGAAGTTTACCTTCTCAAGTTTTGTGCCAAGAAGCCAGTTTGCTTTGGAGAGGGTCACCAGGAAGAAAGAGAGCGTTGTGGCCGGGAGTTGGTGTGGTGCAAAGAGCAGGCCAGATGACGTGGACAAGCGGGCTGGAGCTTCGCGTTGGCAGTCCCCTGATGGCTGACAATGCTGCTGTGCGGAGAGACGGGCTTGCAGAGGTTTGTGCTGATTTTCTGTGCGAGTGGCACAGTTCTGGTGCAAACTAGACTGTTTGCGGTTGCGGAGAGCCAAAAAGCTTGATTTTGAGAGTTCAAGGGCCACACCAACAGTCCAGGACCAGAGAGGCACCTCTTGGGGGTCAGAAACTCTTTGAAGACGGGTCCAGGAGCTGTTGGAGAGCCTGTTATGTCCTTGAGGCTCAGGTCAGGAATGCAGCAGACTAGCCCTTTCAGTCACTCAGAGGTCCTGGGTTCAAGATGGAATTGCAGATCCAGTTTGTTCTTCCCCAGGCAAGAGGGCAGTAGGCAACAGGTCATCACAGCAGGGAAGCAGTTCCTTGTAGAGTAGCAGTCCAGCAGAGTTGCAGTCCTTCTTCCTGGTAGAGTATCCACAGGTCCAGAAGTGTACTGAAGTGGTAGTATCTGAGGTCCTTCTTTTAGTCACTGGTGCCTTGGTTGTGGAAGGTGGTAGAAGCTTCTAGACAGTGGCTTTGAAGTACATGGAATTCCCTGCCTCTCCTGCCCTGGCTCCAAGCTGGCTGAAGTGGCAAGGCAGGGTTGTTAGGCCCTTTTGTGTGGAGACACGACAAAGCCTATTCAGGTGTAAGTGAGGCTGGGTCCAACTCCTCCCTCCCGCTTCCCTCCCATTTAAAATTAATGAAAGAGTTTTTCACTACCAGGACATGTAAAACGTAAAAGTACATGTCCTACTTTTTAAATACATTACACTCTGCCCTTGAGCTACCCAGGGCCTACCCTAGGTGTGACTTATATATTTTTTTTTTAAAGGAATGTTTGGGCCTGGCAAAAGGTTTATTTTGCCAGGACCTGGCAAAAGGTTTATTTTGACAGGTCCACATGGCAGGTTACAACTGCACACACAAGCTCTTCAATGGCAGGCCAACAAAAAGAAGGTCACAAAATGATGAGGAAGAAGGAAAAGTTTTTGGGGGTGACCCTTCAGAGAGGGCCATTTTCCAACCCTCTCTGGGGGACACTTACTTATCTTTACTATGGACTTATAAGTAAATTAAATATGCCAATTGGGTATAAGCCAATTCTATTATGATTTAAGGAGAGAGCACAAGCACTTTAGCACTGGTTAGCAGTGGTAAAGTGCACAGAGACCTAAAGCCAAGAAAAACAAGATCAACAAAAAGTAGGAGGAGGAAGGCAAAAAAATTGGGGGTGACCCTGCAGAAAGGGCCAAGTCCAACAGGAGTTGAGGTGATGGGCAACTTCTGTCTGACTGTCAAGGGCCTTTAGTCATCATTTGTGGGGGATTTCTCCCTCTGCAGCATTGAGTGATGGCCTACATGGGCCATAGAGGCTGTATCCAAGGCGGTTACAACAAGTGATGGCAAAGGCTATAGGTCTAGCCTATGGGAGAGCTATTGGTTTTGTCAATTTCTTTTAGCCATTTTGAACAGCAGGGTGGTTGCTGTGCAGCACTGCTGAAAGTTAGAAAAAAAGTGATATGATGCAGCCAGTACAGATCGCAAGGGACAGATTTGTTTTCTTAGTCTGGGATAACTCTCTTCCTTCACAAGAAAATCCTGTTTAACTACCTTATGTCCCAGCTGAAGGTTGCAATGTTGGTCCCACATGAAGGCAGCACCAAAAAGGCCATGCAGAGCAAGAAGAGCAGCGTTGTCTACATCTTTATAGCATCTTGAATCCCATTGGATTTTGGGCACTTTTCTTCTAGTGGGACAGGAGGGAGCAGACAATGAAGGGGGAGGGGGTGAGCGGTGGATGGGACAAGGAACAACTGGGGTGGGGTGAAATGGACAAGCAACAATGCAGGATGAGGGTCGGGGGCACAGCAAGCAACAATGCAGGGCTGGGACAGAGGAAGGGATGTAAATAAAAGGTAAAAGAAGTACCTCTGAAAGAGGCAAGTAGTGGAAGGACACTGTGCAAGGAAAGAAGTACTTGGGCCATGCTCCAAAACACATGAATAGGAAGGGAAGCCAACACTCACTAATCAAAGAGAAGCAAGTAAATGAAAGTGACGATGAAGCAAACCAATTGTAAGCAATGGGCGGCCTGAAATCCCCCTGTAAGTAAACAAAATATCTTGCAAGTGACAGAACATGTGCTGGATCAGGCGAGACCTAAAGTATAGGGCATGGGGAGGAAGGGGAGGGAGGGGGCAAACTGTCAAAGAGTCAAAGGTGCCTGCCAAACATACTGAAGGGCATAAAACTACCCAAAGTGTCTCCAAAACATTTAGGGGTGGTAGGGTGAAAGCAGAAGAGTGCTTAAAATAGGGGCGGGATGTGTCTTGCCTGAGGAGAAACAGCCTTGACCACTCAGCCTTTACCACGCAGTCTTAGCCACACAAGTTCGTATTTACCAAGCAGTACTTTACTATGCAGGTAAGTATTTTTTTTTAAATAATATACTCTTTATGTTATTTTTAAAAATTTGATTTTGGGGTTTACGGATAGAGGGTTCAGGTGTGGGTAGAGGTAAAGGGAGATGAGTTGACTTGAGGGTTCAGGTGTGGGTAGAGGTAAAGGAAGGGGAGGGTGACTTGAGAGTTCAGGGGTGGGTAAAGGGAGGTGAGGGTGATTTGAGGTTTCAGGGTTGGCAGGAGGTAAAGGGAGGTAAGGGTGATTTTATGGGTTAGGGATGGGTAGAGGTAAAGGTGAAACATAAACCGTTTGAAATCACAGCATAATAAAGCATCCTCTAAATTATAAAAGAGATCACCAAGAAATAAGTAAATATGACACAGCAGCAAATGTTAATTCAGAAAAATGCATAATCTATGGCAACAGTTTTAACGAAAGAGAGTATCTTTAGAACTTCATCATCAATAAAAGAACGGGGCGAAATATACATTTCGTTATTGCTAGTTGTTTGCGTTCAGCTATTGGAAATACCGGGAGGCATGAGCTTCAACTTTGATGGTTTCAAGTGCTCTTGCAAGCAAAAGCAAAAAAAGTAACAAAAAAAAACAACAAAGTAGTATAGTCAGAGCTAAAGCAACGAGGAAGAATAGTGTTCAAGAAATAAATCAGTACTTGGTCCATGCTCCAGGGAAGAAAACAAACACGGGGAAGAAAACAAACACATGGAGACACAGTGAAGCTGACACGCTCACCAATGAAAATGAAGAAAATAAGATTGACAATTAAGTCAATCAATGGTAAGTAATGGACAGGCTAAAAGCCCCTTTTTAGAGTCTTTTTTTTGAAAGAAACAATAGATTCTTGGAAGCGATATAGCACTTCGACTCACCTACATAACTTATAGGGTCTTTTTTTTATATAGTGTGTTTAGTGTGATGCTTTTGCAGGGAACTGAAGATGTGTAGTATTGGATTGTCTAACTCTTGCATATTTCCGGGGCATTGGGATACTACACCGGGACGGGCCCTCCAAGACCAAGATGAAGCTGGACCCATCAGTCCCTTTATTAAGTTGTTGTTGTGAGATGACACTGACCAAAGAAAATGTGGATAATGCTACATAATTTGGATCTTTGGTTGCATGTCTGTTGATCACATAGTTGAGTGATCACTTATTTCTGACTTGGTTAAACCATTTTTTGAAATAATTAAGTAAGATATAAAGTTTGATGAAGTATAATTAGGGCCACTGGAATTATGCGGCAGGCGAGAACCAAATTATGCAGCAGGGTTCACTAAATTATGCAGTAACAAAAGGCACTTTTTGTGATAGTAGTACTTCATTTTATTGCCATTGTACACGTTACTACTGCCTGGGCAAAGGTTGCACTTGATTAGAACCAGTTTAACAACCAAATACAGCAATAAGCAACAGAAAGGTAACTGGTCAACCTTTGTGAACAGCCTTGCAATGTGCAGCAACATATATCGCTGCATTGTTTGCATCTTTAAAGCCGTTTGAGCTAGAAACACATTTTTTGGTTAAAATCTGCAGATTATGCAGCAGGTGACGAAGTATGGGGCAAATGAGTTATAGTCACACTTATGTGGAAAACAACCCAGCAGCAAAATCACATAATTCCAGTACCCCAAAGTATATTTATAGTCTCTTTGATTTGATCTGAAAGTTTGAGCGTGATTGGAGGCTATTCAATAAAACTGGAAAATCTGGGAGGAATTCAGACTGCTGTTGTACTAAGTAGGTACATTTGGTGTGGTTTGAGCCCAGGGCCCGTTCTATTGGTCACATTCCAACTTTTGGTTACTCTTCATTTATTGGGTTACTGAATCAGAATTTAAATTGAGTCTTTGATTTTCTTTCCTTGCACCATGCACTTGTTATTTAAATGTACTCAATTAATTTGGTGAATCTGCTCTCTTTATCCATGTTATCTCCCTCCCTTTAATGCAATTTAGTGTATTTTATGAATTTGTGTGTATTTTATGGAATCTTCTGTGTAAAAATGTATTTAAGTTACTACTATCGTTAATAAAATGTTAAGTACCATGTTGTGATATTTCTGTTTTCTAATTAAAACACGAGAAAATAGTTCAGTAAAAAAAATAAGGGCTGTTTTGCTTCTAACTAAAATGTGCATGATTATTGCCAAACCTTATGTGACATTGATATCCATATGGGCAGATGGTATGATGACATAACATGACAAATACATTTTCAATTTTGTTCTTTGAAAAACTAATTTTGTTGCCTCAGCATTTGTCAAAATGGCTGAAATGAAAATCCTATTGTTGATGACATGTCTAGGTCCTGGCATCAGATGTCTTCAGTAAAATTATTATTATTTTTAGATCATGCTGTTTATATCAGTGATGTCAGGATTACCGATAACTCGTAAGCATCCACTGATATTACTGGACCTTTCTGCAGCATTCAACACTATCAACCACCACATGCTGCTTGGAAACCATATCTGGAGTGGGACCCAGAATCCCCTCTATTAAGGCTTTCCCATCATCGCAACAGGAGTGTACCAGTTAACAAAAACTGACCACCAGTGTATATATGTGATTTTATCCACATTCGTAAAGAAAGAAGATGCTCCCCAATGCTGTTTTCTGGTTAACAATACGAAAAAGATTAATAAAGGAAAGTGTAGGAAAGTCATCCTTTTTGCATTGATCACCCCCATTTTTTTGACTGATGCTGGTGGTTACTGATTGGCAGTGCCCTGGGCTCTGCTAACCAGGCCCAGGGTCAGTTCTCTGACCTGTAAAGGGATATGGTAATTGATATAATTCTAAATGGCAAAGACAAGCTACCTGTAAGTCCTTAGTATATGGTAGGGCATGTAGTTTTAGAGACCCTTAAGTGTGCACTGCCGTGGTGTCTGGTGTCATTTTAAAGCCAGGCCTGCTTTGCAAGATGATTTTAAAATAAAACAGTGTCCAAATTCGAGTTTGTACTTTGGAAGTACTTTTAATTCCAAACTACCCTTTTTATACCTTATAAGTCACCCTAAGGTCTGCCCTAGGTGCCCCAAGGGTGGGGTGCATTGTTATAAAAAGCAGGGACAATATAAAAGATGTTTTATATGACTTGGTAGGGAAAAAGCAGCTAAGGTCTTCTTTCCCCATTGTAGTGCTCCCAGCCTCATAGGATAACATGGGAAGGCTTAATAAAATCAATCTTTGCTTGGGAGCTAGCTGGTAACATCATTCAAAGTATCAAAATAATAGTTACAATAAATCCAACAACTTGCCATGGTCAGATATATTATAACTATTACAGGAAATTAGTTTTTGAACTTTCTATACTGAAGTTAACCAGAGCAGCTCTGTAGCAGCCTCTTTTGATTGGTCAGCCTTAGACAGCCTGAGCCAAGCTGCTGCCTGAGTAGGTGTGAAGAGGCCTGGGGTTGACACGATACAGCCATTTGATGGGAGGAGATTTGCTTCCTGGAGAAGTCAGGGAGAGGAAGGGGGCTGGGAGATAAGCTGGACTTTAAAGGCAAGAGAACAGTTGTCACAGGACCAAGGCCAGCCCCACTTCCTTGATCCCCAGCTAGATTGGAGCCCCTCTAATTAGATTGTAGCAAGCTGTTAGCCACACTTCAGGGTTGGTTTACACAGACACTCACTCCAAGGAGAGGTTTTCTCCATTTTTATTTTTGGAGAACAGTGCATTCTGGGTCAAAAATATGCCACACTTTGCAGGAAGTGGTCATAGCAGAGGTAGGTAACTTTATCTCTATTGGCTGGGGTGTTCCCCCCCCCCCTCCTGCCAGCCCAGAATGAAGGATAAATATTGGACAGCTGCAGGAGCTCCTCAGAACACTGCCTGGAACAAAAGAAGAAGGACTGCCCTGCTGGACCCCTTGACTGCTCCTCAGAAGGCTTGCACTTAAAAGGACTGCTACACCTTCAAGGCTTCACAAAGAAAGGGCTGTGCCTGACACCAACGAAAATGAGTGGACTCCCTGATTAGCAATAGGTACAACGGAGCTGGAAGAAGTCACCTGCAAGCCCAAAGAGAGGATTACCCCAGCTGACCAGTTACAACTGGAATTTTCCTGGACTGTGCCAGTGCATTGTGGTTGATTGAGTCCTAACCCACAAGAGGCAATACATAGTCTCTGAACCTCTGACTGTTGCTGCTGGACACTTCTCTCCCCAAAGAAACCAACAAGGAACAAGGTCTGAAAGTTTGGAAACGTTCTACAAAGTTTTGCTGAAAAGCTCCAGAAGGAGACCGGCTCGACATTGAGGGTCAAGCCGCTGTTGTCGACTCACGAATTGGCCTGACCGCGCTGGTTGGTCCCACTGAAAGCTCATCGATATAGAGGACAAAGACTTCCAGAGACTCACTGAGGCATTGCGCTGCAGCAGGCCACCGCCGTCGTATCGAACTATGGACCCAAGAAGCCCAAGGACCAGTCGACAAGCCCATCAATAAGAGAAAAGCTCCAAGGAAAAGACTAAGGGCCTGATTTTGTAGTCGGCGGAGGGGAACAGTCCATCACAAACGTAATCGATATCTCGTCCACCGTATTACGATCACATTCTATCCTATGGGGATCGTAATATGGGGGATGGGATATCTGTCACAATTGTGACGGAGTATTCCTTCCGCCGATTTCTAAATCAGGCCCTAAGTCCGAAGGCAATCTTTTGACTGGGACCTAGCACTCAGCCTATCTGATCCGCACTCTATCAGCCTAAAACTTTGACTTTGTCGTGGACCAGCGCGACCAGATTGCCACGAGTGAAGCGTTAAGCTTTTTGGTGCTAGAATGCACAATTTTTGATTTAATATTAAAAATGTCATATCTCTGGTTCTCCACATTGGATTTTTATAATGTTGGTGTCATTATGAAGACAACAATATTCTTTATTTTTATAAATTGGTGTTGGGATTTTATTGTGTTGTGTCTTTTACTTATTTACTGTTTTGGTGATATTAAATGCTTTACATATACCAACATCCTACGTTGAGCCTGACGACTCATTTGCCAAGCTACCAAGGGTTGAGCAAGGATTCATTTATTGAGACTTGACTTGACCTATTAGTGACTGTGGTATTATTACTAGCTGAAGGTGAATACCCTTATGTAGTTAGTAATGACGTAACCCTTTTGGCTCCTGATGGACTCCGGAGAACTGCGATGTAAGTGTGACAGCGTAGTGAAGTGAATGCACGTTTAGAATGTTGAGTTTGCGGTTACACGCAAATGAATAAAGACGTATTATACTAATTTCTGTTTGTGGTGTAGTCATTAGCGGGTACCCAGGCTTGGGAGGACATTACAACTGGTGACAAAATAGGGGATAAGTAACACGAAGATCGACAGTGTTCTCCCAGAGAGTTTGCCGTGGTTAAGCGAGCTGCTTGTGCGTGCCACGTGTGCCTCTGTCAAAGTGCTGAATTGACACTTATATGTGGAGTCAAAGTACAACTCCAGCCACTGTAAAGCATTTGAAGATAACTAAAGCCTCACTGAGAAGTCTACACATCGTTGTCCAAGAACCTGCTAGTAAGGGGCCATAAAGAGAGCGTTGGAAAATGTCCCTCTCTGAAGGGTCACCCCCAAACTTTGTTCCTTCTTCCTCATCATTTTATGACCTTCTTTTTGTTGGGTTTAAGACTCTGAGCACTTTACCACTGCTAACCAGTGCTAAAGTGCATGTGCTCCCTAAACATGGTGACATTGGTGTATACCTGATTGGCATATTTGATTTACTAGTAAGTCCCTTGTAAAGTGGTATAACATATACCCAGGGCCTGTAAGTCAAATGCTACTAGTAGGCCTGCAGCACTGATAGTGCCACCCAGATATGTAGCCTTTCAAACCTGTCTTAGACCTGTCCTCTATTGGATCCTATTCTGGGAGCAGTGTCTCCTCCCAAACCCCGTCCCCTGAGGAGCTCAAGGACAGACAGGTTGAGAGGGACCCGAGGCTGCAGCTGGCTGCAGAGGAGAGAAAAGCTGAGGCGGAGAGTCTTCGAGGAGAAAAAGGTCTTGTGGGCTCATGAATAGAGTCTCAAGGAGCTGGAAATCAGAGCCCTGCAGATAGGATCCAGCAACAACAATTTTGGCTGCAGCAAAACTACTGGGTCAGTGCTGAAGACACAGCCCACATACCTAGAGACTTAGGGGCATATTTATGAGCCCTGCGCGTGGCCGGCAGCGCAAACTTCAAAATCATACCTGTGCGGTCATGCAAAGCCACTTTGCATGGCTTTGAATGGCCTCAGATATGGAGTAAGGCAAGGCAGCGCTAATCGATGCGTTGCCTTACTCTGCGCTCTGGAGGCGTTCCATAGACGTTGCAGTGGGTGTTCCCACGCAACACCCATTGATTTTTAAGCTTCCCCAGATTTACAACACCATATAAAACTGGGGAAGCGCAAAACCTTAAGCCTCCCGGAGTGAGGAATAACAAGGAGAAATAACTTTATTTCTCCTCGTTTATTCCTCTTTCCATGTGTGCTCTATTCGGCAGCACACATACAAAGAGGAAAACGCCTCTCAGAATTGTTTTTGTGCAGCAAGGTGCCCCTTTTTGCACAAAAACAATCCTGCCGACAAAAGAGGCACCCTTACACCATGATGCAACAGTGCCTGTGTTGGCGAGCTAGGCTGCCGAAACAGAGCCATCGCTGGGGGAAAGGAAAGGAATGCACTGGATTAGATAAATTCGGTGCATTCCTGCCCTTTCACTTTGACATAAGACAGTGCAGCAAGGTGACTTGCTGCACTGCCCTAGTCAAATCCCCATAAGTGAGGCCCATGGTGCCCAACTTCAAGGAGTGGGATGACATACACTAGTGGTTTCAGGCATATGAGGTAGCTCTAGAGGTGCACAGGATCCCTAAGAAGGATTGGGGAACTGGCATATGGAGTTATATTTCTGGTGGGGGAGGGGTGCCCTACTCGCACTGGAAGAGGGCAAAAGGTTGAAGAATAACCCTATGAATTAGGCCCTGGTCCAGAAGCATGAATTCACCCCTGAAGAGTGTAGGTTGAGATTCAAGGGAAGTCAGAAACGGTCTCACCAGTCCTGAGGTGATTTTGTGGGGTACTTTTGCAAAGCATTGGATGGTTGGGTGAAGGGTAGCATGGTAAACACTTTTGAGGGGCTGTACAATTTGATTGCCATAGAGCACATGTTCAGTTACTGATTTCCAGGGCTATGCCAACACTTGGTAGATCGTAAATTCTCTGACTCCAGGGAACTTGCAAAGGAGGCAGACAAGGTAGTTGTACTCTCCTGGAAGTTGTCTTGCCAGGAACATGTTCAGCCTAAGGGTACAGACCCTTGGTTGAAGGATATCACCCCTGAACTGATGGGAGGGAGAGTGGAAAGAGGATGCAAGGCACCTGGGGCTACTGCCCCCACTCTGAGAAACCACAGAGGACAGAAAGCCCTGAGTGGCATGTGGCCTGGCTCGTAACCCTAACAGGTGTCATATGACTCTGTTGGTTGCTGTCCCTGTGGACAGAGTTTTTCTTTGGGACAGAAGTCTGACTCAAGGGGTGGAATCGGCCTCACCACTTTATTAGCCGTGGTGGTACTGTCTACCTGTTGGGATGCATCTGTGAGCAAATTAAGGTTAGGTGATGCACAGATAGGGGTTCACAGGTAAGGAGAAGGATTTCCCATGGGTTAGCCAAGCGGTCCCAGAGAGTACAGACAGAGGGATCCAACGGGGTGCAGAGAGGCACAAAACTGGCAAGTTCCCCTGCAGTAGTGGGCCATTGTCCATGTCGTCCCAAGCAGGGAAGTCCATCAAGGTATTGATTAGTTTACTCTAGCTTTAGGCTGGAGGTGAGTAGTGTTGGAAAATGGTTATCTCTGAAGGGTCACCCCTAAACGTTTTGCCTTCCTCCTCCACGTTTTCTGACCTTGTTGTTGGCTTTAGGATTCTGAGCACTTTACCACTGCTAATCAGTGCCAAAATGCTTGTGCTCTCTTCCCTAAACATGGTGACATTGGTAAACAAAGTAAACATCTGTGCACCAATTTTACAGTCCCAATAATTTCAGATATATCCATAAGATTCCAAAAGTAGTGGAGAGTCTTCTTTTTATTACTGTATCATCACAGTATGTCAAAAAAGGTCACATGTGGACTTCTTCAGGGCAAAAGAATTGAGAAGTATCCGTTCTTATTTAGCCAAGAGGATATTGAGTATCCCTTCTTATGAAGTAGGTCAAGGTATAAAATTACAACAAGATCCGTCCCAAAAAATGCAGGGACTGGAGTGAACAAGCGTAAGAAGTCCAGCAGTCATTGGCTAATAAATTCCATCTTATGGACGCAATATATCATGGATCAGCATATTCAAACTTGATCCTAAATTAATATCGATATGCAAAAGAGAGGGAAGGAAGAGTCGCTCCTCGTTCAACACTGCGATAGGTATTGGCCCCCCTCAAGTCTGAGAATAAAGTTGTTGCCGAGAGGAAAATTGGACAGCCTGGTGATATTGGTGTATACCTGATTGGCATATCTGATTTACTATTAAGTCCCTTGTAAAGTGGTATTACATATACCCAGGGACTGTAAGTTAAATGCTACTAGGGGCCTGCAGCACTGATTGTGCCACCCAGATAAGTAGCTTTTCAAACCTGTCTCAGGCCTGCCATTGCAGTGCCTGTGTGAGCAGTTTACTGCCTCTTCGACTTGGCATATAAAAACTACTTGCCAAGCCTTAAACCCCCTTGTATTACATATAAGTCACCCCTAAGGTAAGCCCTAATTAACGCTAAGGGCAGGGTGCCATGTAAGTAAAAGGTAGGACATGTGTGTTTAATCTTTACATGTCCTGATAGTGACAAATCCCCAAATTTGTTTGTTCAATCCAGTGAGGCTTACCCCTCTCCTAGACTAGAATTGGGAAATCCTTAACTGAAGCTCTGCCAGAACAACTGCTGTGCTGCTTAAAGGACTCAACTGGACTGCTAATCTGGAAGACCTACTTTTATGTTTGTTGCCCTGCTGCTCTCCGACTCTGCTGAAGGAGAGCTGGACTCTGCCATAACTTCCAGTCATCTCCAAGGGCCTGTTGGCTTGCCTCCTGTTGCTTGAGACTCAGGGATATCAAAGTCTCTACTCCTGGTCCTGTGCCTGGCTCACTGGAAGTGGCCCAGATACTTGCAACCCGGATTTAGACACATCTCCTGCCTGCGTGTAGCAGAACAAGCGCATCGACCCAGTTGCGGGAGTAAAATCAGCACATCGCCTTGTAACCAGTACTTTGCCTCCAGAGATCGACACATTGGACAGCGTATCGCCATTGTTGCAGCTTGGTGAGATCAAGGCATCCTCTCGACTGCATGGCAGAATCCGGTGCATCATTCGACACCTCTCGACTCCAGCACCCGTCTTCGGAACTGACACATCACCTTCACAGCGTGGAGAAGAATGACGCATCCTGCACCTGCGGGCCTCGACATCAACGCATCTTGCGGTTTGCTACCAGTAAAGGTATTTTAATCACCAGGGCCTGCATGGGTCCTGTAGCCAGTCGGCGCTCCATTGTGGTTGGCCTGAACTTTGACTTTGCCCCGGTCCAGTGCGACCTAAAGTAACCTTCTTAGCGCTACTTGCTTGTAAGTGATTTATTGCATTTTTTCCTTTATGTTATGTTATGTTAATTTGAATTGTAAGGCGCAACAGCTACCCAAAAAGGGTTTCCCGGCGCCAACCTGAAAGGAACAGAAAGAGGGGAGAGATTATTGATTAAACAACCACGTTTTTAGGCATTTACAAAAGTTCTCGTAGACAGTTTCGTTGCGGAGCGGCACGGGGAGAGAGTTCCATAAGGAGGGACCTAAACAGGCAAAAGATTGACCGCCCATGCGTGACAGTCTAATTCTAGGGACCGAGAATTTGGCCTGGATGGCAGAGCGGAGGGGGCATGAAGGCAAATAAGAGCTTGCAGGTATTGGGGGGCCACTCCAGATTTGATTTTAAACATGTAGCTCAGGGCTTTGAACTTAATTCGGTTTTCTACCCTGAGCCAATGAAGGTCACGCAGAGAGCCAGAGATAGAGGCAGCTCTGGGAATCTGACAAATCAGTCTGGCGGCAGAGTTCTGCACCACCTGAAGCTTGCGTGTCACATCCTTGTTAGTCCCTAGATAAAGAACGTTGCCGTAGTCCAGTCTAGAGGTGACAAGAGCCTGGACCACGGTTCTCTGGGTAGGACAGGGCAGCATCCAAATAATCTTTTTAAGCCATTTTAGAATAATGAAACAAGTTGCAGCCACCTTCACTGCTTGCTGTCTCATAGATAATAAATCATCAATGATGAAGCTTAAGTTGCGAACTTGGCAAGAGGGCTGAGGGAGAGCACCCATTTCAGTAGGCCAATGTTGGGGACCCCAAAGATCCTTATTCCTCCCCAGAATCAGAACCTCTGTTTTCTCTCCATTGAGTCTGAGAAAATTGGCCTGCATCCAGGATGCAATTTTACTTAACCCCAACTGGAGAGCAGATGTCTCATACACCCTCTCTGTAGAGAGAGAGAAGATAATCTGGGTGTCGTCAGCATAGGAGAACAGGGACAACCCAGCCTCCTCTGCAATGTCAGCCAGAGGTATGACATAGACGTTGAATAATAAAGCGCTAAGAATGGAGCCCTGGGGTACCCCATTGGGAGAGGAATGAGTATCAGAACTGGCCGTTGGGGAGAAAACCTGGAACGTCCGGTCAGTGAGAAAAGAGATAAGCCAGTTGAGTGCTGGCCCAGTAACACCCAAAGATCGTAAGGCTTTCACTAACACGGTGTGAGACACTGTGTCAAAGGCTGCGCTCAAATCAAGTAGTATAAGGGTCGCCGTGTCTCCAGAATTTAAATGGTGTCGCAGCCTTTCCGTGACTCTAAGAAGGGTCGTTTCAGTTGAAAAGCCGGCTCTAAAGCCCGACTGAGATGGGTGTAAAACGTTTTGTGACTCCACAAACTGAGTTAGCTGTGAATTAATATGCCTTTCTAGAATCTTTGAGAAGGCCGGAAGCAATGAAATAGGCCGGTAGTTTGAGGGCTGATCCAGGTCAGCATTAGCCTTCTTCAGAAGAGGAAGCACCATTGCGTGTTTCCACTCTGGGGGAACCGTTGCTTCCTGTAAGGAGGCATTCAGGAGTTCCATGATTTTCATGAGTGAAGGCAACTCAAGCTGCTGGAGCACCGAGATCGGGAGAGGGTCACTAGGTGAGCCAGATTTAATACTAGCTAAAAGCCGTTTGAGGGAGCTCATATCTAGTAGAGACCAGGTTTCCAGTTTTCCCGTGGATTCAGAGATCCTATTGTCTCTGTGAAAGATGGTTCTAGCGGTTAGAGAAGATGTAGGTGCTTGCTGAAGGGGAGTACCTGGTTTCATGCCCTTCATTTCAGAATATATTTTCTCCACTTTATGGAGGAAAAACTTGGCCAGGTCTTCACATTGCTGGCCATTCAGAGAAGGGGGTATAGATTGAGTTTCAGAGCCAGACAGTTCTTTGACCATTTTAAATAATGTCTTGGAACAATTCAGTGCGCTAGAGATGGTCGAGGAGACATATTCAGTGCGAGCTGACTTACAGAGAGTATGGTATTCTCCTTTTGCCCTTTTATATGCAAGTTTGGTATCGGACGCATAGTTCCTCCTCTAGCGTCTTTCCAAAGCCTTGCATTTAGTTTTCTCCATTTTTAAATTTTCAGTGAACCAAGGTGCAGGGGGGCGGTGGTTATTCACCTTCTTAATTGAGGGAGGGAGACAAATATCAATGGCATTTAAACGCCACTTTTGGATAGCACCTGAAGAAGTGACCGACACCTGATTGATAATAGGAGCGTTAGACGACAAAATTTTATTGAGCGCTTCAATATCCAATTTTCCCCAGTTTCTAGTAGGTTTCCTAATACTAGGTCCTGCTGCAGGTCAATTCACTGAGATCTCAAAATGAAAGCCAATCACAAAATGATCACTCCAGCATAAGGGAAGAGCTGGTAGGCATTGACTGTTGGGTAAACTGGAAAAAATAGGGTCCAGTAGGTGACCATCCACATGAGTGGGACCGGAGTTGCAAAGTGCAATATTCAAAGCTGCCAGATCAGAGATAACAGTGGCGCCATTCGTACATACGGAATCATCCAAGTGTAAGTTAAGGTCGCCCAGGATGGAGAAAATGGCGGCATTTATGAGAAAAGGGGTTATTAAATCAGAAAAAGATGAAACCCATGGACCAGACGGTCCCGGAGGACGATACACTAATATGTCTGAAAAGGTAAACTTAGGAGTCAGGGCAAGCTTAAATAAAGCTGCCTCACAGCTAGTACATGGCAGGTCTTCAAATTTGCACAGGTAGGACTTCTTATACATTATAGCAATGCCACCACCTGTCTTGAGGTTCCTGTCTTGTCTGACTATAGCATAATTAAAAGGTAAAGCTGCTGCAATATCAGGACCAGAGCTCATGTGCAGCCATGTTTCGGTAAGAAACATTGCGTCCGGTTGTTCACTAACCAAAAGGTCAAAAATGTCTGCTTTATGTTTAGGGAGCGAACGGCAATTAATGCTAAAAAAGGTAAATTCCTTGTTGACTGAGGTGCCACAGCTAGGGGGGGGGGTCTACCTGTAGTGTAGTGAGGATGGCGGTTAGCGTACTCGAATCTTTGCAAGACACTGTTTGAAAAGAGAAGCAGCAGCATAAACAAGTAAAGTCCCTATCCTCGGGGTGGATTAAAGTGCATTCAGGAAGCAATATGTTACGATATTCCAAAAGTTGATTAGAGGAATAACATATTCTGTGCCCTCTTTTTGACCAGGGGTGGTGGTTCCGGGTCCCGTTCGGGCGCAGACGGGCTTGCCTTTGGCACGCCTTAGGCGCGCCATCGGTTTTGCCAGCTGCGTGCGTCCGCTGCGCGTCCGTTCTGGGGCCATTAAGTAGAGATTAGGCAGGACGACGTGCAGCGACTAGAGCGCTGCCCAGAGGGACCGTGTGGCCGAACAAGATGGCCACCCGGGGAGGAACAGCCCCGCAAAGTGCAAATACAAAAAATAACTGAGTATAACACACTCAGTTAAGCATAAAAATGATGCGACAGCAAACAACAGTTAATCCAGTTAAAACGATGTCAGTTACATAAAAATACAATAGGAACAGAGCATAGCAGCAATTGAGGAGTAATCAGCAAGTGAAAAGGGAACCTTTCAGGTGCTGCACGTCCGTTCTCTGCCTGTTAAGTAGAGATTAGGCAGGACGGCATGCAGCGACTAGAGCGCTGCCCGGAGGGAGCGTGTGGCCGAACAAGATGGCCACCCGTAGAGGAACAGCCCCGCAAAATTAAATATCTCAACTTCTATACATTGGATGTTAGTCGTTTTGGTCTTGTTTTGTTCAGAATATAATAATCAATTTTTCTAAACCTGTGTGGAGTATTTTTGTGGTATATTCATTGTGTTACTGTGTGAGTGTTGCACAAACACTTTGCACATTACCTCTTTAAATAAGCCTGAATGCTCTGTGTCAAGCTATCAGAGGGTGACCACAGGGTATCTTTTAGGGTGTATCTAGCTTACCCTGACTAGAGGATTGTGGTCCCTACTTGGACAGGGTGCATACCTCTGCCAAATAGAGACCCAATTTCTAACAGAGAGGTACCGCGCTACTACACAACCTAAAGATATATATCCTGTGGAGGGATAATGTGAAAGGTGGATACAACCAGGTTTAAAAGAGCAGCAAATAACAACAGCAAGTTCCAAGATAACCCTGAAATCAGAAGCGCTTCGAGGCAGAGATCAACCAGGTGTCAGACAGTACAAAGAGATGCCTAAAAGCAAATTGATTCAGATACAAGAAACGGTCATCTGCTTACCAGAATGGAGTAAAGAGAGTCATCATACTACAGCGTTGGGTGAAGTGGCCACAGAAGAAGTGCCCGGGTTGTGTTTACAGAGCAGTCTATACCCGAAGCGGCACAGCACCACAGCTGCTGAGTGGGGCTCAGAACAACTCCAGGGGTCTTTGAAATCAGAAAGCTGAGAGTGGCAATCATAGTAATAATAATAATGAGATTGAAAGGCTGTTTTCCCAATGGAGACCAAGAAAGAGGCCACGTTTCTGTAATTATAAAAGATGACCCAGTGGCCAGCACATTGGAAGGCCTCAGAGATGGTTTGCATAAACAAGATCACCAAGCAGTTTCGGAAAGAACACTACTTTCCACACCAGTAACTTCCACCAACGGTTATAATGCAGCTGCCTTCCTGAAACCACCGTCCCCATTTGATACCGCCAAAAAGCTGAATATTGGTGACAGATGGACTGCTTGGATAGAGACATTTGATTATTTCATTGATGCTCTAGAAGAAACAGATAACAAGAAGATTATCAATTACCTTAAGAACTAACTGGTGAAGGTGAAAAAGAAGTCATAAATTAAATGCAGCGAGATGACAAAATTACATTTCACCAAATCAAAGAAGCCTTGAATCTCAAGTTCAATCCAATGCCTAATGTAGATTAAGATGGCATTTTCAGTAAAGTTGGTGAAACCATCGATGAATTTGTTGAGAGACTGGATACGCTCATCAAAGACTGTAAGTTTAATGAATTTAATGATGAGGAAGCTATATGTCTCAGAGTTATTGACGGATGCATGCCAGATTCATTCAGACGACAAATACTGGGAGAGACTCTCAGTGTGGAGCGAGACCTCATGGCTGCCAAAGCTGAGGAGGGTGCCGATCGACAAGCTGCTGACATGGAGGCTGGTGGACGTGGAACAAAGCAAACACAAGGAGATGATGGACGGAGTGCTGAAACTTTCCAAACACTCACCCCCAGTCACAGATCTGGGTTGAATCCATCATCATACTTTAGCTCACTTTGCCACCCCAGTTCAGACACAGCTATATGCAAATCCGTCTTGACCCTGTGCCTCATGGGAACAGTCCAGACCGAACTGCCAAGCCATGTCTTCCCTGGACCGGAATCAAGAATCCTGGGACCCGTTTAAGGCTAACAGCCCTCATCAGCCGGGCTAGCTTGAATCCAGTGGCAAAGTGAGCAAGGGACCCACGTCTGGGCATACCCTGCCAACTTAGGGTGAACAAAGCAAACACAAGGAGATGATGGACGGAGTGCCGAAACTTTTCAAACACTCACCCCCAGTCACAGATCTGGGTTGAATCCATCATCATTCTTTAGCTCACTTTGCCACCCCAGTTCAGACACAGCTATATGCAAATCAGTTTTGACCCTGTGCCTCATGGGAACAGTCCAGACCGAACTGCCAAGCCATGTCTTCCCTGGACCGAAATCAAGCATCCTGGGACCGGTTTCGGGCTAACAGCCCTCATCAGCCAGGCTAGCTTGAATCCAGTGGCAAAGTGAGCAAGGGACCCACGTCTGGGCATACCCTGCCAACTTAGGGCGAACAAAGCAAACACAAGGAGATGATGGACGGAGTGCTGAAACGACGTGCCTAGAGTGAGTCAGTCATGAACATAAATAGTAAGCAAAAGTAGAAGGACACAGAGTGATGTCTCCATGGAAAAAGACATGCTTCAGGTGTGGATTTTCGTTTCCACACTAAGGTAAATGTCCCGCAGGTTTTCAAAGGCTGTTTGAAGGAGAACTATTTTGCAACAGTTTGCAAGGTGAAAGAAAAAGTAAGTGCGTCATGGCGGGAAGACAAAATGACTGCCTGAATGCATCAGAAGCAGCGTTCGACGTATGCCCACATGGTCAAGCAACAATACTAATTGAGACAAATCGACACCAAACGAAGTCGATCGACATCTAAATCGTCAAAAAGTTTTTCAGTATCAATATTTTTTTTTAAACTTTATTTTTCCTTTTTTATAAGGCACCGCACAAACGTACCATACACAATTACATAACAATACCTTTCACCCTTCATTATTCACAGACATTTGATGATCACCAGTAGCAACATTAATACATACACAGGCAAAGTTGGCTCTACAGGCGGTGGGTGGGAGTGTACCTGATGTGTGTTTTTGTTGCACAGGGTTCCTCCTTGAGCATACTACAGGCACAAATAACAGGCAAATTTTGTAAGATTGTGAGCTGGCCGTGGTTTAGAGTGTAAGGATATATGCTCGCAATGGTTGCCATATATCGCATGGTCTTGAGGTGCGTGGCTGCAGGGTCGAGTACAACTCTCTGTTTGTGTTACAGTGTATTAAGCTGTTAAGCCATGTATTTCGAGTAGGCAGATTCCTACTGGCGCATTGCATAACTATTTCTTTTTGGCGAGCAGCAGGGCAAGAGCGATAAAATGTCGCAAGGCAGTAGGGATATCTTGGACGTGTCCCAAGAGTGCCAAAAGGTACAATGTCGATGTGCGTCATGTGTATCAGCTCAATAGATATAGGGCCATATGTATGAAAGTTTGGTTTTGCGATTCTCAAATAGCGAATTTTAGAGAATCGCTATTTGAGAATCGCAAAACGAGATGTATGTAGGATTTGCAATAAATTTTGCGAATCCTTCATATTCCTTAATTGCGAATCGCAAATTGCGATTCGCAATTAAGGAATTCCTCCCATTCATTCCTATGGGCCTAGAGGCCCATAGGAATAAATGGGAAGACATTCTCAATTTGCGATTAGCAATTAGAGAATCGCAAATTGAGAATGCAATTTCAAGGGTGCCAGGGTGTCAAAAGGACACCCTGTTGCACCCTGAAATGTGCATGTGTGCACATGTGGCACACATACATGCCCTAAGGGCATGTATGTGCGCCACATGGCACTTTGAAAAATGCAAAAGTGCATTTTTAAGTGAAATCGCAAGTTACCACCAACTTGAAGTTGGTGGTAATTTGCGATTCCTTAAGCCCAAATTGCACTTTTTTTGTGCTTCTTACATTGCATTTAAGGAATCGCAATTAGCAATTCCTTAAATGCAATCGCAAAATAGGGAATCGCAAAATTTGCGATTCCTTATTTTGCGAGGGGGTTTCAGTGTGATACATTGAACACTGCTAATTTGCGATCGCAAACGATACATTCTGCGAATTTCGGCGTTTGCGATCGCAAATTGGCTTCATACATATGGCCCATAGTGTCTGCCAATACAATGCTATCTTGTCGCAGGTCCACGTCATGTGGGCTAAGTCCGTGGAGGGATTCTGGCACTTGGGACAGGTGTGTGAGCGGGTGGGGTCTATCCGATGTAGTTCAGTCTGTGTGGCATATGCCCACCAGAGAAATTTGAAATGTAATAATTTATAGCGATGATTAAGGGATAGCATTCACGTTTGTGCGCAGCATTTATACCATTGGGAATCCGTTAATGGGTGTCCTAGGTCCTGTTCCCAGGCAGCGTGTATCCTGGTATTCCCGGGTAGGGAGCAAAGTCAGGCTCATGCGATAAAGTTTTGAAATTAAGTGATCCCCTCCAGTGTCTGGTATAAGTAATGTCAGAGGTGGTAAATCGTCTGACTCTATGGGGTAGCTAGGGATCTGGGCTCTAAGTGACCCCTGCAGTCGCTGAAGCACGAAATGGTCCCAGAGGGGAGCATTTTAAAAATGTGTGTCTTCCGTCCGTGAGAATACATGTCCATTGGGGAAAAGGTCCCCAATCATGGACAAGGAGTATCTAGAGAGGGTTCTCTGGACCAGGGCCTCTTGAGTGGTGGGTCTCCCGTCATTCCAATCAGCCGCTTCCATGCCTGGGTGGTTGTGGACAATGTCTGAATATCGTGCAGGTCACGCGGCAGTCCGGCCGGCAATAATGCAGCCAGTGGTGTCGGGGAGGCAAGGTTAGCCTCAGCCTTAGTGTAAAGTATCCGAGCATCTGGGTGGTTCCAGTGCCGCGCAAAGCTACATTGGACCACCAAATAGTAGTTGTGAAAATTAGGGACTACAAAGCCCCCACGTTCGTACGGAAGGACCATTGTGTTCCAACTAATTCTCGGCTGTTTGCCTCCCAGTTGAGGTGTGTAAGGGTGGTGCAAAGTGTCATGAAAAACGCATTAGTCAGCGGGATAGGGACATTATGAAACAGATACAAAAACTGAGGAAAGAACACCATTTTAACAATGGCTATGTGGCCCGCCATTGACAGGGGAGCCTCAGCCAGCGTTCTACACGAGCATTCAACCTGTCCAATGCTGTGCCGTAATTAAGACGTATTATCTGTCCCTTGTCTCTGTGGACATGTATCCCAAGATATCTGGTAGAGTCATCCACCACACCAGAGGCAATTTGTTGTCAATACCACTTGGTGTTGTTGTGAGAGGGAATAACACAGATTTACCCCAGTTTATATGTAGCCCCTAAAGAGCTCCATAGCGAATTATTTCCCTTTGTATGGGTGATATGTTTTCGTTTGGAAGCCGCACATAAAGGATGATATCATCAGCATAGAGTGTAATTAGAAGTGGCTCAGTTTTAAACTGTAGCCCTCTGTGGCGGTGCTGCATCTGCAGTTGACGTAACAGGGGGTCTAAAGCTAAAATAAATAATAGGGGCGTCAACGAACAAGCATGTTGCGTTCCCCGTGTCAGGGGGAAGGAAGCAGTCCGTGTCCTATTAAAATGGATGTGTGCTGTGGGCTGTGTGTACAGTAGGGTGATAAGGGCTGCAAACCCCAATGGGAGGCCCATTTTATGCAACGTGGTGTGCTAAAATGGCTATTCTAGGGAGTCGAACGCTTTTTCAGCGTCTAACAGCGATGCCACAGCTGGCACGGTGAGGGATATTCTATGTAATACCGCGAAGAGCTACGCAAATTCAGGGCTGTGGATCTGTGCGGGATGAACTCTGATTGGGCATTGGAAATAATTTGGACCATCAGGAGGGAGAAACAGGTAGATATCATTTTGAATAAAATTTTATTACTGAAATTTAATGATGAGAGCGGCTTGTAGGAGCCACAGTAATGTGGATCTTTCTCTGGTTTAGGGAGTAGTATTATCACTGCTTCGCGGAGGGTGGGCGGGAGGACGCTCCTCCCGATAGAGTTCTAGGAGATGTGGGGCTAGTAGATCTTTATATGTTTTATAAAATACACCCGAAAGCCCACCGAGGCCTGGTGCCCTCGAGACATCCATGGCCTCTATCGCTTGGATTATCTCTTCCACTGTAAATGGTTCCCGAGGTTGGTGCGTGGAACTAAGCCACACCATGGCTATCTCTTCCAGGTAACTGGCTCGGTCAGTAGTATAGGCAGTAGCATGGGAGCGATACAGCTCAGTGTAGAAGTGGAGCATTTCGTCCTGGATGCCTAGTGTATCTGTAACATATGTACCATCTGACCGTCGGAGGGTGGCTATGTAAGATTGGCCCCTGGGGGGTTGCAATAGTCTAGCCAGTGTGCGACCAGGCCTCTCTCCCTCCCCATACTTCCTGGCCATCACGTATTTCCCCAGGCAATGAGTTTCTCTCTCTGATGCTTCTCAGAAATCGGCTAACAGGGACACGTGGCGATGTAAATATGTCAGTGATCCGTGTGATGTCTGAGCTTCATCGATCTCGGATAGTTGTTTCTCTATTTGAAACAGGGTAGTACGTACGTACCTTAAAATCACCACATGTTTAGAGATGCAAATTCCCCTCGTATAGGGCTTGAAGGCTTCCCATAAGGTGGCCCAGAAGTCTACCATTCCTTTATTAACTTCAAAGTATTCTATTATGGCAGTGCAGAGCTCTGATCTGAATACTTCAACTTGGAGCGCCATCGTGGGGAACCTCCATTGTCATTCAACCCCACCCGCCCTAGGCACGTGGAGCTTCATGATTACCGGGGAGTGGTCTGACAGTGTACGTGGAAGGTGCCGTATAGAGTCAATCCAAGGAGTCATGGTGGGCATAAGGAGCCTGTAGTCAAGGCGGGTCCAGGTGTTGTGCTGAGTAATAAGAGAAGGCATTCTGTGAAGGGTGCTGCTGACGCCAGACGTCAATCAGAGTATGTGTTTCACATAGCTCCTGCAATGCTCGTTGGGATCGTGGTTTAGCACTTGGGTTGTCTGCAGTACTATCACATCTAGGGTCAAGTAGCAGGTTGAAGTCTCCTCCCACACAAATGTGGTCTACCTCTGCCTAGTCAATCCGTGCCTGTAGGTAGAACTCCGGACTATGAATGAATGAATGAATTGAATGAATTTAAATTTGTATAGTGCACGGCTACCCTGAGGCCTCCCAGCGCTGAGGACAGACGCAGATGGAACACAAGACAGAGTTAAAGCAAGTCCTTGAAGAGGCAAGTTTTCAGGAGTTTTCGGAACACTAACAGGTTCGGCTCCTTCCGCAGATTTAGAGGAAGCGTGTTCCAGAGATTAGAGGCATTGAAGGAAAAGGAGCGCCCGCCCCATCTAGTTCTTCGTATTTTTTTCGGGCGGCAAGATAAGAGGAGCTGGAGCGACGTTTTCTGGAGGGATGGTAAGGGGTGATGAGGGAATGGGTAATGACCGGGCCATTCTTCCAGAATGCCTTGTGGGCCAAGCACCTGGCCTTAAATTGTATCCTCGCCGTGATAGGGAGCCAGTGGAGGCTCCTCAGTGCTGGTTTTGCAGATTGCCTACGGGGGATCTGAAAAAGCAGGCGAGCAGCACAGTTCTGGATCGTCTGGAGCTTATGAATGGTGGATTGAGGGGATCCCAGATAAAGGGCGTTCCCATAGTCCAGGCGAGACAGAATAAGAGCTTGGACCATGATCCTTCTCGCATGGAAGGGAAGGAGGGGGAGGATCTTACGCAACATCCTCATCAGGCCATAGCAGGTGGCTGAGAGCTTGGTGGCCTGGTGATTGAAACTAAGAGAACAATCAAGCCACATACCAAGGCTCTTGATCTGAGCTTTTGGGTCTGGGACAGGGCCAAGACAGTCCGGCCAGAGGAGGGCAGGGTTGAAGGAGGGTGAGTTGCCAAGAAGCATGAGCTCAGTCTTATCCCCATTGAGCTTGAGGCATGAGAGCTCCATCCACTCGGCCACCGCCTCTAAGCAAGGACTTAGGGAGCTAGATGACCTCTCGGGTGGTTTAATGCCACCTCGAGCTGCGTGTCATCTGCATAGGTGATGATCTTTATGCCGAAAGGATGGACAATCTCTGCCAAGGGTCTCATGTAGATATTAAATAGCGTGGGGCTCAGGGAAGAACCCTGGGGAACCCCACAGCTAAGAGGCAACCGATTGGACACAACATCTCCTTCAAACACCTGAAAAGAACGATCGCTGAGAAAAGACTGGAACCAGGTTAATGCCGTGCCGGTCACTCCAAGGTTCTTAAGTCGACAAGTCAGGATGTTATGATTGACAGTGTCGAATGCGGCACTAAGATCGAGGAGGATAATTGCTGCAGTACCTCCCTGGTCCAAAATCTTCCTCGCCTCCTCAGTTACTGCCAGAAGGGCAGTCTCAGTCCCTAGCTGAGGGCGAAAGCCTGTTTGGGAGCAGTGGAGAAGATTGTTAGACTCCAGATTCTCTACCAGCGTGGCATTTATATGTTTCTCAAGCAGCTTACTCAGCCAGGGAAGGAGGGAGATGGGACGATAATTGGTTAAGTTGGACTGGTCAAGTTTGGGTTTCTTTAAAAGGGCCTTCACCAGAGCACATTTCCAGGCAAGAGGCACCGTGCCGGAAGAGATAGACGAATTTAAGATGTCCAGAATTACGGGGCGAATGGAATTGGCAACCACAGTAAGAGACTGTGGGGGAGCAGGATCAGTAGGAGAGCCCGAAATTACCTTGGGTATAATCACGTCCAGAGAAACTGCGTCCAGGAGAGGGAATTGCCCTAAGAGAACTGAGATTCAGGTTGCAATCCTGTAGTATGGAGAGCACAGGAATCATTCCGAGAGGCTGGGAAGGACATATTCGGTATTCGTGGATTCCAGTATCCCCAAGATGCGGATGTTATTGTGCTTGCTGCATGCCTCTAAATCCTCATTCTTCATCGCAATCGTCTTCAGGAGTCTTTCCATGCGGTCGATCTTCTTGGCCGATTGGGCCGCACTATCCTCCAGGTCAGAGACATTGCCCTCCACCGTGTCAAGTCTCCGTTCATGGTGATCCAGGCGTACCCCCATCGTGTCTAGGCGTTTGTCTAAGGTGGCTATTTAGTGCTTTAAAGCCTGCTCGCAGCTCCACCATAAGGGCCTCCACGCCGGTTGGCACCGCAGCGAGAGCATACGGTGCAGTTCCCCCCCTCCACCATCGTCGCGCCTACGCCTCCCCCTGGAGGCTTGGTCTTGTCGAAGGTTAGCCGGTGCTGCTTTGGATCACCGCGGACCATATCGCATTGTAGGGTAGAGGCTCAGTGTCAATAAGCCCCGGCTAGGTGTGATGCTATAGCCCACACCCTATGTATAAATGAGGTTGAGTTACTGATGAGCCCTCAAAGCAAAGCTGCCAGATGGAAAAGGGAAGCTCTTGTTTCGTACTACAGGGGTATGTGCCGGGACAAATCCTGAGTAGAGGTGAAAAGGAAGTAGAGGAGCTGCACCCCTATCAACAGGGGAGATATGCTGAGAGGCGGAGTAATCAGCCCAGCAATCCTGCTAGGCAGGTATCTTTTCCATCATGGGGCGCTAGCAGTTGATTAGTGGACGAGACCTCCCCCACAGTATGGTACACCCACTGTGTTCAAGTGAGCTGCCTCTCCCTGCGCACTGACACCCACAAGGCTGGAGACCACGTGGGGGGGGGCTCCGGAATCTAGGAGTCAATTCTAGTGGATTCTATGCCATGCAACACCCCTGCAGGTTCCGCTCTTCAGGACCCTCCAATATGTTGGCCCAACTGTGCCATGATCCCCAGGCTCTTCAATTTCCAGTCTGGGGTCCCAGGCTGCCAATCCTGCCCTATCCAGGGCCAGTAGAATCTCCCCTGGTGATGCAGCGTATGTAGGGTTGGGGGGGCAGGAGGGACACACACAGCACTGGGCCAGCCCAGGGGCCTTACCTTGTTTCTGATTGTTGTCGCTCTGGGTGCGGCCTCCAGACAGCCCCACGCCCTCTTTCCTGCAGTGGTCACACGTCCTAACGGGCAGCCACCAGAGACAGCTTCCACAATCATGCATGTCTTCTAGCTGCCGATCCAGGCACTGGCAGCGTAATTCCACTGGTTCTCTCAGGCACTTAGCAGGGAGATAGGTCAATTGTGCGGCCCCTATCAGGGATATCCGTGCCTCTAGTGAAGGCCCATCCTGCTGCAACAGAGCCAAGTTGGGCCACAGCAAGGCCCTGTCTTCTTCACGCCGGTTCTTAGGAGGTTGTCAGTCTCGGTCTCGCCGTTTTGCACAAAGCAGGGTGGTCCTCAGTGCAGTGGTTGCTAGCACAGACATTTTTGGCCCAGGATGGCGAAATATGTATATTGTAAGGCCAGGATTGTGAGCAGGAACTTCAATGCTATGCGGTCATCACGGTCGGCAGCTTGGCCACGTCCCCCCTTCAGTATCAATATCAAGTGAAAGTAGGGGGTGTGACTGAGCTAGCCAAGTTGGTGGATGTGAGTTCCTGAAGCTCGGTCTGCCAGCCCGCACATCGCCATCCATCCTGGCGTGGGGGGGCCACGTGGCAGCCGTTGAGGAGTGTTCATGATTGTCAGTGACGACTACCATTGACCGCCACCGCTGCTGGTTCATCGTGACCTCCGGAGGTAACGTGGCCGCTTCTGGGGGTGACGAGGCCCCTCTAAAACCCCTATGCACCCTGGCCATGTGGGCCAGACCGAATCTCCGAGTGCGGAGCCAACAGAAGCGAGGTGCCCCGCTCCTGCACAACTTGCCCACAGAAACCTTCCTCAGGGGTGACGAGCTCCAGCCCCCCTGACACGACTGCACTGCTGAGTCATCGACAAGTGCAGGACTACTGGGAACCCGGCCAAGGCCCGCAAACCCACAGGTGATACCACTGACAGATGCTCATATATGATCAAGACAAACAGTTACTTCCTACTATGTTGTAGATAAGAACAAGTTACTTACCTTTGGTAACAATGTATCTGTAAGAGACATTAGTAGTTATAGATTCCTTACCCTAGAATTACCCCCAGGCGTCAGTCTGGAACCGGAGACATTTTTTCTTAGCAGTACCCCTGTGCGTTGGTAGGTGACGTTGCCCCTGTGCGCTGATGTCAGTTCTGACACGTCTTTCCATGCCAGAGGCACAGAGCTATGCAAGACACTGACCACTGGTGCACATAACTAGGGCCCTGTAAGGGAGTCCCTATCCCTAGAAGTCAGTTCACAGAGCGGGAAGGATGGGTGGGGCGGTAAGGAATCTCTCACTACTAATGTCTCTTACAGATACATCGTTACCGAAGGTAAGTAACTTGTTCATCTGAAAGAGACCGTAGTTATAGATTCTTTACCTTAGAATAGATACCCCAGCAATGCCAACCCCGGAGGAGGGTCTGCAAACTAAGTTCACACCAGGAAGTCCTGGAGAACAGAACGGCCGAAAAAGCCATCTCCACGGCCTTGGCTGTCCAGGCAGTAATGCTTGGTGACCGTGTGTAAGGATGCCCATGTAGCTGCCTGGCAGATGTCAAGTAAGGGAACTCCGCGTCCCAAAGCAGTAGTGGCTGCCGTCGCCCTGGTAGAGTGGGCGCGCAGTCCCACTGGAGGTTCCTTTTTAGCCAAAGAATAACAGATCTTGATACATAGGACAACACATTGAGAGAGGGTACGTTTGTGCACTGCCCGACCTTTCTTAGCACCCACATAACCCATGAAGAGTTGATCGTCCACCCGGAAGTCTTTTGTGCGGTCAAGGTAGAAAGACAGAGCACACTTCGGGTACAGATGGTGGAGTCTCTCCTCCTCTTTGGAAGGGTGTGGAGGCGGGAAGAAAGTGGGCAATGTGATGGTCTGAACTATGTGGAAGGAAGTAACCACTTTGGGCAGAAAAGAGGGCCTAGTACGGAGGACCACTTTGTCCGGATGGACAGCAAGAAAGGGAGGTTTAGAAGATAAAGCCTGAAGCTCACTCACCCTGCGAGCAGAGGTGATGGCAAGCAAGAAAGCAGCCTTCAAAGTGAGGAGACGAAGAGGACAATTATGTAGTGGCTCAAAGGGAGCACACATAAGATAAGTGAGCACAAGGTTCAAGTCCCACTTGGGCATTACGAAAGGAGAAGGAGGAAAGAGATGAGTAATGCCCTTCAGGAATCTGTTAACAATCAGGGACTTGAAAAGAGAAGGCTGATCAGGAAGGCGAAGAAAGGCCGAAATGGCCCAAAGATAGCCCTTAAGAGTGCCCAGAGCAGAGCACTGCTGGGCCAAGGAAAGAATGAAGAGGAGAACCTCTGAATGAGGGGCAGAAAGGGGATCCACAGCCTTTGCTGTGCACCATGCCACAAATTTGTTCCATCTACAGGCGTAGACTGTTTTGGTGGAGGGACACCTGGCTGCCAAGATGACGTTACAGACTTCGGGAGGAAGGTCGAAAGCTCTCAACTGTTGCCACTCAATCTCCACGCAAGGAGGTGGAGTCTAGACAGGTTCGGGTGGTGGACCATCCCCTGCTTCTGCAACAGAAGATCCTCCCGAAGAGGCAGTCTGATCGGAGGATCGATGGCCAGGTACCAGACTCTTCGTGCCCAATCCGGAGCCACAAGAATTACTTGGGCCCGGTCACGTTTGATCTTCTTCAGCACTCTGGGCAGAAGTGGTACAGGTGGAAAGGCATAAAGGAGGCCGCAATTCCACTCGTGACGAAAGGCGTCGCCGAGCGAGTGCTGCCTTGGAAACTCCAACGCACAGAACTGCTGATATTGCACATTCTCTTCGGTGGTGAATAGATCTAACCAAGGCCTATCCACTGCTGAAAGAGACCTTGCACCACCTCCGAATGAAGACGCCATTCGTGATCCATCATGCACCGGCGGCTGAGCTCGTCCGCCCTGGCGTTCAGGGAACCTGCCAGGTGTTGAACCACCAGGGATATGCCCTGATGTTCCAGCCATATTCAAAGGCGAAGAGCCTCTTGACATAGGGTCCATGACCCCACCCCACCCTGTTTGTTGCAGTACCACATGACAGTGGTGTTGTCCGTGAACACCTGTACAACTCTTCCTTTGACAGAGGGAAGGAATGCCTTCAGTGCAAGACAATCGCCCAGAGCTACAGAAGGTTGATGTGGAGCCCGGACTCCGCTGGAGACCAGAGACCTCTGATCTCCGCCTCCCCCATGTGGCCGCCCCATCCCAGAAGTGACGCATCCGTCACTACTGTGAACTCTGGTTGGGGAAGGGAGAGGGAGCTGCCGCTGACCCAATCCTGGTTCGTGAGCCACCACTGCAACTGACTTGCAGTCCCCTCCGAGATCTGGACGACATCGGAAAGATTCCCCTGATGCTGCACCCACTGGAACTTCAGGTCCCATTGCAGAGCCCGCATATGCCATTTGGCATGATCTACCAGCAGGATGCAGGAGGCCATGAGACCCAGCAGCCTCAGGGTCATTCTCACCGATATCCGGGTTAGAGGTTGAAACATCGGTATCATAGCCCGAATATCCGGGACTCGCTGCTCGGTTGGATAGACCCAAAACTGTGCTGTGTCCAGAACCACTCTGATGAAAAGGAGCCTCTGAGAGGGGATCAGGTGCAACTTCGGCACACTGATAGTGAACTCCTGCAAATGCAGGAGGTCCGCCGTAGTCTGGAGGTGGGAAACGACAGCCTGGGGCGAGCCCGCCTTCAACATCCAGTCGTCGAGATAGGGGAAGACTGGAACCCCTGATCTGGGCAGATGAGCTGCGACTGCCGCCATCACTTTCGTGACCACCCAAGGGGTGCTGGTAAGGCCGAAGGGGAGCACGGTGAACTGAAAATGTTCGTGTCCTACCATGAACCGTAGGTAACGCCGATGGGCAGGCAAGACAGGGATGTGAAATTAAGTGTCCTGCAAGTCCAGCGCTACCATCCAGTCTCCAGGGTCGAGGGCAGACAAGACCTGAGCCAAAGTTAACATCTTGAACTTCTCCTTCCGGAGGAAGTGGTTGACGTCCCTGAGGTCTAAGATAGGACGCAGGCCTTTGTCCTTCTTGGGCACCAGGAAGTAGTGGGAGTAGCAACCACGAACTACTTCTGGCACAGGGACGCGTTCTATAGCTCCCTTGGCCAAGAGAGCCATAACTTCCTGGCGGAGAAGGGCCAAATGATCCTCCGACATGTGATGAAGTGTAGGTGGCATGAAGGGAAGGGTAGTCTCGAAGGGGAGGGAGTAGCCCCTTCGGACTATCTGCAAAACCCACCTGTCCAACGTGATGTTGCGCCAGTGGGTAAGGTGATGACGGATCCTGCTGCCCACTGGCAAATGGTGGCCCTGAAAGTCAGGCTAGGAAGCTTTGGAGGCTGCTGCAGAGGGGGTATTGATGGACTGGCCCGCCCGCTGGCCCCCAGACCCACGACGTTGTGTCCCACGTCCCCAGCCATGCAGAGGCTGGGTAGCTTGCACAGGCCTGGTGCTCTGGGTGGAGCGTGGTGGGGCACCCCTTCCGTAGCCCGAAAGGGGCAAAAGGCAGACTGCATGGGGTGAGAGGTGGCAGCGAGGTCCAAGGATCTGGTCGTAGCCCTAGAGTCCTTGAAACGGTCAAGCACGTTGTCCGCCTTGTCGCCAAATAGGAGACGGCCATCAAAGGGCATGTCCAAAAGGGTTGATTGAACATCCCCAGGGAAGCCAGTGGACCTCAGCCAGGCGTGCCTCAGGGCTACTGACGTTGAAATTGTTCTATCCAGTGAGTCGGCGGTATCCAGCCGATACCGGATGGCAAACTTTGCTGCGTCTCTACCCTCTGCGACAGCACGGGTGAGCATGGCCCGGGCCTCCTCCGGCCACTGCGGCAGCACTTGCGCAACCATGTCCCACACAGAGTGTGTGTAACGGCCCAAGAGACATGCGGTCTTCACCAACCGCAGTCCTAAGCTGGTGGAAGAAAACATCTTCTTCCCAAGATGGTCTAGCTTCTTGGATTCCCTGTCTGGGGGAGCAGTAGGGAACGTGCCTTTTGATGTTGAGGCTTGGACCACCAAGCTCTCAGGGGTAGGGTGTTGGGAGAGGAAAAGTGGGTCGCCTGGGGCCGGGCGGTGGCGTCATGGCAATCATCCTATCCACAGGAGCCCCGGTGCTGGGCTTGGACCAAGTGCCCAGAAGGATGTCAGTGAGGGCCTCATTAAAAGGCAGCAGGGGCTCCAAAGAGGCCGCTGCCGGCTGAAGCACCTTAGTCTGGAGATTAGTCCTGACTGCCGCCAGAGGAAGTTCAAGGCCCAAGGCTTCAGCCGCTCTACGCAACACCACACCGTAGGAGGCCCCCTTCTCCATAGCCACGGTAGGGGGAGAAAGCATACCAAGGTCCGGTGAGGTATCCAGACCACTGACCTCAATCAATGCCTCTCGCCAGTCCGGCTCCTTAAGTTGGTCTGCTAGAGGGTCACCAGACCCCTCCCAGTCCTCCTCACCCTCCTCTGGCTGCCAGTCAGGGCGGTAGGGAATGCCAGGAAAGAACAGTGGTACAAAAGTACCGGTCGGCGCCAGTACCAGCGCCGGTCGACGCCGGTCTGGCTCAGTGTCCAACTCAGGGGTGAGGCTGGGGTCTACGCCGGTTGTGCCCCTGGTGGCGATGTAAACTGGAATCTGCGCCGGGAAAGGTACCGACTGGCACGATCTGGATCTGGTGGAGTGAGCTAAAGAATGATGATGGATTAAACCCAGATCAGTTGACTGGGGGTGAGTGTTTGATTGGCTCAAACGTTCCGTCCATCATCCCCTTTTGTATCGCTTTGTTCGCCCTAAGTTGGCGGGGGTATGCCCAGACGTGGGTCCCTTGCTCACTTTGCCACTGGATTCAAGCAAGCCTGGCTGATGACGGCTGGAATGCCAGAAACCGGTCCTAGGATGCTTGTTTCCGGTCCAGGGAAGACATGGCTTGGCAGTTCGGGCTGGACTGTTCCCATGAGGCACAGGGTCAGACTGATTTGCATATGGCCATGTCTGAACTGGGGTGGTGGAGTGAGCTAAAGAATGATGATGGATTAAACCCAGATCAGTTGACTGGGGGTGAGTGTTTGATTGGCTCAAACGTTCCGTCCATCATCCCCTTTTGTATCGCTTTGTTCGCCCTAAGTTGGCGGGGGTATGCCCAGACGTGGGTCCCTTGCTCACTTTGCCACTGGATTCAAGCAAGCCTGGCTGATGACGGCTGGAATGCCAGAAACCGGTCCTAGGATGCTTGTTTCCGGTCCAGGGAAGACATGGCTTGGCAGTTCGGGCTGGACTGTTCCCATGAGGCACAGGGTCAGACTGATTTGCATATGGCCATGTCTGAACTGGGGTGGTGGAGTGAGCTAAAGAATGATGATGGATTAAACCCAGATCAGTTGACTGGGGGTGAGTGTTTGATTGGCTCAAACGTTCCGTCCATCATCCCCTTTTGTATCGCTTTGTTCGCCCTAAGTTGGCGGGGGTATGCCCAGACGTGGGTCCCTTGCTCACTTTGCCACTGGATTCAAGCAAGCCTGGCTGATGACGGCTGGAATGCCAGAAACCGGTCCTAGGATGCTTGTTTCCGGTCCAGGGAAGACATGGCTTGGCAGTTCGGGCTGGACTGTTCCCATGAGGCACAGGGTCAGACTGATTTGCATATGGCCATGTCTGAACTGGGGTGGTGGAGTGAGCTAAAGAATGATGATGGATTAAACCCAGATCAGTTGACTGGGGGTGAGTGTTTGATTGGCTCAAACGTTCCGTCCATCATCCCCTTTTGTATCGCTTTGTTCGCCCTAAGTTGGCGGGGGTATGCCCAGACGTGGGTCCCTTGCTCACTTTGCCACTGGATTCAAGCAAGCCTGGCTGATGACGGCTGGAATGCCAGAAACCGGTCCTAGGATGCTTGTTTCCGGTCCAGGGAAGACATGGCTTGGCAGTTCGGGCTGGACTGTTCCCATGAGGCACAGGGTCAGACTGATTTGCATATGGCCATGTCTGAACTGGGGTGGTGGAGTGAGCTAAAGAATGATGATGGATTAAACCCAGATCAGTTGACTGGGGGTGAGTGTTTGATTGGCTCAAACGTTCCGTCCATCATCCCCTTTTGTATCGCTTTGTTCGCCCTAAGTTGGCGGGGGTATGCCCAGACGTGGGTCCCTTGCTCACTTTGCCACTGGATTCAAGCAAGCCTGGCTGATGACGGCTGGAATGCCAGAAACCGGTCCTAGGATGCTTGTTTCCGGTCCAGGGAAGACATGGCTTGGCAGTTCGGGCTGGACTGTTCCCATGAGGCACAGGGTCAGACTGATTTGCATATGGCCATGTCTGAACTGGGGTGGTGGAGTGAGCTAAAGAATGATGATGGATTAAACCCAGATCAGTTGACTGGGGGTGAGTGTTTGATTGGCTCAAACGTTCCGTCCATCATCCCCTTTGTATCGCTTTGTTCGCCCTAAGTTGGCGGGGGTATGCCCAGACGTGGGTCCCTTGCTCACTTTGCCACTGGATTCAAGCAAGCCTGGCTGATGACGGCTGGAATGCCAGAAACCGGTCCTAGGATGCTTGTTTCCGGTCCAGGGAAGACATGGCTTGGCAGTTCGGGCTGGACTGTTCCCATGAGGCACAGGGTCAGACTGATTTGCATATGGCCATGTCTGAACTGGGGTGGTGGAGTGAGCTAAAGAATGATGATGGATTAAACCCAGATCAGTTGACTGGGGGTGAGTGTTTGATTGGCTCAAACGTTCCGTCCATCATCCCCTTTTGTATCGCTTTGTTCGCCCTAAGTTGGCGGGGGTATGCCCAGACGTGGGTCCCTTGCTCACTTTGCCACTGGATTCAAGCAAGCCTGGCTGATGACGGCTGGAATGCCAGAAACCGGTCCTAGGATGCTTGTTTCCGGTCCAGGGAAGACATGGCTTGGCAGTTCGGGCTGGACTGTTCCCATGAGGCACAGGGTCAGACTGATTTGCATATGGCCATGTCTGAACTGGGGTGGTGGAGTGAGCTAAAGAATGATGATGGATTAAACCCAGATCAGTTGACTGGGGGTGAGTGTTTGATTGGCTCAAACGTTCCGTCCATCATCCCCTTTTGTATCGCTTTGTTCGCCCTAAGTTGGCGGGGGTATGCCCAGACGTGGGTCCCTTGCTCACTTTGCCACTGGATTCAAGCAAGCCTGGCTGATGACGGCTGGAATGCCAGAAACCGGTCCTAGGATGCTTGTTTCCGGTCCAGGGAAGACATGGCTTGGCAGTTCGGGCTGGACTGTTCCCATGAGGCACAGGGTCAGACTGATTTGCATATGGCCATGTCTGAACTGGGGTGGTGGAGTGAGCTAAAGAATGATGATGGATTAAACCCAGATCAGTTGACTGGGGGTGAGTGTTTGATTGGCTCAAACGTTCCGTCCATCATCCCCTTTTGTATCGCTTTGTTCGCCCTAAGTTGGCGGGGTATGCCCAGACGTGGGTCCCTTGCTCACTTTGCCACTGGATTCAAGCAAGCCTGGCTGATGACGGCTGGAATGCCAGAAACCGGTCCTAGGATGCTTGTTTCCGGTCCAGGGAAGACATGGCTTGGCAGTTCGGGCTGGACTGTTCCCATGAGGCACAGGGTCAGACTGATTTGCATATGGCCATGTCTGAACTGGGGTGGTGGAGTGAGCTAAAGAATGATGATGGATTAAACCCAGATCAGTTGACTGGGGGTGAGTGTTTGATTGGCTCAAACGTTCCGTCCATCATCCCCTTTTGTATCGCTTTGTTCGCCCTAAGTTGGCGGGGGTATGCCCAGACGTGGGTCCCTTGCTCACTTTGCCACTGGATTCAAGCAAGCCTGGCTGATGACGGCTGGAATGCCAGAAACCGGTCCTAGGATGCTTGTTTCCGGTCCAGGGAAGACATGGCTTGGCAGTTCGGGCTGGACTGTTCCCATGAGGCACAGGGTCAGACTGATTTGCATATGGCCATGTCTGAACTGGGGTGGTGGAGTGAGCTAAAGAATGATGATGGATTAAACCCAGATCAGTTGACTGGGGGTGAGTGTTTGATTGGCTCAAACGTTCCGTCCATCATCCCCTTTTGTATCGCTACGATCTGGATCCAGGCATGGATCCTCAGGGGGCCCTTCGACGCCGAAGCTGCCGGCCTCGAAGGCTCAGGGCCCCCAGCCGAGTCCGCGGGGCCCGAAGGCGCACCGGCGGAGTCGGGCTGCCCAAAGATGCTATGCAGCGCTTCATAGAAAGCTCGAAGCTGGGCAGGGGACGCTCCGGCTCCTGGAAAGGAAGGGAAGCACGGAGTTGTCCCAGAAGCGGGCTCCGAAGGCAGAGCCGGATAGCGACGACGCTCCGGTTCCCGCGTCGCGTCGGCCGACGGATGGGGAGAAGGCGAAGAGCGATGATGCTTCTTTGCCTTCTTCTTGTGCTTCGAGTTACCGGAGGAGTCCGAAGACTTCGATGACGAGTGGTGATGGCTCCGCGACCGGTCCTGAGACCTTCCTCTCGACTGGGACCTCGAGTGGCGCGGAGCCGACTGCTGGGCTTCCAGAAGCTTTCGGGACCGCTCCTGCAAAGACTTCGGGTTCATGGCCCGACAGTCGGAGCACGACTTCGGGTCGTGGTCGCACTCAGGCACCAGAGGCACAAGAGGTGCGGATCCATGACAGACATCAGCTTGTGACAGGAGTCACAAGGCTTGAAGTCGGCCCGATGATGGGACATCCCTACGTGCACCAGGAATCGAATGACTCGAAAAAGATGTCGACAAAAGTCGAAAAAACTTTAGTCAAAAAGTGACTAAGGGGCACGCTCTCTCCGGTTCTGTGCTGGCTGTCGCAGAAAAAGAAAGAACTGACATCAGCGTGCAGGGGCGGCATCTAAGTAGACACCGCGACGTCATCCCGGCGACCACGATGACGAACGCGGAGTCGACCGACGTCACCTACCGACGCGCAGGGGTACTGCTAAGAAAACATTTCTCCGGATCCAGTCTGACACCTGGGGGTAATTCTAAGGTAAGGAATCTATAACTACGGTCTCTTTCAGATAGGCTCTTGCTGTCTTTCATTCATGCCAATGTTATTTTGAATTTCTGTATCTGCGTTTCTTCCCTTATTCATGATCTCCTGCGCACTTCGCGGCCAGGGGCTAAGCACACTACACCACACCTCTACCCTTCCTCCTTGGCTCCCGAGGCAATGGCCTGGTTTTCCCCTCTCGTGGAGGGATGGTGGGGCTCCACAATGCGAATCACCCCCCCACCTAGATCATTTACACTCTTACCTCTCGACCTCTACGTGTGCGCTATATCCCCCAGGAGTCACGACAACTTCCGCAGGCTCCCATACTTTCTTTAATAGGGCACATACAGCTTGGCATCCCATCACAACGGCTGCACTACCCCCCACACTTTGAGTTACAAACATGATAATGTTTGGGCGTACTGTAGTTGCGATAGCCCCCCCGTACATATGATTCTCCCCCTTACCCTACCCCAGCACTGAATGCAGAGAGCGTCGAATTCCCAGTACCAACCACACTTAAACACCAAGAATGGGACACGGTAGGGATACACGAAGAGAGGACCCTCCCGTTGACCCCCACAACTCATAGCCACCATGCAGTCTTCTCCTGACACTCTTCGCCTACTCACACTGAACGTGAGAGGCATGCACACTGCCAGGAGGAGGTATGAGATATACTCCTATATCAAACGGCAGCATGCACGAGTTGTACTCATACAGGAGACCCACACAACAAAAACAGAAGTGGCCCACCAACATAAATGCTGGAGGGGACTCCTTTATGCCACTACTTATTCAGCGTAACCAAGTGGATCCCTCCACGTGTTGCTCTAATTTCTCTCTTATTTTGGATATTGTGAATAGAATGAATCCCGCTGTGCCCTCCCTTGGAAAAGCCCTCGCCCCCCTCTATTCCCCAGTTACTAAGTTCAACCCATTGCTTTGACAGGCTAACAATGGCATACATAACTATGAGAGTACTTCATCTAAGTATGTTCTTTCTTTCACATTCTCCTTGCATGCCAAACCTACATATTATGTACTTCTTGACATGTGAATCATCAAGTCTGTATGAAAAAGTGCATAAGTGTCTTATCTAACTGACAACAGCATCTACTTTCTGTTTATTGTCTGTCTTTAAAACCAATAAAACAGATTAAAAAAATAAAGTTATCTATAGTAATAAAAATAAAAAAAATAAAGTGAAAGTGAAGACGATGGTTGTGCAATGTCGATGCTTACCTCAGAAAACTGTGCACATGTTGGTCTGGTTGCTTGTGAAGAAAAATACAAGTCAAAGAAAAGTCGACATGAAAGAGCACCAAAGTAATTCAAACACTGTCCGAAGTTTACACTAGAAGTAAACAGTTGCTCGATACCTTTTAACAGTGGTGCGTCGATAAACATAATGCTGGGGGAGAAATACAATTAACAATCTCCATTGCCACGACCTACGACATCGAAAACTAAAGTGTATACATGGGCTGCATCAATGCCGGTAAAAAGTCAACGGTCATTTGAAGCAACGATGAAACACAAGAAGACAAACGTACAAGCATCCATTCTTAAGGTATGGCATCAAGCACTTGTTTACTCCGTTTCAGCAAAGATGCTAATATGGGACTGATATCAGTGAACTAGAACATGAATGCTCATCATGAAATAGTAAGTCAGTTCCCTTCGTTTTTTCATGGCTTAGGAAAACTCAAGACTATGAAAGTACAATTACATATTAATGAGGACATCCATTGTATTGCTCAAAGACACAGACAAACTGCATTTCATTTACAGGAAGCTGTTGAAAAAAACTTGAACCAATTCTCAAACATTATATCATTGAACGATCCACGGGTCCAGCGCCCTGGGTTTTTCTCATAGTGGTAGTGCCGAAAAAGGACAGTGAAGGAGCTGTATGCATCTGCATTGATATGTGTCAAGCGAACAAGGCAATTAAACGAGAACGATATCCATGTCTGCACATTGCCGACGTGATAACACAACTGAAGGGTGCAAAGGTCTTCTCTCACCTTGATTTGAATAAAGGATATCATCAGTTGAAACTCGAAGAGAGCTGCAGGTACATTATAACCTTTTCTACACATATTGGTTTGTTCTGATACTAAAGACTAACTGTTTGTGTGTCATCAGCTGAAGCTGGTTCAAGATGTCATTCGAAGTATCATACGGCCTGTCATAAACACAGAGAAAACAGAGGTGATCCTTTTTTCGGAAACAATACATTGTTCTGGGATGATTCATGGTAGCCTGTTAATCTGAGCCCGCTCCCATCCCCGGTCTGGAAGGTGAAAAATTTGGGGGTAGTATTTTATGAGCAGCTGGGTTTTTCTGAACAGATTAACCATATAAAGTCTTCCTGTTACTGCTTAATCAAGATGTTAAAAAAAGTCTTTCCTTTCATCTCCTTTGACATGTATAAAATAGTGGTAGTGGCACTTGTCTTATCTAAAATAGATTATTGTAATGCACTCTACCTGGGAATTAACAAACCTCTTCAATCTAAGCTTCAGTCACTACAAAATGCAGCTGCCTGTTTGCTTTTGAAAGTCCCCAAGTTTAGTTCCATCACTAAGGAGATCTGTGACCGTCGCTGGCTGCCCGTCTCTGAAAGGGTCACAGTTAAGGCTCTCTGCATGGTGCATAAAGCCTTGCATGGCATTGGCCCTCTTTATTTCTAAAAGACCTTTAAGTGGTATCTCCCTTCTCGTGAGTTAAGATCATCCTCAACCAAACTGGTGGCCAATCCCTGAATAAAGAAGACCGTATGGGGAGGCAGAAGCTTCTCATTTTTAGATTGTAAACTGTGGAATTCTTTGCCCCTGTCTAAGAGATCTCAAAGAAATCTTGTCCCTTTCAGGAACTCATTAAAGACGTGGTTTGTCTCCCCTTTATAGCAGGCTTTTGTTCCCTCAGTCAATCTGGAGGTGCAAGAGCCAAGACACTTTGGTATTCACGTGCTGTAGAAATCTGTTACTTACTTACTTACTAACTATGAACGCGTTTAATTATAGTGATGACATATTGGTTTTCGGAGCTACACCAAAAATCAATCACACAGAACAAAAGAAGCAAGATAGAGCTCTCATGCCAGTGTGTCATTTACTTGCAGATGAAGGTTGACTTTGAATGCTGAAAAATGTGAATTCCATTAGACAAAGCTAAAATTATTTGGCCATATCTTTCCTGATGGGGGTATGACACCGATCCAGCTAAAATGTAAGCATTGTCAACTGCCAGTCTCCCATAATATGTTTCCATGTTACATTCATTCCTTGACATGGCCAGCTACTGTTCTAGATACATACAAGACTTTGCCACCGGAAGTGCTCCGTTGAGAGACTTTACAAAAAATTATGTTTCGTTTCATTGGCCCCATGAATGAGAGCAAAGTTTCAAAAGAATCAAAAAAGCTATCGGGAACGCTACTGAAATGGCATACTTTGATCCAAAGCTTCATACAGAGGTTATTGTTGACGCTAGCCCAGTCGGGGTAGGCGTAATGCTTGCACAGCAGACACCCGACATATTGTGGCCTATGCAAGCAGAAGTTTGTCCCAAACTGATCATGCTTATTCACAACCTAAGAAAGAAAGTTTAGCAGTGGTGTAGGCTTGTGAACATTTCGACATATTCTTATATGGAAAGCCTTTCCCTCTTGTGATGGATCATCAAGCCTTATTGACCGTCTTTGGCAATCCAAAGGCCAAGATGCCTCCTTGCATTGTACGTTGGGGTCTACGATTACAAGAATACAACTACACAATCATGCACCATCCAGGGAAAGATCAAACCTCTGCTGACTACTTCTCACGATTGCCTCTACAGTGCCATAGTGCCCCTTCCAAGATGGCTGAAGCCTACATAGATTTCATCGTGAAATCAAGCCCACCAGCTGCCATTTCGTTGGAGCAAATGGTCACTGCCACAAGTCAAGATAGTGACATGTTAAAACTAAAAGACATTATTACACATCAGTCTTGGAACCAGCGCACTCAACCTCTTACCAGTGACAGTGAATACCAGAAGTTTAAAAATGTCAAAGATGATCTGTCCATTACTCTAGAAGGCGTTATCCTGAGAGGTTTGAAAATGGTTATTCCGGAGAGTCTGTGACAACAGATAATTGAACTGGCCCCTGAAAGACATTGTGGCATCGTTGCCACCAAACGAGCTCTACGAGACAGAGTCTGGTTTCCTCATCTCGATGAGAGAGTTTAAAGAGAATTGAAGGCCTGCCATCTATGCAATTGCCTTTCACCATGAATCACTCAACACACCTTAAAAATGTCAGAGTTGCAAACTCTTAAAATCTGACAATGGCCCCCCTTTCAACAGTTGAGAATTCAGAGACTTTCTCGGTCATCTTAATGTGAAGGATCAGAAGAGCACACCACTTTGGCCACAGGCCAACGGCGTTGTCGAACATTTCATGAGTACTCTCAAGAAAGCTGTTCAGAGTGCTGTATTGGAAAAGCTCGACCATAAAACTGTCTTGAATTCTATTCCTCATGCTTACCGTTCAACCCCTCACTCGACCACAGATGAAAGGTATGCAAAACTTGACGCTCAAGAGAGGCATGAACCGAAGTTAACTCAATGGACCAACAGAAGATCAAGAACTGAGGAAGAATTCCGTATGAGGGACTTGGATCATAAAGGAAAAATTAAGGCCTTTGCAGACAAGCGTCGGCATGCAAAAGACGTTACTTTTACTAGGGGAGCTCGAGTACTTGTTCGTCAGTCTAGAAAATGAAAATATGATGCTCCCTTTGATCCTGAACCATTTCATGTTGTGAGAAGCAAAGGACCCATAGTGACTGCCCAACGTCCCGGGAAGTCCATTACGAGAGATTACTCGCATTTCCGACATGTGGCTCATCACTGGTCAGGCACTGACGTCAATGTAGAGACTGGGTCTGAAAGGACAATTTTAGAAACCACTGACTGCTGTTGCTCCTACATCGCCAGTGCAGATCATGGCCACTTCGAATACCTGTCCCCAGTTTCTGAAGACACGGTCGAGACATGTGATCGTAGCATCACCAAGACTCATCGAAGAGCTAAAATTGCATATATTTGTAAGAAAATATCTTTTTTATTTAAAAGAGGGGGGGTTTAGTGTTGTGTGAGTTAGCAATGACAGAACCCTTTTGGCTCCTGATAGACTCCGGAGAACTGTGATGTAAGTGTTCGAGCATAGTGAAGAGAATGCAGGTTTAGAATGTTAAGTTCACCGTTACACGCAGATGAATAAAGACGTGCTATACTAAGCTTCGTATGTGGTGTAGTAGTCATAGCGGGTACCCAGGCTGGGGAGGATGCTACACCCCACCTACTAATAATACACTTTCCTACAGAAAGCAAGATCAATTTACACTGATGCTAACTGGAAATATTAGTGGGATGAGATAATGGGATGCGCAAAGGGATCCTGTTGCTTTATGCAGGAGGAGGCAAATATCTGGCAGTAGAGGCACACCATGCTGTGCTGCCTCCTACCTCCTTCATCACACCTGCATCATTCAATTTGAAGATTGGATTCCACTTTATTCATTGTGCACAGAGGGCACATGTTGATGCTGCACCCAGGCTACTCTACATAACAAGACTACTGGCACACTTTTAGAGTTCTCCTTCAGCCATTGTACTTGACAGGTTGCAGCCTTTTGGATGGTCCATCCTTTCTCGCCAGAACCAGGAATGGCTGAGGAATGACCATAATTAAGCAAGGGGGAAGGAGTGAAAGGGAAGCCACTCAGAAACATGTGCTTGGCAAATAAAATAAACAAGAGTGGGAAGGACCAGGCATGTCACTCCTGAGTAGAGCATGGGTAAGTTGGGACCGGTTCAGAAAGGAAGAGGCCTCAACCAATGCATATAGCTTTGGACAAAATTGAGGAACTGAACTGACGTGGTGAATGGCTGATCTCATTTGAGCACTAGATGTCGTCTTCCACTGTGATTCATCCTGATCGTGACACATGAGACAAAAAGCCAAGATATAGAAACCTGTTACAATGATGACTCTTGAGTAGGAACAACACCATTTTCATGTTCAGGTTTTGCAAAGATGGATGCATTAATTATGTGTGGTCCTGCTCTTTTTCATCACGAGTCTTCAAAGGGATAGGCAATATTTTTGCTAAAAAAGAACTTGATTGTGGGGGCCTTGCGAATCTTGATGGGAGAAGATGTAAAGTGATGGAAATGGGAGAAATACATTAGAGCAACTAAAACCAAGGCTGGAATAAAAGTATAGGACTAATACAATGTAAAAAAATAAAGAGAAAAGAACCCTGGAGGGGAACACAAAAGTTTGAAACGTGTAGAAAGGGAATAGAAGTGGATTAAAATGTGGAGCTATGGTGGAGGTTATGGGGGGTCTGGGAGAAGAAATAGGAAGGAGGATGGTAAGAGGACTCTAAAAAGTGTGGAGTTGAGGGGCATTCCTTTGAAAACAGGAATGGACCTAAAGATCTATGTGACCCCGGAGAAAAGGCAGCCACAGAGAACAAAATTATTAAATCATGGAATTCATCAGTATGGTTTTGTCAACCTTGACAATTTAAACACTGCAACAAACTGGATTGACTAATATCTTTTTGTCAGGATGTATTTAGCAATGGGTATTTTTCATCTGCTTCATATAGATTCTCTCTCTTTCTGCCCCATACAAGTTGTTGGACTTTTATCATCCAAAGGGACATTTTTTGATTCAACTGAATATCCAAGTCAAGAGCTTTAGCCCCCAGACCCTCTATTAGTTCTTCAGAGGTTATGCTTATACATAAAACTGTTCAATATTTGCAACTTTAGCTCAGCATTTGAGAAGTGCTCTTTTAAATTATCAATACTGGTAATCCTTTTGCTACAGTTTAGCACTGCTGACAACATACCTTTGTTCCCTTGGTTTTCCGCATAGACACTATCTACCTTACTCCCATGGCAAATGGTTTTGGTATAAATCTGTACAACAGTGGACTCACATTTTCTTGTCCAGTTTTCATATGCATCATAGAGACATAAAGCACTGTCACACAAGAATGGGTTTAGTGCAAGCATTTTGGTCTGTGGATCAAGGAAAATCTTTCATGGGATTTTCCCTCTGGCAAAGATATCACACATATGCACAGCTGCTGGCTGGATGCCCTACTTGCGAGATTTTTTGACAAACCTCACCTGGCACAGCAAGGTGTTTCATAATTATGCACAACCGTGGTTTTCTGGAAAGCCAGGTAGATCCAGATTTACTCGAGGAATAGCATGATTAATCACACCACACCTGGCAAACTCATTTCCTTGTGGCTCACACATTTTAAGGTAAAATTTTGACTAACTATGGGCAGGGTCACCTCTTCCCTCCCTGCAATTGCATAGCCAGAAGTGTATTGAATCTGCTGTGAGGTGGTGTCATGTGTTTCCTGCATGGCCCATTTTAGTTTTTCCCTTTGTGAGCCAAATTATACATGTTGCAGGCCGCCATTACTTTTGTACAAGTTATTATGTAAACACGCCTGCTTTTGTGCCACATTGTACGTTCACTCGACCCTGCATATGTTTTCATGTTCTGTTCTTCTCCTGGGATTTAATCTGAACACCATAGACAAGGTCAAACAACAATGCCCCTTGTTATTTTCTCTGGTCAGGAACTAGCGCCTAGATATAACACAAGAATACAGCTTCTATTTGTGAGCACATGTCTCGTCATATAACTGAGCTAAGGAGTTTAAGTACACACACTTAGCAAGCGTTTTAAAACAAGATTGCTACATCAGCTGGAATGTAGAATGTCTATCTGTGTATTCTAAGGTACAGGGTCCAACACGAATACCAGAGATCTTTGCTATATAATCATTTAGCTTCAGTGGGGGGAGGGAGGTTTAGGCTAATCTGTCTTATAACATGACAGGGCTTTTTATAGTATATGGTTCATTAGCCATGCTAACGGTATTTTTGATATGCAATTGTTTCTAACTGTGGCAAGAATTCTGCATTTTAGAGCATGATAGTGTAAATAAATATTCTAAATTTTCTTCGTGTCTCTTGGTTATCCTATTGTGGACGAGTACGAGTGAGTGAGCGAAAGGGTGAGTCCTCTTACCTCGATCCCGGAGAGGACTGAGAGTGTTGTATTCTGGGGTGCCAATTCACTTGTTTCTCTGGTGGGTTAGGAGAGCAAGTGAGGCCCTATAGCTAGTCGGACTCAGGCTCATAGATACTAAGGTGGTATGGTGACTCAGTCCCTACAAGCCAATGTTCTATGTTCCCAAGCATAGTTCTGTTCCTGAGCAGAATCCCTGCAACAGTGGTACCCAATTAAAGAGTGAAGCCACGCTCTTTAATTGGGTACCACTCACAACAGATGCCTGCCAGCAGGAGTCATGTAATTGTAATTACTTCCCTCCCATCTATGACTTTCGCCATGCATGAAATTCCTGACTAGAAAGTGTTAGACTTACCGTTAATAGCAGTCACCCAAAAATCTATGAGCTGGTTCTGTTACCCTTCTGGTGTGGCAAACCAAGATCCCATTTGATGCTCAAGACTAAAGCAAAGGGTTTGTAGCCCTTTGTGATACACACTCAAAGGAATCAACATGTCCAAAAACTTATTTTTCCACATGAGGACAGGTGCTAATGCAGAGAATCTTAGGCTTGCAGAGGTTTGATAAGGCGTAGTGCCTGGCCATCTAGCTCTGGGATCCCCTTCGTTCAGCCGTGGCTGCAGGTTGTGACCAGACTCGCCACATGGGCAGTGCTGAGGTAAATGTAACGTAAAAGAACGCATAAAAAACCAACATATGAATGAGGCAGATAATGGTGATGGTAGTTACTCAGTTCCATATTTTCCATCCCCCTTCCTTCTAGTTCTGATACTGGATTGAGCCAGGAAAAGGGGATGGCGTTCTTGCCCAAAACAAAGGAGGAAGCAGCTATGTCTAAATTCACCACTTCCTTCTAAGCATTACATAGAGGTGTCCAGCCCCCTTACTACCAGACACTATGCTTGACCAGGCAGAGAGAAAGGTATGAGCTGCTGACCTTTCAATTAGCAAAACAGGATGGGGCAAGAAGTAGCCTGTACGCTGCAAATTTATCACATAACAGTCAGGTCTCTTCCCACCCCCCTCACCTCACGGAACATCAGGCCTCCTGAGCAGATGAGGGGAGGGATTAGACCAACAGTACGATGGGTTAAGAAGGACATAGACAACTGATTTGGAATGGGTAAAACAGATCAGAATGTTTTCCTTCAATGTAAGTTACTTTTTTTGTTATATCACTGCGAAAATAAATCAGGCAATTTTTTTCTAAAAAAAATATTCATGCAATGTAGACATCTGCGATTTTCAACTCATAGAAATGTGTGGACACGGGGTTACTTTGCCACCGGAGTGGATGCCTTTACCTAGGCTGAGTTGGCGGGCTCCTCCAGGGTCTGAGGACAACCTTTTGTGTTACACCATTCATGCCTGCCTGGAAAATGTACATCGAAATGACCACCTTGAACCTGGCTAACCTTCTGAGGTACATTGACCGATGCTCTGCAGCAGACGGACCAATGGTCCTGTGGCAGATGGTCCATCAGTCATAGGCATCCGGCAACAGAATCAGGTGAGGCTGCGCACCTAGAAATGTCTAAAGTGCTTACCAATTTTCAGAGCTTTCACACTGCCACACTGTTAATGAGGTCCAAAATGATTACACAAAGTATTCTCTGAAGTAAAATCACCCAGAAACGTAGGTGTTACCTGCACAAGGGTTTTGGAGTTGGTCCATCTCCTGTGGGATTGCACTCTTGAAAGATGTAGTTGCAGAGTAGAGACTCCGCTGCTGGGCGGCAGGAGGAACTCACTGATTTCAGCTCTGTCCAAGCAGACTGGGCTAGCAGCTCCTGGGTCTCCTCGGGGTCAGCATTGGAAGAGTTAAAGAAGACAAGTGTGTCGCTCATTAAGACAGAGTTGCATACGTCCCCTCTGTAAGTGCTGCAGTATCCGGCCTCTCCTTTGTACAACCTGTTGGAAAAAATCTATTGTTACCTTGAATCTCTATGGTTAGTCAAGACATCATCTATACAGTGAATACCACATACTGAAAGGAATACCATTAAAATCCAAAGGATGTGATTAGAAAATTTAAGATGATGGGGATACACTCTCTGAGGTGCACTCCAACACTATCCCTTGTTGGTTGTGGTGACAGACATTACCACCCGCTTCCAAGGGGTTCCCATATGCCAAAGCTTGCAATAGTTACCCAACATGCATCATTCAACCAAAAGTTAAACTTACGATGTTATGCTTATTAAGTACAGTGTTTGCCTGCTGTGTGAGCCGGTAATGTTGGAAAGCGGTTCCAGAGATTTAAATTGTTCAAGGGATTTAGAAGCCATATGAATTGTACACGCTCTAGTCAGATATTTCTTTAATTGTATCAAACTGGTATTCCTATGTTGGGCAAATGATGATTTGCCCGTACATTATTCACCACGTATCCAGTGAACACTTTTTTTTGCAATGACCCCAAAACAGGCCCTATCAGAAAGGGTTATTTATAAAGGTAATTTTCAGATGAGTGAAGACAGTGCCAGTTAAGTCAGGTGTCTTTTTTTTTTTTTTGTTGCTTTGGGTAGAAGATGAAACTTGATCAGAAATAATGCTTGATGTAAAAGAAAAAAAAACTGGATTATGAAAAAATCAACTGCTAGCCCATCAAATGATATTTCATTAGTCTAGTCTAACATTCTGCTGATCTCACTCAGTGAATAGTTGTAGAAGCAGTGAGAACTATCATACATACCATAGAAAGGCAGAAGTTGGTCCCACTGATTGGTTTGGATGAAGAATACGAGGTCTGATTTAAAATGTACGCACAGGTTCTTAACTTTTTTCAAAACTGGCTATTATCCAGGTTTGTAGGTCAACAAAATGGTGCCATCATAACCCATGTGCCTCCCGGACCATATCTTTTGTTTTGGAGCCATTAAGACATAAGTAGCTTTCCCGGATCCAGGTGAAATGGTGTGCACCCTGAATTTTGACCCAAGAATATCTATGGGACACAGCATTGAGGTCAAAATAACAAAAAAAAGTATTGATGGGTAACTAAGTCTAGATTTTCTATACCTATCTCCACATATATGTATCTGCGTTGTACATATATCTTCAATGTACGTAGATGTGGAGTTAGAAACAGTTCATTAATTCTTCCCTATGTGCATCCCCTTTTTGATACTTTGTCCCTCGATATTCTGTCCTTTACATTCTTCTATCATGATATTCTGGCAGTCAATATTCAGTAATGAAATCAGTGGTTAGTCTGTCTCCTTTATTTGCTCTCTAAACATTCTAAAATGCATCATCTGGCATTCAAATGTATGCCACAACAGACAGATTATTAACTTCTGCTAGAGTAGACATAGCATATTAATGTTGAGCATTAATATTGCAGGACGACTTAGAAATCCCAGTTTTGATCTGCAGACTATGAATTTTGAGGAGTGATTCGATGCACTCTGCGGCAGTGCATCGGATCTCCATCCATCTTTGAACACATCCAGCTACAGCTGCGTGTGCAGTGGAAGCATTAAGTGCAGGTAATGTCTCTCGTACCCAGGCTGCAAGTGTGACAGCTCCAAGACAAATAATGCATCAGTACTCAGTGGAGTCTAAAGTTTCTTTTTAAAAGTAGATACATTTAGAGACTAATAAAAGCATTGGGACTTTTGAACTATTATCCACATAATCAAGTCCACTTCAGTCTCAGCGTGTGCATGACGGTCGGTCTTTTTTAGACCATACCCAATTCAACAACAGAGGACGTAACTGCCTGTTTGTTTTATTTGTCTCTTCTCTGTCTATCTGCCTTTCAATATGTTGCTATACTAGGCTATAAATCACGTTTGTATGTAGTACAAATGCTATTCTCCTCATACCCAGCATGCATCACGACAACTGAAGGAAAGAACGCAAGGTGTGCTTACCTCCATTCTACAGGAAAGGAGCAGAGACCAGCCACGCCGAGGGACCAAGCACAGTGGAAAAAGAAAAACAACATTGAAGAATTAATATCCATGGGCCACGTCCGCACGTTCCTAACTTCTTTTCTGTGATAAACCCGCTGCCCTTGTACAAAATACACCCGCCGTTTGAGAGTGGACTGAGATCACTGAAAGACGCCTCGCGCCGGCCACCCGGAAGCAGGTGCGTTTGGTGACACTCTGGAATGGTGAAGTCAGAGGGGGGCTGCATTCGTAATGGCTGCAGCTCCTCTGACCGCAGCGGTGTGAGGAGAGGTCAAGCTTTACATGTCACACGGGTCAACACAGGGGGGCTTTGAACATAATGTTCTACATAGGAGAGAGCTGCAAGGCTCGCTTGCCTTTTCAGACTTTGTTTTTGTTTTGGAGCCAGGGAGCTGGAATCCACGAATTCCCTGCGTAAGAGAAAGTCTAATGGCTAAAATAAATGTGGATGGATTTCAGCAGGTGATTTGTTCTTGCCCACGGTGGAATGTTAGTAATTCAGTAAAAATGCCAAGGGAGCATTAGCAGCAGGGAACAGTGACATGCCCCCACTGCCACCCAGCTATATGTTGAAGCTCCTATAAGGGAATACACTTCTTCAAAGATGTTTTTTCTCCATGTAAAGGTGTATGCCCTGCCGGCTTTTGAATTTCTGATGACAGCGGGGGGGAGGGGGTCTTAGTTTTCATGTGTGGCCTAAAGTGTTTAGAAAGTAGCAACTATTCCTGATAACAATATGCATTCTACGTGCCCTAATAAAGATTCATCAAATACAAACTTGTATACAAATATCGATGTAACAGTTGACATATCGTATTACTTTTTTTTACACCTACCTCATTTTACCTGTTTTTTTTTTAAACTAAAAATCAATTGCAAACTCAGTCACGCAGTGAAATGCATAAAATGTTCTCTCTGCTTCTCCCTGCAAACAGACTGTAAACTTTTCTATTGTACTGCACAGTAGAGTGACAGCAACCGCAACAAAAGTAAATAAGCGTTGGCAAAGCCAATAGGTCTGGCTTGTATTTTGAGTCCTGGCTAAAATATTAAGAAAGAGTACGACAGTGGAAAAAAATTAAATTTTCCTTCTGCATACAATTCATCTCTAAGAGAAGGCATGTAACTTGTGATGAATCAGACTACCTCATGCATTGCATTGAAAGTATTCCACAAGAGGCAGTATATTACAGTTACTTACCTTTGGTAACACTGTTCAAGGTGGATACTCTATCTAAACACAGATTCCTCACTTTGTGACTCTACCCTGGCACCAGAATGGGTCCAGAAACTCCTGAAATAGCTCCAGCTCGCTGACAGTGGGCACAATTGACCTTAGTTGTGACTCAATCCTGCCTCCAGACATGACAACACGGAGCTGCAAAAAGATATAACCCTTGCACAATGACATCAATTAAATTATTAGATATTCCACACCCAAGAACTAGGAGTGTTGCTGATGGAATTGATCTTTCACTGGCAGAGTGTTGCTGCTAACTTGCTAACTTTAGGGGCGTAGCTTCAGGGGGTGTTTGGGGTGTTACACCCCCCTAATAAATGTATTTTCTGATAAATAGTTGGGTACAGGTGCTTTCAGTTGGGTATTTTGAAATGTCAGTCGGATTTCACCAGGGATGTTTACATACACACAGACAAAAATGCACACACACACTCTCCCTCTGTTTTGAAAGTCCTCAAAATAGTGGTTATTTTACAAAATGTTGTATTTTCTCTCTTAGTACTCCTACCAATCCGCATTCCTCTCCCTTTCTTTTGCCCCTTAGGCCCCTCTCATGCACCCTGCTTGTCGTGTAATGTATTGATACATTGTATGCCAGCCTGATTCTTGGAAAATCGGAAGCTCACACCCCCTCAATCTTACTGAACAAGCTACGCCCTTGACCTTATTGACACTCCAAAGGCCACTCCAATGAACAAGGGATGCAGGTGGGCAATGAGGAGTCTGTGGGTATATAAAGTATACACCAGAAAAAATATTAGCAAAATAATTTATTCTTGTCATCGATATTTCTAACCACAGATTCCTCAGCCTGTGAATTGATACCAAAGCAATGCCCCTCGAAGGTGGTGGATCTAGGGAGTGGATTTTGCACCAGGAAGTCCTGCGGGACTAAGTAGGCAATTTTGCCCTTTCTGTGGAATTGTTAATTAATGTAGTAGTGTCTGGTGAAAGTATGAACAGATACTCAGGGAGCTGCCTGGCAGAAGTCCAGTACTAGAAAACCCTGAGCTAAAGCAGTAGTTACAGTATTTACTTTAATGGAATGAGCCCATAAGCCCTTTAGAGGATCCTGTTTGGCTAGGGAGCAATCGACTGGGACAAGGTCAACTTTCTTTCTTCACTCTAGTTAACCCATTAAACAGATGATCGTTCACTAGGTACTCCTTATTGCCGTCAGTGTAGAAACATAGGGCATGCCGTGGTTCCAGTCAATGTAGCTTCTTCTCCTCTTTAGCTATATGTGGAGGAGAAAAGAACATGGGGACTGGCCCACATGGCATGGTGACACCACTTTCAGGAGAAAGGATGACTATGTCCTAATCACCTGTTTGTATACTACCTTTTTTCTTGACAGAGGCTGAATTGACAAGGTATCTAACTCACTGGCGCAACACAGAGAAGCGAAGGCAATAAGAAAAACAGTCTTCAGAGTCACGAGCCTCAGAGTGCAATTATGAGGACTCTCTAAAGGAGAACCCATCAATAACATTGCAAGCAAATTGAGGTATTGCTGCAGGATAATGAAAGAGGCAGGGGAAACATAAGTGAAAGCCCTGTTAGAAAAAGCATCGCAACTGGCAATTTGACTAACGAGGGCTGATCAAGTAAATGAATGAAGGCCAAAAGGTCCAACAAGTAACCCTCAACAGTGCCCACAGCACAACCTTGTCAGGCCAAAGATATCACAAACAAAAGATCTATCTAACCCATAAACGTTCAAACTACTTCTCTTTATTCAGTCCACTGGTTCAAGTTTGTTGCCTGATTTGGTGGAAGGGCATTGAGCAGCCAAAATTATATCAACCACTTCAGGTGGCAGATCAAAGCCTCTTGGTTGATTCAGCTGAGTTATCCGTGCATGAAGGGGCAGATTGTGGAGGTTGGGGTACAGCCCCCAAACTTGCTTCCTTCCTGAAGGGGAAGCCAAAGTAGAGGCCAATTGCTCAAGGTCAGCAGTTCAGTGTGACGCACGCCCTCCTCACCCACTGGGGCCACCAGAAGCTCTACTTTGTCTATTTGATACTCCTCAGTTTTCTATCACAGAACTGAATATGTCTTACAATGTTGGGGAAGTCCAGGCGTGGCATATGAATTTACAGGATTAACTAAAATTAAGGAAGCAGTCTATCATCTTAATTAGTGACTTATGGTCCTATTAATTTGAATAATTCTGTTTATTGAGTGTAGTGATTTGGACTATTGTGGCTTTATATAGATCTGTTAATGACTATTTTACAATAGAAGATGTGGGCATCTAGTTGTGCTAGGTGCTGGTAATTTTTAATATATGTTATTGCAGGATAAACTGCTATGAGGTACACAATTGTTAAATTCAAATTTCATTCTATAGTTTATTCACATGTGATAAGGCTGAAGAGGTTGCATTTTAAAATCTTTTTATTGAGTTTGAGTTTTCAGATGAAATACAGAAGAAAAAGAAACAAAATTAAACCATTAAACAAAACAGGCCACGAGAGCAGGTGGAAAAAATTGACATAGTTTACCATCCATGCACTCTGGATCAGTTGGCCATAGAAACTGATTTATTGGCACATCTATAATACCAATAGTAGCGAACTCCAACCGTTCCTGCATTGGCATTGACAAATTTCACCCATCAGGCCCATCCTGTCACATCGCATTAAGCGTTCAGTCAACATCCACAGTCCCCAAAGGCTCTGTGCCGGACAGGGCGTGTTAATGTTGAAGTTGTCATATGAATAAATAGTTATGGAGCTATTACTCGTTTAGAAAAGGAATGACGCAAAACTGATTTTCATCTTTTACTCTGTATATGCCTTTAGGAATTCTATTTTGGTTTTCAGCATACAAGTTACATTAGCACATTAATGTTTATGTTTATATCACTGTTCTATTTATATTTTGTTTACTATTGTATATTAATATATATCTATATGCTCATAGATGCCCAAATATTGATGATGTGTAACATCTATGCCACCATTAACACCACTACGTTCTGAAGAATGGGTCTCATTACAAGCTCTCCAGTCCATTCAAATGTGCACCTGAAATGTAAGATACATTGGTGTCAATTGGGAAGCTAGATTATAAACGTGGCAGGGAACTTGGAAGCTTTTAACTTTTGTATATTTTGCTGGAGGAGTTTAGAGTTATGGAACTGACATTTTTTTCACAAAAATTGCATCATTAAATGATGAGCATGTATGAATGATATTTACTGTTTTCCTTCCACGTGAGCTGCAAATTATTTATTATAGGAGTTGAGTGGTTACACGTGGTTTTTGTCAGTCTCTAAGTATGAGGTCGCTTTTGGTGAATGTGTAACTATGTACATAAGGGAAGCCTGACATCCCCTGAGAATCTAGCGAAGCGCCAGCAGGCGCGAAGTCTAACGATGATGCTGCTGCCCATAACACGAGAATCAGATTCCTTAGTGCCCAGTCCAGAACTTAAAACATATTTTGCAGCATCTTGACAATCATTCACTGACTGAGCGAAGGCATGGCACATGTCTTTTGGCAAGGTCGGCAACACTTCATGCGCAATGCCTTAATGGGCATGAACATCACAACCCAGGTAACAAACTACATTCAGAGAGTGTAATGCCAAACTGGTGGGAGAAAAGACTTTCTTGTCTATAAGTCAATCTTTTAGGTTCTACATCCGCTGGAAAAAGAAAAAGCAATTCAGGTTTTATATGCTCATGGAGATCTGCACTACAAGGCTCTACGGGGTTGGCTGTTGTGTCAAAAATTTTGGATCACCTGATGCTGGCCTGGGATGCCTTGCAATGCCACAACTCACAGGTCAAAAAACGGCTTAGATTATGCAGCAAGGCCTGAGACAGCCAGGGCATCATTGAAAGGTAATACGGTCTCAGAGGTTGATTGCCCAGGTTGTAAAATTTCTGTGAGGTCACCAGAGTGCATGAGGCACCAATCTGCATGCTGATGTCAGTGCCTGCTATTTTTTTCCATGCCCCATCGAGGGATGTGGAGAAGAACCGAGTCAAACAGTGACAAATACAGCACATGCCATGCTCGTGTACCTTGGGATCTTATTAATAATAGCACTAACTCATCGGGGAGAAAGGAGTGTGAGGATTCGACGGGAAGATTATGTATCCACCAGAAAGATCAGTACAGAACGTAAATAACCGTCCTGCAGATTCCTCATCTAATGAATGAATGAATGAATGATGGAATTTGTAAAGCGCAGGAATCGCCCCGAAGGGGTATATTATTTCTATAGGTGCAAGTATGCAAGGCCTGAGAGATCAGTTACTGAAAAGTTCTGTTTTCAGGAGATTCCTGAAGTGCAGGAGATCTGGGCACTTACGTAGATGTACAGGTTGTGAGTTCCAGTACCATGGGGCGAGGTATGAGAAAGCTTTGCCCCAAGCGTGGAGTTTTCTGTAACGGGGGATCACAAGAAGAGCTTTTTCCCCTGAGTGAAGAGATCTGCCAGGCTGATAAAACTTAAGTTTTCCCGCGAGGTAACCTGAACCTCTGCCATGCAAATATGTACCTCCCTGAGAGGTGGGATTAAGTAGCAACAGTTAACCAAGGAAATCATACAGAACAGCTTGGACAAGGTACCCGTGCCTACAAAGAGCTGGTCATCAATTTGATGTTGCCTCATGTGGTCGATTTAGAATGGCATTGCACACCTGGGATCCAGCCTACGTTGATAGATGTTCCTCCTTAGTTTTATGCCGAAAGGGAAGAAAGATGGATGGGGATAGACTGGTCCATATTAAATTCAAAAACTACTTTTGGAAAGAAGAATAAACATACATAAAGGACTAACTTGTATGGGTAGAAAACTATGAAGTATGGACAAACCAAAAGGGCCTCAAGTTCCCTCAACCTGCAGACCGAATCAATCGCCACTAGTATAATTGTTTTAGAGTAGGAATTTGAATTGGGCAACTGTGCATAGGACCAAATGTAGATGTCATGAAGAAAGTCAAAACAATGACCAAATCTCACTGAGGAACTATAAACTGAGTAGGAGGGAACAAATAAAGTAAACCTTTCAGAAAAAAGGCCTCTAGTGGTGATTTAAACAGGAACGGCTGGTCCGGAAGACAGATAAAGGCAGCCTGGCATTGCTGTCTGCATTTAACTGTAGCCACACCCAGACCCTGCAGTGTAAAGGAGAATGAAAACGTCAAGATTTTGGACAAGGTGGATGTAAAAGGATTCATGCCTCCTGACACAAACCTTTGCACAAATCTGCTGCAGCGGCTGCGAGATGGGTTTGGTGGCAGGTTACCTGGGCACCAAGATGTCTAGGACCTCATCATGAAGGGGAAAGGATTCTAGCCAACATTGCTCAATCTCCACACGTACAACCACATTGTCTGCAGACAGAGTGGCGGACCTGACCATCCTGCCTTGAGAGCAGATCTGCTCTGAGAGGGAGAATATGAATGGTCAATTGCTGAATGCCAACAGATCAACGTACCTGATCACCCCTGAAATATCTGGACTGATCAGATGTGTGGCATCCTCCTGCAGCTTCTGCAGAAACTTGCACAGAAGGGGTATTGGTGAACATGCATACAGGATGCCTTGAGGTTAGCTGAACCTAAAAGGCATTACCCAGGGAATCCTCTGAGAGAGTGTATGCACAACACTGAGGACACTTCCTGTTCCAGACTGTGGTGAAGAGATTCATGAATGGAACCCGACTTTGGAGAAGACTGACGCTGTGTCTTTGGGGTACAGCTCTGTCCTTCAAAATACAGCAGAGAGCATTTGCTCTCACACTGAGGGAGTATGTGAGATTGGCCTCTACGGGGAAGACTCTCTGCCAAAGCACCAATGTCCACAGGTAAAAGTACTCCCTTGACAGGGCCTACAACACCACATTGCCCTGCATGATGATGTAATGGGCGGTAGTGGTATTCTCTGGCAGAATCCAGATGCTACCCTTTATGATAGATGGACGAAATGCCATCAGGACAAGATGGACTGCCCACAACTCAAGCACATTTATGTGTAGACAGTACTTAAAAAAAAAAATCTTTTTATTAAAGTTTTTCACACAGTTCACCTTGAATAACCGCTACATACCACAAATCAAATGCTCCAGATAGATGCAGCACTCATATATAGACTTCTCAATATGCAATGGAAGTCTGAATTCAGAATGAAGGCAAAAGTCACTCAGTTCGTAAAGTCCAAGGGGTCACCGCCGTACCCATCCAGCTCCCAGGCATGCATAGGACTCCCCTACCCACCTGAATCCACCCACGTCATGCCCCTTCTTGGTCAGACTATCTATCCCATATTTTTGCGAATTTATGAGGCAGCCCCATGCCCACTATATTGGTTCCTCCGCCCGCCTGCACCACTCAATATTAGCCTCCCAGTCAATATCGGAAGCACTGTGCTGCACCAAAACTGCACCACGTCTCTTCTGGACAAAGCCAGCACCACATAGCATAATAAGACCATGTACCGATCCAAAGTCACCTCACCCCAAATGCCCAGGCAAACCAACTGGGGAGTGAGCAACAGGGCCTACCCCACCACCCAAGAGCCTACCCTGGACCCCCTCTCAGAAAGGTTGCACCCGTGGGCACCCCCAGAGTGTATGTGTGTCAGTGTACCCTGCTGCCTGCAGCCCTACAGGCACTGATCCAAGTCTCACCTCCCCATCAACCAAAGTTGTGTCCGCGTGAAGTATGCAGATGCAACTACTTCAACTGAAAAAGCTGAAACCCCATCAAATAGCAATCTCCCTGGGATATCTACATGCCCCCCCACTCATCATCCTCCAAACAACCCAAGTCCCCCTCCCAACGTTCCCGTAACCACCATAAGAGGGCCTGACAATTGCTAGGCACTGTGGAATATAAAAGTGAGGCAGCGCACCTGCAATGTGGGGCGGCAAGCGCCCGGTACTCCAATAGGATCTTGTCCTCCAACTCCTGAGGATGAGGAATCTTCTGCCTAAGAATAGACCTGATCTGCAGGTAACGCAGAAACTGACCCACCCGACATCGCTTATTGTCCCTTCAGGTCCCCAAATGTCAGCCAATCTGTGCCTCCCCAGAGGTCCCCCACCTTGGGGATGCCGATCAAATCCCACCGCCTGTAGTCCGACACCTTTCAGAGGTCCTCCAGTGCCCCCAAATCCCACAACGGCATCTCCAATATCAACCAACCAGCCCAGCCTGTCCTACGAGCTGCCCTCCACCACATCCACACCACCGAGGCAGTTGGCTCCGGGAGAGTCTATACCCTCCTCGCAACGTCAATCCATTGCGTGAAGCTATGCAGCTCCACCGATCTGTAAACATCCAATCATTGATCAGTAGCAGGTCAGCCACTCAATAATAGAGCTGCAGGTCTGGAAGGTCAACCCCCCATCTACCGGGCGCCTCATCAGGGTCCCAAGTTCTATCCTTGGGATACCCCCATCCCTAGATGGGCCTGAACCTGCACCTCGACCGCCTGGAAAAATAAGTCCAGAACCGCGAACAGTGAGTTTTGCACCACATAAAGAAACTTTGGGAGAAAAATCCTTTTTTATAAAGGGCCACCCTAACCAACAAGGACAGGGGCAGCTGATCTCAGCAAACCACCTTTTCTCTTCCATGATGAGGATAAAATAGCACAACTTTTTCCAAAAAGGTACTTTTTTTTTTTTATTTAGAATCCTCCCCATTAACTGTCCTACAAATAGCTACTGTACTCAACCAAAATGCATTTATTAATAAAATTAGATCGTGCGACATCAAAGATCATTCACCGACTATTATGAACTATACTCATGCCCTTATGGTTTTTTACAACTGCTTCATTTTCCTTCCTGGCCATCAACAACCTTAATCTTCACAAATTGTTACCTCTTGCAAAACGCCTTTATTACTACCTAACATTTTCCCATCACTCTTCAAGACTCATGCTGAAACTTTTTTCCAGAACTCAAGCTCAGTGACAGCAAATTACTCTCCACTAGGGTTTATTACATCACTGACCTCAAAACTGCACAAATAGCACTACTATAATATGCATTATCCTTGACCCTTTCTTGACTACAGTAACTACAGAGCCACCTCAAATAGTCCAACTCCTGCTAGATCTTAGAAAAATATATCACTATTCCATTAAAAGACCTTTTTCAGAGCCACCCCGTAGATTACTACTATTATGGCATTTGCCCACACAAAAGCGTAGGATCCACCTTAATATATATCTGCTCAGCTTCTATGTGACCTCTTTACAATCTTTAAAACTGTAGAGCGAAAGATGTGTCTTGACAGTCTCTCTATCCACCGTTGAAGCTAAAAATGTGCCTTGTTGGTAGTTACAGTAGTTTATATCTAATTGGCTATAAATCATCAACGTAGGCCCGTTGTTTTTCATAATATTTTTTTGTTGTTGTGGCATCCCACAAATGTCAGGCCTTTTACTGCCAATAGCACCTGGTGGTTATGGTGCTCAGTGGCCTACTCCCTAGTAATATGCCTTCATTAATGAAAAGGACTATTATTAAAATATTAAATGCACTACTTTCACAGTCCTATTAAAAGGGTTCTAAGGAACAGGACTGCAGAATGGGTGGGACAACATGTGTGTTTGTGGTGGCTTCTGATCTACCCCCAAACACTTATATGCAGTGGGATTAAATATAGCCATGCATGAAAATAGGTAGGCCCATTGCTTTAAGCTGGAATTTTGCCAGTGTTCAAGGCATTGCATTTTGTCACACTGAGCACTTGCAAAGAGGCTTGATCCCAGACTCCAGTCAGGTAGCACTGACATTGCGCGAGTCTCAGGTAAAAACAGTGCTGCAAGAAGAATGTACTGTCCTGAGGGTGGTACCAACCTAGAACTTTACACAGGGAACAGTGAACTGCAGCCCTCTGTCTGCAGACTGCTCATATTCTTTTTTGTTACTTGCAGTTCATATGATACAATTCTAATATAGCACAGTGAGCTACAAACTACCAAAGAGCATTTTTTAGTTTCAGTTTATTTTTAATGGTTGATCTGAGCCAAAAAGGCACACAAACATTACAAATTCCCTCACATTAATCTGGAAGAAACAATAAAACACACTTAAATTTAAAAATATCTTAATTTATTCATACCCCTCCCTAACCTGCAGGAACTTAATTTCTTCCTTAAGAGTCTCCTTACTTTGCGGAGAGGGTGGTGTATGTGAGCAGAGGATGCCCTAAGAAGTGGGAAAAGATATGGAGTCCCTGGGAGAAATACAGAGCCTAAGATCGGACGGGACTGGCGGGAGGAATCGTGAGTGCAAAAAACGATCATTGGAGACATGTGTTGAACTACTCTGGTTAAGGGATCGTTGCGGAATTGCACAATGCAGTGCCCCTCGCACAGTGTAATGTATATATTTTGTGATGACCCACTGTACGATGTGTATCTGACTGGAACTGTTTGTTGTTCAATAAAAATACTTATTTAAAAAAAAAAAGTCTTCTTACTGTGAATCAACTTACATTATCCGTCTTGTTGGTAATATTTTACCTTTACCTACAATATTTAAACTTTACCTAGTAACTTAAAATTCAAATTTTCTTGCTACTAACTGTGACCCTCCCTTCATAAAACCATATTGCATATACAGTTTTCAAAATCTCAACAACCCTTATTCATAATGCATCTAACCCATTATTTTTTTAATAACACAATTCCTTTCCCTATACTCCGCATATGTACTGCTACCTTATTCTGATTTAAAGTGCATACATTTTTAGTCCAGCAGATATATAAGTTGCTGTATAATACTCCATAAAATAGTGAAAATAATATAAATTAATATAATGTGCCCGATACGTGTTAGGTCTTCCGATCTCTATTAACCATCATAACTAATCATTACTATAAGGCTAATTGATTTACCTTATGACAGTTACGAGAGTGCCATAATGCATTGTATCAAGTAAAATAATAAAATATTGTGATACATGTAATATAAGGTGCATAATCAAGTGCATAAGTTAGTTAAACCTTTGTTTCTTCACTACCGTAATATCGATCATATCAAGGTTATAAATCACTGCATTATCTCAGGCTATTATTCACTCTTTCCATAAATTTACCGACCTTATAACATAGCCTAACCTTACTGCATGCCAGTATGTAGACAACAAATCCAGAAGGCATCATTTCTGAAGCGCTATAAAAATGGGAAGTAAGACATTCTTTTTTTCTTGATTAAAAACACTGCAGAATATTAATATATGACATAAGAACAAGAGACATTGCATACAACATGGACAGATAGCCTAAGGTTGGTACCCCTTTTTTGGAATCAAGGTGCTACATTTCCACTCTATAAAGACCGGCACTTGGCCGAGTCTCATCTTCAACATCCATTGTTTTATATTTTTTGCTTTTATATCCTTTAGGTACTGCTGTAAGGTACCCTTATAATCCGTACATAAAGATGAGCCAACTGAAGTCTTTTCCTGCAATCACTTATATCAGTTTTTAGAGCGTATTTTATTTATCAAATTTTTTATCTTACATTTCCTAAGCTAATGAGAGACAATACCAGGAAACAGGTTCATAGCCTGCAAAACATTTCCTAAATTCTTTATCCAAATAACTGAATCTCCCAACTGTAGCCAACATTTAAGCAAATATTTGAATGCACCCTCAGATGGAGACCATAACTTTGCCCCATAATTTTAAATTGTTTGACAGTACCTTAGTTAACTGTGCACTTAGATTGATATTCAATAGTCAGAGTTGTAATCTGAGTCTTTTGGAAGATTCAGTCCGTTTTTCCAAATAATTATTTCTACGAAATGCAGGTGGAGTATATCAGATTTTCGCAGCCACAGAGTAATATACTTAACATTTTTAAAACATACGTTTCTCTTACAACTTATATGGAGTTATGTCTTAGGGCAGAATCCATCTTCTTTAAGGAGAAAACACCAGACTTGGCCCCCTGCTCCTGAATAGCCATATGAGCCTTGAAAAAATCTTTGAAAAGTATGCCCAGTACTTTATATTCATGTACTGTCACCATCTTCTCTGATTTAATCCATCACTTCAACTTATTATTCTTTTTTCTTGCCCTCAATAATTTCATTGCCTTCGTTTTTTAAATATTAATGTTTAGGTCATTAGTTAAATAATAGGTGAAGAAAGCCCCCAACTGTTTTTGAAGACCTAAAGGCGTACCATCCAACAAGATGGTATTATCAGCATATAGTACAGCTGAAATTAATTCCCCTCCAGGTTTCAGTGCAAAAGTACAATCAGAGCTTAATTTAATCAAAACATCAGCTATATATAGGGAGAAAAGCAGATGTGTCAACATACAGCCTTTGCGTAGTACATTAGGCATATTAAATGTTCTTGTTAATGCACTATTGCTACCCAGTTCCACTTGATTCCAAGCGTCATCGTGAAGTTGTACAATTAGCCTCAATATCCCAGAAGGGATATTCCAATTCATGAGCTTTCTCCACAGTTCTACTCTATTAATCGTATCGAAAGCAGCAGATAGGTCTATATACACTACATAAAATGGCTGATTTCTTTCAAAAACATAATCTTCCACCATTAACTTTAATGCAAAACACCAATCAACAGTTGACTGGCCCCTCCTAAAAAAAATCCAACTGTAATTTGGGCAAAATCTGTTCTTTCTCTACCCATTGTTCCAGAGCCTTTAATATATATTTTGCATACATTTAGCTTGAACTATTTAGCAGCGTTATCATTCTATAGTTGTTTGGTACAGCCCTTGACCCTTTTTAAAAATATTGGGTCACGAATACTACCCTTCCAAGAATCTGGAGTTTGATTTCCACACACTACATCTGCAATCAAAGGCTTTAAAACGTGTGCCCAAAGATCAGGTTCCACTTCCAATATATCTGCCGACAACCATCCGTGCCTTGTGCATGAGACCTCTTTAAATTCTTTATTACGTTTGTGACCTCCTTTATAGACGGTATTAGATTATTTCAATCCCTGTCTCTTGATATATTCTTCTGGCAATTAACCAGGTATTCCTTCAATTCATTTTCTTTGTTATTTTTATTTTCCTTAACACAATAGAACTGGCTGCAAACTGCATGCTATAGGTTAGAACGCCATGTTTCTTCCCCAGTGTTTCATTCTCCTAATGGTGCTACAAATGATTAATTTGGGTAGAAGTACATTCTTATTAGTAAAGCCAACAAGTGTGGTATGTTTTAAATCTTGAGTTTGTGCTTCTCCAGACTAAAACACTTAAAGTATACTGCCTACTATTATCGGTGACATGTGACTTGTACACCTTGTAATCCTCATTTTATTGCAATACCGGAGACTCCTATTATGCTTCTCTGATCTTGCTTTTAATTGATTAGCAGCAGTCAAGAACTTAAGAAAACTATAAATCCCATGAGGCATAGGAACAACTAGTCAATGAGATAATAAACGTAGCACTTATAATGACCAATAGCGATACAGTGACACCTATAACACTTGACTGCGAATAGTCTTCTTTTCTTGCTGCTCACAGTCAAGAAAAGTATTACACATATCCTTTGTTCAGTATTTCTTAAATTCATTTATAATTTATTGGTTGTTCATTGGTTATTGCTTACTGTTTTTATTTCATTTGCAACTCCTCATTGGCACGTTGCCACACTGCACCTGAGCGTTCTTTTCATCTTGTCCTTCAGCGCGACTACGACAGTCTCCGCCATTTTGATGTCACAGGCCCAGATGCACGCCTCCTCTCAGCTCCGTACTGCCTTTGTACTATCACCGGTATTTGGGGCCTTATTTTGTCTAATTTGTTGCATACTGGTTCCCGATTGAGCTTGTGTCTGTTCTCTGACACGGACTCTCAGTCCCTTCCAGAGGCTCATCCTTTGTTCCTGCCCCCTTCTCCTCCTCTTGCTGTCATAAGGCTTACTTGGTTTTTGTTCATGCCCATAAGGAGGAAACTAGATTTCTTTTTTCTGGCACCTTCAAAATTTACCACCTTTGTTGTCCTTTTTTTCTCGTGCATTTTCCTTCACACTTTTACAGTTATGGAGATTGATAACTCTCCATTCTTACAAGATAATGAGGACGAGGGGGTGTTTTCAAGGATAATTTAAAATTACTTTATTCAGTCATCGGTGGATCAAGCTGTTGCATCCTCCATGGATAAAGTGACTAAGAATATTGAAAATTCTGTAATTAATTTAATGTCTAAGACGTTTTGTCCATTCTGTGAGGGAAAGCAGAAAGCTCAAGGCAATGGGGTTTCCTATTGTCGACTCAGGTTGAAACTAAAGTGTAAGTTAATGTTACAAAGGTGTCCTCACATATGACAGAGGACGTGGTTCCACCCAGGCCTCCTTCTAAGGAGGGGAATAATTTGACAACTCCTAAGTGTAAGGCAAAGTCAAAACATGTAAATATTAAATTGTCTCCTATTTAATATCTCATATTACTGACACTGATGATGACGTGTAATGTGGATTCAGATAGTGACAAAGAAGGTTGTGGGAATGCAGATCCTCTTTCCGACCCTCCTCCTAAAAAATCAAAGATGGCTTCACCTGCTTGTGATCCTTTCACAGCGAAAAATGGTACTAGACTCTGAGGGCATTCCCATGTTCGACCCTAATCATATCCACCATCACAATTACACCAAATGGTTCTCTGCTGAACATGTAGGGGAGTATATTGCCTCCAGACTTCGCTTACCTCTGGACAAGCAAACTAGAGCTAAATTAAAGTCAGAGGGCCATATTATCAAGAACGGGCGATAACATTATCGCCGCTTTAGCGGCAGAAAACTGCCGATAAAGCGGCGATAAGGGGCTTGATAATATGCCCTATAGAATTCCAATAGAAGCCCAGGTTTGATGTCCTTCACACCAGAACCTGGGCTTCTATTGGAATTCTATAGGGCATATTATCAAGCCCCTTACCGCCGCTTTAGCGGCAGTTTCCTGCCGCTAAAGCGGCGATAATGTTATCGCCCGTTCTTGATAATATGGCCCAGAGTGTCCTGGTCCTTCTCCACCTTCGAAAATTTTCATCACTACTTCTATAGACCCTTCCCTGCTCATGTTCTTTTCACAGTTTCGGCAAGTATCCCCGCAAGGGTGTGGATAAGGCCTGGTCCACCTGCCAGGACAAGTTATTAGATATTGTAGGTCCCCATGCTCAGATTTTTGACTTGGCGGAATCTGCGAGACTCGACAACTCCTCTATTTAGCCTGAAGATCTTTCCTTGTGGGTCCAAAGAACTTTCTGTTTACTAGGCAATGCTAACTCAGCCAAAACCCACCAATGAAGGAAAGGGCTTATATTAAAACTGGATCCCAAATTAGCAAACCTCGCGTCTATGGATTCTGGAATAAAAGCATAAGGTCTTTTGTTTGGAGATTCTTTGATAAAAGAACTCAGTAAATATGTGTCTACTATTGCATCTCTCGACAAAGCTCAACAGTCACTTAAAAAGTTATTCTCCCAGTGTGTTTTTGCCAGGGCCTGTAGAGGCAGGAGCCACTTTACCGGCCGTAACTATCACAACCAGGGATTCAGAGGCTCCTTCAACTCAATTTATCAAGAGTACAAGCTTCAATTCTATCCCCTTTCGTGGCTGTGAACACAGAGGTTCCAGATACAACACCCAAACAGTTGAGTCTCCTTTCTGCCATCCTTCTGTAGGAGGCTGTCTCCAATTTTTTCATACAAATCAATAACGTCTGATCCCTGGGTTTTAAATACCATCCAAGGTTTATAGTATAAAACTTTACTCCAAACCTTTTCAAACCGTGTTTCCTTCCCCTCCAAAATTCTCTGCCGAAATGTCCAACCTTATTTCTCTAGAAATAGAGCCTGTTTTACAAACACAGGCAATTCAGATTTCCTCCACCAATCTATCAGGTTTCTTCAGATCCCTCTTAGTTCAAAAGAAAAACAAGAAGATGAGAATGGTGATAAATCTCAGACAGTTCAACCAGTGTGCAATTTATCATCATTTCAAAATGGAGACTATCATCCATCTCAGAGATTCTTTGCTCCAGCATGACTGGATGGTTTGGTTAGATCTTCAAGATGCTTATCTCACTGTTCCCATCCATCCAGAACACACAAGATTTCTCCAGTTTCAATGGCAAGGACAAACGTATAATTTCTCCTCTCTTCCCTTTGTACTTTCCTCAACACAGTGGTGCTTTACCAAGTTTATGAAGTCTGTAGTCACTTTTCTCAGAGCCCAAGGTATCAGGCTTATCATTTATTTAGACAATATTCTTATAATGGGCCAAAATGTACACATCCTGCATGCACAGGTACAGCTTACATGTTCTCTTCTTTCAGATCTGGGCTTTCTTATCAATGCAGAGAAATCAATGTTAATCCCATCAAAACAGATAGAATTCTAAGGTTTTCTGATAAACTCTTCCAGCGCTACTCTTCAGCTTCCCTCAGCAAAGGTCAAGCCCATCAAATCCGAAATCTTCCAGACTCTTTAGAGTTCGGTCATTTCTCTCAGAGCTCTAGCAAGAATTGTGTGTCTTCTCTCGTCTTCCATCCAGGCCATCTTCCCAGGCCCTCTCCATTATCGAGCTCTTCAAAGATTAAAAATTTGCCACTTACGCAGAGGTCTAGCTTACTCCGATTCCACCAACATAGATCCAGAATCCCAATTAGAACTTCAATGGTGGATAGACTAGTTAGATGCCTGGAATGGCAAAATCATCTTTGCATGAGCCCCTGATCTTGTGTTAGAATCTGATGCAAGCCAAGTGGGTTGGGGCGCCCGTTGTGGATCAATCTCACCTGGGGGTACATGGTCGTACGAGGAGTCCAGATTGAGGAGGAACCTGCAAGCATCTCTAAACAACTGATATGCAATCAGAAGCCTAGCAAAAAACATTGCTCCATTCTTCATATGGATAACATTACCACAGTTCGTTACTTCAACCATCTCGGCAGTACCTGATCAAAGCCTTTAGCGGAAAGAGCAAAAAGCTTTTGGAAATGTTGCCTTCTAAACAAAATTTCTCTACACGCAGAATACTTGCCAGGAGAGCTAAACTCTGTAGCAGATCTAAACTCTGTAGCAGACTGGCATTTCAGTTACCTTCGAGACTCAAGCAATTGGAAACTTCATCCTTCGGTGTTCAAGTCTTTGATTCGCAAATGGGGTCCTTTCCAAATAGACCTTTTTGCCTCCAGAGTAAATTGCCAACTTCCTTATTTCTTCAGCTGGGGCCCAGATTCCTTAGCTTTATTCTCAGATGCTTTTCTTCAGGACTGGTCCCTCTCAATCAAATACGCTTTTCCTTCCTTTCTAATGATAACAAGGTCTTGGCTCAGGTCAAACGTCAACGAGCAGTCCTGGTCCTAGTGGCTGCCTTCTGGCAATCACAAGTATGGTTCCCTCCTCTCCTGTAATTACCGATCAACTTCCCAATTCTTCTGCCTTCTTTTCCCAATCTCCTCCTGGATCCATCCAGCCTTCCTCACAGCCTGGTGCTAGACAACTCCCTCACTTTTTCAGCTTGGAAAACAGCAGGATCTCCCAGTCTTTCCCTTTCATTTCGCCAAAAGCTTCGGAGTACATTAATAAATCCTGGGCACCCGGTATCACCAAAGCTTACAAATCAGCTTGATCTTTATGGTCAAGTTGGTGTGTGGGAAAACCTATCAATCCCTTTTCAGTGGTTATAACCTACATTGTTATGTTTCATATAGGTACCCCAATATAGGCTCAGGGAACCACCTAACCTTTCATCTACATTCTCCCCTACCATTACACTACATAACGGTTCTTGGGACTGACCTTTTACCTAGTTACGGCACTGCTTACAGGACGTGGGGTTTTCCCTGAAAACTAGCTTCATCCATTATGTATGAGGATTCTTGGAAACTCAGCAGGACTACCATCTCCTGCATAATAACTATGTATAAGGGTCATTTGTTCCGTCATCCTAAGTCCGACATGACACAGCAAGGTAGAACCCCTGAGAGTACCACTTTGGGTATATATACACCATTTATATAGCAGTTTCTGTCTAATGTTTGTTTCAGCCCACCTATTGTACCCTGAAAAGACGCTGGTTTAATAAATGCTTATTGAAAAACATCCCCACCGTTTATTCTGTGTATCTCTCTGAGACAAAGTGAGCACGAGTGACTGAGCGAAAAGTATCGCACTGTTTCCACGATCCCTGATGGGACAGAGTTGTCATGTTCGATAGTTGCCAAGAACTATTCTCTCCTTGGTAAGAGGGGTTTCTAGTAGCACTGTGAGCTAGCTGGTATACAGGCGAACATACTCGGTGGGGGTGTCTGGAATCAGTCTGGACACCAATCCCACAGTCTATGTTGTCTAAACATGCAGATCCTATATAGGTTTATAGGAACTACATGACAACATTGTTAATTTCCTGGCAGCCAAAGCTAGTGGCGAGAAATCCTACCGCACTATAAATCTTTACAGATCTGCCATCTCTAAAAGTCATCCCTACACCAACAGAAAACCAGTGGGACAGCATCCGCTAGTTTGTCGACTGTTAAAGGGACTAAACTTTTGTAATCCCTCTATTCCAAAGTACAGTAGATTGCGGGATGTGTAAATGTTGTATCAAAATTGTACCTTTCGTGGCCGGATAATGCTAACCTTTCGATAAAAATGTTATCAGCAAAGCTTACCATGTTATTATGTCTCATATCTTTCAAACGTTTGTCTGACGTCAAGAGTGTTAGATATTTCCTCTCGTCACTTTACTCCTACAGGTGTGCTTTTTATAGTTCGCAAACATACTAAAACTAATTTTAACTTCTTTTATCCTTATTTTCCTGATCAACCTAACCAGTGTGTCAGACAATGTCTTAAAGTGTATGAACAGAACACAGTTGATCTCAGAACATCCTCTGACACCCAACTTCTCATCTCCTTCAGAAAACCCCACAAGCCAGTTTGTTCCCCTATTCTAGCTCGCTGGGATTTGTGGGTTAAGGCCTGGGCGGGTACTGACACTTCAATTTTTGGTGCCCATTCTTCCAAAGCAGCCAAGGATTCCAAAGCTTTCTGGGCCGGCTCTCGTCTAGAAGATATTCTGAGATCTGCTGACTGGTCCACTGATAATGTTTTCAGAACATTCTATTGTAAGCCTGTACATACTGCATCTTCTGTGGTAATTAACATGCTTTAAACAGGCATAATAGGAGTCTCCAGTCTTGTAATAAAATGTAGATTTTCCTAGAAATGTATGAAGAAAAGTCTTAATTTTAATAAAGAATGCTATAATACCGGCTATTTATGGATTGCCAAAAATCTATAAAAATGAAATGGATCCACCTATGAGACCGATTGTGAGTTGCTTGGGTTCCTTGCTGGAACCCTTAAGTATATATGCGGACAGTGTTTTTAAAACCGTTAGTCCTTAAACAACAATCATATATTAAGGATTCGGCACACATTACTTCTATTATTGAGGGGACTTTGTTTAATGATCAGTCTCAGATTTTAGTCACCCTCGATATAGAAGCATTATATACAAACATCCCGCAATAAGATACCATCGATGTGATCAAAGAAATCCTGACCGATGGTGATACGAGAGGTGCCAATAAAGATTTTATAATTGAATGTGTGACCTTGGTGTTAAAAAACAATATGTTTTTGTTCAGGGATGATCTTTATCTACAATGTAAGGGGACCAACATGGGGGCCACATGTGCCCCTAGTCTGGCATGCCTCTATGTCAGTAACTTTGAGAATAAGCATATTTTCAATAAAGCTGCAATGTATTTTGAAAACATCGCGGGTGGTACCGATTCATTGATCATATCTTCTTTATATGGGATGGACAGGAGGAAGACCTAATCCAGTTCCTTGAATGGCTCAACATGGGGGACCCCAATTTGAATTTCACTGCACATTTTAACAACAATTTGATACATTTCCCGGATCTCACCATTAAAGATGTTAGTGGGCATCTTGAGGTTGAGTTATTCACGAAACCAACAGATAAAAACACGCTCCTGCATTATACTAGTTATCATCCCAGGGCGCAGAAGGACAATATCCCCATCGGACAGTTCCTCCGTTTGAGGAGGAACTGATCATCCCTGGATGATTTTTATAAACATTCAGATATCCTCAGGGATAAGCTCTTAGATAGAGGTTATCTGAAAAAAACTGGTCAAACATGCATTCAAAAGAGCACGTTTTTATAACTGTGACTATATGCTTGATAGGATGAATATTAGCCAGATAAGAAAAGGGACCAATGAGAGAGTAGTATTTGTCAGTCAATACTCGAACATTAGTAATAAAATAAAAAATATAGTTAATTCCAATTGGAAAATCCTAAATGATAATGAGCAGTTTAAATTGGAGAAACCTATCTTTGCCTTCAAACTGAATGACAATTTACGTAAGTCACTAGTTCACACCTACAGAGAAATAAAACCCCTGCAACAGAGCACTCTGCAGATGGGGAAGCTTTGGGTAATAACAAATGCGGCAGTTGCTCAATATATGAACATTGTATTGTGGATAAGACCCTCAAATACAATTGTCACAACATAACCACTAGAAGCCTGAATAACTGTAGAAGCTCAAATGTAGTGTACTTATTGCTGGGTCCCTGTGGACTAGCTTATATGGGCGAAACAGGTAGAGAACTAAGCTTAAGAATACTGGAACATAGGTCAGCATTGAAAACCAATAAAATAAATGCTCCGTGGTTGAGCATTATTCTAATCTGAAACACAAACATAATGAATTCCAATGGTTTATTCTGGAAAAAATATCAGGGAATAAAAGGGAGGTAATGTTGAACTGAAAAGAAAAAACAGAGAACAATGGTACATTTCTAAATTTGACACTGTCCAAAGGGGTCTCAACACGAGAGAGGACTGGATGAAGCTAATTAAGTAGGTGTTCCCTCAGGGTCTTGTTTAATTCTGTATAGGGTACTAATGATTAGCAGTATCATCATTGTTTTATGGTAAAGTATAGAAACGAATGTAATACCTATTCGGTTTGAGAGACTTTTTTCCTCTCATTTTCTTAAAAATTTACATTTTAAAAATCATTTGATAAATTTGTCACTCGATATAAATCTCCCCCAATGGGTTTTTACAATATTCAATGCACCTTAGTGATGAGGTTTGTTCCCAATTTAAAATCAGTAGTCTTTATGAGTGGGTATCAGCTTTAATACTAGTCAAAGATGGCGCCTGTTTAAAGGATACTAGGTACATCAGAATACAAGACAAATGGTATATGTATTTGTCTCACGTAGTATGACCTAAATGTGTGGCTTTTTAGGTTGTTAAAATCATTTCAGTATCGATGTTTGTTTAAAAATAATCAAAGGTTGTAAATTTATGCGATCTACAACTATTTTCACATCATTTAAATATGGCGCCTGTTTGAAAGATACAAGGTGTAGCAGGACGCGATCCAGATATCCTGGGAACACGTGATATACGCATTTACGTAATGAAGCAGGGCCTGACGTTAAAAGCGGGTCCGGGGTCGATAAAAGTTTGTTTTTATTAACCGGACAACCGCACATGTCCGTGAGGACCCAAAAGAGAAAGGCCGCTCTTTATATCCGACGGTAAGCGTTGTGCGTAAATATAGAGCTTGTTAACTCTATACCGAAGGAAGGCATTATTAGATTAGTGAACATCATGTTCTCCTGTGTTGCAGATTCACAAGTCTCCACTGAATATTTCATGACTGCGGGAAGTTTTTCAACTCCCTAAAACTAGTCCATGCTGATTGATTTCAACAGCAGGTATTATATACATAAATGGAATAAAATGGTGAAGCAATAGTATTGCCGATAACAACATAATCTTGCATAATGGGCAATATTAATTTATTTAGCTTATATATTTTTTTCCACTACAGGGACCTTGGCCATAAATAATAGAGAGGTGCGGGTCAAGGGGCATATTAGAACTAGCCTCTATACCCCAAGGCGAAATCTCAGATCTAGCGACAAAGCCTTACTGTGTGTCCCCCGGATTCGCCAAACACGCATGGGGCAAGGCCTTCTCGTATCTCGCGCCAAAATACTGGAACGAACTTCCATTAACTCTGCGATCCATCCCCACATATGTTAAATGTAGGAAATCACTAAAAGCTTACTTATTCTGATCTCATTTGGTACTCCCCTCCTGTCAGGATCTGAAACTGCGCCGAGATGCCCCCGGGTGAGTCGAGCGCTATAGCAAATGATGTTAACATAACATAACATACATACCGGCTGAAGGACCTCATGTACACATGAAATATCGGCATTTATAAATTTACCAAACAGGTATGCCCTTATGGAATGTGTAAGTTTGGGGGAATGGGCTATTAACTGTGTCCATCTCCTCTTGGGTTAATTACATTTTTTATATATTCTACATGCAGGTTAAAGTTAACTTCGCTGATAGTCAACAAACGGTGCCTCATTGAGTTCTGTGTGACCGGTGAGTGAATAATTATAAATCTGTATCGGAAAGATGAGCGATAGTTGTTGCAATGAGGATGAGTGAGATAAATGGAGGGTGTTTCATTGCATATGGTGATAGTATGAATGCTGAAGTGTTGCCCTTAATTTTGGGTAAGCACCTTGTTGTATGGATACAGGAACACTTATGGTAATTATTGTGCTAATTTTAGGTGACATAATGCATTGTTTTAAATATGTATGTTAGAAGGCCTTTACGATTAGAATGGATTATAGATGATTTTTCTTTTAACTAGGTCTTATGAAAAATACATAGGAGAGGAGAAGATATAAGTGTTTGTCCTGAGAAGGTGGCTCTATTGTTCTCAATCCATCGAAATGCTTCAACGCCTTGTTTGCTGTTAAATTGTATCATACAGGACCACTTTCTGACAAAGATTTGATTTTTTGCAATATGTTGGTTTTATGTACTTTTACAAATTAATGCATTGAAGACAAATGTAAGTGTCTTTTTTAAGTCGTTTCCGATTTTTATATTAAGAAATTTGTATGATTTATGTTTCTAGTATCTTTTAATTCAATGTATTTGTGATTGAAAGCTTTTTTTATTAAATAGAATTCATAAGTGTTTCGATATCCTGCTAATGTCTGCCCCCGTTGTGTCTGGTTTGACGTATGTGAATGGATGTGGAGTGTTTGTAAATAAATGTACTCAAAGGGAATTATATATTTGACATTTAATTTTATTAAAGACATGGAGGCGAGTATTATACCACCTCAACACGGTGTAACCTGATGTTTGTTTTCCCACGCTCACAGCGGCTCCAGCACCTCCGCCTTCTTCCACTTAAAGGAACTTCAACACGTCCTGGCTTATTGCTGGTGACTCCAGCTGTGGATTTTCCTGGTGTTACTGAATCTTTACACTCGCCGTTTTTCCCTGTGGGATCCAGATTTGTAGACTTTTGCCAAGAATTGTTCACACATACTTCGGCACTTACCACTGTGTTATCTATATTCCCTTTGTTTGATATAAATTCTTAACTTCTTGCACAAGAAAAGAGGACTGTTTGCAGTCAAGCTAAGTGTTATAGGTGTTACTGTATTGCTATTTGTCATTATATGCACTACATTTATTATCCCATTGGCTAGTTGTTCCTATGCCTCATGGTATTTGTAGTTTTCTTAAGTTCTTGACTGCTGATATTCGATTAAAAGCAAGATCAGAGAAGCATAATACTCACCTCCATGTCTTTAATAAAATTAAGACTTACCTTCATAAATTACTAGGAAAATCTACATCTTCTTATGAAACATTTCCTATAGACTGACTTGCACAGGTATGATTCAGTGGATCTCCATAAGGTGTATGTGATGTAAAGTGCTCTGACACCCTACACTGGTATAAGTACCGCTATAAGCAAATGAAATGCATGTGAGAGAGTGGCTATGGAGTGATGAGGGACACTGACGGAGCATGGCAGTGAGGGAGTTTGTGGAGAAGTATGTTTTTTTGGGGGGTGGGGGTGCCAACAAAGGTTGAAGCACTGGGTGCCATCAGCGCTAAAGTTGGTCCTTTCCACATGTGATTGTGTATGCGTGAACACTTCTGTTTGCTTGCATGTGTCGTTAAGTATGTGTCTCTATGTGTGTGTTGGTTGCTAGATAAACAATTACTAGCACTGGTAAATGGCTTTGTATGGCTGAAATATAGGAGCCATTCCAGTCAACTGGTGGCCCTATCTGACATCTGATGGCCAAGTCTGGTGACCCGTGGCCATTTCTGGTGGGGATCTATGGAACATTGTGGCCATCAGTTGCCTACAGAGAACATCTCTTGCCCTCTCGTGGTCACACCGCGAATCTGAAAATACAAGGTAATGTAAATCAGTGGGTGACGCTGAACATGGACATATGAAGCAGCATATGGAAACAACAATTACCAGATATTTGGAGAAAATATTGCATTACTACTAATTAAGTGATGGCATGTCATACAAGTTTTGAACAACCAGAAAAATGTAAGCTTTTGTTTGTGGAAAATGTAACTGTTTACCAAAAAGTAAAAGTTATTACGTCAAGGCAAAATTCATGTTTTTATTAACAAATTACAAACTGATTACAAACTGATGTTTAAGAGTAAATGAATTTATATACCATTAAGAAAAGCTTGTATTAGAGTGTAAAATGGGTATATCTTTAGGAAAAAAACAAGCTGATGTTTGAAGGAGAAGTAGTGAATTTACCAAAAATCAACAGTTGGTATTTAAGAGAAAAACGTACGCATGTCCGGAAAATGACAAGCTGTTGTTTGGAGGACAGAAGCATTTTGTTTACTAAAAATGAAAAAGGTGCCCTAGCATTTGAGACCACACAGAGATATAGGGCCCAGTTCACAAAGTAGTCAGCTAAGAACGTAAAGTGCCAAACCTCATTCACTAAATTAGGACTTGTGGAATTAAACGTTTGAAAAGTTTAATCCATATGTGAAAATTCCACAAGGGCGGTGAAATTATAGCATTAATAGGTTTATGGCAGGATATTTTATCTATGGTGAAAAAAACATGTGCAAATGCACATTGACATCACATTGACATAAGTGAAAATGTAACTCCTCACAGAAATTCTATATATGTACATTTTACTTACTGGAATACTAAAGGGAAGTCGTATGTGGCATAGGTGGCCTGGAATTCTTCTTGAAGTCTTCGTGTAACTCATAAAATATCTGATTTTCTCAATGCAAGGGAGCAATCGAAAAAAACTAAATTCACTTTAATTTGCATTTCCTGAAACACGTCCACAATTCTTTATCTGTATTGTAAGGAGTAAAATTGGCAAGGCTAGCTGTTATAATGAAGTGCCAGTTTACAATAATGCAGGATGCCACTGTATGCAACTGGAATGAACTACAAACTTACTTTGACATTTATTAATAAAATAGAGATGGAAAAATTCTGGGGTGATGAAGAGGATGCAGAGTTAGAAAGAGAATTTTAACGGCACCCCCAGCCAGCACCACAACAGACAGCACAACAGCAGAAACAATTGCACCTTCAAAAGCATTCATCCATTGCCCTGAAATGACATCACAACGGTGACGTTCACATCATTTACATTTAAGTTAGTGGTTGTATATGAGATGAATCCTACCTGTTTATTTATTTATTTATTTTTAATAATCCTACTTTTGATGGTTCAGCAAATATTTCATAAGAAACGAATGAAACCGTAAAAACTAGAACAGAACATGCCGCGAGATTTGCCCCAGGGGTCTGGGACTGCACCGTTGCAAGTGGTGCAAAGAAACTGCACAATTTTACAACTAACTAGACCCATAATTACATAGTATATAATATACATATATAACTTACCTTGTATTTGAAATGAATGCTACCAGTGGGTTTGTACCAATATATAACTTAATAAATATTGGGGTAAGTAGAACTATTGACAAGTACGAACAAAGAAAAACGGAAGTTGGTAGTGGTCCTACGAGATCTGGAACTGCTCTGCTAAAGGAGAAATGTTGCACCAATTGTTGGACCGAACCACCTGCACAAATCATTTTTCGACTAGTCGATATGTACAAATTTCGGTTTTGTTCGCCATGCTGTGCAAATGTTGGTGCAAAATTGCACTGACAAGAAAGCAATTCATATAGTCCAGCCCTGGAGCGGAAAACATGCCGTTTGAATTTAGCCCATGACCTCAGCATACGATTGATTCAAAAACAACGTTCAGGTTGCCATGAGATGCTATTAATGAACTGGAAACCTGCACAGAATTTACTCGGGGAATCATTGCACAGGCATTCAATATAAATCGGATTAGCCATTGTATTGAAAACCTCTAAATGTATGCTCACGTCCTATTAGGGATTACTGGATTAAGTCGGAGAACCTTCTTGGACATCACATTTTGACACAGTGGTATACCACGACGAAGGACAAAAGAGACACATGTTTTGTGAAACACATTTCTTACCACAGTACCTGAAATGCTGATCGTTGCTGATGCTTTGGCGGAGCCAAAACTCCCGCTGTGCTTGTTGTCTGCCATGCACATGAACAGGCCAGGCCTGGTGACGTACACCTGCAGCTTGGAGGTGACCACGCCTTGTTTGTTCGTCTCTTGTAGGGACTCTGGAGGAACCTGCAATGTCAAAGGAGATGGGGGGGGGGCATCAATGCTAATGGAACTTTGCCGCCATATTTGTAGTGTGCAGCCAGAACAACAACAAAACCCCTTAGAGTGATATAGTCATTGTCTCGTGCCGATCAGTCAGTCAAATCAGCTTTATTCAGTTAAAATCAAAACCATTAAAACAAACAAAGGTAAAAACAAACTAATAAAATATGACAAGCAGTTAAAAAGATCATCCTATATAATTAATCAGTTGTCTGCGACAAACAATTTATAAAACATCCTAGACAATTTAGACAATAACATGAGTAACACAACTCTTCCTCAGGGATAAACAGAGGCGTTTTAAGGCATGGGCAAAGTGGGCTCTGGCCCTGGGCCCCAAACTTTCAGAGGGCCCCCTGATAGAGCCAGCTCTCTTCTGCAGAGAATCTTAACCTGATGACCTTCAATAATTGCTAAACAGTTGTTTTAAATACTGTTTTCCTTTAATTTATTTTGTATTGTGGGTGATGTGTCGGACTCTATTACAGACATTTTGCTGAGAAATGTTGTGTTTATGTTTCATGCAACATTCATAAAAAAGTTATTTTTGGATCAAAACAGGACCTCAAATATGAGAAATGGGAGGGGGTCATAGAGATTATTTGCAATAATATTAGTGAGCTGCAGCTGTGTTACAAAATTGAACATACATCACTATCCCTGAATATTAGTTGTAAACACATTTAAAATATGGACGAGTGTGCCTGTGCACTGTCAGTGACCTGGCCAAAGAGGTCATGAAAGAGCTGAAAATGGATCATAAATTCAAAGCTGTTCCGAACAGGGCCCCTCAAAATAGTTTTGGCCCAGGGCCCCTACAATCATTTAGATGTCCCTGCAGATAAACAGCTTTTAAAATAATTAATTACAGATAGACAAGTCCTGGCAGAACTCAATTGTTGCAGGTGAGCCATAGCTGCCTCATGCTGTCTGATGTTGGCCTCCTGCAAGATCGGCACTAGGAAGCGTTTCCAATCAGACGAGTATAAAGTGCAAAAGAGAGTAAAATAATTTCTAGTCTGTTCTGAAACTTTGTGACAAGGACATTTTGGTAACACTGCAAACCATGTACCTTGTGTAGGAAAGGCCACAAAAAGATGAAATGTATTAAAGCAAAAACGAACCAAATAAAATCTATACTGAGGGTTGGGGAAAAAGTTAATTTTTTTTATAAACCAGGCATTTCTGTGATCGAAAACAGTGAGAGTGGCCCCTTAAACACCAAAGGAGTAGGGCACAAAATAGACCGTAGTCAAGAGAAGATCCCCTTTGGGCAACTTAGTACACCAAGATACAAACACTCATACGAACAATTATATCACCAGAACATAACACCACCACCATCAAAAGCCAAGTGCTCACAATTATAAAAATATTTTATTAAAATCAACCAAGCATATGGTCAAAATACAGTGCATTATCATACAATTTTAAAATAGGTTAAAAACATTGACATATATAGCACACAGATGATTATAGGGAGAACCTGCAAGAAAAATGATTTCTAATCATCAATGAAGGCCCATACATTAGATCAAGATCATTTGTTAAATATATGTTTTGTATACAGGGAGCTTTGACAATAAACGTAACAAATGTCTAAACAATCTACAGTACGCCTTTACACAGTTGCGTTGACGCGTTTCGGTGGATATCACTGCTTAAAACACCACCTTCCTCAGGACAAGAGATAATATCTCCCACATGGAATATGGATCTGTCGTGATATCAAGGGACACACCCAGTCTTGGCTGCAGTTTATATTCCTTGCAGACCCGTTGCGAGGATTAGTTAATCTCTCACCTAGGCTTCACTCTTAAATATCGTAATTGTTCTTCCACCTATGTTTTTTTCGCTCCTCAAGGATTTAGTTGAAGGAGAGGGCCGCTCTACGCCTCTTCCAGTGCCGACTCTGCATGTAGGCACTTCCATCTGGGGTATTCAGTTTTTAAAAATCTTAGGCATCTCTCTGTACTATTTCTCCAGAGATACTCCGTCCTCTGGCGGTTCCTAGTAAATCTTACACGAAACAATACGGCCTCATACGGGGAGATCTCTTTTACGGAGGCGTGGGTTACCCCGTATGAGGCCGTATTGTTTCGTGTAAGATTTACTAGGAACCGCCAGAGGACGGAGTATCTCTTGGAGAAATAGTACAGAGAGATGCCTAAGATTTTTTAAAAACTGAATACCCCAGATTGAAGTGCCTACATGCAGAGTCGGCACTGGAAGAGGCGTAGAGCGGCCCTCTCCTTCAACTAAATCCTTGAGGAGCGAAAAAAACATGGGTGGAAGAACAATTACGATATTTAAGAGTGAAGCCTAGGTGAGAGATTAACTAATCCTCGCAACGGGTCTGCAAGGAATATAAACTGCAGCCAAGACTGGGTGTGTCCCTTGATATCACGACAGATCCATATTTCATGTGGGAGATATTATCTCTTGTCCTGAGGAAGGTGGTGTTTTAAGCAGTGATATCCACCCAAACGCGTCAACGCAACTGTGTAAAGGCGTACTGTAGATTGTTTAGACATTTGTTACGTTTATTGTCAAAGCTCCCTGTATACAAAACATATATTTAACAAATGATCTTGATCTAATGTATGGGCCTTCATTGATGATTAGAAATCATTTTTCTTGCAGGTTCTCCCTATAATCATCTGTGTGCTATATATGTCAGAATGTTTTTGACCTATTTTAAAATTGTATGATAATGCACTGTATTTTGACCATATGTTTGGTTGATTTTAATAAAATATTTTTATAACTGTGAGCACTTGGCCTTTGATGGTGGTGGTGTTATGTTCTGGTGATATAATTGTTCGTATGAGTGTTTGTATCTTGGTGTACTAAGTTGCCCAAAGGGGATCTTCTCTTGACTACGGTCTATTTCTGTGATCGACCAATAATGACTTCTTATCTTCAATTTACGTGATGCCACCATGTGAGTTTCTTTTTGAGATTTAAAAAAAAAACATTTTTATTTAGGGACTTAGACCAACATGATATACTTTCGGGCCTATCAATCAACTCACCAAGATCCAGATTGGTAAGAGCGCCTTACCGTATGTCAGCCAAGGAATAGCGCCTACCCGATCAACAATCATCAATAATCATCCTTGTGATTTTTGCTTCTGATGTTGTCCAGACCCTTAGCCAGAGCAACAATGGGCTAAGCTTAATATTGTCCTCTACATACTCCAGCCCACCCTCTTAATGACACACTAAGGTAGGAGTTGATTGGGGGACAGCCATGACCCAGCACAAAAATGTATTTTCAACCTTTTACAACCTATTATCTTTATTATACCCCCATACCCTCACACCATAACAACCAAGAGGTACACATTTACTTTTATACATATGCAAAATTTCCCATATTAGTGTGTGGCCCAATCTGGGAGCAAAACGGAAAACAGAATCAATTGCTCTTGTCATTTACAGAGCCCTGAGCTTGAGTAAGGCATCCCAGCTTATTGCTGAATCAAATGGGATACCAAGGTAGGTGAACTTGTGTACCTTACCTCTGTGCCATTTCTTAGGAAAGTCTTGTATTTAGTATTCTTGGGTCTACAACTCATTACAAATAACTTATTTAAATTTGTTTTTAATCCGAGAGCATTCATAAAGGAGCTAAAAGCATCCAATAGAATCTCCAATTAGTTAGCCATTCTGGCTAATCAAACTGCATCATCTGCATATAAAAAGCACTGGGACAGACTGCTTCTCTAGACGTGGCAGATCCTTGCCCTTCTGGCCAAAATACTTGTCTAGCTCATTCATATATAATAAAAACAAACAAGGGGCCATCATGTATCCCTGGCAAGCCCCCTGAGTAGATCCAATACTTGGGGCAAGTTCTCCCTTTGGGACATTTCAGCTAAAATTGCACAATGTATCCAATGCAGCAAGCAAATCAAGGTCTTGTCAATACCCACGATGGATTTAGGCCCAGATCTCTGTACTGGGGTGAATGTATGACATTGTTCTGCATTCTGTCCATCAATTGTTCTTTTTGCATTTGTCACCCTGAGTGGGACAGGTATGCCCAGACGTGGGTCCCGTGCTCTCCATGCCACTGGAGTCAAGCTATTCTGGCTGATGAGGGGTGAAACCCCAAAACCGGTCCTATTGTGCTTGTTTCCAGTTTAGGGAGGACCTGGCCTGGCAGTTCGGGCTGGACTGTTCCCACTGGGTACAGGGTCAAGACTGATTTGCATATGGCTGGTTCAAATTGGAATGGCATGGGGAGCAAAAAAACGATGGATTTAGGCCCAGATCTCTGTACTGGGGTGAATGTAGGACATTGTTCTGCATTCTGTCCATCAATTGTTCTTTTTGCATTTGTCAATACCCATCCCATCCATAATCTCCCACAATGTTGATCTTAATACTGTTTCAAAAGCACAGGAGAGGTCAAAAAAACCCATATGGATAGCCCCTCTCCTGGCTCTGACATGTTTCCCTAGGTGAAGGTTAAAGCACTGCTCGACAGTGCCTACATCTGGCCTAAATTCAAACTGTACAACTGCCAGCACTTGATTTTCCTTTGCACAATCTTCCAGCTTGGAAATTAAAATTCTTGCCAGTATTTGGAAGGTGCTATTTAATAAAGAAATAGGCCGATAGCATCCTGGGTCATTTCTATCACCTTTTTTAAAAATAGGAACCACAATGGCCTCCCTCCAAAATGGAACTAAAGGGCCTACAATTGCTGCTCTTATGTTTGCAATCAGGTGGGCCAAAAGTGGAAAATTCTCCATAGAAAAGTCAATAGGAACTCTGTCCGAGGCTTTCCCAACTGTCTCTTGACTGTCAGTGCGACATCATTGGAGCTAATAAGACTTTTGAAATGGAGAGCTTCTCCATGGTCCAAAGTGTCCTTGTCCAAATCGTTGGCTAAAGGGAGAGAATGATCAGGGTAAACATTTTTTGTAAAATGCTAAACCCACCTTTATACAGGGATAAGGCACTAAATCTTGGGGCTGTGATAGTCCGTAAAAAAAATATTATTGACTACCTTCCAAAAGGCAGAACTATCATTAAGGGACCCTGCCAACTCAAGGTCTGCTCATGCCTTTACTCTAATCTCTGACTTTCTCACCTCCAATACTTCTTTGTAATCTTTCCTGGCCCTGATAATCTGAGCACTATCTTGTGGGTGTTTCCCAGGTACCGCTTTAAGATCTTGATGCGCAGCAGTACATGCATGATTGAACCAACACTGAAGAGGTTGGCTCTTAGCCTGCTTATCTGTAGTCAATTTAGAGGTGATAGAGGCACATACGAGGTTAAAAGTAGCTAAAACGGAGCCGGTTCCTCCTTGTGTTTCCTTTGAACAGTGAGTAGATTCTGAATCTCCCTAATTAACTCGTGCAAAGAAAGGTTTGTATTTACTTTCTCCCACTTAACCTTTGCTCCTTTATTCCGTGAGTATTCAATCTCCTATCACCCTGATTCTTTCCACCCCCTTAAATTAATGTTAAAAATAGCTAGGAATGTATTGTTATAATTAGTGACATTAAATTTCAGTAAAATGGGGGCTAGGTCAGAAGAAAAACGCACATGATCTATACTACCACATCTACCTTTACCCTTGAAAGTAGGGAGGAGTGGCATTTCAGAAGCTTTGTAATCACTACCAACAACCAGATCCCTGCACATAATAATATATTTCAAGTCCTATCCATAGAGCACATACTTAAAATGTGTCAAAGCTGTCCCCTCAAAGTCCTCGAGGCCACATGTTTTATACACAACAGGACAACATGAACCTATATATTAAAATCTCCAACCCATAACAATAGAAACTCCTTTTTAGGTCTCGCATAGGCAGCGCATGCGCTGCCTCTACGAGGCATTAAGTAATCAGTATTACTAGTCAAACTCCACCCATGGAGTTTCTCTTTGTTTTGTTGCTTGCCATTGGTGAAATCTGCCATTGCTGTTGTTATCTTGCTTATTATTGGCTGGATGGCCGATACGTCACTTCTGTTTTCTTCCGTTTCTGGAGGAAGCAGCATCGACCAACTACAGTTAACCTACGCTGCAGGGCAATATCTTTTAATGTAGGGACTACTTTTTTCTTTTTTTTTACATAGCGCCTGGTTTGCGCATACGTTTAATATGCACGCGCCACTTTTCGCGGTGTTGCACCCCCCACCACCACCCGCCCCTTGCTCCTTGTTTGTCAAGCCAGGCGTTGGCCAGGAACCGGGATTCCATTCAGCCGCGTCACCGCTGGAGAGAGGGGCCACCCAGCAGGACGTCAGCGTCGAGCCGAGAGGTGCGCTCGAAACCGAAAGGGCTGCCCCGCTCCTTTTCCATGCAGCTTCACCAGGAGCCTAGTGTCCCGAAGACCGGAGGAGCCCCAGGCCGGTGCCAGCCTCGCCTCTTCAACCCCAGGTAACACTCGCGGCCGTGTACGCGCTGGGGAACTGCTTTCCTGTTCATGGACCGGCTCTGTTACTCCGGCGTGGCATGGCCCTTCCAGGCTTCCGTAATTCTGTATGGTGTTGGAAGTTATACCGGGTCAGTCGACCCAGGGATAGAGGTAACCTGAAGCGCTACACGCTTGGGTTTAAGGGCCAAGTCTTGTGTCACAAGCTCAGCGGGGCACAGTAGGGGGGTTCATCAGTCTCTGGCCACCCTCCCAGGAAGAACAGCTGAGCCGTGAGGCTGGGATTGAGCCCAGATTTATCCAGTTTCTAACGGTGCAATTCAACCTCTAGATGGGTGTATCTTTATAACAACAAAGTTTGGTGTCTTTAATTCCTGCAGGTTGAGATTAGAGCGCGGGTGACTGGCAGAAACCACAGTTTATTTTTGGCAGATTCACACAGTGGAAACCTTGCACGGGGCATAAAAGCACACAACAAGAGGCACAGAATACTTTACAGCTATTTCTTGTTTTTGCAGCACTGGGCTGTTTTCTGGCACTCACGGGATGCTGAGCCGGGGCCAGTATGTGAACCTGGTTACCTGTGTTAAACGGTTGGCAGCGGTACCCACAAGGCAATAGCGCCTCCCGTGAAAGCTCGGCTCGTGTTGGGGTGGTGGTTCCAAGAGCATCTCGAGCGAGCCAGGATTACTTCACACCCGGGGCTCTCCAGTATCCAGGGGTGTGACGTCACTCCCGGTACATACCGGTACCGCGGGTGCAGGATTCACTGCGGGGGTATCGCCTTTCCGTTACAAGTTCTACATATCCGCATGTGGGGCAGCAAAACTTGGAATAGTTTGACAAAGTATTGCTTCGTGGGATTTGTGGAGGGGTAAAACACCTGCACGGGGGTAAAACACCGGGCAGTGCGGGGTGAGTGGGTATCTTGAGATGCGCCTCGGGCACAAACAGCCAGCATTGCCGAGCCGCGGGCAGACTGCAGGCTGTGTGTGCTGAAACCACCCTCCGGCTCTCAGATCGACACATGCCACCCCTAAACCTGTAGTTGTGTGTGGCCCCACCTTCCCAGTGACCCCCCCGACACACACACCGCTCCACACCACAGTACGAGGTCACACCCACACACTTCCACAGAATGCTGTCAGACTTGGCCAAATGTGCTTATATCTCGAAGGGGCTCTCCCCACCCGGCTTCTCTCTTTCCGCTTTCTTTCTCTTTCCCCCTGCTCCTTCTCTCTTTACCCCGTGATCTTTCTCTCTCTGCTCTCTTGCTCCCTCTCTCTGCGCTGTTGCTCTCTTTACTGTCTCACACTCGCTCCCTCTGCACTCTCTTGCTGCTATTTCTCCCTCCACACTGTCCGCTCTTTCTCTCTGCGCTCGCTCCCTGTCGCACTCCTTCTCTCTCCCTCTCTCTCCTTCTCTCCCCCTCTCTCTCCTTCTCTCCTTCTCTCCCCCTCTCTCGCCTCTCTCTCTCTCTCTTCCCCAAAGTACACTTTCAGTTGACACTTGTTCCTCTATACAGCTTAGATAAAGGCCTTCAAAAATGTATCAGGATTAAAAAAAAAACTGGAGGAGGTGGACGTGAACATCATGGTGGTCAGCTTCTTAACCGTAGTAGAAGTAAAAACTGCTACGCCTTGCTGTTCTTAATGACAATAATTTAGAGTAATTCTAAGAAAGGAAGGCAGCGGAAATGTAGTCTGAAGTGAGGGGCATTCATGTAATAAGGGTTAATTGAGGGGACAGATGTGAGGGAATATAAGGCTGCTGCTTGCCATTAATCTGGTTTAAACCAAACCATCTCATACTTCTTGTGTACTTACCGCTCTATAAATATGCCTTCTGCCATTTGACAATGCTAGGATGAAGATGGGAGTGTACAACAATGTTAATGAATTTGAGCCATATTTGCTGCATACTTTTCCAATTCCACATAGATATGTTAATGAATCCATCCATGTTTGGCTCCCAATACAACTGTTTACCTCTGGTGTTCAATCTCTGATGTTGGACAGACACAAACACCTGACCTTCAGAGAACCGGTCTTCGCCTGTAACAAGCATTTAAAATTCGGACACAGGAAAATGCTTTTTGAGAGACGAAGTCTCAGTGGGTTTCGATGCCCCTCCACTCCTCAACAGTGGCACTAAATACCACATTATATTGCATCCATCTGCATATATTGTTTATGCCATGGCATTTTTCATGTTTGTTTTAAAACCAGGATGCAAGGGATTGTAATTGTTCAGAAAAATTACACTGAAGAGGCCTTATAGAAGAATTGTTTCCATGTGTGAAGTAACTGTAGTATGCAGTCTGTGAGTCAGTAACAGTGTTTTTCTCTTACCAGTTTTGCTCTACTGTGGCAATAAATTTGACCTTTGTACTACTAATAAATGTGTGAACGTGTATTAGTGAAGTTGCACTATATAACATATTATTGGACATTTATTTTTATTTTCATGGTATAAATATGTGTGTGGGGGAGGATGTGTGTGTGCTTAATTGTTTCTATTACTTGTTCTTTCTTTTCCATTAAATCACATTTGCAACGATATACGGACTTTCATGGGCCCACCTTTAGTCAACAAGCATTGGCAATACAATAGGTCTCGCATTTGTTTAAGTTAGAGCTAGTGGCATTATAAATGGCAATTTCTTTTACTTATGTGTTTTGAAAACCAAAACATAAATAAAAGGCATTGTCATTTACAATGCCTGTAGCTCAAACTCTCGCAAATGCGAGACCTATTGCATTGCAAATGCTTGTTATGCTTGTCCTGAAATCTCTTCGTCTTGGTTTTCTATCACATAAGTCACATTTACATCAAATATATTGTAGTAAAAATTAACCAACAGCAAATCAAAACATGATCCAGAATAGCATTTGACAGTGAGGAGTGGAATAAACTTCCGTAATTACCAACTTAGTTAAATTTACAGATGTCAAAATCGTCAACCCTCCTTTAGTCCTACCAGTCATCGAAGGAATAGCTGGGACACACCAAGAATGAAAGCCATTTACATAAATAGGGTCAGTGGCCCCTATTTATTGAAGACATACAATACTGTGTTTATGAATCAAAGAGGTCCAATCTGGATTACTCAGTTTTGAGCAGATACCTAGCACATTAGAGGAGCGCAGCCTAAAACTCTTTCCGGGGTCAAGCTTATCCGGCAGAGAAGGTGTTATAGATACTTCCAAGTTAACCTCCCGAGAATTACTTTTGCATTTGGATGGAGTCTTAACAGGTAGTCAATCAAGTTGCTCAAGTGATGAAAGTACTTCATATCTATTATTTGTCTTTGGTCCATGCACCTGCTGATGAACAAGTTACTTACCTTCGGTAACGATATATCTGTAAGAGACATATATTAGTTATAGATTCCTTACCTTAGAATTACCCCCAGGCGTCAGACTGGATCTGGAGAATTTATTCTCAGCAGTACCTCTGCGCGTCGGTAGGTGGCGTCGGTCGAGTTCGCGTTCGTCGTGGTCGCCGTTGTGGCGTCGCGGTATCTACTTAGACGCCGCCCCTGCGCGCTGACGTCAGTTCTATTACACGACATTCCACGCCAAAAGCGCAGAGCCATGCAAGACACTGACCACTGGTGCACAAAACTAGGGCCCTGAAAGGGAGTCCCTTACGCTAGAAGTCAGTTCGCAGAACGGGGAGGATGGGTGAGGCGGTAAGGAATCTATAACTAATATATGTCTCTTACAGATATATTGTTACCGAAGGAAAGTAACTTGTTCATCTGAAAGAGACTAAGGGGGATATTCACAAGAATGTGCGATAAACATCGCCAAAATAGGCTAACGCAATTTCTCATATCGCCGTCTATCGCGGGGAAATAACCCCGTGTCAACGTCGTATTCACAACACGGCGGTAACATGCAATAGTTTCCTGATAACGCCTCAAATGTCCGCGATATAGCTACCGAGACGGCGATAAAAAAGGAAACCTGAACGCGAAAAAAGTTGCGATGGGCCCAACCGTGATAGAAAAATCGGCGACAAGCAGCGCCAGGCTTGCAATTCCCACGTCGGGCGGGAAAAATCACCATAAAAGCAGCAAAAAAAACACATAACAACTGCGAAGCACAATGGAGGCAGCCAGAGCAAGTACAGAGGACAACCCGAACCCCATGGAGGACCAGCCTGGGACCTCGGGGTCAGGGAAGGGCAAGGAGAAGAAGAAGAGGAAGTCGCGGTTCAGTACACAGGAAAACAGGATCCTGATTACGGAGGTGGTCGAACACCATCAACAACTGTTCGTCACCTCCACTGTGTCATTGGCAACTAAAAATACAATATGGCAGTCCAACCTGGACAAGGTGAATGCAGTCTGAGTGCTGAGGAGGACAATGGAAGAGCTCAATGAGTCGGTGGAATGACGTGAAGCGCAAAACCAAGCTGAAACTCACAAACAACCGCAAAGCAGCAATGCAGACTGGGGGTGGGAGTCCTGCGCCACAGGAGGAGCTGGATGAGATGGAGGAAATGGTGTCCACAGTCATCAGTGTGGAGACGGTGGCAGGAGTTGGGGGACCGGACACTGCTCAACATGACCTGACACAAAAGCAACAGGGTGAGTAACCACCAGGGACTGGGGGGACGGGGGGAGATGGGCACAATGGCACACATGCACAATGAAGTATAGCACAATGCACAACCACAATGACTCTGGATCATGTCCCTGATCTCCTTGCCATACTCCAGCACACATAGAAACAGCCAGTAGTCCCCCGTCCACAATGTGCCCAGAGGGGACCCTCCCCACACATCACCAATCTCACAACAAACCCATGCAAATGTGCTGAACCCAGCAAAGCTGCGGATCCGTAAGCCCCACTGACAATGCAAGTGACACTGCATGACGATGAGCATGTCTGCAGGCCACTCATCATTACATGTTGCACCCCACGACACCGAGGTGGCTGAGTGTGGTCCACATCCGGAAAGGAGCAGGTCACACACTGACACATCCACGTGCACAAATAACCCCTGACGGCAACAAGACATCTGCGGACAACCCATGCCCAAGAGCCCCAACTCCCACCAAGAGCCCAATTTACCCAAGTATTCAACATCACAGCACTGCATAAGCACAGAAGTCAAAGGCACACTGCCTGAAAGGGAGAAGGCCAAGCAAAGTCTGAGCTGCAGGGGCGACTCTCCCACAATGCAGCACACACACAAGAATCAGAGCACATCAACATTGACAACAATGTGGTACAAACTGCAACACATTCACAACAGAACAGAGGACACAACTGCTGCCGCTTGTGTGTGGAAACTGGCCAATCACATTTGGCAGAGCAGGAAACTGTGACATGATAATGGACAAGTACAACCCCACATCCCTGATGGTGCACAAATGTCCACTGTCCCGCTTCAAATAGGCAGCTCCTCCTAAACAGTCACAATGTACATTGTCATGCAGTCTGTTTGGAAACTTGGCCAATGCGTGAACATACATGGAACACACTGTTAAACTGCATCTCCCCTTTACATTGCAGAGGGAGAATCAACACCTCCTGCAGAGCAGACCCAACATCTCTTCACTGATGATGAAGAGGACCTCCACACCTTCGACACTGACGCCCTCCAAGAGCTCATGGACACCCTCAGCACCCCACCCCCAGGAGCAGGGCAGCCCAGCTGCATCGAGGAGACCCCACCCCCTGCACAGACCACACAGCAGGAAGCACCCACCACCCCGGCTGTCTCCCAGGATCCCCACAACCAACACATGGCATTTCAACGCCGTGTGTTGGAGGGCCAGAAGGAGATGGCTGAGCAGGTGCGGGTGGGGTTCGACCTCATGGCAGCCAAACTAGATGCCATCCATGGGTGTCTACGTCCCATCAGGGACCACTTACAGTCCCTAACAGACACCCACAGTCCGCTCCATGGTCTCCAACGAGCCATGGCTGACATCGCTGGAGTCATGACTCGGAGACAAGAACACCTGTCTAGTCAGAGTGGCTCCAGCGATCTCAGCCGGGAGTTGGGACACATGCGGAGGCTCATGGAGGACATGGTGCGGATGGATACAGAAAGGATGGCTGCCACGGCTGCACATCAGCGACATGTAGCTGGGATCTTCCATGCCCTGCAGAGCCTCATCATGGCATTGCTGCCACAAGGCCTGGCGCAGATGAATGCTGCTGCTCCTACACCATCCACATCTCCGCCCCCTGATGTGTCAGTGCCCCACAGTGCGGCACACATTCCACCTCCGGCACCTGATGTGTCACTGCCACACAGTGCGGATGACAATCCACCTCCGGCCCCTGATGTGTCAGTGCCCCACAGTGCTGCAGCCGAAACACCACCACCCACAGGTGAGGCACATCACACATCAGAGGACGATGATGTGGATGAGACTGCTGTTGTGGTAATGAGGAAGTGGTAGCATTCATCTTAGCCATATGGCCTGTTTCAGCTTGGTTCGGCCCTTTGCATCATCACCTTCCACTGTCCCCCGATACACTCTGCAGCACTCACCTTGGACCTCGACATGGACTGCCATATTCTGTTTGGTTACCAATGACACAGCAATCAGACTGTGGACTGAACTCTTCCTCTTCCGATGAATCTGTCCTTCCCTAATGGACTCTGGCTGGCCCTCCACGGGGCAACAATGTAAAGTGGGCTTTGCATGGCCCTGTACTGCTCCAGCTACAACACTTCACTGAATGTGAATAAAACATTCAAATTCACACAGATGTGTCATGTCTATGATCCTTCAAGTATGCCAGTATGGATGAATGTATGGTCACTGATTCCCCCTCAAGTCCAATTAGCACATGTTGTGGGGCTTGGGTCACAGGGTGCAACATTGCCGATTGCGGTCCGGGTGGCGCAGACACTACAACGGAGACACACGCATTGGTTAATTCCTTGTCCAGGCCAGAACTGAACCACGCCCAGAGCCCCGGGCTCATTGTTCACACCCTACGCTGGACTGGCATACGCCAGCCCAGCCCACTCCGCTTACGCTCACAGGGGGTGACGACACAGCTACATGTCCCAGGTCTTCCCTGTAGTGATCTGCTGGTCACTGGTCTAGTCGTCAGCATGCCACAGCCACTCCCTGAGGGCTGGTTTACACCCACACCACACCCATCCAGCACAGGCGTCACGGGACATGTGACCCTGCCAATAAAAGGGGCCCACCACAGCACATCCCCCACTGCCGGAGGTGACATGATGGCGTCCGCATCCACGGAACACAATCATAAAGGGTCCGTGACTTGCGTTGCACTGAGTTGGTGGCACCCGATGGCCTGGGTCCGGCACGGGCCTACCGCCACGTGGTGATGACTTGCGTTGCACTGAGTTGGTGGCACCCGATGGCCTGGGTCTGGCACGGGCCTACCGCCATGTGGCGATGACTTGCGTTGCACTGAGTTGGTGGCACCCGATGGCCTGGGTCCGGCACGGGCCTACCGCCACGTGGCGATGACTTGCGTTGCACTGAGTTAGGCCCACCTGAAGAGCTGAGCGGGTTTGCAGCCTGCGATGATGCGTTGGCCTCGATACGGCGTCCAGCATATCAGGACTCGATTTGATTTGTGAGCCTTGCTGGACCGCAGTGTACGCGCAGGCAGCAGTCAGCACACACATGACTTCGCGGTGCGGTGCCGCAGGGTGCACTGGGGGCCTGTGGCATGGAATCCAGCCATCGGCTGAGGAGGTTGCACCGGCACGTGGAGGGCCCTCTTGGAGACACGCCGGTGGCGGCAGGTGAGCATTGAGGCCTGGGTGCGCAGGGGCGGGCCGTCATCGCTGGGTGGTGGACCGGTCTGGGGACCAGGGCTGGGGTGCAGCAGGCGCACAGGATCGTGCAGGCACCACCTGTCATGGCGGCGGCCTCGTGGCTGGGTGGGGGGCGCCGCCCTGGCAGACACGGCCCTGCATGCGCTGACAAGATGTGCGCGGGTTGGCTTGGGACATAGTCACCTCGTCTCCAGTGTGAATGCGGCCGTTGATTGTGGTCGGGCACGTGTGTGTAGGCCTATGGTCACGATATGGCGGACACAGAGACACACGCAGTAGTTACTGTGGTGGCCATCCCGGAACTGGACCACGCCCAGGGCCCGGGGTATTCATTTGCGACATACGCCGGCCAAGGCCGCTCCGCTCAGGCTTACAGGGGGGGACCACATGGCTACATGTCCAAGGGCTTCTACACTGCCTGGGGTGACCTGTTTGCGTCCACTGTCCACTACACTGCAAACACCAGCAGTAGATGTCCACATGGACATGTCTGTGCTCTGCATACTGCAGTCTGTCCAGCACATCTCCGCAACACTTGGCATTGTGTCTTTTCTTTGTGCTGGGTCACTTGCCTCCTTCGCACATTCTTGGTTCCCACCTCTCCCCACATTCTGCAATTGTGTGGCAGAGGGGCTCTGCCTTTGTGGATGGTTTGTCTACATGTCTGGCCCCTGTTACCACGGTTACTTGTGTTGTTGAGTCCAGTAGTTGGGCATGTTGGTTGGCATGTTGTATGTGATTTTGTTACGTGTGCTCTCCCACAGTTGTGAGTTGTGTGATTGTGGAGTTGAGGTGTGTGGTGTGTTCAGTTAGTACTTACCAATGAGCAGTGCATTGCCATGGGTGCCATCCTTGAAGCGCTGGTTGATGATGGACTGTCGGAAGATGTATGTATCATGCACACTGCCTGTGAAGTTGGCGACGACATTGGTGAACTGTCCCCGGTGGTCCACTATCGCCTGCACATTGATGGAATGCGTGTGCTTTCTGTAGCGGTAATTGTGTGCAGGGTCGGCAGGGGGCACAAGTGGTACATGTGTACAGTCAATTGCCCCAACACGTGCGGTAAGGCAGCGATGGCGTGATTCCCTTGCATGATCTCCAGCTGTTCATACACAACGTGGGGGAAGTGAAGGTGCAGGGGTATCAAGATGATACATACCGTGATGTTTACAGGTATGATGAATCCTGCATGATGAGACCGTAACAGATGTTTGTGTGATCGTAACCTTCCTTTTCTTTCCTGTGGAGGTTACGGGCACACGGACTTCTGTTACAGTATGTTTGGACTGGATTCATCATACCTGTATGCATTCTGGTTTGTCCAAGTGCAATACACTGTACCAGATTACGTTTGTGACTATGAGGACGCTTGACCATTGTCACCATTTCTCCAACAGGTTTCTGACTACTGATTTCGGGATATGGAATGGTATTGGGGAGTTCCCGCAGCATTTGCAGTTTATTGGATCCACAAGTTGCCCTGGTGAAGTTCCCCGTTGGGAATGGAACGCGTTGGCTGTGCTTTTCGTCTTGTTGTTTAAGTATTTGTAATAAAGTTCTGTTTTTCCACTACCGTTGACTACTGGACTTCATGACATGGGGGGGAGAGTCCGGGGGGTGGTTGCGGTGGGTGTTGTGGCCCTCTTGGGTCTCCAGGCTGCATGATCATTGTCTCCATGGCATCTGTTGGTCTTCAGATGTGGCTCTAGGCTGGGCTCCCTTTCATACTGCAGGTTGTCGTCCTGCTTAACACCAGTAGGAGGCAGGTGTTGAATCCCTGCTGCTAACGCGCATTATCGCCTGTTTTCAGATTGCATCGCAGATCTGGCTGGTCGTTGAGAATATCGCGAAGTGGTGTTTTCGTGTGTTTTTGCACGGGAACTCCTACTCTGCATATCATTAGCGTTAGTTGTCGCTGTCATCCGTGGCGATGTGTTTTGCGGCAGCTATCGCGGGAAAACTGGCGATGTCGGCAGTTTGCACCAGCTTGTGAATGGGGCGATAAGTCTATTGCCACTTTTGCGGCACTAAAGTGCCGATAAATCGGCGATGGCTCCTTGAGAATATGCCCCAATTAGTTAAAGATTCCTTACCTTAGAATAGATACCCCAGCAATACCAACCCCGGAGGTGGGTCTGCGAACTAAGTTCACTCCAGAAAGTCCTGGAGAACCGAACGGCCAAAGAAGCCATCTCTCCGGACCTGACTGTCCAGGCAATAATGTTTAGTGAACGTGTGCAGTGATGCCCACGTAGCTGCCTGGCAGATGTCATTGAGGGGGACTCCACCTCCCAAAGCAGTAGTGGCTGCAGTAGCCCTACCGGCGGTTCCTTTTTCGCCAAGGAATAACAGATTTTGATGCAAAGAACGACCCATCGAGAGATGGTCCGTTTTTGCACGGCCTGACCTTTCTTGGCGCCCACATAGCCAACAAAGAGTTGATTGTCCACCTGGAATTGTCTTGTGCGATCTACATAGAATGATAACGCACGTTTTGGATCCAGACGGTGGAGTCTCTCCTCCTTGGAAGGATGGCAGGGCGGGAAGAAGGTGGGCAAAGTGATGGCCCGTCCTATGTGGAAAGAGGTAACCACTTTGGGCAGGAAAGAAGGCCTAGTGCGGAGGACAACCTTGTCCGGATGGACAGCAAGGAAAGGAGGTTTAGAAGACAGAGCCTGAAGCTCACTCACCCTGCGAGCAGAAGTGATGGCAACCAGAAAGGCAGTTTTAAGCGTCAGAAGCCTGAGAGGACAATTATGTAGCGGCTCGAAAGGAGCGCACATAAGGTAAGTCAGAACAAGGTTCAAGTCCCACTGGGGCATTACGAAAGGAATAGGAGGAAACAGGTGAGTAATGCCCTTAAGAAAACGATTTACAATGAGGGACTAGAAAAGAGAAGGCTGATCAGGAAGGCGGAGAAAGGCCGAAATGGTCGAAAGATAGCCCTTAAGGGTGCCCAGAGCAGAGCCCTGCTGGGCCAAAGAAAGCAGGAAGAGGAGAACCTCAGAAAGGGGGGCAGAAAGTGTATCCACAGCCTTTGCTGTGCAGCATGCCATGCCACAAATTTGTTCCATCTACAAGCGTATACTGTTTTAGTAGAGGGACGCTTGGCTGCCAGGATAACATTACAGACTTCAGGAGAAGGTCAAAGGCTGTCAACTATCGCCGCTCAATCTCCACGCAAGGAGGTGGCGGCTGGACAGGTTCAGGTGGAGGACCGTCCCCTGCTGCTGCGACAGAAGATCCTCCTGAAGGGGAAGTCTGATCGGAGAATCGATGGCCATGTTCATGAGCTCGGGATACCAGACTCTTCATGCCCAGTCAGGAGCCACAAGAATGACTTGGGTCCGGTCATGCTTGATCTTCTTCATCACTCTGGGCAGAAGTGGTATAGGCGGAATGGCGTATAGAAGACCGCAACTCCACTCGCGACGAAAAGCGTCGCCTAGCGAGTGCCGCCTTGGAAATTCCAACGCGCAAAACTGCTACATTGCGCGTTCTCTTCAGTGGCGAATAGATCTAACCAAGGCTCTCCCGACTGCTGAAAGAGACCTTGCACCACCTCCGAGTGAAGACGCCATTCGTGATCCATCAAGCACCGGTGGCCGAGTTCGTCCGCCCTGGCGTTCAGGGAACCTGCCAGGTGATGAACCACCAGGGACATGCCCTGATGTTCCAGCCACTTCCAGAGACGAAGGGCCTCCTGACAGAGGGTCCATGACCCCACTCCGCCCTGTTTGTTGCAGTACCACATGGTGGAAATTGTTGTCTGTGAACACCTGCACGACTCTTCCTTTGACAGAAGGAAGGAATGCATTCAGTGCAAGACCAATTGTCCGGAGCTCCAGAAGGTTGATGTGGAGCCCAGACTCCGCCGGAGATCAGAGGCCTCTGATCTCCGCCTCTCCCATGTGGCCGCCCCATCCAGGAGTGACGCATCTGTCACCACTGTGAGCTCTGGTTGGAGAAGGGAGAGGGATCTGCCTTTGACCCAATCCTGGTTCGTGAGCCACCACTGCAACTGATGTGCAGTGCCCTCCGAGATCTGGACGACATCGGAAAGATTCCCCTGATGCTGTGCCCACTGGAACTTCAGGTCGCACTGCAGAGCCCGCATATGCCACCTGGCATGATCCACCAGCAGGTTGCAGCAGGCCATGAGGCCCAGCAGCCTCAAAGTCATTCTCACCGAAATCCGGGATAGAGGCTGAAACATTTGTATCATAGCCCGACTAACCCGTACTTGCTGCTCGGGAGGACAAGCCCGAAATTGCGCTGTATCCAGAACTGCTCCGATGAAAAGGAGCTTCTGAGAGGGAATCAGGTGTGACTTCGGCACGTTGATAGTGAACCCCAGCGAATGCAGGAGGTCCACCATAGTCTGGAGGTGGGAGACGACAGCCTGGGGCGAGTCCGCCTTCAACAACTAGTCGTCGAGGTAGGGGAAGACTGGAACCCCTGATCTGTGCAGATGAGCTGCGACCACCGCCATCACTTTCGTGAACACCCGAGGGGTGCTGGTAAGGCCGAAGAGGAGCACGGTAAACTGAAAATGCCCGTGGCCTACCGTGAACCGTAGGTGATGCCTGTGGGCTGGCAGGACGGGGATGTGGAAATAAGCATCCTACAAGTCCAACGCTACCATCCAGTCTCCAGGGTCGAGGGCAGACAGGGCCTGAGCTAATGTCAACATTTTGAACTTCTACTTCCGGAGGAAGCGGTTGACGTCCCTGAGATCCAAGATAGGACGCAGGCCTTTTTCCTTCTTGGGCACCAGGAAGTAGTGGGAGTAACAACCACGACCTACTTCGCTCGATAGCACCCTTGGCCGACCGTAACTTCTTGACGGAGAAGGGCCAAGTGATCCTCCGACATGCGATGGAGTGTTGGTGGCATGGAGGGAGGGGTAGTCTCAAAGGGGAGGGAGTAGCCCCTTTGGACTATCTGCAAAACCCACCTGTCTGACGTGATGTTGTGCCAGTGGGGGAGGTGATGGCGGATCCTGCCGCACACTGGCAACTGGTGGCCCTGAAATGTCAGAGTAGGAGGGCTTAGAGGCTGCTGCAGAGGAGGCACTAGTGGACTGGCCCACCCGCTGGCTCCCAGACCCACGACGATGGGTCCCACGTCCCCGGCCCTGTAGAGGCTGGGTAGCTTGCGCCGGCCTGTGGCCCTGGGTTGAACGTGGTGGGGCACCCCTTCCGTAGCCATGAAAGAGCGAAAGGCAGACTGCACAGGATGAGAGCTGGAAGTGACGCCCAATGATCTGGCCGAGGCTCCAGAATCCTTGAAGCGCTCGAGCGCATGGTCCGACTTGTCGTCAAACAGACGACGGCCATCAAAGGGTATGTCCAAAAGAGTCGATTGGACATCCCCAGAAAAGCCAGTGGATCTCAGCCAGGCATAGCGTCTTAGGGCTACTAACGTTGAAATCGTTCTACCCAGTGAGTCGGCGGTGTCCAGCCCACAGCGGATGGCGAACGTTGCTGCATCTCTCCCCTCTGCAACTGCACAGGAGAGTGTGACCCGGGCCTCCTCCGGGCACTGTGGCAGCAACCGGCTAACCGTATCCCACACAGAGTGGATGTAACGGCCCAAGAGACATGCGGTGTTCACCGACCGCAGTACTAAGCTGGTGGAAGAAAACATCTTCTTCCCAAGATGGTCCAGCTTCTTGGATTCCCTGACTGGGGGAGCAGAAGGGAACGCACCTTTGGATGTTGAGGCTTGGACCACCAAGCTCTCGGGGGTAGGGTGTTGGGAGAGGAAAATGGGGCCACCCAGGGCCAGGCGGTGGCATTGGGCAATCATCCTATCCACGGGAGCCCCTGTGCTAGGCCTGGACCAAGTGCCTAGAAGGATGTCTGTGAGGGCCTCATTGAACAGCAGCAGGGGCTCCGATGAGGCCGCTGCCGGCTGAAGCACCTCAGTCAGGAGATTCATCCTGACTGCCACTGTAGGAAGCTCAAGGCCCAAGGCCTCATCCGCCCTAGGCAACACCACAGCATAGGAGGCTCCCTTCTCGTGGCCACAGTAAGGGGGAGAAAGCATGCAAAGGTCTGGGGAGGTATCCAGACCACTGGCTTCCCCCAACTCCTCACTCCAGTCCAGCTCCTCTAGCTGGTCTGCCAAAGGGTCAACAGACCCCTCCCAGTCCTCCTCACCTTCCTCTGGCTGCCACTCAGGGCAATAGGGAACGCCACTGGAGAACAGTGGTAGAAAGTACCGGTCAGCATCGGTACCGGCGTTGGTCGACGGCGGTCCAGTTCCGTGTCCAAGACAAGGGGGAGGCTGGGGTCAAAGCTGGCTGGGGACACGACCGGCGTCGGAGGTGCCAGAGGCGTCGTCAGAGGAATCGATGCCGGAGGAGGTGTTGTGAGGTCGACCGGCACCGTTCCGGATCCAGGCCTGGATCCCTGGGGGCCCTACGGCGCCGAGGCCGGAGCCACCGGCATCGAAGGCATAGAGTCCCCAGCTGAGTCTGAGGGGCCTGAAGGCGCGCCTGAGTTGGGCTGCCCAGAGATGGAGTGGAGGGTGTCGTAAAATGCACGAAGCTGGGCAGGGGACGCTCTGGCTCTCGGGAAGGGAGGGAAGCTCGTAGCCGTCCCAGTAGGTTCCACGGGCGCGTCGTGTCGGCCTACAGACAGGGAGAAGGCGAAGAGCGACGATGCTTCTTCACCTTCTTCTAGTGCTTCGACTTACCTGAAGATGAAGACCTCCCTCTCGACCGGGACCTCGAGCGGTGCGGAGCTGACTGCCGGGCCTCCAGAAGCTTTCGGGACTGCTCCCGCAAAGACTTCGGGTTCATGGCCCGACAGTCGGAGCACTATTTTGGGTCCTGGTCATGTTCCAGGCACCAAAGGCACATGAGGTGCGGATCCGTGACTGTCATCAGCTTGTGACAAGAGTCACAAGGCTTGAAGCCGGTACGCCGATGTGACATCCCTGCGTGCACCAGGAGTCGAACGACTCGAAAAAGATGTCGTCAAAAAGTCGAAATCCACTTGTCAGAAAATGACTAAGGGTACCGCTCTCTCCGGATCTGCGCTGGCTGGCGCGGAAAAAGAAAGAACTGACATCAGCGCGCAGGGGCGGCATCTAAGTAGATACTGCGATGTAATTTCGACAATCACGACGCCAACGACGAACGCGGAGTCGACCAACGCCACCTACCGACGCGCAGGGGTACTGCTCAAGAAAAAATCTCCGGATTCAGTCTGACACCTGGGGGTAATTCTAAGGTAAGGAATCTCTAACTAATAGTCTCTTTCAGATGTTGTTCTTAATCCTCCAAATTAAACTATGAACATTGCAAAGCTAGAAATTCTTTCATATCAGCAGATGTGATTTGCTGTACAGAAGTTCCAAAAGAACATACTTTGATTATCTGGGCATTTTGGTCACCACAACAATGTCATTTCACTCATTATAATCTCACCAAATTCAGAAATTTTTAAGCAACTCAAAAGAACACGAGCCAAGCCCCCCTCCCTTACCACAGGTATCCCTCCAACGCAAGAGGTCTTGATGTCCATTTTCTTAAGCCAAAAATTAGTAAAGTGTCATTGACATTGTGAAAGGGGCCGTCTAATGTATTTATGAGTACAGGAAGTAGCACTTTAGGAGTACTCTTTTACGTGCTCTTACATGCCTTTCTGGTACACTCAGTGATCCAGTTGGACTCAGCTTTGTTTTCAGTTAGGCAACAAGACAATGCAAACAGGTTCCTTTTGTTTGTGTGTTAAAGCCTGCAAACCCCCCCGCCTTTCCCTCTTTGCAGCTGCTATCGTCTTCTCTTTATCCTCCGCTCTGCACCCCTTTTTCCTCTCTGATCCCACTCTGCCCGATCACCCTCCATTTTAAGGGTTCTCCTCCCCTTTGCTTGCTCTGCTTTCTCTCTTTGCAGGCTCTGCCTTCCTCCCTTTTCCCTAGCTTCTCTCTCTGGCCCCTCGACTCTCCATTCACAGGTCCCTGCTGGCTCCCTGGGTCTGCCAATCAGTCCAACAAGCTGTGTACTTTGTGACTAAAATCAAAGTGCTTGTTTAGAGCTGGAGGTAAGCATTTTTGGTGAGAAACTGTACTTCTGTTTATTTGTAAAAGTGACATTGTAAATGTTTGCGATTTTTGTGCAGTTTCTCCAGCCATTAACAAAGCTTTACTGCAAGAAAACTGTTTCCCCCCTCCATTCCCTTCATTTACCTCTTTCTACCTGCTCTCCCAGACACAGCTTGTGGATTAGAAAATTAACCACACCCCTCCTACAGGTGCACTCACTGGTGTGTTGCTGGGTGACCACATAGGTTCAGCTGCAAGCCCAGCCAGAGAGGATGAGAAAGGGCAGGTGACCTCCCCAGCAGCCTTTACAAGTCCTCCCTCTGTGGTGTCGAGGATAAGGATATTGCCTGTTTGAGCCGGTTAGGGCCAAAGGACAGAGATGCTGCCTGTTTCACAATCAAAAACCACACTCCAAGATACAGCCACAACACACAGGCATGCACACTAACTCACACCAACTACACACTACTCTCTACCAACAAAGAAGGTAATTCCACCCATCACTCACCAAACTCTACCTAGAGGTATAACATGCTCCTACATACCTTTCTGCCTCTACACAGCCCACTATTCTGCCCTACAACACAACCAAATACACATTTTGCTAACATACCAATATAACAAAAAACCCAGACAATTCATCTCACAAACTCCTACCCTTTCCAAACATAGCCTATGCACTCTGCCTTCTCCTAGCAGTGTTATTGCCACCCCTCTGAACCCTTTCTCCAACCATCTATCATACCACATTACTACACAACCATCCTCTTCTCATCACACACAACCAATGAACACACTCAACACTCTCCACCAATAAGGCACATTCACCCCCCTTCTCAGCACACAACCATCTCTCAAAACAACTATTTTCCTACTCTCACACTGCACAGAAACTCTACTCTCAAACACAATCCAACCCCTTCTCCTTCAACATTCACAAAACTCAAATCCTACACCTCAAGTCACTACCAAAATATGATACTACCCCGCAAAAACAAAAACAAAAACACATACAAAATGTATCTGAACAAAATCGCACACATTCAAAAACTCCCACAATCCCAACAAACCTAAACACATCCACTCTTCTCTAAATACCGGGATACATGATAACATATTAAACCCAATTCTACTTCACACTCTTCATGCAACAAATGCATTATCCACTCAGTCCACAAACTGACACCAACACTCACTCACACATCTAACATTCATTCTTCAATTCAGAGCCTTACCACATGCCGCTCATGCCCCACCACCCACCATCCATCACCCAAACAACTTCCTCCTTCAACATACTTGAAGAAAGCAACTCCACAACACTGTTTATAACCTTTCTTCCCCATGTCTACCACAAAATAAGCTTATCTCTTACACACGACTACAGAGCACAACCCCTCAGTTTCAAGCAGACTCACTACCACACGTAGAATAAGACTCACAAAATGTCTTCTAAGCCTTTTGGAGGAAGATAATGATAAACACAACACTTTCTGTGTCCTCCAACAGTTAACACCACCCACAATGTCAAACGACAAAACTCACCCTCCTACAGCACAAACTCACACCACCTCCAGCATAAATTATTTCGACTGCCTACTGACAAATGTTTGTTCCACTAAACACACATTTGACCTATTGATAGACACAGAACCTGACTTACTTTTCAGAACTAAATCATGATTGCTGGGGGAAGATATGGCACTGGTATTGCATGAAGCTGCTCCACCAGGATATTAAAATGTAACAAAACAACAGACAAGAAAGGAAGCAGCATAGCCATCATATCTGAGGAAACAACAAATCTCACCAAAGCCGAGGATGCTTCTTTATACTATTGTGAATCTCTCCTTATCAGAGGCAACCCTACCCCAACCTTTTCATTTTAAATTCTCCTTCTCTACAGACCACCACCTAGCAATGCAACATTCCCAAACACATTGCTAGATATAATCTCCAACCTTTTCTTTTTTTTACAATATACTTGAATATATGCATCCTTGGTAACCTCAACATTTGGTTTGACAAACTTAATATGCCTAACACCAGGACCATCCTCACTGGCCTAAGCACACACAAAAACTACAACAGCTCATTCCAAATCCCACACACATCACTGGACAAACATTAGATATCATCTTCGACAACCCAGGCTTTATCACATTTCAAAGGATCACTCCAGTCACATGGTAAGACCACTCTCTTGTCGCATTCTAACACAAGACATCAAAATTCACCCCAACTAACAACATCTTGCCCTCAACTACATATCCACCTTGGAACAAGCAGAATTTGAAGGAACCATAAAACCTGCTTACCTCCAACACAGATCTGGTCACAATCAATTCTGTACACACACTTCATCAATGGATCGAGAAAGCTTTTTATCTCCTAATTCCCCTGAAAACAGCTGCACAAAACAAAACACCCCTTGGATAAATGGGGAATTAAAAAGGATCAAGGTTGCTTGTTTTGAGACAGTTAAGTTCAAATTTAGCAATTTGTTTTTTTGAAGACCAGATATGCCTACACAGACAACAGAATATACAAATCAACAATCAGCCCAGTCCACAATGTAAAGTGTGTTTGTTAGAAATGGGGGTCTCTAGTTGGCAGAGGAAGGTACCTTTGTCCAAATAGGGACCCTTGCTTCTAGTCAGGGTAAGGGGGATACACTCCTAAAATACCCATGCTCACCTCCTTGGTAGCTTGGCACGAGCAGACAGGCTTATCTCAGAGGCAGTGTGTAAAGCATTTGTGAACACATACAGTAACACAGTGAAAACACTACAAATGGACACCACACCAGTTTAGAAAATAAGTAATCTTTATCTAGACTTAACACAAGACCAAACGACAAAAATCCACAATACAGTTCTCAAGATATCCTTAAAAATAGGTTATTCACTTAAATCAAGCTTGTAGCAACAAATAACTCCACTTTGAGTTGTACGACGTCGTGACAGATAGAAATCCCAAAGTACGGAGCCGACCGCGAGGTGCGCGGCGTCGGGCCCGGAGTCAAACAGGCCCACAACGAACAGTACCTTGGAAAACCGATGAAAACAAAGACGGCAGTTCACGGCGTCGGGGAGGTGCGGCTTCGTAGGCGCTGCGCGGCGTCGGTTCCTTACGACCCCAGGGGAGGTGTAGCCTCTGTTCCTTACTGCAGCGCAGGGGAGGCGAGACGACGGTTCCTTACTGCGTCGGGGAGGTGACGTCACGATGGTGCCGAAACCACTGTTCCTTACGATGTCGCGATGTCGATGGATTCAGGGGGTCACCCACGTCGAGGATCGGCTCCACGATGATGAAGTCGGCTTCGGAGTCGATGCAGCACAGCAGCAGGCGTCGGGCCCACGTTGCAAGTCGGAACAGCGCTCACGGCTTCGGGCAGGTTACGCGTCCCTCGCTGGCGTCGATGTGGCACAGCAGCTGGCATTGGGCCTACGTCGTAAGTCGGAGCAGCGCTCACGGCTTCGGTGCAGGTTACGGCGTCGCTCGCCGGCGTTGGTGTTGCAATTTCCTTCTGTAGCAGCTAAAACAGCAGTTCTAGATGCAGGAAGACAGAAGGGGTGAAGTCTTTGTGTTCCTGAGACTACAGAACAGGAGGCAAGCTCAGTTTCAAGCCCTTGGAGATCTTCCTCAAGATGATTAAAGTGCACACAAAGTTCCTTTTCTCCTTTCCTTGGCAATAAGTAACCACTGCAGGCCAACCCCAAACAGTCACCAGTGCAGGGGCAGTCTCCTCCTTCAGCTTCCTTGGTTTCTCTCCTTGGCAAAGGTTTGTCTTGATTCCCAGAAGTGATCTAAAGTTCTGGGGTCTGGGCCCCAATATTTATACTACTAAATCCTTTGTTCTTGCCAGGTAGGTCGCTCCCCCACCACACAGCTCCGCCTGTGCTGTCCGCCCGCTGCTGCTGCTGGTAAGCTCGCCCCTCTGCTTGTGGCCTCGGTGCCCGTTTTCCTTCTGTTTCCCTCGCTGCCCCCACCTCCCTTGTGTCCATTTTGCCTTCTGTTTCCCTCGCTGCCCCCACTGTACTGTGCCCGTTTTTTTCCTCTGTTCCCTCGCTGCCCCCACCTCCCTTGTGTCCATTTTGCCTTCTGTGCCCCTCGCTGCCCCCACTGTACTGTGCCCGTTTTTCCTCTGTTCCCTCGCTGCCCCCACCTCCCTTGTGTCCATTTTGCCTTCTGTGCCCCTCGCTGCCCCCACTGTACTGTGCCCGTTTTTTCCTCTGTTCCCTCGCTGCCCCCACCTCCCTTGTGTCCATTTTGCCTTCTGTGCCCCTCGCTGCCCCCACTGTACTGTGCCCATTTTTTCCTCTGTTCCCTCGCTGCCCCCACCTCCCTTGTGTCCATTTTGCCTTCTGTGCCCCTCGCTGCCCCCACTGTACTGTGCCCGTTTTTTCCTCTGTTCCCTCGCTGCCCCCACCTCCCTTGTGTCCATTTTGCCTTCTGTGCCCTCGCTGCCCCCACTGTACTGTGCCCGTTTTTTCCTCTGTTCCCTCGCTGCCCCCACCTCCCTTGTGTCCATTTTGCCTTCTGTGCCCCTCGCTGCCCCCACTGTACTGTGCCCATTTTTTCCTCTGTTCCCTCGCTGCCCCCACCTCCCTTGTGTCCATTTTGCCTTCTGTGCCCCTCGCTGCCCCCACTGTACTGTGCCCGTTTTTTCCTCTGTTCCCTCGCTGCCCCCACCTCCCTTGTGTCCATTTTGCCTTCTGTGCCCCTCGCTGCCTCTCTCCATTCCCGCCGCTGCGTCCCCTGCGGCCCCGCCCCCCTGACTGCCCATTCGCTGCCCCTGCCTCCCAGCTGCTTCTCCCTCCCACCTCCCCATATATGGCAACCGCTGCGCGGCCGCGCCGCTGGCGCGCCGAAGGCGCGCCTAAGGCAAGCCCGTCTGCGCCCGTCCGCGACTGGACCGCGCCCAGCGCCAGAACCCCTGGGCCGCGCGCCCCCCGCTCCAGCCTCGAGGACCGACGCCGATACGATGCCACCACACTCCACGCTCTCAACCCCGGACAGACGCACAACTGCTTCAAGGCCGCCCCAAACGCACCCATGGTCCCTTCACCTGCCGGAACTGCAGCTACACCAGCCTCAGAGCCACCGAGGCGCCCGCCAAGAAGGACCTCAACCACCTCCGGTGCATCCTACTGAACACCCGCTCCGCACGCAAACACGCCGTCGAGCTCTGGGACCTGCTCGACACATCATCACCAGACGTCGCCTTCCTGACAGAGACCTGGATGAACGACTCCTCCTCCCCCGACATCGCCATAGCCATCCCAGACGGCTATAAGATCACCCGCAGAGACCGCGTCAACGCAGTAGGAGGAGGAATCGCCATCGTCCACAAGAACACCATCAGGGTCTCGACCAGCACCAACGACACTCTCAGCACCACCGAACACATGCACTTCCAGATCCACACGGACCCCAACACCACCCTTAGAGGCACCCTTGTCTACAGACCCCCTGGGCCCCGACCCCAGTTCAGCGACTCCATCGCCGACTTCATCAGCACGCACGCCCTGACCTCTACCGACTACATCCTCCTCGGAGACCTGAACTTTCACCTGGAGAACAACAACGACAGCAACTCCACCACCCTGATCGACAACCTCGCCAACCTCGGTCTGAGCCAGCTCGTCACAACACCGACCCATTCCGCCGGCCACACCCTTGACCCCATCTTCTCCTCAAGCTCCCACGTCTCCTTCAGCCACACCACGGAACTCCTCTGGACCGACCACCGCTGCATCCATTTCACCTTCCAGAAACCCACCACACACCACCGCACCCAACAGATCCCACGCCGCTGCTGGAGCAAAGTCACCAAAGACCAACTTCGGGCAACCCTCGCTCTCAGCCCTCCCTCCGACCCATCCAACACCGACGACGCTGCCTGCAACCTCAGACGATGGATGGACGACTGTGCCAACACCCTCGCCCGCTGAAAAACTCACCTACAGTGACACCACCAAAAGAGCCAGCTGGTTCACCTCGGAACTCCTAGCTTCCAAGCGTACCTGCCGGAAACTAGAGAAGAAATGGCACAGTGATAAGACACCGGACAGCCACGCAGCCCACAAAGACGCCATCCGTAACCACCACCACCTCATCAAGTCCGCCAAGAGAATCTCCTTCAAAGACCGCCTCGACAACAACGCACACAACAGCAAGGAGCTTTTCAACATCGTGAAGGAACTCTCCAACCCCAGCTCCAACACCGACGACATCCCGCCGTCGCAACCCCTGTGCGATTCCCTCGCCACCTTCTTCCACCGCAAGATCGCTGACATCCACGACAGCTTCAACACCCAGACAGCCCCAACTAAGATCGATGCACCAGACCCGCCGCACACCATCGACCACGACCCCCTGCCAGCCTGGGCCAGCGTGAACATCGAGGACACCATCAAGACCATGAGCACAATACACTCCGGCTCCCCGTCAGACCCTTTCCCGCACCACATCTTCAACAAAGCCAGCAGCTCCATCGCACCCCACCTGTGCAACGTCATCAATCTCTCCTTCGAGACCGCGACCTTCCCAGAGAGCTGGAAACACGCAGAGATCAACGCCCTACTCAAAAAACCCAAGGCGGACCCGAGAGACCTCAAGAACTTCCGGCCCATCTCCCTGCTTCCGTTCCCAGCCAAGGTCATCGAGAAGATCGTCAACAAACAGCTAACCCGATACCTCGAAGAAAACAGCATCCTGGACCCATCCCAATCGGGGTTCCGCAGCAACCACAGCACTGAGACTGCCCTCATCGCCGCCACCGACGACATCAGGATCCTGCTGGACAACGGTGAGACCGCAGCCCTCATCCTGCTGGACCTCTCCGCCGCCTTCGACACTGTCTGCCACCGCACTCTACGCGCACGCCTCCACGACGCAGGGATCCGAGACAAGGCCCTGGAATGGGCCACCTCCTTCCTTGCCGGCAGAACCCAGAGAGTCCGCCTCCCACCATTCCGATCCGAAGCCTCCGAGATCATCTGCGGCGTACCCCAGGGATCGTCCCTCAGCCCAACACTGTTCAACATCTACATGGCCCCGCTCGCACGCATCGCCAGACAGCACGACCTCAACATAATCTCCTACGCCGACGACACTCAACTGATCCTCTCCCTCACCAAGGACGCCCTCGCCGCCAAATCCAACCTCCATGAAGGAATGAAGGCCGTCGCCGATTGGATGAAGATCAGCCGACTAAAACTGAACACGGAGAAGACAGAGGTCCTCATCCTCGGCTCCAACCCCTCAGCCTGGGACGACTCCTGGTGGCCAATGACGCTGGGAGCAGCCCCGACACCCATCGACCACGCACGCAAACTGGGAGTCATCCTCGACTCAACGCTCTCCATGGCCAAGTAAGTCAACGCAGTCTCATCCTCCTGCTTCAACACCCTCCGCATGCTTCGCAAGATCTACAGGTGGATCCCGACAGACACAAGAAGAACAGTCACCCAGGCCCTCGTCAGTAGCAGACTTGACTATGGGAACGCCCTCTACGCGGGAGCCCCGGCCAAGCTCATCAAGCGACTGCAACGCATACAAAACGCCTCCGCACGCCTGATCCTCGATGTACCACGCCACAGCCACATCACCCCCCACCTGAGGAACCTGCACTGGCTCCCCGTCGACAGGAGAATCTCCTTCAAACTCCTCATCCACGCACACAAGGCACTCCACAAGACTGGCCCAGCCTACCTCAACAGACGACTCCTCTTCTACGTCCCCAACCGCCAACTCCGCTCCGCCGACCTCTCCCTCGCCACCGTCCCTCGCATTCGAAGAACTACCACCGGCGGCAGATCCTTCTCCCACCTCGCCGCCAAGACCTGGAACACCCTTCCACTAAGCCTACGACAGACCCAAGACCTGCTGACCTTCAGGAGGCTACTCAAGACCTGGTTGTTCGACCAGTAGCAGCACCCCCCCTTTTCTTTTTTCCCTAGCGCCTTGAGACCCTCGCGGGTAAGTAGTGCGCTTTACAAATTCTGTGATTGATTGATTGATTGATTGATTGTTCTCGGAAGGCAGAGAGTGTCTGTACCCAGCCAAAACTAGTTCTGTCCTCCCTGGTGCAGCTTCCTGGCAGGAGGTGGAGACAGCATTGTTGAAAGCAGGCCTGGCCCAGGTAGCTGAAAAGAAATCTCCTCCCCCTACTCTCTATTCTATGTAGGCTCAGGCAAGTGAAAGGAAATTTCCTCCCCCTACTCTCTATTCAACCCAGGTCCTATTCAGCCCAGCCCTGACTCATCAGACTGCTGGAGCCAAAGCCCTCTCCAGCCCCCTGTCACTCACAAACCAGACATGGAATACACAAACCTAGCAGAGGCATACTGGATGGTTAGGCAAGAAAATACCTACTTTCTAAAAGTGGTATTTTCAAACACAGAATGTAAACAGCACCCACTCTAAAAGATGCATTTTCACATTCTGAGTTCAGGCATACTAAACTTTATTTTCCCATCTTGTTCCTTGGGTCAGTTATGCTTATAAGATGTTATAATCAAACTGCCCATTCTGGCCTATGGGAACAGATAGCCTTGCAATAGTGTAAAACAAATTTGGCTGTAATTCACTATCAGGACATGCTACACACACCAAGGCATGTCCTACCTTTTACATACAATGCACCCTGCCCATAGGGTTACCTTGGGCCTACCTTAGGGGTGACTAACATGCAGAAAAGGGAAGGTTTAGGGACTGGCAAGTGGGTACACTTGCCAAGTCGACATGGCAGTCCCAGACTGCACACAGGCTCTGCAATGGCAGGCCTGAGCCATATTTTACAAGCTGCTTCTCTGGGTGGCACAATCAGTGCTGCAAGCCCACCAGCAGCATTTGATTTACAGGCCCTGGGCACTCATGGTGCACTGTACTAGGGTCTGACAAGTAAATCAAATAAGCCAATCATGGAGTCACTAATCCATTACAGCAATTTACAATAGGGAGCACTTGCACTTTGGCACTGAACAGCAGTTCAAAAACATTCTATTAACTTCAGCAGCTATCCCAGTCAGAACATTCATCAACAACCCCTTAAAAACAGGAGGTTTTCCAGAATATTTAAATACATACTCCAGTTATTGAACAAACCTACCCTGGACTATCAAGACCGTAACAACTTCAGACTCCTAGCAAACAGACCATTCCTGGGCAAACGTCAAGAAAAAGCAGCCTTTGTCCAGATGTCACAATTCATTGAAAACAATTACATACATTCTAACGTCCAAACTGGAATCTGATTAGGAAGAGCCACTGAATCAGCCCTAATCACTATCTGGGATGACCTTAGAAACAGAGTAGACTAGAAAGAGGTTGCTGCCCTTCTTTTCCTAGACCTTTCGGCAGCCTTTGACACAGTGCATCATGATACACTAATCCAAAGACTTGTGAGAGCCAGGATAGAGGGCATAGCCCTCAATTGGATCACATCATGCCTACACAATAGAACAAATATTATGCATACTACTACATTCTCTTCTAAACCATACAGCATTAAAGCAGGAGTCCCTCAAGGCTCAATCATCTCACCCATCCTTTTCAACATCTATATGAAATCATTTCCAGATCAGTGGGTTTGACTTCACCTGCTATAACTACGCAGATGACACCCAGATACTTCTGAAATTGGAAAACCCAAAGGACATTGGAACAGCTCAAATCTTCAGTTGCCTCCGGTACATTGACCAATGAAGAGCATGTAGCCACCTCAAATTGAATGCCTCCAAAACTGAAATAATCACCTGTGGTGACTGGAAAACTATGACCTTCTCTGTGCCTGGCATCATGATCCAGGACCATGCCATCAATATCTCAGGAGGTAAAAAACCTTGGAATTACCATGGGTGCTAAGCTGTCAATGAATGCACAAGTTGATAATGTATCCAAATCAAGCTTTCTCACAATGAAAGCTCTTTGAAGCATCTTCCCTTAACTAGAAATCCCCCACAAATTTCAAGCTACCATCTCTTTTGTCCAAACAAAACTGGATTGCGCCAATGGTCTGTATCACAGCTCATCTTTGTCAACTATAAGAAGATTACAGAGAATTCAGAATGCTGCCGCTAGATTCCTCCTACATGTAAAGCCACAAGCACACATCTCCCTTGCCTTGAGGGCCCTACACTGATTACCAGTTGCCAGAAGATCCACCTTCAGGCTGCTTTGTATCACACTCAAAGAAATACATGGCAAATGACCACTCTTCATCAGGAAGAAATCAACAAATAAATGCAGCAAAGGAACTCATGCCCAAGAATGGCTCCCTGCCTCAAAATTCCTACACACAAGAAAAAAAACCATGGGTGATGCATCTTTCCCTGGTCAAGCAGCCAAACTATGGAATTCACTACCCACATACATAAGATTCACAGACAGCCATCTTAGCTTCATAAGATTATTGAGCTGGCTCTTACTCATATGACGACTATACTCACAGAACAGTAGCGTACCACAATAGTATACTCTGACACAACAAACTATGCCTCTTATGGTATAGAGTTGAAGTTGTCGTTATGCATGTCTCATTGTACATTGGACCATGCTTCCTGTTATATGCAGATACATTTATATAAGAGAAAAATGTACATTACACCACAAGCTACATGAGCATATCACATCATGTCATAATTGCTGCTTCTATGTACATATAGATGCATATATAGAGGAGTTTATGCCTGCTACTAAACCTTTAAGAAATGTCATGAAAAATGTGCATATTTCACCACAAGATAAATGTGCACATCAGATCATGTAAATATTGCTGCTTCTATGCACAAATGGGTTTTTATATAGAGGGGTTTTCTCCTGCTAATAAAACTTTACCAAGTGTCATCTGCATATATGTTTGAATACATTTTTTTTGTTATTAAAAAATCCTCCTTTCAACTTTTGTCCCACCCCTCCTCTCTCTGACTCATCCCAAACCTTTCTAACTACTATGAACTCCCAAATATCCTTCTCAAACGCCCCCTCCTTTGTTATGTATGTCACCCAACTAATACACACACACGACTACTACTTACAAAACAAATTTTGAATTCCCCCTTTCAAATCAATACCCATCATTCCATCTCTACTCTAAAATGTACTGAACACACAAGAAAATGAAACAAGAGTCTCGACATGCAGGGAGTATGAGGTTCTATTTTTTTTTACTGAAACAAACTTCTGTTGTGGGAGTTTCTTTCAGTGAAACAATAAATGATTGATGATTTAGCAAATGGCTCTTGCTTGGCCTTTAGTGTATCCACTGGTGCTGCAGATGTACGGAAGTCACAGAAATCTCCACCAGGCAGGCGGAGATCCCTAAATATGGCAGGCAGGTCTCCACCTGGAAGCCAAAGCCAGAGCCTTCTCTAAACGTGTGCGTCAGTGGCCCGTCTGCCTCTAACAACTTAAGATCTTAATGGACCACACCTTAAAGAAGGCTCAAAAGAGAAATGAGTCAGAGGCGTTTCCACTGTACTTAAAATTCCCAGCAATATCATTACTTAGTGAGCATGCATTATCAATAATTGCAGCAATATTAAATCAAATCAAATCAGGAGCATTTGTTTAGCGCACAAATCACCCGAAAGTCTCATGGCGCTTGCGGACTACTCAAGATTATCGGCTAGAAGAAGAGAAGTAACCAAGCTAATGATCGAACATCCATGTTTTTAACTCCCTACGAAAACAGTTGTGATCAGAGATGATGCGTAAGTATAAAGGCAGTTTATTCCAGAGGGAGGGAGCGAGAAAAGAAAAAGATCTTCCCCCGATCTTCAGTCGTATTATTATTATTACTGCTAAAATACTAAGATATATTACAATACTGCTACTACTTTAATATTTTGAAAACTTTTTTAGATAGTAGAGGCAATTCAATTCTCACACAGTTTCCAACCTTGATAGAATTATTTCTCCCACTGCACATATTCTTCTGCAACTTGACCTTTATCTTACACTGACTCAACTTCACATTGCACCTAGCTTGATTATATAACTAATAATAATCATACTACGACTATTAATTCTACTAGTATGGATGGAACAATAGACTGTGAGGATTTTCCAGCAGTCCCACTGACCTCCTGACATGCATATTGCCATAATTCAATATGCAGCATTACCAAAATGCTTCTTATTTCAGCACTCTCTAAACATTTAACTCGGGGTACTTTGCAGATTTAGGGCTTGATTTAGATCTTCGTGGATGGGATGCTCCGTCACAAACATGACGGATATCCTGTCCGCCGTATTACAAGTTCTATAGGATATCATGCACTTGAAGTACGGTGGACGGGATATCCAATAATATAAATCAGACCCATAGTCTGCTACATATCAATTTTTATTCAGCATCATCCCATTGGTAATAATTCTTATTTTGTCTTGCATGTTGTCCACCGCTGCAACACCCAGCAGAAAACCGGGTATCCTAGCACACCGACTGCATACATCGATCGTTGTGCCTATGTCCCTAATTAACAACTTTGGCGTATTAAAACTTGTAAGCGGGGACCCCTTTACAGCCTGAGAGACTGATTGCTTTGAAAGTTAGGTCAACCAACTCCTTCTCTGAAGAAACAACAGGAACACTGGCTGCTGCCTAGAGGCCCACAGCTACTCTGCAGAAACACTTCCTTCCAAATGCCCCCAATGGAATTCCTCAAAGTGATATCAAGAAAGAATCTTCAACAGCATAACTGAGTGACAACAGCATCAGGGCTAACTATGTCACTACACTTCCATCACCCTTTATCAGGACCAAGAAAAGGAAAAGGACAACAACAGCAAATTCCACAGTAAAGCATGAATCGAATTTAAAAATAAAACAAATGGTTTCTATGGCAAGAATGAACATCCACAGTAAAGGAATAATAACTTAGCAAACTTAAAACATAGTCTCCAATTTCCTTAGAACGAAATATCCCATGTATACATTTTCTGCCCCCAACCTTCATCAGCTGACTATTCTCATTGGAACATTCCATCAACATCTATGCTCAAGTCACAGTCCTGTCTCTCCAGTCTGCATTCTTGACTGCCCTCAACTTGCTCGTCCAAATATGAACTGGATGAATGCAATGGCGCTTCAACACAAGAAGCTGGCTAATTTAGCAGATAAAATTCTGCATCAGCCTCAGTTATAACCATCCTTCAATCCACACAACTGCCATCAGCTTTTGCAACCCTTTTAAGAATCCACCAAGCGCTATTTCCAGAATGACTTAAGTTTTACCCAATTACCCTATTTGCTTGCAAGATTAATATTTTGAATACCCTTTTTGAGATAGTAGATGCAATTCAACTCTCACAAAGTCTCCAACCTTAATAGAATTATTTCTCCCACTGCACATATTCTTCTGCAACTTGTCATTTATCTTACACTGACTCAACTCCACATTGCACCTAGCTTGAGTATATAACTTTTCCAAATCATGACAGGAATAGATCTGTATTGTAGACGTCCTGCTCACATCACATTAATGGCTCTTCTCCCTATCAGCACTTCAAAGGGAGAAATACTGGCAGAACTATGTAGGGAGAATAATCTGCTCAAAGCCCGAGTTTCACTCTTCATTAAAGCTTGATGCTGTGTTCAACTGACTGGTCTCCATGATAATTTTGTTGAAGAGTTCAACTAACCCATATATGTGAGGCCAGTACAATGGGGATCTTCTGTCTAATTCCCCGAGGCTAAGAGCTGTCTCAATTTATTAGACATAAACTGGACATCATTGTCCATAGTAAAGGAAAATCAAATGCCTCCCTGCTAAACACAATAACATCATCAATTACATTATTATTACAGATTACACTACTTTATTTTCTCCTTCTTGCTCATTTTTGCCTCGAGCCTGGAAATGTCATGTATTTCGTATGGTGATGCCCATTAGAGGCGATTAGTTATTTTTACAGGTATGCTGGGGTGTCATTTCTGATGGCCTTGTATGCGATGTAGATGGCCTTGAAGATGATGGGGCCGTGCAAATGTAAAAACTTGAGTATTGAAGTAATGTAGTCAAATTTCTTCAGGCATTTGATGAAACCTGCCACAGGTTGGATGCTTTTGAAGGGTGCCAAAGTGGAATCCGGTAGGTTGTTAAGTGAGCCATTTTGTCCACCCAGGGATGAGAGGCCACTCTCTAGGTTAGTTTGCAGCTTCGACTTTGTGGTTGTGCTGGGATGGTACCCTAGCCCGAGTACCCTTGGCCGTGGCCCGGTGGAGCTGTCCTATGCAGCTATAGAGGAGTCTGGCTCTGGTTCACCCCCTCGGCCGTCACCTACCCAGCCGGACATCGGACATTGTTTATCACGGTACTTCACGGTTTGATCTGACTTTCTCTTTGACTGCTTTGTTCCCCCTGAAGTACTGTCCCCCTTCCTGTCTACCTGACTCTATCTGCATTCCTCTCCCCTGTTAACCTTTCCCCCCCTACCTTCCATTCCCCATAAGACGCGTGTCCTGGCTATGCTACGTGCTAATAACTTAAATGATTGTGTAATCTCATGTTTTTCTCCTAAGCCTATACTTGTAATTGCAACTGTAACTGTAACTGGTGTAATTTTCGTATCCTGTAACCCGCTGATCCTCATGTAAAGCGCTCTGATACCTCCGGGTCTAGCCAGCGCTATATAAAACTCTGCAAATAAAAATAAATAAATAAATAAAATAATGGTGTTGAACAACTTGCCCCCTCCTTCATACCGCAGTAGTTCACTCATGTCACTATTCTAATCTAGGCATTTAAAATACATGCCCACAGTCCCAGCAAACCTATGAATGATTCAAGAATGCCTTTTGCTTTGCTGAGTGATTAATACGTGTATCCAAATGAAAAACAACATTCACAAGCCTAGTGAATCTCAACGGTGCTGGATCACTTTGGATTCCCAACAGCTGTTTACTGGTGCAATAGGTGGACGTCTAAAGCATATATCTCAGATTAGACCACAAAAATATTTTCTCGCAGAAAGATTCTATTGACTTTTCAACAAAACAGAGGGACAGTGTCATGAGTACAATTATGAAAATACCTAACTTTCTATGGATGTTGTTAACACAAAGCAGTACTTTCTTTGAACCGCTGGGAACCACCAGCACTCACTTTTGGGTACCGGCATTTCTTTTTCTGCATCAGACGTTTACAGATATGAGAGAGGGGAAAAAGCACAAAAACTAGAAAGATGAAGGAAAAGAAAGACAGAAAACCAGCCATAAAGAGAGAAAGAAGGAACCTGCAAGAGTGAGTTAAAGGGGCAGGGAGTGTCTGGTAGTGAATTAAAAGGCATGAAGTGGATTTAAAACTTCGCAGCCTGCACAGATACAGATTAACAGGTAACCACAGCAAGTCCTAAATACACTACAATCTGGAAAGCTATCCCGCAGCATTATACACATCTGTATATTTATAGCAAAAGAACATCTACAGCTTAACATGACCTGGAACAATAATGCCTTCAATCGGCTGGTAGAATGTGCCTGCTTTGATACATTTATGCTTCAGCAGACCATATGCTGCAACAGGAGGCAGCTTTTGTGTAGCCACCATGCTCTTTTATCTTTGAGGATCACAGCGCTTATGAATACTTTCTCTTTAGTTCTGAGTTTTGACAGTGCAGCTGTTGAACAGACCTAATGCTTACAATGTACATATAGAGTGGCTCTGCCCCTTTTTTAACCAATGGCTTTCTTCAGCCAGTCATTTTTAGCCATTGGTTTGGGACTTTGTCAATGATGTCTTGGCTCAGCCCAGTGAAGTATTCATCTGTCACTTAATGCCATTGGCTGTTTGGGTGCATCCTTTCTCAACCAGTTGAGAGTACTTGCTTTGAACTGCATGACTGACTACTTTACAACTATAGTCCCCTCTTTCTGCTTCTGCTGGCTCCCTCCTGTGTATCACATTCTACAGTGCAAACTCTGCATGAGTTAGCACATTAATAACCAACTTATTGTCTTTGTCAATGACCGTTTAAGATTTCTACATTTGACAATGGACTTATTCATTTTACAGAGCATATTTAAATGGGGCTTTAAAATTTGAGGCAATCTTAAGGTTGCTAGAACAATGAAGTATAAATGTTGACTTGCCTTCAATGATCAGTTCTGGGGTACAGTGTTTTTTCAGTTCAGGCCAACCACTTTCATCTCACTTGTACGAGTATACGCAATTCATATATGTCCACTGCTCACAGCTGCCACTTTCAAAACAAACCTTAAAAAGACCTAAAAAAAAGAGTCCTGACGACCAGGGTTTTATATGTCTAAAGTGTTAACTGGAGAAATGAGGGCCGTACTTGGTGTATGCTGTCACACTGCCACCACTGTAATGCCTGTGTAAAACAAACCATAGAAGGCATACAACCATAGAAGGCAAAATTGGAATTCTTTCCAGCATGAAGGTATAGCAAGAAAATAGGTATTTTTCAGCATATTATATAGTGCTGATTTGTCCCCTTTCATAAATTTGGAAGAAATATAGTTAAAAGGAGTGACAAAACCAAGGTGTCCATATCATGGGATTCAATATCAGGCTCAGCACAGTCTGTGCTGTTACTCTCTTGTGATCAATAAGAGGTGGACAGTCCACTCGATTTTGCCAATGGACCGGGAAGGTGTCAATAATAATGAGGGTAATAGAAGGAATGCAAGCAGAAATCCTTTACTCTGGAGTACCTTGAATTTTATCTTAAGCTGTTTTCTAATAAAAAACCAGCCTGAAACATAATGCAAATGCTTTAAAGAAAATATACCTTTTATTCACCCTAAGAGACAGATTATGCTGATATTTTCCTTCCAAGCAAGCATGTCATGTTAGGTTGTGTTTATTTGTAAAACGCATTACACCCGCAAGGGTATCCTTACTCTGAGCAAGTGTGTGTGTACCTCTACACAAATGGTATGCAGTTCCTAATGTTAAAAGCAGGAGAAGGTGTTTTTTATATATAGGAGCTCCACGTGGAGGTGTGGAGTTGTAAAAGTGGGGAGAAGAATCCTCTCCTCTGGAAAAAGACCCTCACACACCCAGCCTGCTAGGTGTCATGCTTCATCATCGGGTCTGCTCTTATCGGGTCGGCGCTGCAATCCCGATCGGCACCCGTGATGGGGCCTTCTTGGCGGAGATCTTTATTCCATATGCCGGTGGGTGAAGTGCGTGTGAGGCCCTAAAACAGTGTAGGTGATATAGATGTGTAGGGAAGTAAAAAGGGGAGGTGGTCCACTCAAAATAATTTTATTAAATGTGGCCCCTACCCTGGTTAAAAAGAAAAGAAAACAAGACGCGTATCTCCACGAAATGAAAAACAAGAAAAACAATTTCATTTTGTTTTTCATTTCGAACAGAATATCGTGACATTTAACGTTAATGTTGTTGTTCTGTTATTCTTTGCAGGTTGTGTTTTTTTGATCTACAGGTACCACTTTTTAGGGTGCTGTAACGGTGGTCACTATTTTATTTCACTTTATTGTTGACCACTACCAAAAAGTGTAGGTAGATCATCGTTGGTCCTGAAGAATTGCCATTTAATATATTGTTGGGCAAGAAACATGTTGACCTTTTTTACAAGCGCATAATCTCGACATCCTTTGAGTGGAGATACGCGTCTTGTTTTCTTTTCTTTTTAACCAGGGTAGGGGCCACATTTAATAAAATTATTTTGAGTGGACCACCTCCCCTTTTTTACTTCCCTACACATCTATATCACCTACACTGTTTTAGGGCCCTCACACACACTTCACCCACCGGCATATGGAATAAAGATCTCCGCCAAGAAGGCCCCATCACGGGTGCCGATCGGGGATTGCAGCGCCGACCCGATAAGGAGCAGACCCGATGATGAAGCATGACACCTAGCAGGATGAGTGTGTGAGGGTCTTTTTCCAAGAGGAGAGGATTCTTCTCCCCACTTTTTACAACTCCACACCTCCACGTGGAGCTCCTATATATAAAAAAAACACCTTCTCCTGCTTTTAACATTAGGAACTGCATACCATTTGTGTAGAGGTTCATTCACGGACATGTATGCTGGACCTGGATAAAGATTAGTCCGTTTTTTTCCCCCTTATTGATTCACCAAGTGTGTGTGTGCCTAGCCTATGGTAGTTTAGGTAATTAAAAAGCTATGGCTTTAGCTTCTAGTGGAATTCAAGAAGAGAGGATGAGATTCTGATGTGGAGTGGGAGGTTGTGGCATGCTTTAGGAGCGCTGTAAAAGAATGGCCATCCTCCTTTCTGGTTCTGTGTATGCATGGGATGTGCGAGTAGGTGTCCTGCAGAGTAGAGGTGTCCAGGTGGTTGATAAAAAGAGATATGGCCGTTCAGGTGGGGCCTCAGTTATGTAGAGCATTGAATGAGTGTGTGAGAAGTTTAAAATGGGAGTGTTTGTGTATCAGGAGCCATTGTAGTTCCCTGAGGTGTGGTGTGATATGAGTTCTGTGTGAGGATGAGGATGAGTCTGGCTCATGAGTTCTGGATGGCTTGTAGTTTTCCTAGTGAGTTAACTGGTGATCCTGGCATAGAGGGTGTTCCCATAGTCCAACTTGCTGGTGACTAGGGCATGAGTGACAGTTTTTCTAGTGTTGCTTGTGAACCATAAGATGATCTTCCTCAGCATCAGGGTGCCATAGCAAGGTGCAGTCACGGCATTGACTTGTGTGGTCATGTTCAGTTTGCTGTCGATGATTATTCTGAGGTTTCTGGTTGGGTTCTGGGTCTTGGTCCGAGTTCAACTGGCCACCAGTTGGAGTCCCATGGTGAGGTCTTCTTCTCGGGGATCACTACTTCTGTCTTATCGCTGTTGAGCTTGAAACAGTTGGCTTTCTTCCAGTTAGTAACTTTGTTTATGCAGGGACTGAACTTGTTTCTTGTGTTTGAGGTAGTGTCAGAGAGAGAGAGAGTATGAGTTTTGTGTCGTCAGCGTAGGAGAGGATGTTGATGTTGTGTGCGCGTATGGTGATGGCCAAAGGGATCATGTATGCTTTGGAGAGGGTGGGGCTGTGCGATGAGCCTTGAGGCACTCCGCTGAGGAGTTTGTGGGCTTCAGAAGAGTAAGGTACCAGTCTGACAGCTTGTGTTCTTTCCATTAAGAAGGAACAGATCCAGTGGAGAGATGGTCCTTAGTGCTACACTAATTGGTAGGAGTTCTTTGGTGAAGATGTGGTGGGGGCAAGGGTCAGATGGGACCCTCGAGTGGATGGTCTTCCTGGCAGCAGTGGGTTAAACTGTGATGATGGCAGGCCATGAGTTCAAGGTTCCTTCTTTGGCCATGATGGAAAGTTGAGTTGCAATGATGATGAGGTCCGGTTGATGGTTAAAGTTGCCACAGATGGAGGTTAATTTGTTACAGGAGAATTCCGAGAGCTTGTTGCAAATGTCTTGCGAGCAGGTGACGTTGCTGGAGGTGGCAAGAGGTGCAGTGAAATCACTGATGATGGCAAAGGTGTCCTTGCTGTTGTTAGCGCTGGTGTCAATGCAATCTACAAGAGTTTTGTGCTTGGTGTTCAGTTTCTGCTGGTAGCAATTTCTTAGGGTGAATTTGAAAATGTCCTTATTTGACATATGTACTAGGATATACAAGCAAATCAGACCTTTGGAGAGAATTCCAAAATAACTAACAAGATTGCTGCTAGTTTGATGGTTTCATTTTATATTAATATTTTGAACTCTTTGTGTTTTTATATACTGTAGATTATGCCAGCTAACACTAAATTTACCCATATGAAGTATGGTGTGACTGTGTTTATGGTTGCAGCTAATCAAACTAAGAAGGATCCTATAAAGCTAAAACACCCATATCCACATGTACTTAGGATAACAGTGTTGACATGTGCCCTTTGGCTTTTACTATGTTTTTAGATAATGATACATACAACCCAGACCTTGCTTAATGTTAACATGCTCATTGTTTGTACGCTGACTGCAGTTTGGTAGATAACAAAAGTTCAGGGCCGAGAAGACATTCCTATTAAAGAAAAGACAATGGGCCTCTTTCAAATTATAGGTGCTCAATTGTCACAGTTTTCTGTTGCTCACTTTAACAAGCCAGAGAAGGCATTTCTCCATTCTCTACAGTATTTTACATTTCACAGAAGCTTGTGGTCTGTTTTGCAAGTGAAATATTTCTTACATGTTTCATGCATCAGAGGAACTGGAAGGCAGCACCTTCGCCTAGCTTCCTAAAATCTCAAGGGAGGTATTATGTGCTATAATGTGCCGCAAGTAAAGGAGCCCAGAACGAGCAACCCCTCCTCTCTCCACAGATCATATGTGAAAAAGTTAGAAAAGATACCGATTACTGGGGTGGGGCATGGCAGACAGACTCTGACATCAGGCCTAATGGCACAAAGAAATGCAGGGGCTTTCCTTGGCTCAGCATAAAATATTCTAAAGCAATCTAGCTATAAATCAGCTAATTGTAATACAGGAACATAGGCAGAGTATTTATTAGAAATTGGGTTTTTGATTGAGAGGGATAAAAACCCTTCTCAAGCAACAACCACAATCCTTATCAGAGTGAACCACAAAAGTCACTAAATTAACTTGTGCTTAACGCTTAACTCTCTAGTAGCTTGGCACAAAAACAATCAGGGTTAAGTTAGATGCACTGTGTAAATTATTTATGCAGCACTTAAACAGTAATAAAGTGAAAACACAACACAAGAAAAGTCCTACACCAATTTAGAAAAATAGAGTAAAATTTAATAAATCATTTGACACTAAAACAACAAAAACCCAATCAGTAGAATCGGAGTGATGATTTTTAAAGTTTTTTTGTAAAAATTAGTGCCTTAAAGATCAAAACTCCAACCGAGGACATCTAGTTGCGCGAGAGTGGGACGAAGTTGAAAGCTATGGCCGACCGCGATGGAGGGCGGTTCGTATGCAACAACTGCATTGGGTCCGGTCCTGGCTTACCTAGGAAACTTAGACAAATTTTTTAAGAAAAATGTCTGAGAAAGTAAAGTTAAGCAGAGCAATCCAGCAGGCAGTGTTCGAGGGGGAGGCGTTGTTGTCAGGGAGCTGCTGGACAGAGTTGCAGTGAAGATTTCTATGTTCGGACTTTGCCACTTTTTTTGGAAGTTGAAAATCTTCATTGGGACGAGGCTGCAGGTTGTATCAGACGAGTGCTCTACAAGGCTGGATACCCCTTCTGCGAGGAGCTGCTGAACATAATTTGCAACTGCAGAGAAGAGCTTAGCAGGCGCCACCGCAAAATCAGGCTGACTGGCGATGCCCCTTGTGCAGATCGGTGAACAGGTAGGTCCCGGACTCCTCTTGGTTCGCAGAACACTTTTTGGCTGAACCTTTTCCAGGTCCCAAATTTTGGTTTTCTGCTATTTGGGCATATTAGCACAATGTCCAAGGGTCCAGGACTGGGTGGGCACCACTTGGATGGTAGGACTCACTTCAGGCAGGGTCCAGGTGCAGAGGTAAAGTTGTTGGAGCTTTTTGTGTCCCTGTAGTTAAGAACAGGAGGCCAGTCAACTAGCCCTTGGAGTCATTCTGGTAGTCCTGGGTTCAAGAAGCAAGTCTGTCCTCAAGCAGCAGGTCAGTCACTTGAGGGTTCAATGCAGGCTTCAAATAGAAGGGCAGTCCTCTGGGAACTGCAGGGCAGTCCTTTGAAGTACCAAGCAGGACTCAAGCAGCAGGGCAGTCTTCTGAAGTATAAGGCAGGCCTTCTGAGTGTTCTCTGCAGGTTCGGGAGTAAACTAAAGAGTGGGTACGAGGATCCTTTTTTTTTTTTATACCTGGTGGTGTCAGAAACTTCTAGAGTCCCCGCCCCCTCCCCTTATTAGATGGCTCTGAAATTTCCTTTCTCCCTGTCCATGCTCTAAGGGGACTGGGATGACAAAAGACTAGTGTGAAGTTCTTTGTGAGTGTGCCGAAGCAGCTCCTATGAAATGTAAGTGGGGCAGGGAACAGCTTTGCCCCTCCCATCCTGGCAACATTTAGTCCCCCATCCCATCCTACCAACATTTAGTCCCCCATCCCATCCTACCAACATTTAGTCCCCCTTTGTCTCATAGTCTGGGAGAAATACACAAAGGCCAACTGCCACTCTAATCACAGTCATGTGACCCACAACAAATGTTGGAGGTACCAAATAGGTAAGACAAGATAATGCTTTCTTAAAGTGGCATTTTCAGAATTGTGACTTAAAATTTTAATTTACCATTAAAGAGCATTTTAAATTACAATTCTTTAGAGATCAAACATTACATTTCTACCCATTCCCAAACAAAAGTTAGCAGTTATTAAATGTAATAATGTAACTCAAAGTTATCCTATGGGAGAGGTAGTCCTCATCGTAGTGAAAAACTAACTTTAGGAGCTTTTCACTACCAGGACATGTAAAACTTACAAGTACATATCCAACTTTTTAAATACACTGAGCCTATGGGCTCTTCAGAGCCTACTTTAAGGGTGACATATGTATTAAAAAGGGAGTTATAGGGCTGGCAAAAGGTTTATTTTGCCTGGCTGAATTGGCAGTTTAAAACTAAGCACAGGCTGGAATGGCAGGACTGAGACATGTTTTAAATGGCAACTTAAATGGGTAGAACAGTAAGTGCTGCAGGTCCTCTAGTAGAAATCAATTTACAGGCCCTAGATACTTGAAGTACCACTTTACTAACGAGTTAAGTAAATTAAATGTTCCAATTGGGTGTAAGCCAATTTTTCCATGTTTTAAAGAGAGAATACAAGCACTATAGCACTGGTTAGCAGTGGTAAAGTACACAGAGTACTAAAAGCCAACGAAAATGGGTTCAGAAAACAGGTTGGTGAAGGCTAAAAAGATTGGTGGTGACCCTGCACCGGATGTGTAATAAAATATGACCGGATTGTATCTATATCTAGTGTCGACCATTTTATTACTTTTGTTCACTGAATTGTTAATCATTATGGTGCTAATTCTTGCTCATATTATTTGTAGGAGAATAGCGCATATTAAATATTAGTTTAATGTAAAATACCTAAAGTTGTGTGTCTACTGATTTCAGGGTTCAAATCTGGGCTCTTCAATATCGCCTGCAGAACAGTGATTCTATGAGATGTTTGTCTGACTCCTAACACCCTCCCCAACAGTAGCAAAACTCAGCATGAGGGGTCAAAGACACCTGTTAGTATTCCTTTTCTTTAAAAATGTTATAGCTTCCTTTTTGGCCTAAGGAAATCTATCCAGTGTGACCTCAAACATTTAGGGGAACACAGCAGAGTGGTCAAGTCACAATTGTAAGCTAAACATGAGTTCTGCCTTTTTCATTTACACTGAATGTACCATTGACCAGGCTTACAGACACCATAGTGGCATATGTCTTATAGTTAATGACTCATTGGAACCAGCAGAACTCCACCAACTATATTCTGATGCCCAGGATCAATGTGTTTTAACCACAGCGAGAGAGAACCTTGTTCTTTTAGGTTTAGCTTGACATGCTAATGTCAAAACCTCATTGAGGTAATATTAGTATAAGCTGAGATGCAAGAAGTGGTGTTGCTGACTTTCCATAGATTGGGGTTCTCAGATCATGCTTTGGGAATAGAGTACTGATCATTTACAGACTTCTTTCAACAAGATCAACTGTTTTCATTAATACCGTGCTGGTTGGAAGTAAGTCATATCTTCATGTCAATCATTCTGAAGGCAAGTATTTCAAACCTTATGCTGTATACATCCATGTCACCTCTCTTGCCTGCCCGGCTATCCAGATGTTCGGAGGATTGTCCTAATGGCAAATTTGCTAATAGCAATCCCACATCCCATTATAAAGATTTATTATATGAATCCATTGCTTTGTAAGACTAATTAAATAGAGATAATTGTTTGGATGGAGTGAAATAAAAAATTTTTTTTAATTGTTATATTTTTATATATGTTCTTGCACCTTTGGATAATTAGCTTGTAGAGTCCACTAATTAACTGATTTAACAAGCCAAACAATCTTGTAATCCAAGAAAAACATATATTACCTACTGGCATTCGCCAGTAGGTACTTATAGTTAGGATGTAGTTTCCATAGGAAGAGCGCTTTTTCATTTGCCAATAACTTTGGCTTCATTTGACGAATCTTCGTGAAATTTTCAGAACTAATTTGCCAGTCACTTCAGCTGCTGTCTTGGAAATTTAGTGGTGATCCGTCAAGCAAAACGGGGGCTGAGAAAAATGCTTTTTCTCCATGTTAATTTCCATAGAAAACTCAACTTTAGACACAGCTACAGCCCGAACTGCTGAACTGAATAACACCAAATTAGGCAGAAAGGTAGCTGTTGGTCCAGAAAGCGTCCTTTTTGTTAAATGGTGTAAATCTGTTCAGTAGTTGTGGAGTTATTTTCAGCTATACAACTGGGGACGCGGTGGATCTGCGACCCTTCAAGATCTCGTGCCTGAGATCTGATTGGCTGTGAACACTACAAACCAGGACGTGTTGGCAGCCATCTTGTGACTCGGTTGAACCAACAGGGACCTGCCAGGGCCAAAAAAGCATTTTTTTAAAAATGTTCGGCAGGAGTCACGCTCCGTGACTCCAGCTGAAATGTTTTTTAGAAACGAAGCAGGGGCTCCCGCGCTTCATTTAATATAGGCCTCTGGGTGGGCCAGGTCCCAGGGGCATGTGTAAGAGGGGCGCACGGGGCACCCCTCCTAGAATCCCTAAAGCCCCGGGGACTACCACCTCCCCTGGGCATTTTTCATTATTTATGCGGGGAGGCCCGCGTGGCTCCCTGCAGCCCCGGGGACTGCCACCTCCCCGGGGCACACTGTTTTTGAAAAAAATGTGGTGGAGGCCCTATGGCCTCCCCTGCTGCCCCAGGGACCGCCACCTCCCCAGGGCTAAGCATAAAAGAAATGTGGGGGGCCCACACGGCCCCCCGCTGCCCCGGGGACTGCCACCTCCCTGGAACTAAATATCATATTAATGTGGGGGGGGTCTCCGGGCCCCACCCGCAGCCCTGGAGACCACCACCTCCCCAGGGCAAACTGTTTTAAAAAAAGAAATGCGGGTGAGGCCTTACGTCCTCTGACGCTGCCCCAGGAACCACCACCTCCCTGAGGCACTTAACAGGTATGCGGGGGCACCAGCCCCCCCCCCCCAACAGCCCGAGGGACAGCCACCTACCCGGGGCACACTGTTTTAGTAAAGAAATGCGGGGGAGGCTCTATGACCTCCCCTGCCGCCCCAGGGACCACCACCTCACCAGGGCACATACATTAGCCATAGCAAACCTTCTCTGCTTTCAGCAAGCGAGAGCAAAAATGCTCTTGCTTGCTGATAGCGGAGTATGTCTGTTTCCCTGCCCACTGTCAAGCGAGCAGGGAAAGAGACACATTACTTTGAGATCCAGGGGTCTCAAAGCAATGACGACTCCCGCAGGAGGCTGGGAGCCGGCAGGGACTGTGGGGGCCTTCAGGCTCCCACTGTGGTCCCCAATGTTTCAAAAGTGGGTGCCCTGGGTGGGACCAGGGCACCCACACTACAGGCCGGGCCCCAGGGGATGGGATCCACGGGGCTGAAAATGGCCCAGCCTCCCTTTAAACAAAAAATGCAAAAAGAAAAGGCCGGGCCCTGGGGGATGGGGGCCCCAGGGCCAAAAATGGCCCCGGGAAGGGGGGCCATGTGCCCCCCTTCCTTTATAAAAAAAAAAAAGACAATACCAAAAAAAAAGAAAGACCTGGGGATGGGGTCCCCATGGCTGAAATCAGCCCGGGGAGGGGGGCCACGGAGTCCCCCGCCCCATTCACAACATGCCTGGCCCCAGGGGGATGGGGTCCCCGGGGCCCAAAATGGTCCAGGGAAGGGAGACACGTGCCTCCCCCTAAAAAAGTGACTTTTTTTTTTTAAAGCCAGCAACTCTGCAGAGGCTCCTCCCCTTTTCTCCACCACTCTGCAGACGTGCCTCCTGGTGTGCTGCTGGTTGGGGGATGAAGTCCCCTTTGCTGCTGAGGGTCCTTAGCGGCCAACAAGACCCCCTGTTACCTCCAGTAAGCCCCACACAGTGGGACTGCTGAGAGGTGGTCGGAGGCCATGCCCCATTTCTCCACCACTCTGCAAATACGCCTCTTGGTGCACTGCTGGTGGGGGGGATGAGGTCCCCTTGCCACCTTTGGGCCTCAGGACTAAAGTGGACTTCATCTCCTAAGCAGCAGTGCGCCAAGAGACATATTTGCAGAATGGTAGAGAAAGGGGGCAGGGCCTCTGACAATCTCTCAACAATCCAGCTGTGTTGGTCTTACTGGAGGTAACTGGAGGTAACTCGAGGGCTAGTTGGCCCCCAAGGACCCTCAAGAACCATGGGAACTTCATCCCCCAACTAGTAGTGCACCAGAAGGCGTGTTTGCAGAGTGGTGGAGAAAGGGGGCGTGGCCACCAAAAACCTCTCAGTAAACCCACTGTTTAAAACTTGCTGGAGGTAACAGGAGGAGAAGTTGGCCCCCAAGCACCCTCAATAGTCAAGGGGACTTAATCCCCCACTAGTAGTGGGTCAGGAGGTGCGTTTGCAGAGTGGTGGAGAAAGGGGGCATGCCCTGCTACCAGGTTTCAGCAATCCTGCTGTGTGTTACTTACTTGAGGTAACAGGAGGGGTAGTTGGCCCCTGGGGCCCCCCCTGGGGCCCCCCCTGGGGTTATAGTTAGCTCACTAACTATAATGTCTGAATTGCACTGGTTTTGTACAAGTGAAACCTGAGCCTAACTATAACGTCTCTGTAACCTTTGTTTTTTTCAGTGAATAAAAATATATAATTACTATTATTGACTGCATTCTTAGTTACATCTATCCTTATCACAATTTTAGTCACTAATGAAATTGCATGAGAAGAGCGAAGTAAATTAAAGTGCTCACGATTATTACTTAAGACACCCTTTTTGTCAGGATGTTGGAAGTGAACAAAATTGAGATCCATTTGAAAAAGCTAAACAAAAACAAATCATAACATTCTGCAGACTAAAGGGGAAACTATGCTTCCTTTTATTTTTCATCCATGCCGCCATGTGCACAGCTGGAAAGTGGCCCATATTATGTGTGACACTTTCTTCCTTTTAGGGATTTATAGCCACGAGATCTTTGCATTTTGGAACATGTAGTTTTGATATTACATTTATAAGCACAGGCTTAGAACTCCCAACATGCAAAATGCTACTGGCCTAAACAAAACAAAATACTGAATGAAGACATCATACATGACATAAGGAACATCAATGTTTCTCCTATTGCACATCACCATGTGCCCCAGCTGAACATCACACTTGAAAAAACATAATCCACACTTCTCTGTGCCTCTGAACAGTACATCATCTAATGTTTCCCTAATACACATCACTCAGTGATCACAACATCCAGTGGTCCCTAGATACATAGGGCTCAGTATCCCCAAAAAGGACATCACCCATTGTTCCAATGAGGCACATCACCCAGTGGCAGGGCCGGCCATTTGCGTTGTTCCTATGAGGCACATCACCCAGTGGCAGGGCTGGCCTTTTGCGTTGTTCCTATGAGGCACATCACCCAGTGGCAGGGCTGGCCTTTTGCGTTGTTCCTATGAGGCACATCACCCAGTGGCAGGGCTGGCCTTTTGCGTTGTTCCTATGAGGCACATCACCCAGTGGCAGGGCTGGCCTTTTGCGTTGTTCCTATGAGGCACATCACCCAGTGGCAGGGTTGGCCTTTTGCGTTGTTCCTATGAGGCGCATCACCCACTGGCAGGGCCGGCCGTTTGCATGGGCGAGCTGGGCCCGGGCCCAGGGCGCCAATATTCTGAGGGGCGCATGGAGCTGTGTGCATTAAGGTTTTTCCAACAGCAGCTCCCTTCTCATCTTGCTTCAGCCTTGTCCATGTCCCTGCTCATTTGTTTCTGTCTGATTTGCCAGTTTAAAGCGGTTTTAATCTTTCATTATTATACGGCGGGTGATGTTTTTAACACCCCTTTAGCCCCCTTCTTTGCCCTCCCTTCACCCTCTGACCCCTGCAGGCACACATCAACAAAACCATCATCTGCATGAAGCAGCTAAACTATTGGTGATTTAGGTGAGCTGGGAAAGTTCTGGGGATGTTTGTGTTCAGGGGCCAGTCCCTGCTCATCCAGATACTGACCAGTGAACACAAAAGGGACCCCCTGCTGCCTCATTTAATTTACTACCATATTCAGGGGCGCCAAATTTCTCTCCGCTCTCTCCGCTATGTTAGCAAAGGCGGGCTCTGCGCAGTGGTGTAGCGATTGTGCTATGGGCCGTAGTGCAAGGAAACAAATGGATCCCCTGGCTGGTGTTTGAACTGTGAAATACAGCAATAATCAGGTTTCAGTGGGCCCCTCAGGTCTCTGGGCTCCGGTACTACTGCACCTGCTAAACAAATGGAAGCTACGCCCATGATGTGCCTCTGACACTCCTCTGAGTCAGACTGTCCAGTGTTCTGCTGAGGTACATCAAAGAGTCCTCCCCTAGAGAACATCATCTTGTCTCCCCTGCAGCACCTTGCACTGCGCCCCCACAACCTTTGATGCACACATCACGCATGCCCCCTGCTGCACATCATGCTGTGATCCATAGATGCATCTGAATCGGTGTCCCATGATGTACTTTGGGATAAGATGATTGTTGGTGTGATTTAGTGCAAGAATGTATGTTTACAGTTAGTGCTACGTCTGTCATTTATTGCAAAAAACTAATGCATACCGATGCTGTGGTCTGTGTGCATGCTATGTTTTGCTACTTTTTGTTCCGGGCACTTGCACAGCACGCACACAGCTGTTGGAATAGTATGCCCATATTTTGATTGCCTATTATGTGTATGCAAACCTTAGCCAAACCTAATCGACTTGCCGATTATTTTCAGGATCATCATGTGGGCTGTTCGACGTCACGTTTACCAGATGAGGCCCTTTCTTACGGATATCGATTAAAATGTTTCAATGCGCTTTTGTAAGACACAGCAAAGTATATCCACTGACTACGGATGAGTAATAACATTTAAATTACAATGATTTACAGTGGCAATTGTGCAGTACTTGCCCCGGTCTCATCACACCGGTTTTGTGCCTTTTGCTGGTTGATTTGTGTGCTCTTTACAGTGAAAGCCGCAACTATCTGCAGATGAGGGACTGCTAATGACTTCTTCGTGTCTGCAATTCACGGTGACCCCCACTAATGTGTCTACAAAGCATAACTGTTCTGAGCGCAGAACACGTGGCTGCTTTGATGTGGAGCAAAGACCTTCTGGAATTCCTCCCAGGTGCCTCAGCACTTGAGCTGAAACCATCTGCCGGGGCCTGCTCTCTTAAAATAGCCTCTCTCGTGCACACAGCTTCTTTGCATTTCAAACACTTGTTTGTGCACATCTCCATGACCACTGAGGAAGGGCTTTGCGAACTTACATGTTTCTACGCTGACAACTTTTCCATTGTGTGATGTTACAATATGATGTAAAGGGGCATTTCATTTAGCGCTCCAGGCCCGGGCGCCGAGATTTCAAATAAAATATAGCATCTGCTTTAGGCGATCCGCAATATTCTGCTGGATTCTGATTTTTTATACATACCTAGATTAGAAAGTGGAGACAAGTCCTTCATATAGAATGCTGGCAATGTCATTAGGTGGTGCACACAAAATAACAATATCACTTATTGCTAAATCTGAAACGGAAACCATAATTGCAGAAGCCATCTTGGACTTCTTGTGCACCGTAAAAGGGAGCAATCAACATTTACCTCACAGGGGATAAAAGGAGGTGCAGTACATTAAGAAGGCCAGAGATAAGCCTGAAAGTTCACAAGAAGAACAACAATGACTTCCAATATTCTGATGGGCTCAATGGAATACGAGATCATTCGTGGAAGAGGAGGGCCATTCGTGGAAAGTATCTGTCAAAAGAATGTAAGGCACTCAATGGTATATGAAGAACTCTTTGAAATATGAGGCCCTCCATCGAATGTTAGACCGTTGATGGAATAGGAGACTCTTCATGGAATCGGAGGCCTTCCATGGAATAGGAGACCCATCATAGAATATTCTGTCTTCCAAGGAGTATCAGGCACTTAATGGAGTATGATGCCTTCCAATGAATATGAGCCCTCCGTAGAATATGAGATCCTCTGTAGAATATGAGACCCTTTGTGGAATAAGAGTCCTTTGTGGAGTATGAGAACTTCCATAGATTCTGAGGCCTTCCATAGAATCTGAGACTTTCCATGGAATAATTGGTCCTTCTTGGAATATGAAGTCCTTCATGAAATATGAGATCCTGGGTGGAATAAGCAGCTCGACTGAAGATAATTGCCTGAAACTTAACTCCAGTATGATTGAGACCTTGTTGTTTGGAAAGCACAACCAATCCTGGGGAGATTATTGGTGGCGAAAGCCTGAGGTCTCCTCCCTCACCTAAATCATCTATAAATAAGCATTGGCATAGCCAATAGGTCTCGCTTTTGGGACCTTATAAGTATTTAGTTATTCAGCACAATATCCTTGGTGCAACAACAACATCATCTGTTGCAAGGCTAAACACTTATAAGGTCCCAAAGGCGAGACCTATTGACTATGCCAATGCTTGTAAATGGATCGCCTTCACGTGGAAATCAACCGAAAAGGCCGACGGATTCCCAGCATCCTCTCTAATGTCAAACGTGCCTTTGTGCTCGAGCCATCAGACTCTGTGAGGTAACCTGGCAGGGAAACTGGCAGAAAATCGCGCACCAGTGCATGTTTTAAGTCTGTAACGGTGGTCCGTTCTTCTGTGTCTGTGGGAGGAGTTCACATTTCATCTCCTGTCAGACCCCCTAAAATGTGTGTATAACACACAAGCGCCACTTGTCACAAGTGTGACGCATTAGAATATATCGCTTTCCTGTCCATGTGTCAGGAGCATGGATTTTTGTTTCCTGTGCGGATGTGAGATGTGTGTACCCCCTATCTCATTGTGTCTGTTGTTTCTCTCATGTTTTCTAATGCTTGATGTGTTTCTCCACCCCTTTTGCCAGTAGTAAGTAACCTGCTTTCGTACTGTGCTCCCAGTCGACCATTTCTGTATTTGACTAGGCTACATAGCTGTCCTTTTCATATAGAACTTCATTGTGCTGATCAAACTTCTGACCTGACTGTGACCTTCAACAAACTGCATTTTAATTCACTCGCAGGCTGTTATAGTGCATACGAAAAGATTTGCATAAGAGCAAGGGCGTGGGAACTTGCAAATTGTATTTTTATGCAACCTTTACAAAGCTTTAGAGGAAATCTTTCCCGCTTTGTGAAAGATGTTAATTGTTGTGTTTCCCACACTTTCTTGTGAAAATCCTGACAGTTTGTCACACACGTACTTAGTTAACATTAATAAAATTGATCTACAGAAGATATACTTTGCATAGAGAAGTTAGTGTGCTTTTCCTGCTCAATGCCGTTATGCACAGAAAAAAATGCAAATGATAAATATGCCAAGAGAAGTCGAGCAAATATATAAAAATAACGGTAACCAGCATATTTCAGAACCTTCGCAAAGGGCGACAATCAGAATTTTATAAAACGTTTCTGATGAAACATTATTACCAAGACGCTTGATCGGGGCTGTGTTTATTACAGCAGTGGGAATGACTGCCAGGACCGAGTCAGCACTCTTGCTGTTAATCTTGCATATTTAATCAGAGTGCAGGAAGCGCTGTTCATAGGTTGGCTGCAGCATTTCGTACTGTGGTTATCAAAAGTATTCATCAAATGCTCAGGCCCTCAGGTTTCACATTTGGACAGGTTGGTTCATTACTTGAAGCAGTCCGAGTGTAACTGACAGGAAACATTATCAACATTTACAAACCACACTACAGATCGGTCATACAGACAGATACTGTATCGACTACATGTTTTTACCCAGCGCTGGCTCCTATAGTTCTGTTGTCCTTTAAACAGCAGGTATTAATATTACCCAGCTCAACAGAACTCATTTATCAACCTCCGAAGGATGAAATTCAAATATGCCAGTTATGTTGCCAATCGCAGGCACACAAACACATAAAAGGTCCTCGGCTCTGCTTCCTCCACCCGCTCAACGCTGTATTTACAGACACACAAGGCATCGGATAATGTTAAAACAATGCCACTGCCAAATGATTATGAAAATATGATTTTAATTAATCACGTGGTAGGCAAGTAAATTAGCATACGGTAATTAAACTTAGAGAGAAAGGGAGAGAGAGAGGCAACGTCATCCAGTTGCTCTGCCTTAGAGGTTGGGGGTAAACATACTCGAATTTGGGGTGGTGGGGGCAGTGTAGCGGGACACGAGCGCCCAAGAAATAACTTTTTATACGTAGGGGGAGCAACTTTGAAAAGATTTATGCCCCGAAGTTGGGTCGCTCGGAAACAATATACATTGATGCTTAACGTGACTGGTTAATTACGTTTTTTTACGGAAAAATGCAATTATAAATTACGAGTCCCATAGTTGACAAAAGGATAGTGCATGAATGGAGTCTTTGTTTGGGGGATTATATAATGTCCGGAGTCCAATTATGGGGGTGAAAGGATTTTAGTAATAAAGGAAAAATGTATCAAAACACACAAACGAGCGGCGTCTTTAAAAGAAAATGCTGGCATGTGACATTGGGAGCATGTTGGTCACAGAGAAAAAACAAGCCCGGGAGTGGTATCTCTGCTCAATGATGGGATAGTAATTGTTTAAGACTTACACTCACATTTTCAATATTTGCTGTAAGTGGCTGTGGGAGACGCTAAAGGCCTTCTCTTCTAATTGGTGATCTCGGTGTGTGTGGGAGTCTGCCGCCAGGCCCCTGGAGGTCTGAGCCAGGTGCTTACTTCTGGACATGTTGGAATCACCCCGTGGGAAGCAGATTTATGTGGGCTCGAGGGACAGGGGCAGGGAGCAGCAGCCCGAGTGGGGCTTTTTCCTGTGCGCGGGATGTTTGTGAAGCATGGTCTCCTTTCAATTACAGGAAACGGGGCCCACGTGAGAGACGGGATACTGACCTTGTTGCTCAATGTGTGGAGCACGTGATGGCTGACGGGGGTGGGGGTGCGTTTTAACATTGAGCACCTAAAGCAACCGCTTTCAGCCTAGATGGAGCAAGAAATGGTCACGCTCTCGAGCGCAGTCATCTGTGAAACTCCCAAAATGTGCAGTAATCGGCTGTGACATTAATAGCTACCTTTTATAAGGTGCAGCTCCAATAGTGCACTGTGAATATATGGTGTCTCAGTTACCCTATCTCTTGCCATTCGACTTGTTGATCCAGGAAGGATGAAAGGCTTGAGTCAGCCGTCTCGCTGCAGGTATTGGTACTACCACTCAGAGAGAGCACTACTCAGATAGAACTAATGCCCGCAAATGTGAAGGCCAGTGAAAGTTTCAGAAAATGGGAGAATTCAGCCCACATACTCTTATATGTGCAGTCTGAGGGTTGGACGAGCACTGGTAAAATTACACAAGGACACATTCAGTTTGCTGTTTGTTTTTGCAAAGCCCTCCTTGCACGTTTACAATGGTCATGGAGTCAGGATAACAGATGCAAGCTGTAAAGTAATTAGTAACAGGATACTGCTGAGGGCATGTACAGCGTTTACCTTGCGAGAGCGAGCAGCGCCAGGGAGATAATTGCAAACAGATGTCGCCAAAGCTCGCTCCCGCAAGGGAAACGCCAAACGTGCACGCGTTGCAATAGAAAGCAATGCAAAACGTGCACGTTTTTGGCCAAAAAGCTGATCGATTCCAAAAGGTCCCCTCCTAAGCAACGCATGCGCGCTGCGTAGGCGAGACCTAAAAACTTGGGTATTTGGTTGGTATTTGGTTGGATGATTCCATTAGCTTTGAGACCAAGTGAGTATCCTTGATGGCACTTATTTTGGCCTTCTGAGAGGATTTAAACCCATTATCAGTTTCTTACAACCTCACATTCGACAGTTGATCATTCAATCACTTATCCTCTCATGCCTAGACTACCGCAACATCCTGTATCTAGGTGGCAAGAAATCGTTCTTAAAGAGGCTGCAGTTGGTCCAATACGCTGCGGCCAGATTACTGTTCTCCCTCCCTAAGTTTTGTCCCGTCTCTGGGCTACTTCAGAAGCTCCACTGGCTGCCTACTGAGAAGCATACTCAATTTAAAATTCTTCGTACTGCACACAAGATTATGAATGCTTCAGGTGCCACTATCATTTTTGGTCTTATGCAACCATTCTTCCTACCAGAGCGCTCTGCTCAGCCGAGTTAAACCTGGCAGTGATACCTCAGTTCAAAAGAAAAAGATCAGGAGGTCGCTCTTTTTGGGTTTTGGCCCCAGCCCTTTGGAACAGTCTGCCCCCTGAACGAATATATACTGTTACTTTGCATGTGTTACATCGCATGCGTTTACAACGTGGTTGTTACAACGACCGCGTTGTTACAACGCGAGCCATTACATCGCAAGTCGTTTCAACGACCTGCTGTAGGGGGCGCGCTGGACTTAGGAATTGTATAATTTACTATTCCTACTCCAGTTTGCGCAACAGTAGAGAAGGTGTTGGATTGTAAATCCAACACCAGTGCACCCCCTACAGCAAGTCGTTGAAACGACTTGCGATGTAATGGCTTGCGTTGTAACAACGCGGTCATTGTAACGACCGCGTTGTAAAGGCATGCGATGTAACGCATGCGATGTTATGGTTGTTTCCCCCCCGAACTAAGAAAAACGCAGACCCATCTTTGATTCAGGAAAAAACTTAAGACCGACCTGGCTCTTTGCCACCTAGGCTTTTTTGTCTTTTTGTGCCCCCCCTCCCACCCCACCCACCCCTTGTCTCTCTCTCTGGTGTACAATGTTTCGTCTACTGTGGGACGCCCCGTTCCTGGGGCAGCCATGCGGTCTATACATTTTATTAATATGACATAGCATATTATTTTATGGTCTTCCATTCAATAATTGACTTTAAAAAGGTTCATCATATTAAATGTCAACTGCAAATTTTCAGTATAGGTGTGCTTTCAGGGCTTCCCTGCGCTTTTTATACAGGGATCCATATTTTAAAAAGTGCCTTTTTCAGAGGCAGGGAGCATTTCAGGCTAGTGAAAAATAGAAATTGCTACCACTTTGTTGCTGCGTGCAGTCCCTGTGGGCCAGATTGCAGTCCCTATATTTACAAATTAGGCACTGATTAAATGTCGTGGGAAAAAGAGCAGATCTGGCACCTTGCGTTGTCTGAGGAAGTTTAACTGTTGCCACGTGCTCTGGCTTTTAGAAAGCCTCTCTGAAAATCATCCAACTTTTTCATTTCTGCAGAAGCTTACCAAAATATCTTTAAATATAATGAGCTCCTGTGTTTTATTGTCTGTTTTAGCTCAAAGGCTGTGCTCAGTACCGACCGGAGAGAGGAGGCCCCAGCAGTATAATTTACTTCTCTGTCAACGCATTGAGCAGATGTCAAGGAACCAGTTTTCCTCCTCCCAGGCTGTGCAGCAACTGCTTAAATTCTCACTTTACACAATGACAATCGCAAGCAGACCGCAGATCAGCGAGGTGACCGTATAAAGGGAGACGGGAGCAGGAAGCAAGTGGAAGGGCTTCTAAAATTACTTCAAGCCGCTGGCCTCGGAGGTTGGCACCACTTATATATAACTTGTATTCAGTCCAACCTCAACCCTGGTTTATCGTTTGCAAAAGTGATCTTTCATGGTCATCCGGTGTCCGTGAGGTATTTCAACCTTGTGGTTGGAAGGGCTGAGCCTGTGCCTCAGAATATTTTACGGCGAGTCTAGATGCTGGGGGTCTGAATTGCCAAATCCTTACAACTAATGAGACCTTTAAAAGATTCACCAAGTCCCCGTAGCCAGCCCTGTCCCTTAGAGTGCCCAGGCCGGTCTTTCAGTTTCAGCATGTGAGCGGCTGCGCGCACATGAACCCGATCTGTTGCCCTGTGGACAGTCACTCCTGCAGCGCCAGGCCACGCCCAACTTCTTCTCCAATAGGGGCATGCCGGCATGCCCACTGCTGTCACTGTTGATTGATGGAGCTTGAAGCAATCAGTTTCAAGTGCCTAGTGGTGGGGGAGCCACTGAGAGCTCGCGCTAGGCTCGAGCCTAAAACCTGGCTCTGGCTCAGCTCGAGGTGGCGAGCCGAGCTTTCATGTGGCTTCTGCTTGCTGCCCACCCTCTGAACATCATGTGGCGTTACGGCCAGAGCAGCAGACTGTGGAACTCCGGAACCAGGTTCGCTTCTCTGCGTTGGCTCAACTTGCTGTGATTCTGGGCAAATCACTTAATCTCCCTAGTGCCTATAAACAATGCATGTGACCTTGTGTAATGCAATTGATACACATATTAAGCGCTCCAATACGTTCAGGTTGAGGTTGCTTTGTATTTTAAAAACTGAAGAAGAATGTACTAAGAGGTAAAAACAAAGCCTTAACAGGAAAGACAAATAGATACCCATTTACTGGCAAATTTCCACTTAGAGAAAGCATAAAAGCTGGATAAATCGTGGCTTCCTCGCTTAAATTTGTGATCTTAAGCAAATATTTAATTCACCAAAACTCTTTTATCTTCATTATCGCGTATGACAGTACTTTTGAATATATGAGTTCAAAATACCAGTTGTACAAAACTATCACTTTTGTGCAGTGCTATAACGTGCCCTATTAATGTCAAAGCTTCCATACATTAAAGAAATATTGTTTTTCAACCCTGAAGGCACTTTATCATATTTTACATAGTTTGTTGTATGATTTACAGAACTCATATTTTCAGGGCTCACCTCGTGCACAGGCTCCAGGATACAAGCCAGACACTCTGCTCTGGCTTGGCTCCCACTGTTAATTTGTTTGCTCGTGAAGACGAGATGGCTGGGGCAGCTAGTTCGCACCTCATCCAGCAATCTGCTTGACTCCTTGCGTCAACTGCAAGATGGGCCAAGGGGGGAAATACAGCCCATTGCTAGGCCAAAACCTTGGCTGATCAACTAATTGTCTGTCATAGGCACATCATTGTTGTCACTATATACATTTAGTTGATTAGTTTAGCGTTAAAACTTCAGTGAAAGTGTTGGTGGATTGAGTAGTGGTCTACTAATGAGCATGATAGTAGCAGTAAGAATTGGCATAATGTCTAGAATGATTAGGTGAAATCCTAGTAAATAGCATTAAAACATGGCTACAAAGATCAATAAGCCAGAAAGATCTGAGATCTGAACATTGCTTTCTCCCATGGTCAGCTTACACCCATCACTTCTTCTCTTATGTTCAAAAACCCCAGCCTACTCTCAGAAAGCATGGCTGGAGGTACTGCTTACTGTTTGGGATTTGGTGAACATGAGTAATACTTCAAATCTGCCTGTGCTGAGGAGAGGCTGGCATCTGAGGGGTGTTGGCACTGCCTGAGTTTGCACACAGAATGCACTATGTAACAGCGTGCAGACAGCAAACTACATTTCCAAGCAGGTGTTAATATCTGTGAATACGATGTAATTACACACCATGATATATGCAGGTCAGACCACGGCAGTACCAATAAATGCAATGTAGATGCACGTCATAAAATGTGCTCGCATAACAATGTCGAAACCAGTAGAAACAATGTAAATAAATGCCATAACCTATGCATGCATAACAATGTCAATATCAGTAAATAAAATATCTATGTATGCTATGACAACTGTATGCACAATACTGAGGATGTGGGTAAAATGATATCAATGACTGCCACATTAATTTACACATTTGCGCAAACTCATGTCATTGCTGTCGGATTCACCCAAGGTGACCTCCCCATCAACCCCGTGTCAGATGCGTGGTCAGACAGGTCCTGCGACCCAAACCCGGGCCACCTAATTGACAGGTCACAGGTGGGATTACACTTAGCCCAAAGACAAACGTGCACCCAGGGAAAACCCTAATAGATCCCACAAATAGGCAGTTACACCACAAATAGGTCAGAGGAAATTGGCCCCAATAAAATACTGTGTATACACCTAACACGTAATACATACGGTTAATCGCTGACACGTAGTATTTTAGTTTAGGCAGAATTTTGCCTCATGATCTGCAGGGGTCATGATGAAAGATGCGGTCTCCAGGGTGCCATTAGGTGATTTGCCAGAGGTGCGCTTTGATGAAGGTGTGACTACAAGCCCCTCTACCCCTGCAGATCATGAGGCAAAATTCTGCCTAAACTAAAATACTACATGTCAGCAATTAACCGTACGTATTACGTGTTAGGTGTATACACAGTAGGTGTGCACCTCATTAATTCCTCATTTTAGGTTTGCTTAGGAGTGGCACGCACGGGGCTGGTCCTCGTGTGGTCCTGAAGAAGAGCTTTGAGGGGACAGCTCAAAACATGTCGACCCAATACTAGGGACTCTATACTCATTATAGTTAGACTTTCCCTATTATTAACCCCTGATTTTAGTCATACCAACTAGGGGCAGGAATAAAATATTAGCCCACTAATTAGGTATTTTTAACTTTTTGTTTTTCCACTCCACTTTCACTGCACTGCACATTTTTCCACAACCTAGTGCTCCTACGTAGTTCCGCAAGTCACAGCACGCCTCAATCCGCAGCAGATTGAGAGGACCCCAATGATGAAGCATGCCACCTAAGGGAAACCCTGGTGGGTGAGGGGACTCTAGAAAAGAATTTTTCTTTCTGGAAAGAGGATTTTCATACATGTTCACTGAAAACCCTGTTCTTCCACACGGTTAGGTTTTTATTCTGGTAGTCCAGATTTTGTGAAACTTCATTCAGTTAGGAGGGTAAACCTAACCTCAACCTCTAACTCCCCCCATCTTTTGATTACAGAGTATTTAACTCAGCCTTGATCTACATGGTGACTGTGTGTAGTGCCGGGAGATACTTGTGGGTGCATGCCAGGATGTATATGTGCCTGTGCACGGCACATAACATCTAGGTCTGTGGGCTATATTTTGGAAGCCCAGGCCTGGAAAGGCTGGTGGAGGCGAGGACTGCAACACCCAGACAGGTGATGTGAATTGCTGACATTATTGAGTGCTGGGGTGGGGACACACACAATGAAGGAAGGAGAGAAGAACTTCCTCTGTGCACATCAAAGGTCTCTTCGATTCAAGGAAGACTTACTGGTCAGTAGGGCCTGGGCTCATTGTCAGGGGGGATGGTGGATCTGATAAAGTTGGCAGTGTAGGACCAGAGAATCATTATAGAAGGGAGGGATTAGGCCTATGAACCTTTGTGAGGCATATTTCAGTGAGGCTGACAACACAGGTCAAGGGGGTAACCGAGGATCACAGCTGTCTGTTGGTCAACCAAAATTGGAGCCACTCCTGCTGTGGCAGATTGTCCCTTTGACAAAGGACAAGACAGGGGAGAGTCGACACCACAGCAGGAATATTAAAGGATAAGACACTGAATCACATTGGCTCCCAGATTTATAGTCCAAATACAGACACTGAGTCCCACAAGTGGTTTAATAGTTTAGTTCAAAAGGATAGGCCACCAAGATTTCTAGCTGCTGGAAACAGGACTAAGATTCAAGATCTGCTATTCTTCCTGCCCTGATCCTGGAACACAAGTCTTCTGCTACCTGCCAAGAGCAGTGGACCCTGTCATGAGGAAGAGAGCACCTGGAGGGAGGGATCCTGCCAAGTGGATCCTGATGAGTGAAGTGTGAGATGCCCAGTCCGGTCGGGACTGCTGTGAGAGTGTGGGTTATCTGCCTGTTCTTGCGAAGTTGGTGATCCCCTTGTGAAAGGAGAGGACCACTGTGAAACTAGGGCCATCACCTTTGCGCAAGCGAATTTGGTGATATCCGTGTGCCAGGAAGCAGCCAATGAGAAACTAGGGCCTTCGCCCTTGTGCAAGCAAAGTCTGCGACATCTGTGTGCCACGAGGGGCCACCAAGAAGGCAGGGGCGTCTCACTGGATAGTTGTACCAAGGCTGCTATGAAGGACACTTACTGATTGCTGAAGAAGTGCTGAGAGGATGTCCAATGCTGACATGGACTGTCCAAAGACTGAGGAGGCCCAACGCGAAATCATGGAAAGACTGTGGCCATCAGCATCAGAAGACGAAGATGTGCCCCAGTCATCCCACACTCGCCAGCTGCCATCAGGTCGGGGTAAGACTGTTCATGGCCATCAGGCCTGCCGGGGACATGCACAAATGTAACGTGTAGCACTGCTGACGCTGACCTCTTAAGGCCAAACTTAGACATTGTCATGTTCGGAATAGGGTTGGTCACATCTGAAAGTTGCCTCTATTATCGAATGAGGAATAAGCACTCCCACTAGAAGGCACAGACGGACTCCGAGGTATCATCCAGGACAACGCTAGTCCTGACTTTAAGAGACTGGATAATATTTAGTGTGTCATCTCTATGCTTTGTTTGCTTATATTAAAATACTGCTTGTTAATAAAAGCAAGTATTTGACTGAAAAATCACCTTATTGCAGTTACTGTTTGTAATTTGAGTCTTGCTCCTGTGTGTGCCTAACACCTACCTCCCCCTCTAAGAGCCTTGGACTGCTCAACCCTTGCTACTACTGAAAGTCACGTGCTGAAAGGGGTAGTTCTTGGCCCAGTTGCTCAGGGCTCATAGTAGATGAGGTCCCAGGACATCAGGAGTAATAGACCACAGACCACCCACAGATGGGCCCAGTAATCCCTGCTTGTCCTGTGGCCATCTGAAGGAAGCTTTGATAGTATAAATGCCAAGGCATCAGGTGTTTGAGTTCTAGTATATTCATAACACACATTGCTAAGTTGAGGAATACCAAAAGTTCAACATTTATTAATTACCATCCATTGTTATAAGAATCAGGTATAAACTATAACTCATCTTTCACAGAGTGGATAGTGATGCAGCTTGTGGACGTTATTGAAGTGATAGGGGAAGTTTAGTGAACAAATGTTTAAGACACTAATTCTTTGTTGTTTAGTTTCAGGAACTCAAAGTTCCACATCCAAGTACATAGAGTTGGTTGCACAGTAACATTTCAAAGCTATATCTATTCACTTTTGCAGTTAAGTGGAAAACCCTAATGACACGTTAATAATGATACCTCTTTGTCGTTGTATATACACTACATGCTGCAGACATCATTGTCCAGCTGAAGTTACGAGTCAGAGTGGTGGAGTCCAGTTCTCTCTTTTCTCTCTTATCCCATTCCCCTTTCACCATTTCTATCCCTGGCTCTCATATTCCTATGTTTGAGGTCATTGGTGGTGGAGAGAGAGGGAAGGGAGCATCACTCCTGTTGGATTCTGAGCACAAGATTAGTACAGCCTGACAACTACCTTCCACTCTGTTGAGTCTATTTTAGCTATTATTTTACCAGCATGTAATTGTGACTGCATGCCCCCTTACAGGTGCCTTTGTTTACATGACATTCTTGTATTCAGAGACTATGGCCTCAAACTGATTGAATCTCTGTGTCAAGACTAATTTTGTAAATGTATTATGCAAGGTGCTGCTCCTAAACACCCATAATTAAAATGATATATGGCACCACAATAAAATGATTTATCCTTCTGCCATATTGGGGAGCAGTAACAGGAGGCCCTCTCAATGACAGTAGAAATCAACTAGTGACTTCGTTATTCTCAGTGCTTTAGTTACTGAGATTGATATAATAAACTCTGATGGGCTGTCCTCCTTCAGTTGAGTAAATAGTTTTGACACACCTCTCCATATGATTTTTATTGGGAAATTCTACTCCCAGCATGACCGATTTCAGGGGAAATGTGTTGCTCTATGCATGTTATCTACCTATGTGCATGATCCGATCCAAGATGGTGGTGTTGACCATATCTAGTACACTGCATCCGGAGCGCCTGCACACATGACAAACTTTGTAAGAGAAGAAGTCTGACCGATAAAATACAATATAGGAGTCTTCGTCAAAAAGACAAAAGGTGATGTGAGGAATGTTTGCAAATAGTCTAAACCACTGTCAAACGCTCTGGGTAGCATTCCAACCAATTATTTTTCACCCACTGTGGCTCTCTCGACAGAGGACCTTCTTATGCAAAACAAGTACTGACCCTGCTCCTCATGAGAACAACCCATCCCGAACTTCCAGGCAAGGCCTTTTCCATAAGGAAACACCAGAAATCATATAATGTTTCCAGGGTTATTAGGCCTCATCAGTGAGGTATAGCTTGGATCCTGTGACACAGTGAACACAGGGCCCACGTCTGAACCAGCCGCGGCCCGTGCATGTAAGAGCGGTGGGGCAGGGTGGGGGGGATTTCTACAGACAACGACGAGGTAAAATTAAATAAATAATTACTTTTCCCTCATCGTTGTTTGTCCAAATCCCCCCCATCCGGCCCTACCGCCCCACCGTTCTTACCTGCACAGGCCGGAGATGGTCTGGACATACCATTGGCAAGTTAGGGCATTACATCAAATACACGCGAAAGGTATCACTTCTGCGCCTATGATACATGACTGCAAATGAAATTTGTATCTAACTTTCATATCACCTCCCCCACCCCTTCCAGTTGTAGACAGGCAAAGCCACTTTTCTATGCACATCTTTGCTTTAAATGTGCGTGTCTTCTACCTAAGCACCAAATGTTCAACTGAATTCACCATCAAAGGTGATAAAGACTGTGGTATGTTTGTCTGTATTTTCCTCCATATGAAATGAACGTACAGTATTGACAGTGTACTGAATATCTCTGAGCATGAGCACAGGAGCGCTGCCCATATATCAAAGCAAACACAAGGAGATGATGGACGGAGTGCTGAAACTTTTCAGACACTCACCCCCAGTCACAGATCTGGGTTGAATCTATCATCGTTCTTTAGCTCACTTCGCCACCTCAGTTCAGACCCAGCTATATGCAAATCAGTCTTGACCCTGTGCCTCATGGGAACAGTCCAGCCCGAACTGCCAAGCCAGGTCTTCCCTGAAACCGGAAACAATTATCCTGGGACCGGTTTCGGGGTAACACCCCTCATCAGTCAGGCTAGCTTGAATCCAGTGGCAAAGTGAGCAAGGGACCCACGTCTGGGCCTAACCTGCCAACTTAGGGCGAACAAAGCAAACACAAGGAGATGATGGACGGAGCGCTGAAACTTTTCAGACACTCACCCCCAGTTGGCAGGGTATGCCCTGATGTGGGTCCCTTGCTCACTTTGCCACTGGATTCAAGCTAGCCTGGCTGATGAGGGGTGTTACCCGAAACCGGTCCCAGGATGCTTGTTTCGGGTCCAGGGAAGACATGGCTTGGCATTTCCGGCTGAACTGTTCCCATGAGGCACAGGTTCAAGACTGATTTGCATATAGCTGTGTCTGAACTGGGGTGGTGAAGTGAGCTAAAGAACGATGATGGATTCAACCCAGATCTGTGACTGGGGGTGAGTGTCTGAAAAGTTTCAGCACTCCGTCCATCATCTCCTTGTGTTTGCTTTGCCCATATATCAAAGCACATTTATGGAAATGGTGAGGTCATAGTTTAAAACAAATGTGAAATGCTTTACTCTCTAACAAAAGGGACCTTTTGTGGTCAGTTATGTTTTAGTCCCCTTGAGAAAGTCGATTTGTAACCCCTGTGGCTGTATATACTCGGGTCATCGTCAACACAAAAAAAGTAATTTGGGGCATCTCAAAATAGATTGGGGGAAATAACGACTCCGTAAGTAGCAAAAATACTACTACTCAGAGTCAACATTTAGTAGTGTATCCTGATAAGTAGATCGTGGAAAGAACCTATAGGTCCCAAAGTAGATTGGATATTATTGTCTCCACAGATTTCCTCTAACAAAGAGTAGGCCAATCGGTGGAAAGATTTCAGTTTGCTGGCCTAAGGAAACAATGGATCAGTCCTATCTGGTGAGCAGGAAAGCATCAGTACAAAGCGACCGGTCACCATCACTATCTTCAATCCTAGAGGCTTGTTTCTTGGAACAAGCAACTGTGGGCGAGCCAGTGCTTCCTTACAGATGCCAGGTGAAGTCTTTCAGTCAGATTGCTTATGCGTTATGGAAATTCAATTACAACCAGCATCAAGTCCATGGTCTCTCTGTCCTATAGCCTAATGTGCCATTTCCCTGTGCTGCTTTACTGGAAGTGGAAATAGTGACGTTGAACCAATGTTTTTGTTAAAACTGCTGCATCCAGGTTCACCTCTAGCTAAGAGGGTCACCCTGTTGTTCTGTTTCTTAAGTGGCAGTAGCAGCAGTTCAGTTTGGAACATCACATATAGACTGGAGGCCAATCACGGTGCTGATGACGAATAAAGAATGACACCTGCCAAGTAACACAATTGGTATGTCTCTTCTGGCACACTTTACTCTCACACTCAGTCATTTTATTGTACCCCTTTATATGCTTTCTCTTTAATCACACTCCTCTCCATTGTTTTTTTAATGCTTTTGTCACTCTCTATCTCCCTCTGAACTTTTCTTGCGAGGTTGAACTGTGTTGCAATAATCATTTCTTCTAGGAATCACTGAGAGTAGAACAGTTAGTTGTTCCAAAAATAACAGCCCCGGTGGTTGCGCACAAGGCTACACACAACTCTCAGTACAGGGGATGCCGTTGCATCATCTTTCGGATTAAAGTGAACTAAGTCCCTACTCTGCATACAGAGAGCAAACAGCGTCACATCTCTTAAAGCAGAAGGAAGATGCTGTACCCTTCCAGCCTCCAACGACTTGCACCTGATCTCAGTGCAGACACACACCTGCCTTTTGACCCTTAGTGTTTTCATGTAGGTCTGCTGAATGCTATCAGTAAGGCAAGACATACTCTGTGAGTGGTGAGGCACCAGCTCCCACTTAGGGCTCCTATTAAAAAATGGGTTGCTTTGTTCCTGACTGTTAGACCTGTCAACCTTAGGGTGGTCTTCCCTAAAACCTTTTGCCTGCTTACCTCCTCTTTTTACTGTATCTTTTGTTGGCTTAGGACCCTGAGCACTTTACTGATGCTAACCAGTGCTAAAGTACATGTGCTTCTCCACTAAACACGGTAACATTTGTGTATACACAATTGGCATATTCAGTTTACTTATAAGTCCCTTGTAAAGTGGTTTACCATGTACCCAGGACCTGTAAATTAAATGCTACTAGTGGGCCTGCAGCACTGATTGTGCAACCCACACAAGTAGCCTTTCAAACCTGTCTCAGGCCTGCTATTGCAGGGCATGTGTGTACAGTTTACTGCCAATTCCACTTGGCATTTATAAACTACTTGCCAAGCCTTAAACCCAACTTTTATTACATATATGTCACCACTAATGTAGGCACTAGGTAGCCCTAAGGGCAGGGTGCAGTGTAAGTAAAAGGTAGGACATGTACTTTTATGTTTTGCATGTCCTGGTAGTGACAAACAGCCTATGAGAGGAGCAGGCCTCACAGTAATGAAAAACGAATTTGGTCAACATTTGGAATTCCTTAAAACACTTTTAAGATGTAGTTCCGGATTAGACAGGAGCCACTGCATCATGTTTCATATCTTTGGAATAGTAATGAGAAATCCTCTTTAGTGGTACCGTTGGATTTAACATTGCTAATTTAGAAATGCCACTTTCAGAAAGCGGCCATTTCTATGCTCTTAACTTAGCTCTCTGTGCCTGCAGCCTGTCTCCAATACACATCTGGGGTGGGTGACAGCTATACTTTGTACATTTCCTCTAGACAGCCACAAACACAGGAAGGGTGGGTGTGACGGAAAACTCATCTGCATTAATCTGCATTCTAATAGCTCTTCCTGGGCAGGAAGAGAGGGGGGAGCTGGCACTTACACCTGAATTGGCAGTGTCCTGTTGCCCACACAAAAGGCAGATTACACCCCAAAGATAGCCTGGCAGACAGGGCTGGGATTAAAGGGGACCTGCGCACTTCAATCCTGCTTTGAAGTCATCCCCACTTCAAAGGCACATTTGGGTATAAGTACTGGGTCTCTGACCCTACCAAGACAGTACACTACTGGACCTGTGAAGAACTCTACCAGGAGTAAAGACTGCTGCGCTACAAGGTTTGCCACTCTGCTTGACTGCTGCTCTAGAAGAACTGCTTTTCTGCTTTGCTGTGATGCCTTGCTGTCTGTTGATCTCTGCCCTGCTAAGGGCAAGGACTGGACCCATCTCACTTGAACCCAGAGTGACTCTAAGGGCTTGCTGGCTTTCCTCCTGTTCTGAAGTATCAGGGCCATCAAATACTTCCTTCAACTCTGCAACTGCACCTGGACTGTGCCATCTGTGCGTCCTATCCTGCCAAGTATTGCCAATCCAGTCCTGGGCCCTTAAAGGTGATTTCTGCTGCCCAGAACCATCAAAATCGAAGCGGTGACGACTTTGCTCCAATCAGAACTGACGCAGTGCCCTTCCACACCGATTGGAAAATTCACCTAGACAGACTGCATGGCTTGATACCAATGGACAGCGCAGTTCGACAGAGTTGCAGTGCCTGCATCATAAAGGGGTTCTTCATAGGCTTCATTGATTGGAACCAACGCAGCGACTCTTCGACCTTGACACTTTGCTCCATCCAAGGTACTCTTTCAGCTGTACCTGAGTGAGTCCTGTAGTTGGCCTGCGTACCATCGCGGTCCGCCAGAACTTGGGATGTACCCCAGTCCAGCGCAATCTCAAGTAACCCCTAAGCGCTATTTGACTCTAAGCTAAGATTTTTATTTTATTTATAAAAATTCATAACTCCAGTTCTACTTATTGGATTTTTTTGTCGTTTTGGTCTTGAGTTGTTCATAAAATTGTCTATTTTTGTACACTTGGGGAGGGAGTGGGAGGGGAAGAGAGAGAGAGAGAGAGTGTGAGTGTGTGAGTGTGTGAGTGTGTGTGTGTGTGTGTCTGTGTGTGTGTGTGTGTTTTGCACAAATACTTTACACATTGCCTCTTTGGATAAGCACAGGTTACGTTTTAGTTTGTATCTAGCTGCTTCCTAGGATTGTGGTCCCTACTTGGACAGGGTTCATACCTCTGCTAACTAGAGACCTAATTTCTAACACTGGCATCCACATGGAGTTAACGATACTGGGGCATTAGTTACCCTTTAGGAAGGGTGGAGAAGGGGCTACGCCTGATTCCCCACCTATGCCAATTCCTGCATGTTTTACCTGGTATTTCACCTACAGATTTCAGCTGCTTCCAGCAGACGTAGTCTGAGTGAAAATATTCTGTTTTATAATTCACATGAGGGTAAAAAATTCCCGGTTGTGATTACCGGGGCACTCGGAATGAGGCCCATAAATGGTGGGTTCTGGAGGAGATGGACAGACAAATTACACACAGCTTTTTCCGTGGTTTGGGGGAAGCAAGTTAGCAATCACTCACTCACATGGAATGCAAAAGGAACAGTAAAAATACAAGCTTGCATTACACCTGGAAAGATTCAGAGCAACTGATACCAATGACAAGAAGCGCACTCACCGCCTTCCCATTTTCGAACCACCTGATGTGCGGGACTGGAATGCCGGTGGCCGTGCACTGCAGAATCACTTCCGTCCCAAAGGTGACATTCTGAGACTCCGGGGCCTTCAGAATTCTGGCAACAGCTGTGGGAAAGCAACAGGAAGCGTCATGGCAAAGAACGAGCTTGAGACTAAGAGGAGAGTATGCGTCTATAGGGCATTGCAGTCCGTTTCCATAGGCGTTAGCTTATGGCAACTACTCAACAGGGAGAGGAAAACTTTCAATGAAATAAAGACTGGATTAATTCTATTTATAGTTTGCCTTTCGTTGGATTTTAGAAAGGGAACCAAACACCCTTGCACATGAATCATGTTATTCTGCTTTTTGACTGCATATAATTAACCTCATAAAAATATATATATATATATATATATATATATATTGCTCACGTTCACTGAAAGCACTTTAAATGGAACGTTTATATATACAATTGTTGGTACCTAATTAAATTGGTACTCATTTCATCAAGTGAAGGCTGTTCCAAGTTAGGCCCTTATTCGAAGCAGAGCAGAGCAGGATTCCCCAGTGGAATTCCCCACCACTCACTTATAAAGGGGGCAGGGTTGTCGCACCAGGATTTGCTAAGAGTCCAAACATGGACCCGGTTTTACCAGCAGGAAATTCTGGCTGGTAAAATCACAAAGGAAATGGGGTGGTCCCGGATCCCCGCTTATCCTCTACCCCGGCACATGGGGAGCATGCATTGCAGCCCCCTGCAAGCCAATATCCTCACTTCTCACCCCACACCCTCCCTCCTCTGCTCCACTCTAGCTGCCATGCACACATGCTTCAGAAGGTGGTAAATGTGCACATCAAACCCCATGCACTTGGAAATTCATTTTGCAATTCTGCCAGGTAAACCCGGATCAATACAGCTATTCCCCATTGCTCAAGGTTTAATTCATAACAAAAGGATAGATGTGAAGAGATACAGACCAGAGTCTTTCATTCTGGCCACCCAGTGTCTCCAAGCATATACCCACCTAACTCATAATCAGACCTTAGTCAGGATTTAAAACTAACCAGCAGATCACATACAAATCTCAGCAAAAATGGGCTAAATTTGCTGAGCTATGTTACAAATTATGCAGCTCTTGGATTATATTCTAAATTAAAATGCAATCCTCCCTGTGCTCAAATTTCAGCAACCGTTGCCTTGTAACCATAACCCAAGTGAGATGCTGCCGTCATTCTCCCAGACACGTCTGCTTCCTGGGGCCAAACAATTTTAGCCTACAGTTGACCTGCACCTGACATGTCAACAGTTTACAGAGCGGAAACTCTTCTAAATAAGTCAGCTTTAATTGGAAGCGGCTCCTGAATCTGTCCTCATTTACATTGGCAATATATTCACTTTCAGCAGTGGCAGCATTTATATCCTGATGGAGGCCTACTGCCATGGCAATCTCCGCTCCTCTGAGCAGACAACCATATACTGCTACCAGGCAAGCACTTAGACCCTCTTTAGGAGTGGCCTGGGAAATTGGACAGATTTTTCCAAACCTGGAATTACTGATTATGGGGGGTACTAGTAACACCGGGGGTGGAGAAAACCCAGCCCATTAGGACTTGGACCCTGACTGTCCTCTAAAAAATGGAGGCTTACCAGAGGAGTTATTAATTCTAAATCACATTCCTCTGGTAATTCCTCATTTTGAGTGCCCTTTCATCAGCAGCTGAAAACTCTTGGTGAAAGAAAAACGTGTAATTATGATAGGCAATAACTGCTTTTACCGGCACCATTGGAATTAAGAGTAACTTGCTTACGGCGGATTTTGGGGCCCTTAACCTGAGATTGTGTAATTTAAACCCTGAACATGTGGCTGGGCCCTTGTTGGATCCTATTTTTCCAACTTGTCCGACTCAAGCACCGCTCCCCCCTGCCCTCTGTCCTGGTCTGACCATTTTGCAGTGCCTTTTACACTGAAAATGGTGCCCCCCCTTCAGGCGTCTTACCAGGCCGTAGAACGTAAAACCTGAAGTTGGGCTAAACTGGATGTTGCAACGCTTAACAAGTTTTTATGCAACACTAGACCGGACCATAAACAAATCTCTATCACTGATCACGAGCTTATGCACAACTGGTTTATGGGTGCTGTAGAAACACATCTCCCGATCTCTGCTAAACATTCGAGACACTGCCTGCCCCCTGGTTTACGGAAATGCTAAAATTTGAAAAAACAGATGCAAAGCGCTTAAAAGGCGCTGGAGGAAACTTTCCAATGAAGAAACCAAATCTACCTACAAAAATGCTTTAAAAAAATACCATAGTCTTTGCAAAACTGCTCGCGCCGAGTTTTACTCTCAAAAGATTCTAAAGGCTCAAAACTGTGCTAAACCTCTCTTTAAGGTAGTGAAGAAACTATCCGGCCCAGTGAAATAGGTGACCTCTACAGCCCACTCCCACAGCCAATGTGAGGAACTCGCTCTCTTTTTCATTGACGAAGTTGCTAACATACACTCTCAGCTGTTGAGCAAATGCTCACAGGATGTGTGGTTGGAGGAGGCGGATTCGCATATTATCAGGCAGAACCCTAGGCTTACTTATGCAGCTAATTCCACACACAGTGCTAGCTCCCCATTTAAACGGGATACCTGGGCTCCCTTGGATTCCACTTCCTTTAACCGCAAACTCCACTCCACCAAAACAGGCTCCCCACTTGATCCCCTTCCTCCCCATTTGTTGGGCCAGTTAGATCCTTCCAAACTATTGATGGTAATGGATCTCCTCAATGCCTCGCTGAAGGAAGGGATAGTCCCCCAAAAATGGAAACATGCAATGGTCCTCCACTTCCTAAAGAAAGCGAACTTGGATCCTTCCAACCCTTCTATCTTTCGTCCCATCTCTCTGCTCCCCATTTTTTGAAAAATTCTGGAGAGGCACGTTAACTGCCAACTGTCCTCCTTTGTGGAAACCCAGAATTTTCTTCATCCTTCCCAATCTGGGTTCAGAGCTGGCTTCTCTACTGAATCCACACTTTTGGGGGTCACAGAAATGTTAAGGCACCACTTGGATGAGGGTGAAACTGTGGCACTCATCCTGTTAGATCTTAGCACTGCCTTCGACACAGTGTACCACCATATTCTCCTGGGGGAATTGCAGACATTGGGTTTGGACAGAATAGCCTTGGAATGGTTTTGCTCCTATCATAAGGACCAAACCTTCCAGGTCTCCTCTTTATCGGCCAGATCAGACTCTCACACCCTCCATTGTGGCGTCCCACAGGGCTCGGTGGTGAGCCTTCTGCTATTCAATATATATATATCCGCCCTCTAGCTGAGGTGATTGAAAATGCGGGACTGTCTCTCTTCTCCTATGCTGACGATACACAGATTATGTTCTCCCCCTCTTCGTCGCATGGACATGAGCCCTCGGACCTCAGTTTGGGCCTGAGCAAGGTCTCCCTTTGGATGCAGAATAATCTGCTCTAACTCAACGGTGACAAAATTGAAGTTATGATCCTAGGTAAAAAGCCTGATCTCTGGGGGCCACAGCACTGGCCCACCGAACTGGGAGCTCTTCTCATGCTTGCTAGTAATGTTAAGAACCTGGGGTTCATTGTGGATGAGTAACTATCTATGAAACAACAAGTGGCTAAGGTGACGTCCACCTGCTTTGCAGTCTTGAAGTGGTTAAAAAAGATCTTATGGCTGATTCCTCTTCCAGCACAGAGGACGGTGATCCAAGCTCTTGTGATTTCGAGACTGGATTACGGCAACATCCTGTATCTGGGAGCTGACAAATCCACCATCCATAGACTGCAACTTGTGCAGAACTCAGCTGCCAGGCTTCTCTACTGCCTACCTATGTTCACCTCCATCTCTGGCTTACTTCGTGAGCTACACTGGTTGACTGTGTCGAACCCTATCAAATTCAAAGCACTGTGCTTTATGTTCAGGGTCAAATCTGGATCTGCCCCTAAATACCTTATAGATCTAGTCCATGTTTACCATCCTTCCTGTCCCTTGCGATCTGCTCGACAGATTCGGTTTGTGGTTCCTAAAACCCGACTGGCCCGCATGAAAGGTCAGTCTTTCTCCTACCTAGGGCCGACACTGTGGAATTCCCTGCCTGCTTCTCTGAGAGATTCGACATCTCTTCTCGCGTTCCTCAAAACTCTAAAGACCTGGCTGTTTTAACTTGCTCTCAGTTTCCCCTTCTTGTTTGCCTACCCTTGCTCTGTGCTGGGAAACCCCTAGAGGTAGCTGCGCGCACTACAAGTTTCGGAATAATAATAATAAGAAAACACTTGTAATTATGGCCTAATCGGACAGTTGGAATGAACAATGCAAGAAACACAACTTGAAATATTTGCACATAACTGCATTTACTACGTTCACTACATGAACGTCAATTCACAAATTTGCTAGTACAGTGGAAGTAAAGTAGTACATTTGTACACCCCAGAAGACATGACAAGGTTAACCCTCCCCACTTTCATCCCCAATATTTTGCCAATCCACAGCCTCCTAATACATTCTGAGGGTCCACAAACAGGAAAAGGACACAAAACACAGAAAGTGAAGAGGTCTTTCAAAGCTGATTTACTTCCGGTTGTTGCCTTCATGACCCTTGATGCGAGGGGCAGCAAAAATAGTGGCCTGGCCAACAAAAGGCAAACCAGTGATAGCAACTGCTACCCCTTAAGACCAAGGATGTAGCTATAATTGGTGCAGTAGATGCAGTGGCACTGGGATCCAGAGCCCTGAGGGGTCCCTTGAACCCTGGCAACAGGGACATCTTAAGGATTTTGGGGGCCCCGAGCCAAACATATTTGGGGGGCCCTATTCAGAACAGCTTTGAATTTATGATCCAAATTTCAGATTTTTTCTGCCCTCCTTGGCCTAGTCGCTGGCACTGCACATGCAGACTGGTTCGAATTCTAAATATGTTTCCATCTAATATGTAGGGATATTGATGTGCGGTATCAATACTGCAATATAGCAGCAATTCACTAATATTATTGCAAATAATATCTTCGACCCACTGCCATTTCTTTTTTTAAAGAGTTTTATATAGCGCGAACTAGACCCGAGACATCGGGTATCAGAGCGCTTTACATGAGCACCAGTTTCGTTACAGATGGACACATTCATTTTTGAGAGGCACGGGGAGATTAAGTGATTTACCCAGAATCACAGGATGTTGAGCGTCATTGCCGAGACTCAAACCTGGTTCCCCAGCTTCGAGGTTGACCGCTCTAGCCGTAAGACTACATCCTCTCCCCAGAGGACCTCACATTTCTTATATGTGAGGTCCTGTTTTGACCTAAAAGGACCATTTTTATGGCTGATGCATGGTGTTGAAAAACAAACACAACATTTCTGTGCAAAATCTAATAGACTCCCACAAGGAAAATGGTATTGAGAAAAATCTATGTTTGAAAATCATTCAAGGTCATCAGGGCAGGACTGTGTGGATAACTGAGCCCAGTCTATCAGGGGGGCCGCTGAAAGGCCGAAGCCCTGGGCTAAAGCCCACTTTGCCCATGCCTTAAAACGTCTCTGCCTGGCAATGCTGTATTTTACTACCCCAACCACTGTATAAGAGGGCTTTTTCCTTGCTAGCTCCAGGGTCTTGGCATCATTGCTAGGCTACTGCCTGCGACCTCTAGCAGACGTCCATGCGTCACTGCTGCTGACCCACGAAGCCAGCCCTGTCAGGCCCGACTCTTAGCAGTGCTCAGGAGAGATGCTCTTCACAGGTGCCAACAGATAATCCACCATGTGGCTCTCTGCTGATTCACCAACTCGCCCCGGCATTTCCTCTGCACGTGCTGACTTCTTATCAGATTTTCTCACTGCGAAACTCCAAAAATAGCTTTTGTCTTTTTGAATATGTCATGCAATAATAACCAGGAGTAAGGAGTAAGCAGATAGCTTACATCCTGTGTGACTATAAAAAACACCCTCCGTGGAACAAGACACTTTCTAAATAAAGAAAGGGACCCTGCGTCAGACTCGTATTGGCGATAGCTCTTCAGCACAAAGGGTCACTGATATTAGAAGTCAAACTAATGTAGTGTTTTGTTTAATTAAACTTCACAAAATTCACAAGTAAGCACATAAGACCTTTAAAAAACGTAAAACATAAGAAAGCATTTTAAAGAACCTGGGCAGGCCTTTTACAGACTCTGAAAATAAAATTTAAAAAAAACAGTTACTCACTGACGTTCTAATATGCACATCATTCAAACCTGCTATAAGCTAAATAAACTAAAATGTATGCTCGATTCAAATATTGGTGTGACTTACTTTTCCTGTACTTCTGGCTTACTACTTGATCTCAGGAGTACGTTAGAATGGGCCTGGTTTACTCCTGAAATGTAGCAGTAAGCCAAGTACTACAAGAGTAAATCACAGCTGCTCATAGCCAATAATTGTTTAATCTGGACAAGCCTCCAATAGGTATTAATTGTATGAAGGGATGAGTAGAGCTGAGCTGCACCTTTAACCGGCCATATCTCATACATTTACAATAGACCAGGAAATTTGCCAACGTTGAGCTATACAATAATCTTGTGACTTAGCATCGGCAACTGCGTCTATATTTAAAGAAGGGTGACTAATGCATTGCTAAAAGTTCGTTGTTTAACACATCACCAGTCTTAAATGTGTTTTAATCCAATGTTTATGAAGTTCGGCATTGCTGGATGCTGATAAATTCCAGATTTGTACATTGACAGCACTTTGCTTAAGGATACATTATTTCTGGAAAATAACTATTTTTCAGAGGGCACCCCTTTCCTATTTATGCAAGTTTCACTGTTAATATTTGTCGTTTTCTATGCGTAATCACTAAGTGATGCCTCAATTCGACAAGAAAAATATGTGTTTTGCAAGCTTTTATCTGATAAACCCACACGTTTTGTGTAAACACAAAAGCTCACAATGTTTTTGCAAAACGTCCATAATGCCTTTTGTTGCCACCAGCACTGGGCAGGTTATAGCGCCGTACTGCAGTTGGCGCCTGCAAATATGGCTCTTTTTCTGAGGAAAGATGACCACGGGCATCTGAATTTTTGCCTCTGGCACCAATAATCCTTGCACAGTTCCTTTTTCAGATGAATGCTTTTCATGGTACATCTGGCCAATACAGAACACCCAACCAGAACTCAACATTTGTTTATGAATTGGTTTTTTTTCTTCTTTTTTTTAATGATAATTCCGGGATGTTTTTTTATTTACATATCTTAGGATGCATCTGGAGGCAACCTTTTGACTTACAGCTTGAGCGGACCAGCGAGTTGATCTTACAAAAGTCAATTTTGCTTCAGTCAGAGATGAAAATTTGAATGTTTTTTAATCCAGACAAAACAATGAAATAAAACCTGCTGCACTCTGTCCTGCGGTGTGCATTATGAGTTTCCAAGAGATGTGTCAGTCTTCCTCAAACAAACCATAAATGGCTCATTATAGGGGGTTAGTGACACTTATCCTATGACCTAATAAGCAGGGGCGTAGCTTGGGCAGGATTATTGAGGGGAGGGGGGGGGGATGGGGTGGAGCTTCATATTTCCCAACAATCACACTGGGACAGCTTGTTAAAACACATTATATGAGAAGCAGGGCATGAGGGGGGCGTAAGGGGCAGTGGAAAGAGAGAGGAGTGTGGATTGGTATATTTAAAACTCAATATTTTTCAAACTAATCAACATTTTTGAAGGCCTTCAAAACATAGACCAGAGAGAGTGCGTGCTTTTGGTTTTTGCCAAATCCCAGGTGAAATCCGACTGACACTCCACATGACCCAACTGAAAGCAACTGTACCCAACTATTTACAACAGTATACATGTTTGGGGGGGGGGTAACACCCCGGACACCCCCCCCCCCACCGAGCTACGCCCATGCTAATTAGCAGCAGGAGTTCCAGACTTTCCAGAGGTTTTCTAGTGGGCACAGGCCCGGAGAGGTCCATGTGTCCTGAGTTTGGTTAATTGGACCCGAGCTGCTGAATAACGACGCCTGCAGGAAAATTGGGAATGACCCCTCCATGTCATCCCTAATTGGGTAAATTTGGTTAGCATTTGGGCTACAAGCTATATTTTGAGAGATGAAACCAGAAAGTCCTGCATAATAGGTACTAGGGAGTCTGCAAGAGAGATGACAAGTAAATAACCAGACTAAGTCAATAAAGACAACTTCTGCACATAATCACTCCCAGCCATAAATAATAAACAGCATCCATTTGTTATCTTACCCCTCAAGGAGACAAACCGGATCGGACAAAATATTTACACATATACATTGGCCCTGACTTGTGCACAGTTCGGCATTATTGTTATTTAATGCACCCAGTAATCACTGGGTGCATTAAATATCGCACCCTTTGTTAAATGTCGGCAGGTCAAACCTTCTGGAATTTAACAGTGTTAAAGTATACAGTATTTACCTTACCATGCGGACTTTGGTGCTGTTTACTACACTGTAAGTAAGACTTTATTGTTCAGTTAATTAAAACTTACAATACAACATATAATCATCAGATAAAAGATCTTACTCTTACTGCTTATTGCACTGAAATCCACGTTATTCCCCAAAAACTAGTGGTAGGTGTTATTTATAGCACCCAACAAATAACAAATCCTGCGGTATCGTTATTTATCAGGTCGAACTTGAAATCAGAGCCATTAGAAAAGACGGCATATGCTCAACTCAGAATCGTTGTTAATAGCCCTCAATGGCTTGTTATCATTCTTGATGAATTTGTACTCATGCTGAAACTATTATTAAAGATATGGTAATGATGACTGTTAATGTGTGTGAAAGGTGAAGTAAGTTTTGTCTTAGGCCATATCCCACAGATCTATGCAGCCAGGGAAACAGTCGGAAGAATGCGGGCAGAGCCACGCATGTTCAGACACTGGAATCGCTACCATGCTTGCCGTGGTTAAGGCAGTACCCTGGGTAGCTGCTGCTAGTCGGAATCAGGCAGGATCGGAAGAGGATGCTGGGAGGTAAGTGGGGCTGGGGCCGGGTTTTGGGGAGTAGTTTGTAAGGGCTGGGGGGGTCGGTGTAGTTATCATGGCTGGTTTGTAGGGCTTAGGGGAGGGCAGGGTAGTTTTTAGGTCTCGAGGGGGGATCAGGTAGTTTTTTTAATTAGGGGTTAGGGTTTTAAGCCTCAGAGCAGTGGGAGAGGTTGGGGTAGTTTTAGGGACAGCGTGGGAGTGAGGGTGTCGGGGTAGTGTATGTTAAGGTGCAGGGTTTTAGGCCTCAGGGCAGGGTGAGGGGAATGGGTAGTTTTCAGGAAAGGTTTTTGGCCTCAGGGCGGGAGGGGCAGGTAGGGTGTTTGTAATTAAGGGCTTAGGGCGGGGAGGGGGTTGGAGTAGTGGAGACCTTAGCCACGCATACCCCCTTACCATTCATGCCTTTACTACGAAATGCGTGGTAAAGGAATGCGTGGTTAAGACATATTCGTGGTGAGGGCTGCGTGGTAGAGGCATGCGTGGTTTAGCAATGAATGCCTCTATCAAACAACCATGCAGCCATAATGCTGGAGGTGACCTTCATAACCATAGCTCAGCACCTCAACACCCATTGCAAAATCACACGAAAATAGTACATTACATCAACACTTCAAACTAGTGCCAAACCATAATGATCCTAGGAGGAAACTTCATCTAAACCATTCCACTGATACAACCAAACAGCTCAACATGGATGGTGAAACTTACTAGTCATGTGAGTGGACGGCCAATTTCCCTGGCAAATGTCTTCATGCCCTGGAGCTCACACTAACAATGGGAATGGTGCTGCCTGCACAGTATCTGTAGGTTCGGAGAAAGATCCCTGGTACTGAAGGCACTGGTCCTGCAGGCTGGAAGGGTTGGGGGTAAGATGGATTTTTGGCCCCTTAGCCATAGTGCCAAACATTTATAGATGCTTCTCTGTGAACCAAGAAGGGTGTATCCCTTCTGAAAAGCACTGCAGCAGTCAGAGAATAGCCTGTGCGAGCCACAGGCCTGAAGAGAATAACTCCAGCAGAAGGACCTTCATCTCTGAGGGCCCCTTAGAAAGACCCAAGAGTTGAGTCGGGGTGTCTTTCTTTACTTCCCTTCTCAGAGTGGACACTATCAGACCTGTGCGCACCTACTCACTAAGGGGGATGGAAAGCATTAAAGCGATGGACACTGTTTACCCACGGAGAAGTTACCCGGGTCCTGGACGGTCAGAGTGATGTCATGCACATCAACGAACATAAGGAGCAAAAGGTTGCTAGCGCTTATTTTCTCTCCATAATCATTGCAGCTATAGTCTTCTTAAAGGTCCAAAAGCCTACTCTGGAAAGTTTGGGACTGGCTTTAACCTGGGGTCAAGAAGAGCTCATGGGAGTTTCCAGAGCTCTCTATTGTTGTGTGGGAAAAACAATAAATATGGTGTGGCATGTCCTTTACCACAACTTGTCTGGCCTCAACAGGGGTGTTGGTCAATTGACCGGGTCCTTGGCTGGCCGTGAGCGTGGGAGCGATCGAGGAAAAATAAAAAATAAAAAATGACTACCAGAAAGAGCATTGTCTGCACTTCCCCGATGCTAGGTGAATTACAGAACACAAATACTGAAGCACCTCAGCAAGAAACCCAAAACCACTTCTGCTCAGACACTTGTAAAAATCCCAGACACTGGCATAAGTCCTGCTGTTCATTATAAAGTCTGCCAAGTACTAAACAAGCATTTGCAATGCAATAGGTCTCGCATTTGCGCGAGTTTGAGCTTTTGGCATTGTAAATGACAGTGCCTTTTATTTATGTTTTGGTTTTTAAAACATAAATAAAAGGCACTGTCAGTTACAATGCTAATAGCTTAAACTCTCGCAAATGCGAGACCTATTGCATTGCAAATGCTTCTTTATATTTATAACCTCGCACTTCATTACAGTAAACACTGTCTTCTAGGAGATGGCTTGACAGATCTCACCATATTGGCAGAGTACTACTTTTCAAGGCCTGTACTTTCATGTAACTATTTTACCTAGAGGGAGAAAGAGGATTGATGCCTGGTTGTACTTTCCTTACGATGCATTTCAACATTTTAATCGCCAGATCGTAGTTTTATGCCTTATCAGTTTAATTACTTTCTGATGCCCCCATATCTGCAGTATGGCCCTCCATTCACAGTAACTGTTTGCCCCTCAAGTCCTGGCTTCTTTCACAATGCAGCACCTTCTTCACAAGATGTACTTCTTCTAGACTTGGTGCATGTGACAGAGGGCATGTAGCTACTGCACTGCATAGCGAAGCAAAGCCTCTACACGGTCGCGGTAGTGGTGGAGAATGGAAATGGAAGAAAAGTAGAAACAGGGAAAGGAGGAGGGAAAAAAAGAGATATAGCCATAGTACAGAGATAAGGGAAATAAAGGTTAGGAGGAGAAGCAAGGTGAAAGAGGAGAGAAAGGTGGGAGGAGGAAGACAAGAGAGAGGGGAGGAGAAGGCTGGGACAGTATGAGAGAGAGGAAGAGAAAAAGCGAGAGAGGGAAACGGAAAAACTAGTGAAAACGGGAAGCAGAAAGAGAAGAGCAGAAGTAGGGGAGACATTGAAAGAAAGTGGCATCCACGAATAAAGAGGGAGAAGCATAATGGGAATTAAAAATAGAGGGCAGAGGAGAAAAGGGAGGGGAAAAAAAGAAGGCAGGGCGACAGGTAGAAGAAAATCGAAAAAAGAAATGATGCAGAAACACGCTAGCTAGCACCTTCCCCAGAGTGTTTGAAGTCAGACCCCTCATGCATCAAGCTGCTGCACTACACAGGATGGATGGATGGGCTCCTGCTCTCACCAGCTGTCCAAAATTCATAGCAGATCCCTGCATGTTTTCTAGCCATGGACTCTAGGCAATGGCTGCATTTAGGCGAACCCATTGGAAGTTGAAAGAAGATGAAGCCCAAAGTTTCCATTATGGCCTCACTGCCCAGTATGTGCCTTACTTCTGCGTTACTGAACCAGGAAGAGAGAAGTCGCCGCTAGTCGCCTCGGTACTAAAGAAAATCATATTGCCACCTCAACTGCATGAATGTGCGGAACAACCACAAGGGCCGGTGAGGATGACCATGAAGCTGAAGATTTGTGTGTTCCCTGAATGAGTGAGATGTGTGTGTTACCGGACTTTCTGAATATGTGTTGTTGTAATTCCTGCTTGAATTTGCTCTGCTGTGGCAGGCACTGTCGTCTACAAATCGGCCTTGTACCAGAATGAGGGTTTACTGGGCCCCATGGCCAGGTGGGCGCACGAGTGTAGTTGATGATGTTTTATTTCCCCCACAGTACACTGCGCGGTCCCAATGTGAAGGTCAGGGCCAGTCCAGACTTGTCCTCCAAGGGGCTGAATTTCACATGTTAGGGAACCAGGGATGTCGGTTGTATAGTAGTCCACAAGGGCTGCGAGTGGAAACTTAGAGGAGATGCAAGTACAACACCTGAGTCACCCATAAATGGCACACTACAGTCCCTGTTGGCCCTGAAATCTAACAACCAAATCCACACATTGATCAACTAATTGAGTCTCCCTTGTAATACTGCTTTTATTTTTTGTTGTTCTTTTTAGAAAAACAAACTGAGTTCTATGTCTGGATAATACAGCATTGTTCTTACTTTGCCAAAGTGACGATTCCCTTCACATTTGTTGATGAGTTATTTCTGCTGCTGCTGAATGTAGCTTGCTTCTTTTATGTGTTTAATGAAAACAGAAATTTCAGGTTCTGTCGTTTTTCACAAACTAGAATGGCGCCACAAAAAAGAAGAGGTGTGAGGCGATGGAGCAGGCCTCAGCCTTTGTATATTAGAAATACTTGGTAATAGGTTAATTTATCACTTATGTAATGGATTAGATGAGAGGACGCTCTTCTGGTGTGCCAGCTCCCTGGGGGAGGGCAGGGCCGCGGAGGCTGCTCGGATTGTCTGCATCATTGAATATTTACTCTTTGGCTCCCCCGCCCCCACCCCCGTGCGGCCTAAGCAGCTTGTTCCTATTAGAACGCTGCGCCATTTATAAATGATCGACCTTGCCTGTGTCAACTATATGGAACCACATATATTCAGTACAGGAAGCCTGTTTTAAAATGTGCGATATTGGGAGTTTCTTGAAGGTTAAGCAATTTAAAACTTCATTTTAAAACTACGTCCTATCAGAACAAGAAAACCGGAAGCTAAATAAAAAAAACAAGCAGTCGTGATTGTCCCAGCAGCTTCGAAAGTGAAACCACGCACAGCGCGCTGAATGTAAACAAAGCACTTCGTCCTGCCCGAAATAGGACAAACTCAATAAAGAAAATAGTGCTTACAACACTAAAAATAGCACGTACCGTGTAAGAACCGAAGTAAAGGGGCAAGTAGCCATGTGAGGTTACAAATGACGACACAGCGCTACTAAGGAGGGACTAACAAGCCTATTGAGGAATCAGAAGCCAGCATTTACGAAGGACAAAGACACAAGCCAAGGGAAAATATGGGCGGGGCTTCTCCTCCGTACTCTACCTACAACAGATCGCCAGAGCAGCGCTTGCGCGCTGGCTCAGGCTCGACCTAAAAATGACCCACAACACCTACAGAGATGACAAGGGATAGGTGAAGAGTTGTAACGGCTTAATCCTAGCTGTGGTTCACCTTGCAGAGACAACTCATAATAAACACCACACAGATTCTTCTGGTAGGTCATAAGGCAACCCAGTACGCATGGAGCACAGCCATGGGAAAAGCTCCGAGATTCTGAACCACACAACAGCCACACAACAGCCACACATTCATCCATCTCATTGCCTCCCCCCACCTCACAGAAGACCCACCAGGTGGAAATTCACATCCATAAATCCACAATCTGCATCAAAGCCTGCTAACAGACTATGTAATTGATTAACATTAATTATACAGAAACTTTTATAATAACATGGCCAATAAGCCAAGTGAAATAAGCATTATATAAAAATACTTACTATAACATGTGGCCAATAATCTATGTGGTAATCTAACCATGCAAATGATTTAACTATATTTCATTATTTTAAAGGATGGAAGGTTCAAATGAGCCATTTGGTATACTTCTAGAATTGCGAGTTTGAAATATCGTGCAACAAAAACATCAGAATCAGAATACCTACTACAAATATATTGTGAAGATAAGTACATATATGTAAGTGTAGATTTCCTATATTGCACTCCATATAAAGGTACCTTGACTATATATGCTTTCTAGGTATGTAGCTGTGTAAATCTATACTTACCTATTTATTCGAACAGTCACAATATTATGGTAAACGATATTCTGGTTATATTTTTTCAACACAATATTTTTTGTGTTCGATTTTCTGACATACAACCGATGACAGCATACAGACACCTATTTATAGACCCCCCCCTTTTTTTTTTTTTTTTAGCAAAATTAGGTTTTAAAGAGGCAAACAAAAAGTTCCTTTTCACCAATCACTGTTGCAAGGATGCACATTTTTTATATAAATGCTTCACAAATGTTAACAAAATTTGTTTCTGATCTCTTTGGGGACACTACTGTTGTTTTTTTCTTGATTAGGGCTGTTAGGTGCCTAGAAGGCCAGATAGGTGGGGCTTTCCTCTAGGACCAGTGACACAGGTACAGCAAGAGTACCACTCCCTTGACCTCGAGTTTCAAGTGCTGGAGGTATTTGAAAAATTATGATGTGGGAAGCCATGACCTTCACAGAGAGTTAGCCTGAACTCAAGTAGAACAGTAGAGTGGGAATCGGGCTACCTTAAGGTCAGTCTCATGAGACCTGTCTAAGCCATACTGCAGCAGAAAACCTTGGCAAATGCCCTGGTAAATCGAGAGTGGGTTATATAAAGTCTTTAATATCTACAAATTCAAAGATATGTTTTTCTATAAATTAACAACCTGGACTCCACTGCTTTGGAACATCTTTAGAGAAAATTTTCTACCAAATTATCTGAAGAAGCCTACACGGATAATGTACCATAGAGTGCGGTTTTCGAAAATATCTCGGTGAGGAATGACTTAGCAGTCTATTATTTTTATATATATTTCAGAAATGGCTGACCAGCGTTTCTTGCCCCTATCCAGGAAAACTAGGATGCCTCTGCGTTGAAAGACAGGCACCTAGTGTATCCCAGCGGAAGGGCGGTACGGTTCACCCTACTTCCAGACCGTTGGGCACCAAAAGACTAGCGCAGGCATTTCTCTGCTCTAAACTCTGGAGAAAGATAGGGGGCGTAACATACATAAGCCCCTCCGGCCCCTGCGGCCCCCGGGCCCCCAACCCTTCAGGAGCACCCTAGTCAGTCTAAGGCATATGAATAACTCTGAGATATGGGAGTCTCAGGCACCCTCCCCACAATTTTTAAGGGGAGCAGCATGATTTTGAGTTACAGCGAAGATGGGCTTATTTCTCACTTGCGTACCATGAGCATCGAGCTAATGGTCTTAAAAATATAGCAAATGATGCTACATTTGAAAAAACACTTACTGCAGCAACACTTGAATTATGCGGCAGTGTTGGTCCAAATTATGCAGCAAGAAAATGCAAATTATGCAGCATACTGTTGCACCTTTTTTGATTGCATTGTGATTTTAACATGTTAACACTGTCTTGGCAAAGGTTTCCTCTCTTAGTACAGGTTCAACACCCACATACAGCAATAAGAAACTGAGAGGCACCAGTCAGCCGTTGCAAAGAAGGGTCTTTCATTGCTCGGGAAAAGGAGTTGCCCTGTTTTAGTAACTTTTGACCTGTTTGAGCTCGCAATTTTTTTGTGTTAATATCTGGATATTTTGCAGCAGATGATGTAATACGCTGCAAATACTTAAAATCTATACTGATGCGGAAACACTTTCGGCCGCACAACCGCATAATTCCAGTGGCATGCCATTCATGAAATCTCCCCTGACGCCCCAGCCCACCATCACAGTTAAAAAAAAATATTCCATATGTCACACAGCCAGTACGGTACCAAAGATAGCAATTGCTTGTGACAGCTCTAGCAGTTCACCATGCCAGACCAGTGCCCACTTAACTGTAGAATAAATTATATTTTTTTATCAGACACGCAAAACTTTCATGAGAAGAGGCCCACATTTTTCCTGTAGGAAATGAAGTGGTTTAATTTCACATGTTTTGTGGAATAGGCACTGTGGATCAAATGCATGGTTACTGGTTTCTCATCTCCCGCCACCAATCCCACCTTCCTCGCCTCTCTCCAGTCCCCTTCAACGAATCCCTTAATCCGGAAAACATGTGCATGGTGACTGGTGAAGGAAGGAAGAGCAAATATTTGGCACAGAATCAACCGCACTTCCAGCAGACTGTGCTGGTCTTCATGTTGTAAAGCATTTTTCTCTAAAGCTTGTACATATATTTACTCCTTTTGTTCTTGATGTGCAGATAAATTAATTAAAGTAGTAACCCTTTCACTGCTAGACCTTTCCCCCCCCCTATGCCAAGCCATTTTTGGCTATTCGGGGTAGTCCGCGATTAGACCGCTGTAAATGTTTGTCCACATAAGGTATCCACGCCAAATTTGAGTCATTTTCTACAACATCATGGGGATTTTAAAGATACCCAGGGTTTGAGGATTCCCCCTGGAGGGGACCCAGAATTTAGCCAAAATACAGCTAAATTTTTTGGTATTTTTGGAAAAATGGGGAAAAAATGCTGAGGAAGAAAGTGTATGGTTTTGTTCCCTGCAAATGGTATCAACAAAGGGTTTGTGGTGCTGAAATCACCATCTTCCCACCTTTCAGGGACAGGCAGACTTTTGTCAGAAAACCACAATTTTCTACATAGTTTTGGCATTTTACTGGGACATAGCCTATTTTTGCTACTTTTTGTGCTTTCAACCTACTTCCAGTTAGTGGTAGAAATGGGTGTGAAAGCAATAATGGATCCCGGAAAGCTGTACATTTCTGAAAAGTAGACAAAATTCTGAATTCAGCAAGGGGTCATTTGTGTAGATCCTTCAAGGTTTTTTAAATAGAAACTAACAGTTGAAAGTAAGAAATATTGAAAATGTTTTGAAACAAAACAGCCATTTGTGCCAATGTTTTCACCTGTAACTTCTTCTAACTATGACAGATTTTTTTAAAGCAATATACCGTTACATCCACTGGATTCTTCTAGTTGTGGGGCTATATAGGACTTGTAGGTTCACCAAGAACCCGGGGAACCCAGAGCCAATCACTGAGCTGCGTCTTGCAAATGTTTTTCATTCTGTACCGGGTATATAGCAATTCATTTGGTAAAATATAAAAAGTGAAAAATAGGCATCAAGGACACATATATATTTCCGAAATGAGAACAAAGTATAGAGTTTAGAAGCAGTAGTTATTTGCACATCTCCGAAATTGTGGGTACCCATACTAGCATGTGATTTATAAGACATTTTTCAAAGTGACTTCTTTTTTACACATTGTTTTACATTTGGAAGGCAGAAATGCATGGAAAGTCAATAGGTAATAACAGTTGCTCTACAATTCTGTGAGTCTCCCGATAAAAATGGTACCTCACTTGATTGGGTAAGCCTAGTGCCCGCGACAGGGAACGGACCAAAATGCAATGAGGGCACCACATTTTTACAGTGAAAAATGACCCCTTTTTTTTGCAAAGTGCCTAGCTGTGAATTTTGAACCCTGGCTCTGCCGGCAACTAGGGAAACCTAGCAAACCTATACATTTTTGAAAACTAGACACCCAGGGGAATCCAGGATGGGTGACTTGTGTGGCTTTCATCAGGTTCTTTTACCAAGAATCCGTTGCAAACCTCAAACTTTCTAAAAAAAAAACACATTTTCCTCACATTTCTGTGATGGAAAGTTCTGGAATCTGCGTTGATCCACAAACTTCCACCCACCCCGCATTCCCCAAAGTTTCCCGATAAAAATGGTACCTCATTTGTGTGGGTAGGCCTAGTGCCTGTGACAGGAAACAGCCCACAATGCAACGTGGACACATCACATTTTTCCAGAGAAAACTGATCTTTTTTTTGCAAATTGTCTAGCTGTGGATTTTGAACCCTACCTCAGCCGGCACCTAAGGAAACCTAGCAAACCTATACATTTTTGAAAACTAGAAACCTAGGGGAATCCAGGATGGAGTAACTTGTGTGGTTCTCACCAGGTTCTGTTACCCAGAATCCCTTGCAAATCTAAAATTTTGTTAAAAAAACCATTTTCCTCACATTTCTGTGATGGAAAGTTCTGGAATCTGTGTGGATCCACAAACTCTACCCACCCCGCATTCTCCAAAGTCTCCCGATAAAAATGGTTCCTCACTTGTGTGAGTGGGTCAAGTGCCCGCGGCAGGGAAGGGCCCAAGACGTATTGTGGAGATATCAAAATTACCTATCACAAAATGACCTGGTTTTGCAAGGGGGGCACCTAGGTTTTTGGCCTCGTGCTCAGCTGCCAGCTAGGGAAACCTACTAAACCCACACATTTCTGAAAACTAGACACCAGGGGTAATCCAGGGAGGTATGGCTTGCATGGACCCCCCAACGTTTTCCTACCCAGAATCCACTGCAAACCTCACATTTAGCTGAAAAAGTAAACATTTTCACAAATTTCTGTGTGGGAAAGTTGTGGGATCACTGGGCTGACACAAATTTCCTACCACCCAGCGTTCCCCCAGGTCTCATGATAAAAATGGTACCTCACTCGTGTGGGTGGGCCAAGTACCCGCACAGGCAAGGGCCCAAAATATATTGTGGAGACATCAAAATTACCTATCACAAAACGACCTGTTTTTGCAAGGGGGGGCACCTGGGTTTCTGGCCCCGGGCTCGTCAGCCATCAAGGGCAACCTACCAAACCTACACATTTCTGAAAGCTAGACACCCAGGGAGTCCAGGGAGGTATGGCTTGCGTGGAGCCCCCCAATGGTTTCCTACCCAGAATCCCCTGCAAACCTCGAATGTAGCTGAAAAAAATCACACTTTTCTCAAATTTCTGTGTGGGAAAGTTGTGGGATCACTGGGCTGACACAAATTTCCTACCACCCAGAGTTCCCCCAGGCCTCCCGTAAAAAAAGGTACTTCACTCGTGTGGGTGGGCCAAGTACCCGCGACAGGCAAGGGCCCAAAACGTATTGTGGAGACATCAAAATTACCTATCACAAAACGACCTGGTTTTGCAAGGGGGGCACCTGGGTTTTTGGCCCCGGGCTCGGGGGCCATCTAGGGAAACCTACCAAACCCACACATTTCTTAAAACTAGACACCCTGGGGAGTCCAGGGAGGTCTGGCTAGTGTGGATCCCCCAACGTTTGGGCACCCACACAAGTGAGGTATTATTTTTTGGGAGACCAAAGGGAATGCTGGGTAGTAGGAAATTTGTGCCTGCGCGGTGATCCTATAACTTACCCAGACAGAAATGTGAGGAAAATGTGACTTTGTTAGTAAATTTGAGGTTTGCAGGGGATTCTGGGTAAGAAAATGCTGGGGGGTCCACGCAAGCCACACCACCAGCCAAGAGGCAGTACACGCACACCACCATCCGTGCACATCACCAGCCAAGCGCCATCCACGCACACCGCCAGCCAAGCACCATCCACACACACCACCAGCCAAGCGACATCCACACACCACCAGCCAAGCACCATCCATGCACACAGCCAGCTGCCATCCACATACACCGCTCAGCCAAATGCTATCAATGCACACAGCCAGCCAAGCAATATCCACGCAGACCGCCAGCCAAGCCCCACCCATGCACTCTGCCAGCCAAGCGCCATCCCCTCACACCGCCAGACAAGCAGGGCCAGACTGGGAACAGAAACCAGCCCTGGCAGATTGCTGCTCGGCTGGCCCTGGGAAGGGAGGGCATGCTAGTAAAAAGCACCACTCCCGCTTTTGTTACTGGGGACCGATATTGCAGCACAGCGCAAAACCGGCCCCCAGTGACAAAACCGCCCCCCACGGCCAGAAAACCGGCCCCCACCACTCTAGCCCACCGGGGAAATGCCCGGTGCCCGCTATGGCCAGTCTGGCCCTGCAGCCAAGCACCATCCATGCACACAGCCAGCCAAGCACCAGTCCACGCACACCACCAGGCAAGCGCAAATCTACACACACCGTCATCAAGCGCGAGTCCACCCACACCATTAGCCAAGTGCAGGTCCACACACATTGCCAGCAAAATGCCAGCCAAAGGTCAGTACACACAGACCGTCAGCCAAACTCCAGTTTACACACACAAACTCTTCCTGGTTTCTAGTGGTTTTCTGCCCCTGCTTGGGTGCAGATGAGAATACAGATATCACTGAAATAGCCAAAATGTGTGCCTAAAAAAAAGGGAGCGGCCCTTGCCTATGGGGCTTCTCACTGGCATGCCCATAAACATATCCCTGGTGCCTAGTGGGCAGATAAGGGGCTATTGCCCCGATCTGCCTTCCGGGGGCAGAGAGCCTTTTTTGCCGATGGGGGCATTAGCATGCCCATTCTCAGCAGCCCTCACCACTACATATTAAAAAAAAAAATCCCTGGTGCCTAGTGGGCCTTCTGCCCCCCCCCCCGGGGGGGCAGGTTAGGAACTATTGCCCCCATCTGCCTCCCGGGGGAGGCAAAAAGGCAGTGACAATTTTTTGGAGGGGTGTGGGGGAATTGGCATGTCCATTTTGGGCAGCCTCCACCTCTACATATAAAAAAAAATACCTGGTGGCTAGTAGGCTTTCTGCCTGCCCCAAGGGGAGATCAGGGACTATTGCCCCCATCTGCCTCCCAGGGGAGGCAGAAAGGCTGTGGAATTCTTTTTTGGGGGGTGGGGGCATTGGCATGCCAATTTTGGGCAGCCCACACCCCTGTATACATAAAAAAATCCCAGGTGCCTAGTGTGCTTTCTGCAATTGCTCCCATCTGCCTCCTGGGGGGCAGAAAGACTGTGGAATTTTGTGGGGCGGGGGGCATTGGCATGCCCATTTTAGGCAGGCCCCACCCTTAAATACAGTAAAAAAATAATCCCTGGCATCTAGTGGGCTTTCTGCCCCCCGGGGGACAGATCGGGGGCTACTGCCCCCATCTGCCTGCTTGGGAGGGGGTCAGAAAGACTGTGGAATTTTGCGGGGGGGGTGGGGACATTGGCATGCCCATCTCGGGCAGCCCCCACCCTTAAATAAAATAAGAAAAATAATCCCTGCCATCTAGTGGGCTTTCTGCCCCCCGGGGAGGGGCAGATCAGGGGCTATTGTCCCCATCTGCCTCCCAGGGGGGGCAGAAAGACTGTTTAATATTGCGGGGGTAGGGGCATTGGCATGCCCATCTCGGGCAGCCCCCACCCCTAAATACAATATAAAAAATAATCCCTGGCATCTAGTGCGATTTCTGCTCCTCGGGGAGGCAGAAAGACTGATTTTCCCCAATTCCCCCTCCCTGGTGTCCAGTGAGTGGATCCCTGCTTGGGGATCGCCCTCATGGAGCGATCCCCAAGCAGGGATCCACTAGGGAGGGGTACTATTGGAAAGGGGAGATTTTCCCCTTTCCAATGATACCTCTCCTGTCTTTCTACGTGCTTGGGGGGCTGAGATAGCACATAGAAAGTGAAACTGAAATGAGCCTATTGGCTCATTTCAGTTTCGGATTCTCTGAAATGACGTCAGCGCGACGTTTGCGCTGATAGTCATTTTAGGGAAACCAGAGGAACAGCCTCAGGGTGTGGGGAAGCTCTTCCCCAGCTCCTGAGGCTGTTGGGGAGGAAAGGAAATCCCTCTGGTGCCCGCACTAGAGGGATTTCCAGTGCCATGGCGTTGGACGCGTGGGAGCCGTCTGACGCACATGAGCACTTTTGCGTAGGACGGCTCCGGTGTGTCCGACACACAGAAAGGGGTAAAGGCAATAAGTGTCAGCTCCTCTAATGTTAGAGCTATTCGTCATTGTATAAATAGGTATACTTATCTAAAGGATGTTCTTTACTGATAGTGCCTGACCACAACGGAATGGAGAAACACACCTGTTGTGATTCCAACGTAATTAGCTAGAATATGGTGGAGCAGTTGGAAACACAATCAACGATCTCAATTCCATGTGAGTTGTTACACTGGAATCCCATCCCAAATATGGTCGTCTTTAAAAGTACAGAAGGCAGACATGGCAATGCCAATTGTTTCGGAAAAAACACAGGCACCAGCAGTGTATGCTTTCAGAGAGACAGACAGACACACACACACCCGGTATAGTAGTACAAGCTCTCACATAAACAGAGCCATTACAGCCTGGTATACGTGTATGTGTGTGAGGTGTGCATTGTGAGCTACCGGACACACATGGCACAGAATGCAGGGCAAAAGTTCAAGCTTCCCTTAAATATGCAAAGCCACTACAGCTAAGTCAGCAGCACAGCATGCCTCCTTATACCACATGAACAGCAGCACCACACACTCCAATTTGTGTGTGTGGGGGTGTTAAAGTCTGATGTGAGTGTCAGCTGGTGTGGGGTGATATGTTTTGATGTGGTAAGAGAAGCGTGGGGTGAAGACCTGGAAGGTGAGGCAGAGCGTAATGGCCCAGTTACTTCCTGGTAATCTCCATTACTTATAGTCCTGGTTTTTCTTGTCACAGTCCTTACCTTTTGAGAATTTGAGTGTTTGGTTTTCGTGTAGAGTCTGCGTATTCCGACATCCAATAGTACAGTAAAATTGTGAAATGTTTTTAGTTTTTGGAGGAAGCATGGAAAATGAACACTCTATCCTTTCCTTGGCCCAATCTTCTTCTCTACACCTTTCCTCTCATTCCATTATTTGTGAAAGTATTGCAGAAGATCCAGAAGAACCATGCAGATGTTCTGCTGGTGATTCTATGCTGGTATCCTCTACTCCTCCAACATTCAGTTCAGTCACAATCGGTGCTCACATTAATCCTCTCAGGGGCCCTCCTCTCCTTTAGGCTTCTCTTGCCCACCTACAGTTGGGTTTATCAACCTTCAAAGAGTAAATCATCAATCCTTGGGGTGTTACCCGAAAGTGCTTTCCTTTATTCAGCAAATTAGATGACCGCACCGCACTAAAGTCATATTCTCGTCATTGACAAAGTGTGTCTAACAGTGTGACTTCATTTATTTATTTATTATTGATTTATAAGTTTTATATAGCGCTAGCTAGACCCGGGGCTATCAGTGCGCTTTACAGAGTCAAGAGCCAGGTTATAACCCAGTCACTTCGTAAATGACGCACAACAAACTAGGATCATGTACAAACAAACAGTAAATACACAAGGAAATATTTGGCAAAGCGGGTGGAATACAATATGTACACGGACAGCAGCTAGGCCCTGAGGGCGGTAACTGTTTAGCGGGCAAGTCGCCAGTTTGGGTCCAGTGAGAGGAATACCTTCAAGGTAGACGGAGGCAGCAACCGAAATAAGCAGCCAGCAGAAAATCATCTTCTGGAGATCCCTCAAAAGTTCTAGATTTTTTGATGGGTGGCTTGTTTCAGCAGTTTCCACTCTGCATGCAGTGGGCAGTCGTCTGGCTTTTTAATGTTCACAATCAAATCAGTTTATTTGTGAAGGAAACCAGGTATTCATTCTTTGTCTCCCTCCTGGGACTTGCCTTCAGTTCTACAGGCGTGGCAGTTTCTACCATTTGAGCCATTGGCTTCAGTAGACCTTAAATTTCAATCTTATAATGTTTTGTTTTTAGTGGCAATTTCCAAAAGTAGGAGAACTGAGGAGCTGTGAAATCTTTTAAGTTTGGAGCCATTCACAAACTTTCTTTTAAACAAAGTGATACTGCATCCCAGTCCAGATTTTGTCCCAAAAAATGTTTTTTCTATAATTGTCCCAATGACTTGGTTTAACTGGTTTACACTGAATCTCCCTCATCTCTTGAGAGGAAAGATTACATAATCTTGATATCTATAGGGCATTGAAAATGCATATTTCTAGAACAGAATCTTTTAGGAAGGTAGGCTTTCTGTTTGTTACATTTGAAATTAAGGTAAAGGTCTTCGGCCTGCATCAGCAGCCCTGAGTAGGTGGTTGAATCAAACCATTGTTGTTGCTTATGAAAAACAAGGGAAATCCCTTTTGGCCCATGTTCAAGAAAAGTCAACAAAGGGAATCTCTACTTCTTGGGCAGCATTTAAAGCGGTTTCAATGACTGACATTTGCAATGTTGACATATAGTAAACTCTATTATATATTCATGAAATACTAGAAACTAGAAAAAGAGGAGATGTACTTGTATTTGGATTCAATGCTAGATTAAATAAATCGCAAGCTGTGCATTAAATTTCTGTTACGTATTTTGTGATTTGGTGTGATCAAGCTGAGACCTTTGATTTGAGTATAAGCTCAGTAGATAAGGACTTGGATGATGTTATGTGTGAGCCGAACCCCAATAATATACTGACTCCCAATATGTTGGTCACCCCGAATTTTACCTCTCGCAGTTCAGCTCTGGGTTTCTGTTGATCTAGTGGCAAGAGACACCACCCTCCACGTCATTAAACCCACCAAATTATCAGAATAGAAATCATATAATGACTGGAGACACTTAGTAACTGAGTTCTAGATCAAAAATACGTTTTAAAGGTTTATTACAAAAATCTTAATATAGGCAATACTGGAAAATGTAATAAATGCCATGAAGTCCCAGATACAGAATACAAAATCAGAAATCAGAATAATAATCCCTATTTAGCAGTTACATCTCTCCAGATTCTAAGTGTCAAACTCACATAAAGTACTGACAGAATTTTAAAGGAGAATTGAAAGTCTCAAGTAAATGGGACAGTCTGTAGGTGAGGAAAATGAGAAGTTACCCCTGAACCTTCAAAACTAGACGTTTTTATGCAGTTTTTATGCAAATAGAAAAACTGCAGATTTAGTTATTACGACTTTGCTTTTCATTTGTCCAATGTGAGCTAGCCATAAGCATGTCAAACTCTTAGCACTAACCCATGTCTTAAGGGAAAATAATTCTTCAGTTTGCTTCCTCAGCAACTACAGTCCGGAGATGTAAAATACAATATGAAACATTCTCAAAGGCTCAAACAATAATGTTTTTTTGTCTGCAGGCCTACATCCGAACTTCCAGCTTACGTCCTTCAGATTGATGTATAGGGAACACAATGGAAAGCTTAATTTACAATACACAATTTCTAAGGAAAGTTACTATCTACGTCATAGTACACTGTGTCCATGGAAACTGTGGGGAGAGAAGACATGCAACGGGTCAATGATTGGGAGGGGAAATGAGCAGGATGAGCAGAACACCAGAAAACTACATCCATTTGAATAAAATGGTGTTTCTTTAGAAAAATGTGGCATGACTATACCACGTTATTAATCATACTTGTAGACACTATAATTAAGTTGCTTCAAGTGCACCACCATTAGTTCATCAGTTACGATTATATGCAGCATAAAATTATTTTAATTTGCACAAATTATTTTTCTCCCAAAATTACACATTTGTAAAAAGCTTTTACTGTTATTTACCCTTAATCTTCATTACTCCAAGTCCTTGTCTTCCTTGTCACAGCCCAGCTTTCTCATCCTGCCAATCCTGTTTAAGGTGACTTTTTTGGCTTCCTATCAACTCTTTTTAAACTTGAAACGATTATGGGAAGTGTATCAGTAGGAAAGGAAGCCATAACAGGCAGGTGGGAATTTGAATTTGGCTTAGGAAGACAAAGGGCCTGATTACGAGTGCGGTGGTCTTCCGACTGCCGCATTCGAGGTTGTGCGGCAGCGGCGGTCCAATGCCTGCCAGATTATGACTTTCAAAGTTGCACCGGCGGCGGACCACTGGCTGCGCCAGGGAACACTCGTTCCCTGGCGGTGCTTTGTTCCCTGGCGGTGCTGTGTCACAATGTAAAATGCTCAGTGGGACTACGCCAGTCCCGCTGCGCATATTACAAGTTCCTGCATCGCCAGCCATTTCATGGCGGGAGCCCCACCATGAAAAGGCTGGTGGTGCAGGAAAAAAGGGGGCACTATAGGGCACCCATGCCCCTCTCTGCAATAGGGATACATTCAGGGGGCACAACATGTGCCCCCTGTCTGTATTCCCCCAAAGTTCCAGCACAGCATGGACGTCATCGTCCATGCCGTGCTGGAACTTTTTTTGCCGTTCCCATTGCGGTACTTGTTTTCCAAGCATCGCCCATGGGAAAGGCAAAGGACCATCCGCCTTACTCGAGTTCAACTCATAATAAGGCAAGCGGTCCTTGCGCGGCTTTGGCACAGCACTGCCGGCGGAGAGCTGGCGCAACTGCGCTACAGTTGTAATCAGCCCCGAAGTTCTGTATGCGGGTGCTGATGCTCAGTAGGTAAGGACTTGCATGAGGAAGACGGACAAGGACATAAAGTGAGACAATCAGAAGTGTGAGATTGAGATACCATTGTAAATTAGAAAGGGTATTGTGGGAGACAGGAGGGTGCGCTGAAGAGAGGATGGTGGAAGATCTACTGCTTACAGAGCTGAAGTGTCATAAACTATGTAAGTGTGTAAATTTGTCTGCAGTTTAGCACTACATGTAATCTGTAGATCGCAGTTCTGTTTAGTGGGACCATTCATTTGGTTAATGTGTTTGTTACAGAAATGCTTTTGTAACACACTAGACACCCTTGTCCAACAAACAGAGCATGATTTTTTTATGGTGCTTCTGTCATTTGTGTTGTTCCCGTGTATTTTCAGTAAATATTTACTGTGAATGTGGCTTAATAGCGTGATTTTGGAAATTTTGCGTAACAAGTAACCCAAAATTATGCTGGTGAAATGCAAATTTTCACACACAATAATAAGGGTAAGGAGGACAGTCCTACTTCAACCTCCTATATCATAGACTTTTTACACAAAGAGAAGCAGGAGTAATAAAATGTTGCTTTTTAGAAGAGGTTAAGAGACAACACACGCAGGTTAGAAAAACTGCCCTCACCCACACAAATTTGTGGCATGCTTCATCATAGGACTGCTTAACACACCTCCGCGCAAGCCAACGACAGAGGTGGAGCAATAGGGTGGGAGAGACAATACAAACAAAGAATTACGGGATCCAAAGCAAAGTGCAGAAAAACAGTGTTAAAACTAACTCAGGGATCCCAAATGCCCCTTTATTAATGGACTCCCTAGTCAGGGTTAAAAAAAAAAAAAAAATGGTTTCTATCAACCAGTGGATGGTGGTATGTTGGTCTATAATGGACCTTCTACCCCTCCACTCTGTAAGACTGTTGACATGTTTCAGCCGGATGCTGCGTCTTTGCTGGCTTTCATCAGGACTAGATAGATTCCTGAATTACTCCCCCAATCTCGTACCTTAAGGAGTAGATCGGAGTCACAGCCTGTGTCAGTACGCAGGTCGTGCGGCTCTTGTAACCACTGTACGTGCGTTTACCGAGTTCCACTGGAAATCGTGTTTGACCTGGCGGGGGAGTGAGAATGGCTCCCTGTAGTCACACATTCATCAAGGTGAGTCCGTCTCGGAAACTGAGTCCCTCCCAGCGCCGCGTAGGTTCAAATTTTGCCTGTACCTAGTTTAGAGCACAACACTGTCATAGAGAAAGGGAGTGTCCACACTCCATGTAGTTGTCTATGTATGGCCCGCAGCCTTGAAGTGGAATCATTGCTCCAATTAAAGCCAGTGCAAAGGACACAAAGCTGTTGAGTCATTCCCAGTTCAGTTAAATAGGGAAATTAGATCCGACATAAGATCTTCAAACAAACTTTCCATAAGATCATGCTTTTATAGCTGTAAATATGATATTAGCAAGGGTGATGATATGAATATGGGTTTGACTGAATTATGTTTGAGGTACCTGTCTGTCAAATGAGGTAGGTTTATATTTATAAAAACATTATCAAGAAATAATTGTATAATACATAACAGTACTAAAACCTTTAAATGAAACAATGAAAACATTGAAAAATGGATATGTACTTTGCAGACCAATGTTCATATATATACAAGAGCCATTGATTTCACAGGCAATACTTCCAACGCATTTCTTTTTCCAGCAGAGTGACCCTCTGCTTTTACTGCCACGTTCCACAAATATAACAAACCACTTCTGTCCTTATTCACTTTGCAAGAAAGAGAGACCTAAACCAGCACCTCCTTAGCCAGCTGTATGGCAGATAAAATAGAAAGGGGTAAGAGATTATATGGCTGTCTCCCTGCACAAACAGTTTATTCTTCACATACCCTCTTTGCTACCTTACCCACCACTGGAGACAGCAGCAACTGAGCAATCGTGAATATAGCATAGAGGTGCCTCATGCTAGTGTGTGCAATACTGCATAGTGTGCTCAAAGCAGTCCTGGTGTTTTAGTCCTCCCTATTCTATGGCCATCCAACTCGTACCCCATGAAGCCGTTTCTTTTCGGCTTGTGATTAGGGGTGATTATGAGTGGACGTAACTTGTGTAATTCCATGTAGCAGATTCACGGTGCATTACCCAAACATTGTGCAAGATTATGCCAGTGCTCAATTTGAGCCTGTGATTTCAGTTGCTTGGTACCGGCACTTAATTGTCAGCACTGGCACTTATGACAGACCACCACATGGTGGTGCTGTTTGTCTAATTTTGTGATAAGTACAACAGTTCTTTAATAATTCAATACCTGCCAACCACAGTTATGAGAATAGCTTGGGCGGCAGGTATTAGGCATGCTTAATGTATATTAAAAGTCTGAATTGTCACACTTGTAGGAGTGTGATGGTTACTAGTTCTGTTGGTACTGTCATTGGAAGCACTGGAAGGGGCAATAGGTGGAAAGCTGCAATGGCCTCCTGATGAACGCTCTGGCATTTTTTTTTTTTTTTTTACAAATTAAGCACTGATTACATTAAACTGCAAAGGAAGTGTAATTCTGCATTTAGTGATGTTTTCTAAGCACCAAATGCATCCTCGCGTTCATTTTGGACACAAGACAGTATTTTTGTGCTAAGAAATAGCACTAAATGCAACAGAACATGAATAAGTGAGCATGAGCGGCTGCTCGTGCTTGCTAATGTTCACTTTGGGGAGGATATTCCCCCAATTTACTCTAGAATTTAGCTCTAATTTCTTAGAATAAATGCACCCTGGCATCCAAAATTGATACAAGAATGCATTTTGAGCTATGAAAATATCACTAAATGCAACAGAATATAAACAGAAGTCGCTTGCGCTTGCTTAATGTGCTCGTGGTAGATTTTTTTCCCCCCCCTAATTACTCTTAAATACGTGAGCGGAAATAATCCCATTATTATCGGTAATTCTGCATCAAAGAATAACGCAGAATTACTGAAATTACTTTGGTGTAATTTGAATTCAGCTCGGGCCTAGTTGTGATTCTTTAGCCCACCTATATAAGATTGCTAGATCCTCCTGCACCCTTGCATGCAGGGCTCTTCCCAGCTAACTAAATCAACTTTTTTCAAGCTGGTCTTAATTTCCCCAAGAAATCCACACTTACCATTCTTATGAAACCTCATTAATTCACTGATAGCATATCTATAGATGGAGGCCACTGGATTTACACACAGCTTACCCAGAGAATGGCTTAAAGTGGGCCACCTCATTGATACGGTCTACTTCCGCTTACCTTTCAAGCGATATTGTGAGGCACCTCTAACTATCTAGATGAGGCTCCATAAAAACATATTTTCAAAAACTGCTAGCCACTGCCCTCCTCTAAAATCCCTGCACCATGTAGTGTGGCAGGTAAAGCTCTAGCCTGATTGGCCTGAATGGCCTCTCTCTTGGCTGAACCTCTATGCCTCCAACTAAACCTCACAATGCCCTCAGTCATTGGACCTCAGTGATAGAGTTATCCCATGAGGTCTAGCAAAATGCGCCAATCAACCAAAAAAAATAGGGCCCCCATACCAAAGCATGGATATTTTGGTGCAGCAAGATCCAGAATTCACATTATTTCCCATTACTGATTAGGTACTACTTATCACACCAGATAAATTCTGAACTCTGGGGTGTTGGGTTTTACCAGGTGCGAAAAATTCTGCAAACCCTTCAGGGACAATGGTAATCAGGCCTTTAGTGTCATTCCCAGACGGCTTTCAAGAACTTCCCAATTTGGTCAATTTGTTGATCTTGTTTTCATCTGTTATCCCTTTCGTACATAGATGAAACTCTCCTGACATGCGAAATGTTCCTGTTTACCACATGCATTTGCCAGTGGGTGACAGTACCAGGATGAGTACTAAAAGGGCGGTAAGGCAGCTTACATCAGTTTATGGTCAATTCCTTCTTAATCAAAGTCCCATAAAACAGTCAATATATTTTGCTGATAACAAGGTCACCAACTAATAGCCCATTTAATTGGAAGACCTGCTGATTAAGGATTTTCGTCTCAACTTGTCAAGCAATTAACATGTCGATTGGAGCACATTCTAAGTTTTGTGCTGCACATTCCATCCATCTGCCTCTCATACTGAAAAATAACACACAATGAAAGATCCCGCAAATTCTCGCTGTTTTAGCTTCTTTTCTTTTAGACTGACAACTGTAGCCCTGAGGCCACTTTTCTGACCTGTTGGTTCCACCCTACTTGCAAATGAAGAACGCTCGTGGGCCAAGAATAAAAAGAAGACAAAGTTATGGAGAACGTTTGACAATGCTAAGTAGGCCGATTTACTAATCTATTTATTTAAAATGAAATATCGAAATTTGTGTGCACGTATTTTTGAAATACATTTTAAATGAATTTCTATTTCATAACACAATTCAAAGTAGTGTTGATCACAGAGTAAGTGCTGTGTCCTTTGTCATTACAATGCCTCAATTGTATTGTGACACTGTTGATGTTGTGTGAGGTTAAGGTGCCAAGCTGGAGATTCTGCTTTATTGCGCCCTGCCCAATGGATCTGAATTGTTTAATATCAGTACAAAGCTCAAGAGTTCAAGGTGTAATGCTCGGACAAGGTTAAAATCAAAAAATCTTTCCACTCAGTGCCACCTAAAGAGATTTGCACACAGTAGGCAAAGAAAAGAAACACGTACTAAAAATACAAAAATGTTCTTATGTAAGCTGGAGAGGGTTGGAGGAACCAGTATGAAACTTGAACGCCATGGCTGTCAGATGGTTCCGTAGCTAAAGCGTTCTAAAATTAGGAAGGTCTCACTTATTTTCGGAAGGGATAGAGTGCGAGGGACAGGGCAGCGTAAGGGCTACTGGGTTACACCAGACTGCACTAATTAGAAGCTTCCTCTGGCCCCATCCATAGCATAAACAGGATGTAATTGGGGCTGTTGCTCACCCACTCCCTTTTGACAAATGTTGGGCTCTCCATCCATTTCGATTTGCAGTACCTTTTGCTATACTGCAACTGCAGAGCTAGAAGTACACGTGTGAGAGAAAAGGAACGGCATGATTATAAACAATATCCTGGTTGTACATCCTTTCTTTAAGTCTGGTTGCATGCCCACTTGCTGAACTACTGTTCAAGAGAGAGAGGAGGAAGCCGGAGTTGTTTTTTGTAACAGTTCAAGGACTAATATTGTATTTGATCAAAATTGAACAAGCAGTGACAATGTCAATAGGACTTGCATACGAATGAAAGTGTCTTTTGTGTCATTGATGGGTCTAGACACTAGAAGTGCATGTATGATGACTTACTGTCACTCACCTTAGGACTCATGAATCCATTCATTCTTCCACAGACTCACTCCTGCATTCATACTCGGAATGTAAAACACAGAACATCAACAATACATAGAAGCTAAATGAAAAGAATACAAGTAGAAAAAAGCAAATGCTTGCAATAATGAAACTAAACATTGCAGCGGGTGTCTATCTTGCATAGGTATTGGAAATAGCCTATCGTCGTTTTAAATTTCAGCATGGTTGGCACATTTAGAACCAACACGTTGGCCTTCTTAGTCAGGTCAAACAATGATACGCTATAGACAACAGCATTTCATAATGGACTTCTGGTTTAGAGGAAGCGACCACGTGTGATGCACTGCAGATGAAATGAGCAGTAAGCAAGTGAACCATTATTACTGCCTTGATGCAGAGTGAACCATTACCCAATGCCGTACACTTTCACGAAAGGACACAGATTGTAAATGGCACCCAGATAGACCAATCGGAAAACAGAGCTGACCCAAAGGACCTCTATAAGGATATATATATGTGTGTATATATATATTCACTGAAAAAACCATAGGTTTCAGACACATTATAGTTAGAAATTAGCATTTAAAAAACCTTTGAAATTCACTGAAAAAACCATTCAGACACTTATACACCCACTCATTCTTCAATACGCCTTTCCCTATATATATTAAACATATTTAAACTTTACAGAAACACACAGTCACTGGATGATGTCATCAGTGATGTCATTTGAGATGTCATCAGTGATGTCATCAGTGATGTCACTGACCATGTCATGAGTGATGTAATATGTGACGTCATCAGCAGTGCATTGCGGGGGCGCGAGTTATAGTTAGCTGAACTAACTATAACGGGGGAATTTCTATGGTTTTGTACGAGTGAAATGTCCAACTAACTATAACTGTCCCTAAAACCTATGGTTTTTTCAGTGAATTTCAAAGGTTTTTTAAATGCAAATTTCTAACTATAACGTGTCTGAAACCTATGGTTTTTTCAGTGAATTTCAAAGGTTTTTTAAATGCTAATTTCTAACTATAACGTGCCTGAAACCTATGGTTTTTTAAGTGAATTTCAAAGGTTTTTTAAATGCTAGTTTCTAACTATGCCTACAGAGGTAGGACATGTGAAGAAAGAAGAAAAACGCACAGAAAGAAGCCAAAGAAATGCAGAAAGAAGCAACAGAAGTCCACAAAGACGAAGAAAAGTGCAGGAAGAAGCAAAAGATGTGCAGAAAGAACCAACAGAGGAGCAGAAAGAGGCCTTGTTGCAAAATCATCCTGTGCCCACAACTTTTTCAGACGGGTACTGGTGGTAACTGACTCTGACTAACCAGAGCCAGTGCTATGCTAAAAGACACTTAGAATACAGTGAAAACACCTACATACACTAGGGAACACTATGCGTTGGGGTACCCCTGTGATTAGCATGACCTCCTCTGTAAATCCCTAGTACATAATAGGGCAGGGGATTAAAACTACCTCTTAAAACGCGCTACGGGGCGCGTTTGCACAGTGGTGAAGGAAGGGGGCCTGAGGTGACATGTGTGCAAACGCGCCCCGTGGCGCATTTTAAGTAGCGGGATTAAGTCCCTTGAATCCTGAGGGTCCCTGGGGCCCAACTAGCCCACCGAGGTACCTCCAGTAAGCGCCACAGAGCTGCGTTGCAGAGAGGTTTTAAAAAGGGGCGTGGCCTCGGATCACCTCTCTGCAACGCAGCGCAGTGGCGCTTACTGGAGCACCTGCTGGGCTAGTTGGCCCCCAGGGTCCCTCAGGATTGAAGGGGAATTATTTCCCCAACTTAAAGCAGCGCCACAGGGCGTGTTTGCACACGTCACCTCAGGCCCCGTCCCCTCCCTTCACCACTGTGTAAACGCGCCCTGTGGCCGTTCTAAGTTGAGAGATTAAGTCCCCTTGAATCCTAAGGGTCCCTAGGCTCAAACTAGCCCACTCAGGTACCTCCAGTAAGCGCCACAGAGCTGCGTTGCAGAGAGGTGTAAAAGGGGCGTGGCCTCTGAACACCTTTCTGCAACGCAGCTCTCTGGCGCATACTGGAGATACCTGTTGGGCTAGTTGGCCCTCAGGGACCCTCAGTATTGAAAGAGAATTAATTCCCCAACTTACAATCTCGCCATGGGGCGTGTTTGCACAATGGTGAAGGAAGGGGCGTGGCCTGAGGTGACATGTCTGCAAACACGCCCTGTGGCGTGTTTTAGGTTGGAGAATTAATTCCTCCTCAATCCTGAGGGTCCCTGAGGGCCAACTAGCCCACCAGGTACCTCCAGTATGCGCCAGAGAGCTGCGTTGCACAGAGGTGTTCAGAGGCCACGCCCCTTTTTACAACACTCTGCAACGCAGCTCCGTGGCGCTTACTGGAGGTACCTGGTGGGCTAGTTGGCCGCCAGGGACCCTCAGGATTAAAGAGGTATTAATTCCTCAACTTAAAACGCGCCACAGGGCGTGTTTGCACACATGTCACCTCAGGCCCCGCCCCTCCCTTCACCACTGTGCAAGCGCGCCCCGTGGCACGTTTTAGGTTGGGGATTAACTCCCTTGAATACTGAGGGTCCCTGGGGTGCAACTAGCCCACCAGCTGACCTCCATTAAGCGCTACAGAGCTGCGTTGCAGAGAGGTGTAAAAGGGCGTGGCCTCAGAACACCTCTCTGCAACGCAGCCTCTGGCGCATACTGGAGGTTCCTGGTGTGCTAGTTGGCCCCAGGGACCCCCAGTATTCAAGGGAATTGTTCCCCATCTGCAAACGCACCAGGGGCGTGTTTGCAGAGTGCTGCAAGGAGGGGCGTGGCCTCCGGCGCGAGTGCCGGTCTTTTATTTTATTTTGTGTTTAAGAAGGGGGCTGTGTGGCCCCCCTTCTTTTTCTAAATTTATTGGCCGCGTGGCCCCCCTCCCGAGGCCTTAATCGGCCCCGGGGACCCCATCCCCAGGGGCATGGCCTTTTTTGTTTTTTTAAAATCTTTTGGAGGGGGGCTGCATTGCCCCCCTCCTCAGGCCACTTATGGCCCCGGGGACCCCATCCCCGGGGCCGGCCTTTGTTTTTTTTTTTTTATTTTTATTTTTGGGGAAGGGGGCCGCGTGGCCTCTCCCGGGACACTTGTAGCCCCGGGACCCCATCCCCCGGGGCTGGCCCTCTCCGTTGGGGACCGTGGGGGTCCCCAATCCCCCCACGGTCCCGCCGGCTCCCGCGTCCCTTGGGAGCCGGCATTGCTTTTCTCACATGGGGAGCTGCTAAGATGCAGCTCCCCGTGTGAAATGCGATTTGCTTTGAATTTTGGAAGAGAGAGCAGGTTTCCTGCCTCTCTTCCAAAATTCAAAGCAAGTTTGCTATGACAGGACGGGAGCCACGAGGCTCCCGCCTGTCATAGCAAACAGCAGTGTCCCGGGGCACCCCGGGACACTGCAGGAGCCGACCCTGGGGGTGGTGGTCCCCAGGGCCATCACAGGCTCCAGGAGGGGGCCGCGCGGCCCCCGTCCCAACATGTGCAAAGCCCCGGGAGGTGGTGGTCCCCGGGTCTCCGAAACGGACCCCCACATTAAAATTCTTAGTGCCCCGGGGAGGTGGCGTTCCCTGGGGCGTGTGGGGGGGCTCGAGCCCCCCACACAGGTAATTTTATTAAAAAAAAGAAGCCCCAGGGGGTGGCGGTCCCCGGGGCTGCGGGAGGGCCGAGTGCCCTCCCGCACCATTTTTAATTCAAAGCCCCGGGGGGTGGCAGTCCCTGGGGTTTGGGGGGGCCTTAGAGGCCCCCCCACATAAATATTTTATGAACCCCCGCATGCCCCCGGGACTTGGCCCACCCGGGGGCCAAATAACAAAGAAGCGCGGGAGCCCGCGCTTCGGGTTTTTTTTTCATGGCGGGATCCGCGCATACTAAGCGCATCCCACCGATTTAAAAAAAAATAAAATGCTTTTTTTGGCCCTGGGGGTCCTTGTGGGACCCCCTAAGCAGGCCTAGGGGGTCAGGGTGTTTCTACCCTGCCCCCTTTTTGCGTTTTGCGCACTTGTTTCTCTCATTTCTTGTGCCTCGGTTCTACCGAGGAACAAGATGGCTGCCAACACTTCCTGGTTTGGAGTATTGACAGTCAATTAGCATACAGCTTGTGATCGGGAGGGTGCGCTCAGGGTGCGCGGATCCTCCGCGGCCATAGATATATATGTGTTTTTACTTTTGATTTTCTCAGCAACTACTGAATGGATTTACACCATTTAACAAAAAGGGTTCTTTCTGAACCAAGAACTACCTCTTTGCCAAATTTGGTGTAATTCCGTTCAGCAGTTCGGGCTGTAGCCGTGTCTAAAGTTTCCTATAGAAAATTGCTTGGGGAAAACACGTTTTGGGACCCCCTTTTTTCTCGGTCCCCGCTTGCCGAATCACCCCGAAACTTTCAGGATGGGAGCGGACCGGAGCGCCCCACGAGTTTTGAAAATTTCGCAATGATTCGTCAACCGGCGCCAAAGTTATTGGAAATAGAATGTTGTGAATTTCCTATGGAAAATAGGTCCTAACTATAACTATCTACTGGCGACCGCCAGTAGATAATATATATATATATATATATATATATGTATATATATATATATATATATATATAACAATAACTCCGCACCCTGGAAGCGTCTTTTCTCTCCAAATCACGGACACGGACCCAATTCGGTGCTAGGATGTTTTATTCAACCGTCTCCATTACGCGTTTCGACTCCGTGGAGCCTTGATCACATGACATGGATACACAGGTTAGTGCAATATTTAAAGTGAAACGTACATCGCAATTGATCATCACGTGTTCATGGACAAAGAGAAAATACTTATGGTACCAACACTGTTTATGATGTTGCTAAGCATATTCCATCATTTTTGGGCTGTTTTAAAACATAGTAATATTAGAAAATAGTTTATATTCTCATTTTTCCAATGCTTTTTAAAATTACACGTAAAATACTAAAAGCAGAAAAATACATTAATAATAGGTTCAATCCTATATTCATATATAATTACATGTTTCTTTTGTACCCTCATATGTCCCTGTTGCGATATGTACAAAATTCTATAAAGTGCCTAAGTGAAAAGTGCAAAGTGATTGTGAAAATGTTAATAAGAATAAAATTAACTCTATGTGTGTCTCCCTGTTGTCCGACTTATATAATCATATTTTCATTGTGAGCAAATGCCTAAAATTCAGTTGTTAATCCTCACAGCCTGAGTACATAGATACAAGTACAATATTCATTATGACCAATGTAAATGAAATTTATCCCAAACCTATAGATACCGGAGCTTCAAGGAAGGAAGCTATGGATATGGAATGTCTTAATATGTTCACGTCCTAAAGTTGTTACTTTGAGTACACAGAAGTATAGCAGCTAGTAGTTATAGTTAGGACCTAGTTTCCATAGGAAAAGCATTTTTTGACTTGGCTATAACTTTGGTGTTGTTTGGCCAATCTTCATGAAATTTTCCCAAAAAAGTATAAAGGTAGGTTCTGGTTGTCATGGAAAGTCTGGGGGTGATCCGTGTAGAGGGGACCGATATTTTGGGGCGCAAAATAAGGGTGCGTTTGTAATGTTAATTCCCATAGGAACATTTGGCCACAGCTACAGCCCGAACCCCTGAACGGACTTACACCAAATTTGGCAGGGAGGTAGATGTTGGTTCAAGGAAGTGCCTTTTGCTTATTTAGTGTCAATCCATTCAGTAGTTGTTGAGAAATGTATGTTTAAAATTATAGTGGTATCTCTGGCCGCGAATGTACGCGCCAATGGGAATGCTCTGATTGGCTGGACAAAACCTGAACAGAAAGTTGCGGCCACCATTTTATTGCTCAGGAACAGTTCCCGGGGCTGAAAATTTCTGAAAAAGCTAACATAAGGGGTCAGAGTAGAGGTACTCTGACCCCATGTTTGAGAAATGGGGGTGTTAATGACACAAGTTATGTGTCCAAAATAGATTTTTTTAATCAGGCAAAATATTCACGATGAAGACGTGAACCCCAGTGCTGCCCCCCCACGTACCATCACGGGGACGTCGTGGCTATCGACGTTGTCGCGAAGATTGGTGGAAATATATTAAAAAAAATCAGTGAATTATTAATACGCATTGTTATAGAGATATTGAGATTTTGATAAATGTTTTTAATGAGTTATTTATAGAGTGAGTTATTTACTGTGATGGTTAAAATGAATTATATAGTTATAATTTTTTTATGTGGTGGTGGCTATTGAATTCATGCTTTTGCTTTCTGCTTTTGCGACGTACCCGCGGGGTTCGCGATGACCGACGTCATTGCGATCTCCAGCCTCACCGCAAAAATGGAAAATAGGTTTTAGAGATGGTTGTTGTAGAAATTCACTAGAAAATCATGAGTTTAAAGTGTACAATAATAAATCCCTAGGGGGATATTCTCAAGAACGTGTGATAATTATCGCAAATTTAGCTTAACGCAACTTTGCACATCGAAGTCCATCGCGGGAACATAACGCCGTGTTAATGTTGTATTCTCAACACGGCGGTACCATGCGATAGTCTCACGCCAACGCGTCAAATGACCGCGATAAAATTACCGTGACGGCAAAAAAACGCGAAACACGAACGCGGAAAAATTTGCAATGTGGCCAACCAAGAAAAAAAAATCTGCGATAACCAGCAACAGGCCTGCAATTCCCACGCGTCATGTGGGAAAATGCAACATAAAAGCAGAAAAAAATAAATAAATAAACTGCGTAGCACCATGGATGCACCCGGACCGAGTGCAGAGGACAACGCAAACCCCACAAGCCCCACAGACGACCAGCAAGGAACCTCGGGGTCGGGGAAGGGCAAGGAGAAGAGGAAGAGAAAGACACGGTTCAGTCCGCAGGAAAACAGGATCATGGTCACGGAGGTGATAGAACATTACCAACAACTGTTCGTCACCTCCACTGTGTCATTGGCAACACAAACGGAAATATGGCAGTCGATCGTGAACAACGTGAATGCAGTCGGAGTGTCGAGGAGGTCAATGGAGGAGGTCAAGAGGCGCTGGCATGATGTCAATAGCCAAACCAAGCAGAAACTCGCTGCCAACCGGAAGGCAGCAACGGCGACTGGAGGTGGGAGTCCTGCGCCACAGAAGGAGCTGGATGAGCTGGAGGAAATGGTGGCCACAGTCATCAGTGTGGAGACGGTGCAAGGAGTTGGGTGTCCGGACACAGCCCGACATGACCTGACCCAACAGCAACAGGGTGAGTAACGACCAGGGACTGGGGGGACGGGTGGTAATGGGCACAATGGCACAGATGCACAATTATGTGTAGCACACTGCAAACCCACAATGATTGTGGAACATGTCCCTGATACCCTTGGCACACTGCAGCACACATAGAAACACCAAGTAGGCCCCCGTCCACTATGTGCACAAATGGGCCCCCCTCCCTATCACCAATATTACAACCTACCCATGCACATGTGCTGAATCCAGCAAAGCAGCGGCTCTGTGAGCCACACTGACAATGCAAGTGACACTGCATGACCAATAGCATGGCTGCAGTCAAAATACATGACATGGTGCACGACACGACACTGAGGTGGCCCAGTGTGGATCACATCCTCAAAGGAGCAGGTCACACTCTGACACATCCACGTGCACATACAACCCCTGACGTCAACAACACATCTGCAGACAAACAATGCACAAGAGTACAAAAACCGTCCAAGAGCACAAATGACCCAAGTCGCCAACATCTCAGCCCCTCAAAAGCACCCAAGTCAAAAGCACACCGCCCCAAAGGGATAATTCAGAGCTGCAGGGGCGACTCTCCCACAATGCAGCACACACACATAGCAATCACAGCACATCAACATTGACGACAATGTGGTACAGAGTGCAACACTTTCACTACAGAACAGAGGACACAACTGGTGCCGCTTGTGCGTAGAAACTGGCCAATCACATCTAGCATAGCAGGAAACTGTGAGATGATAATGTATGAGTACAACCTCACATCCGTCATGTAGTCGAAAGTCCACTGTCCCCCATCAAATAGCCAGCTCATCCAAAACAGTCACAATGTACATTGTCATGCAGTCTGTATGTAAACATGTACAATGCGTCAACATACATGGAACACACTGTTAACCTGCATCTCCCCTTTACATTGCAGAGGGACAATCAACACCTCCTGCAGAGCAGACCAGACATCTCTTCAGTGATGATGAGGAGGAACCCCTGGCCATCTGCTCAGACACCCTCCAACGGCTCGTGGACAGCCTCCGCACCCCACCTCCAGGAGCAGGGCAGCCCAGCTGCATCGAGGTGACCCCACCCCCTGCACAGCCCACACAGCAGGAAGCACCCACCACCACGGCTGGCTCCCAGCACCTCACGGAAAGACACATGGCATTCCAGCGCTGTGTGTTAGACTGCCAGAGGGGGCTGGCTGAACAGGTGCGGGTGGGTTTCGACCTCATGGCAGCCAAACTTGATGCCATACGTGGGTGTATGAGTCCCATCAGGGACCACTTACAGTCCCTAACGGACACCTACAGTCCGTTCCATGCTCTACAACAATCCCTGGCTGACCTCGCTGGAGCCATTACTCGGATGCGAGAACTGTCTAGTCAGACAGGCTCCAGCGATGGCAGCACAGAGTTGGCACAGATGCGGAGGACAATGGAGAACATGGTGCGGATGCAGGCTGGAAGGATGGCTGCCACGGCTGTACACCAGCGAGATGTAGCTGGGATCTTCCATGCCCTGCCGAACCTCCTCTCGCCAGTGCTGCCACAGAGCCTGTCCCAGATGACTGCTGCAGGAACTTCGACACACACATCTCCGCCCCCTGATGTGTCAGTGGCACACAGAGATGCAGCCATACCACCTCCGCCACCTGATGTGTCAGTGGCACACAGTGATGCAGCCATACCACATCTGCCACCTGATGTGTCAGTGGCACACAGTGATGCAGCCATACCACCTCCGCCACCTGATGTGTCAGTGGCACACAGTGATGCAGCCATAACACCACCACATACACCTGACACACCTGACACAGAAGACATATCAGAGGACTAAGATGTGGATGGCAATGACTCTGTGTGAGAAAGGAGGTTGTAGCATTCATCCCCGCCATATGGCCTGTTCCTGCTTGGTTCAGCCCTCTGCATCATGCCCGGGAACAACACCTTCCACTGTCCCCCGAAACACTCTGCAACATTCACCTGGACCCCGACATGGACTGCCATATCTGCACTGGTTACCAATGACACAGCAATCAGGCTGCAGACTGAACTCTTCCTCTTCCGATTAAATTGTCATTCCCCAAAGGACTCTGGTTGACCCTCCACTGGGCAACCATGTAATGTGGGCTTTGCATGGCCATGTACTGCTCCAGCTCCGACACTCCACAGAATGTGAATTAAACATTCAAAATCACACAGATGTGTCATGTCTATGTTCAATCAAGTATAAAGGTATGGATGAATGTAGGGACATTGATTGCACAAAAAGGTACACCCTGGGAAATGACATCAATGCGCATGTTTGACCCTGACCCATATGGCCAATTAGATGACTGTGAAGGTGTGAACTAGCTGTGTCCTCAATGCCCATGAACAACATTCTCGCAACCCCCCAACGTAGCCCCACGTCCATGTATTCAATGGGGCTGTGTGTAAAAATGTCTAATTCGGTAGCAGGCCTAAAGTAGTGTCCCCCATCACATGTGACAACAGAACATCTCTTCGCATACCTACTCACACTCAACTGTGTGGACACAGCCCGTTTTGATGGATCACATTGATCCACATGGCAAGAAGTTGGACACCATACTCACATTGCTGAAGACACGTAAGAGCACCGGTCTACCAGTAACTATCCCAACCACAATGTCTGGCTCACAGATGTGGAGCTGGCAATAGGGACTCACCCCTAAGTGAAATGCGTCAGTCAGTCCCTCCCTGTGTACGGACAATGCTCATTGCGGCACACGATTTGTCATTCTAATCAACACTCATCACAGTTGAACACTAGTGAAGTGGCGTAGACTTTATTAGCATGTGCGTGTCAGTACAGGCAAGACAAGGGCCACAACGTGCTGACCAATGCTTCAGACACTAACAGGCAGCATGGGAACATGTAGAGGTGCAAGGACTGGGGAGTCAAAAATGAACACCAATCATTATGGATGGCAGCGGTCTCAGCCCACCTTGCCTTGCTGGACGAGTCATGTGATGTTTGGCGTATGTTCATTGCCCCGTGTCAGGGGACACGACTCACAGCCCATGGGATCTGCATAGTGCTGTACCACCGGACTGCGCAGACTGTCTGCTCTGCTGACAGTGAGCAGGTGAAAGGGTCCAACAAGGTCACATGTAGTACTACATTGCCATGTGTGTACACTCCCTCCAGCAGTATGTCAGAGTTAGGAACCTTGCCAAGCGACGCTGTGCAGCTCCGCCCATGGGACTGCCTCACCTTGCACAGGTGTGTGTCAACACGCGTAGGTGCACGCACATGCATTCTGAGTCCAGGCGAATGCAGCTGTTGTGGTGGGATATGTGACCATTTCTCCAAGATGCAACAAGGTGTTGGGACCTGTGCTCTGGGTTACAAGCAGTTGTTGCTGCAGGAATGTAGTTACTCGTCCATGAATGCGAGCGCAGCTTCCTGGGCAATCAGTTCCAAGAGTACGTCGTTGTCGACCTCAATGAACACGGGGGCGAGCCAATCCATTAACTGGTCCGGACAGATGTGCTCCGTCCCCGCCGTTTCACCAATCCGCAACACAGCCCAATAGGGAGCGCTCGATGTGGTCACTGCACACGAGGACTTGTGCAATCTCCCATGCCCAACTGCCAGCACATACGCCAAATATCAAGGCATCCCATGAACGGGTATCACGGTTACACTCCAGGTCATGGGCCAACAGGGGGCGCGCACACACAAGTCATAATCCAGTTCAGCTACCGTTGTGTTGGATAGGCAGACATCCATGGGCCACTCGAATATGCATGATCGACAGTGGAACCAGGGCTGGACGCAGGTGACGTACGCAAGACGGAAGCTCAGACGGTAACTGATGCGCAACACTGCCAGTGGCAGTGCCCCCAACAAATGCAGCATACATGCACGGTACAGTTCCACGTGACAGGGGTTGTGCATGTGCCCGGGATGTTCTGCCATTGCGTTGGTGGCTCTGGTTGAAGCGGCGCTGTTCTGACCTGCGCCAGTTCTGTGGATGAAATGCCACAGCTCGGAGCAATGAGTTGTTTTAGTGTGCAACGGTTGTACGCCTGGGTTAATGTGGGAGTAAGTGTGAAGGCCATTCCATGCATGATATCTTCGGGCAAGGACTTCTGTGTGTGGGGTGTGTATACGTTGGTCTTTCGTCGGGCTGTGCGTAGTGTGGGAGTCGTCATCATCTGCTGTGGTATCTCTCTCAGGGGGTGCCTGCCGCATGCAAGACCAAGGTCGGAGGTGCAGATGTCCTTCCGCCTTATGTATTGAGACAAAGGAGCTTTCATCCCTAATGTTAGTCTGACCACTGCTTGCATTCCGGAAATGTGATGTGGCTTTCGCGCTGCATTTGGGGCTAGGCCTTAGGCTTATGGTGCACCAATAGCGATACACACACAACAGTTTGCATGTATGTGCCAAGAGCCTTCCTTTCACTGTCTCTCTCTCTCTCTCCCTCTCTTTCTCTCTCTTTCTCTCTCTCTCCCTCTCTTCCTTTCACTGTCTCTCTCTCTCCCTCTCTTCCTCTCTCTTTCTCTCTCTTTCTCTCTCTCTCTCCCTCTCTTCCTTTCACTGTCTCTCTCTCCCTCTCTTTCTCTCTCTTTCTCTCTCTCTCTCCCTCTCTTCCTTTCACTGTCTCTCTCCCTCCCTTTCTTTCTCTCTCATTTCTCTCTCTCTCTCTCTCTCTGTCCTTTGATGAGCGCATGACACACCTTCTTATCTTGAATTTTGTCTTGCAGGCTGTGACTTACAGATTGTCCAGAGAAGACCCGCCATGACTCTTCCAAATAGTTGTTTTGAGTTAAATTTGAATGAAATGATTTGTTTGGAAATTCAGAGATGAATGAATGATTCTCCTTTTCTGACCACACGTGAATGTTAATTGTTGTACTTGTGCGACATCAGGCGAATTGTTTTGTTAATGATTTCGTAAAGTTGATGTAAAATATCTTTGTCCGGGGTAGGGCCCGGGGGGGCTGGGGGTGGCGGTGGGTGTTGTGGCCTTCTTGGGTGTCCGGCTGCATGATCAGTAGCTCCATGGCATCTGTTGTTCTTCTGGTGTGGCTGTGGGCTGGGCTCCCATTTTGATGCAGGATGTCGTCCGACTTAACATCAGGTAAGAGCAGGTGTTAAATCCCTGCTGCTAACACGCTTTATCGCCTGTTTTGGGATCTTATCGCCGATCTGGCTAGTTGTAGAGAATATTGCGAAGTGGTGTTTTCGCGGCTTTTTGCACAGGAACGCCTACTCTGCATCTCATTAGCGTTAGTTGCCGGTGTCATCCGTGGCGATGTTTTTTGCGGCTGCTATCGCAGGAAAACTGGCGATATCGGCTGTTAGCACCTGCTTGTGAATAGGGCGATAAATCTATCGCCACTTTGGCTGCGATAAAGTGCCTCTAACTCTGCGATAAGTCCTTGAGAATATGCCCCCTAGTGTGTAAAGTACTGTAATATGTGTGCATATATGAGTTTTCACTTTATGGAAAAGGCGCGACCTTCGCGGTTAACAACGATGTTGCGACTTCCCGAACAACTGTAAACACAAAAAATAGGTCTGAAAGATGGTTTTTAAAGAAACTTAGTACAAAAATATGAGTTTAAACATGCTTTGAAAGAAGTATGTATATAGTAATAAGTGTAGGACAATGTTAAGAATGGATTTTTTCACATATAATATTTTTGGATGTGTTGGTGGTCATTAAATGTCAGATTATGTTTTCTGCTTTTGCGACGTGTCCGTGGGGATCGTGATTACCGATGTCATCGCGGTCTTCAGAGTCACCGCGAAAAGATAAAATAGGTTTTAGAGATGGTTTTTATAGAAACTCTCTCGAAAAACATGCCTTTAGAGAGTAGTGTAAGAAAACCCTAGTGTGTAAAATACTGTAATATGTGTGGATATATGTGTTTTAGACTTTATGAAAAAGGTGCGATCGTCGCGGTTAACGACATCATCGGGACGTCCCAAATAAAAGCGAAAATGGAAAATAGTGTTTGAAGATGGTTTTTAAAGAAAGTTAGTTATAAAATAAGAGTTTAAACATGCTTTGAAAGAAGTATGTATATAGTAATATGAGTAGGGCAATGTTCAGAATGTTTTTTTTTACATATTATTTTTGGATGTGTTGGTGGTCATTGAATGTTTACTTTTGTTTTCTGTTTTCGCGATGTATTTGCGACGATCATGACGTTGTCGTGAAGATTGCCAAAAACTAAAAAAAAAACCTTTAGAAAAAAACAATATTTTAGGTACTACGGGGGCTCTGACAAGAGCCGTTGTGTTGGTTGTGTGTATATGGCTGCTATACTTAAGACTAGATGCGGAGTTTCAGGTTACTTAGAAACACCCTGTTGCCTTCATCTGTAAAGTGCACTCCACCATTTCTATAAATTCCATGCATGTCAAAATGTAGATTGCTGTTATAGATACAGCCCATGCGATGATCTCTGAGGAATGCAGAAACAGTTTTATTAACATGTTTCCTCGCTTTGTCAATCTGAGGACAGAATTGATTTGACCACTTCCATTTCTTTGGCATTTATGAGAGTACACCAAGACAGTGTGAGGGAAAACCGACATCAGTTCTGCAAAGGTTTCTTTCATTAGGATTTCCAGCCCTACCCCAGTCAATGTGCCTAGGTCATTGCCACAACGTTGCACAATCATGAGGTGAGGAGCTTGGGAATCCACAATGGATTTAACCAAAGCCAGCAACTGATGAAACTTTAACCCTCTCTGGCTAAACCAAGTAATCTGCACATTTGGCAAACCCAAGTTCCCGTCAATACCTCTCTTTTATGCAGCCTCTTTAGCCCAATAGATATAGCTGTGGCCCAAAATCCATACTCTAAGCATTTTGAACGAAGGAGCAATAGTAGTTAGGAGAAGGCTGGAGCTGAATGAGGTACTTTTCCAAAGGAAAAGAAGTTAAAATGGAGGTGTTTATAAATATATATATATATATATATATATATATATATATATTTTAGAGTTTTATATAGCGCGAACTAGACCCGAGACATCGGGTATCAGAGCGCTTTACATGAGCATCAGTTTCGTTACAGATGGACACATTAATTTTTGTTAGGCACAGGGAGATTAAGTGATTTACCCAGAATCACAGGATGTTGAGCGTCGTTGCCGAGACTCGAAACCGGTTCCCCAGCTTCGAGGTTGACCGCTCTAGCCGTAAGGCTACATTCTCTCGTCTTCTCTCTCTCTCTATATATATATATATATATATATATATATATATATATGCCGTACACTTCGCCACAGCAATCCAATAACTTGGAACAGATGAAAGAATACAGACCCAGTACTAAGTGCGAGGTTTAGTTTATTTTTTAGATGCCCCTCGTATCCGCCATGACGCGTTTCGGCCTTCCGGAGGCCTTGATCACATGATATATATATATATTTTTTTTATTTCATTGGATGCTGTCAGCATGAAAGTGAATACAATTAGGTGGTGTGTTGGATGCCTTAGCAAGAAGTGTTATTGTTGGCAGTCGTTTAAGAAAAGAAATGTAATACAGACATGGATATGCTTTTGAATCTGTGGAGTAAAGCACACCTGCTGTATCTTATTGGGAAGTAGCATGTTCCTTCTAGAATGTGCTATGAAGTTGTGACCTACTGGTTGCACTGGGTTGCTAGGTACACTGAGCTAAGAGTGTATTGGGGGGAAGGGTGTTAAAGAGACAGAACATTTTTTTTAAAGTTGAGGAGTGATGACACAATTTAAGTGATGGCAACCTTTAATCTCTAACCAACTCAGGACTATGTAATAAACTGCTGTGTAGGATTTAATTTTTTTTAAATGGAGCTAGATATAGGTTTGAACTCCCGTTTGTTTTTGCGATTCCTCCACGATCATCGCGAATACATCGCGAACACACATAGATAGTAATCTCTTTTTGAAAGGGAATGGAAAGGGTTAACAGATACTAACCATTCACAAGTGGGGAGAGTGCAGTCTAAAATGAAAGACAGGATTTCATTTGCTGCCTTTATCACGATCATAGAGTGTAAAATTGAAGAGGTTGCCATTTCATGGTTGCTTTGTATGAGAGTGGTGTACCATTCTTGTGCTTAGTTTTTACAAATCCTAACAGTGTCAAAACTATCCAGAAAGAGCTAAAACAACAATATAATCTACAAACTGAATTCACTGGTATGTACAACACTTTTAAATCCTTTATAAAAATTACATTAGAAATAAAGATGTATATGGGAGTTTGATAAAAAAAGAGTATCACAGTGATATGAAAAAATATATCAGATTAACTGTATCTATTAGAGGGTATATGTTTAAGAGCTTAGTGGTGAATGTTTTGGGAAGTAAGAGAAACATTAATTAGTGCCTCTTCATTACATTGTGTACTTTAGTGAAAAATAATAGTATAGTATTGTGGAAAGTTGCAATGAGAAACTAAGAATGTTTTAAATGTCTAAACATCATGTCCAAAAGAGATACATCTGTTATTTGCATTCTGGGAGTTGTAGTACTTTTAGAAACATTATTAAACAGGAGTAGTGTAGTCACAAATAAAAGAGGAGAACATGTTGTCTGCCTGTATATGAATTAGAAAGAAGTAATACTTGTTAGGTATGTATTGGGAAGTGTTTGTCAATGTGGTTTTTAACTTATATGACCACTTTGCATATGCTTAGATGGTGAGATATGGTTCTTGTGGTTGCAGATAGCTATATATACGGTGAGACTTTTGAGTTTACTTAAAGATGCAGAGATGTAGATATTTTTGGAAAGATGGTGTACATCTATTAAGAAATTGCATATATAATTACATGGTGATCTATGTTCAGTAAGGCTGATGAAAATGTAGTGTATATGATGAGTGTGGTTATTTTCTTTAAACATGGTTTGTTTAAAATTGAGGAGGATTAATAGTGCAGAATGCCTTGAGAGTTCTTGCACTAGCTTCATTTGGAGTGTAACTTTTGTTTGAGAAATGCTGAATATATGTTTTAGAAGCAGAAGAAGTATTTGAGAAATGATTTAGGTATACCATTCACAGAAGGCTTTGAAAACTTTTAAAGTATTGTTTTCCGTTTTATAAACTTACTGATGCATGTGCACGCTCAGTAACAAAGCAATGTATGCTCCTAGAGTGCCATGTATACAATTATATACCAAGAGTGATATCTAGACTTCACTCACACATAGCTCAGTAGAAAAGCATATATACAGTAAAATGGGTAGTTTGATACTGACAAAAGGAGATAACCAATGAGTCAGAGATATAGTCACAGCTGTTATGTATCTAACATTAATGAAGGTACTTTCACAGTCAGTCAGGCAGTATTCAGGGACTCATGCAATCACCTAAACACTAGTGGGCAGTCATCAAATCAGTGATTTTGTATCCATGGAGTTATTGAATTACCTAGACACTACACATGTACTCTTCAAATCAGGCAGGCAGAAATTATGTAGTCATTGAACTATGGAGGCATTACCTATACATTCAGCTAGTCACCCAGACACTAACCATTTACTTATGCAATTAACAAGGCTGTAACTATGCAGTCATTGTAACACTTGCGCAGAAGCTATGCAGTCATCTAAACACACACTTACAACCCATGCAGCCATTGAAATACTGAGGCACACACATGAACTCATGCAAACACTCAGGTACTACTCATGCACTCATCTAATTAGGTAGAGAGTACCATTGTAGTAAACCTGTTATCCATCCAGTAGCTATGCACTAATTTGTTACTGAGGGAATACTCTTGCAGTAATACAATCACCCCAGCAGTACACTTACTTTCATCCAATCCCTCAAGGTTTAACAATGGAGTCATGCAATTACTCAGACACTAGTCATGCATTCATGTAATCAGCCAGGCACTACTGATGCACTTATTACATTATCCAGGCACTACCCATGTAGTTATCTAAACAGCCAGGCACTACCTGCTCACTGAACCAAAAACACATGGGCAGCAGCCATGTAGTCATGCAATCACTGAAACACTACTCATGCACTCATCCAATCTGCTAGGTGCTATGCATGTACTTAAACAATCATGTATGCACCATCCATGCACTCTATAAATCACCTATATACTATCTATGCACCCCTGCAACCGCTCCAGGCACTAAAGTTGCACACATTTAATCATCCAACCACTATCTATGCATGTATTGAATTATTGAGCCATTAGTCATGCACTTATCTAATCATTCAGGTACTACTCATGCACTCATCCAAACACCCAGATAGTAGTGATATACTCTTGCAAACATGCAGGCAGTAACTATGCAGATATGGAACGTCCCATGGAGTTCTGATATACTCAGAGAATCATCTAGGCACTACCTGTATCCTCAAAGAATCACCTAGGTACTACCTAAGCACCAATTCAATCATCCAGGGAGTATTCAGGTATTCAACAACAAACACATGTTTTTACATGTTTTACTGAGGATTATGTAGTCTTTTAGAACAATCTGGTGAATTATATATGCAAGCTGTGACACACTCTTTGCATGTAGCTGGAAGAATAAGTGAGCTAAATGCTTTGATAGAGATTAACATACAGACTGTTATATGCACTGTTTCCCAAAATTTCAATCTGATACCTTTAAGTAGATCAGTACTGAGATACTAAATACACCACTAACACAGTGGTAGAGAGGCATCCAATAGCTCTTATGTTGTATTTCATATTTACAGTGTTAAGACATTTATGTAATTGTATCTTGGGGCTAAATTTACAAGAAAGTAATGTCTTTTTCTTTTTGCTTTTGTCACCCCGAGTGGAACGGGTATGCTCAGACGTGGATCCCGTGCTCTCCATTCCACTGGAGTCAAGCTATCCTGGCTGATGAGGGGTGAAACCCCGAAACAGGTCCTAGGATGCTTGTTTCCGGTCCAGGGAGGACCTGGCCTGGCAGTTCAGGCTGAACTGTTCCCATTGGGCGCAGGGTCAAGACTGATTTGCATATGGCTGGGTTCAAACTGGAATGGCATGGGGAGCAACAAAACGATGGATTTAGGCCCAGATCTCTGTACTGGGTTGAATGTATGACATTGTTCTACATTCTGTCCATCAATTTTTCTTTTTGCTTTTGTCACCCCGAGTGGTACGGGTATGCCCAGACGTGTGTCCCGTGCTCTCCATGCCACTGGAGTCAAGCTATCCTGGCTGATGAGGGGTGAAACCCCAAAACCGGTCCTTGGATGCTTGTTTCTTGTATGATAAACAGCAGCATAATGTGACAAACAATAACAGGGACTAACTTTCAGACGCAAAACGATCCTAACGTCAAGGAGCACAGTGGTAAAAGCATTGCACTAGGTTTGAGATGAAATTCCTGATAATGCATGCAAAGTGGGCATTAGTAGTTGAGGGCAGTACAAACACCCATAGCCATGACCGCTGACATATTTCGACTAAAATCATCCCAAGTAACATAAATAAGCACCTGGCCTAATTTCTAAATTGCAAAAAAAAGGAACAAAATATTTGCACTTGCTGTAATTTCATGAAGACACTCAGAAAAGCCTGTCTCCAGATAAGTCATAATGGAGGCTTAAATACTCAGACAGTTACAGCTCCTGTCGCTGTGGTCGAGGAGTGATCACAGGAGAAGGCTGTGCAAGGAAAAATATCTACAAAGTACAATCTGGGAAACCTGAAGTAGAGACCAAACAAAGGAAAAGGTAAACGCATGATATTACATGGAAGTTCTCTGAACAAACTACCCTGTTTCATGAGTCCACAACAGGTAGGTCATATGCAATACTAACTCATGTTAAATTGCTTGCTAGATTGCATCTGTACGCAATTAGGCAGTCACAGGCAGGCGTCTTTGGGAGAAGCCACTAATGGGAACCCCTTTCACATCCTTCCCCCAAAAAAATGTCTCCAGGCTCCCTAGAACAGTCTCTGGTCCAAAACGCCTTTTCTTTTATTTAACTTTGCCCCCCCAATCCCTTCTCCCTCTGTGAGCATGCGTAGGGACGTAGCTTAGTCAGTTGGGTTCGGTAGGTGTGAATCGTAAATTTCCAGACTAAAAAACAGTATGCCGAAGGGTGGCGGGATAATGAAGGTTTGGGATACCCTGTTCCCAGGAGGAACAGGTTCAATACTGATTTGCATCAAGTGGGCCTGTGTCTAAGTTCCTGATAAGAAAATAATAACAAGTTCAAACCTTTCAGTCAAATGAGGACGATAAGAAAAACCAACAAAGGCATAGGAGACCCGACTAAGGACCCCACACCCAACTCAAGCCAAGAATGCATTTATTTTGGGGGGTGTTACACCCCAAACACCACCCCCTGAAGCTATGCACCTGAGCACGTGGTGGGATTGAACGCAAGCACCCACCTTTTCTGCCCGTCGGGAACTCCCGCATCTCTGGCCCTGGAGCAAGGTAGTGGTCTTCAGTTTGTTGAGGGAGGGGCGTTCTTGTATGGGTCACGCTGGCAGGCAGAGACAGCACAGTCTGCCGGCAGCTGTTACTCTCACGGCTCCTGCATGCTCAAGGATGGCGGACAGAGACGGTGACGGACAGTACTACCATAGCCCTGCAGTGGCAGGCTAAACATATAGGGGCACGCAGCAGAGACAGTCAGGCACCCCTCCCAGAAGCTGTGGATGGGAGAATAAAGTCACAGTTATGTTGAAAGAGGAGTGGGTAAATACACAGCCAGTTCATGCAACAAGTGTTGGGGCCCCCCGCAGTGGGAGAAAAGCGGCAGGGCTTAGTGGATAATCAGCACATGCACCGGAGTGTAGAGCAGCAGCGAAAAAGCAGCAGCCCTCATCAGCATCACATGTAGCCAGAGTGGTGGTGCAGAGGTGATAAAGGCCGGCACCCTGCTCCTCCACTGGCAGTGACTGCAGCTAGGAGGCAACGGTGAGACCAGGGACTCTAGCACCTTGGAGGCACCTGGAGCAAGTGCGGCTCGTGCAGGAAGGAAGCAGTCCATTCAGAAGACAACAGCTTTTGGCAAAGACTGGTGAGCATCATGGCACACAAAATGTTTGGGAGTAGGGCTGGATGGTCTGGTCCCACAAACGGCTGCAAGGGGTCACGGCACACATGGCTCAGCACAAAGGATCATGAACTACAGCACAGAGTTTGGAGTAGTTAACTCCACCCTCACCTCTGCCTCCACCACCCAGCGAGGGTCCCAATACCCACCAGAGGTAGGTGCATACAGGCACACCCTGCAGCAAGGCAACTGGGCCCCATTCTAAAGGCAGGACTGTAATTAAGGAATGGAGGGCGCCCAGGGTTGGCACAATAGTGGCGCGCACACACAGGTTCACCCCTCGGCTTTCCCTTTGATGCCATGGCAGAGAGTAGGTGCTCCCAGTTTGCCTCAAGAGTGCACCCATGGATTCCTTCCAGGGCCGGGATGGGGTAAATACAGACAGGCAGTGAGCTACTACGAGAGGGGATTCGCAGCCCACAAAGCAGGCCCAGCAGCTGCAAGGCAAGGATAAGGGGGCAGGGCACGATGCTGCCCCATCCCAACAACATACAACCACATCACACTCCTCATCGGTTGCCCCAGGAAACCAGGCAGCAGCACCCAACCGGATTGGAGCATGGGGTGGGGGTGCCACACTAGAAGCAGTGAGTGGAAAGTCAGCTAGCGAGTACGTAAGGGCTTTCCAGGGTAACCCCCTCATGATTTCTCGGGAGACATGATTAGCTAACCTTGCTCCCTTAATGGTGAGGGGAAGGATTTGGTCAAGGAATTCATTTTCTCCTTGTTAGAGGTTGGGCATGTTGGGCCTAGTGGCGCACAATAAGAGGAGAAGCGCAAATCTAGGATTGAGAGGTCCATTGAAAACTGGCAGCATGCATTTAGAATGTTGGCCTGTGTTTTAGTGAAGAAGTTCCCACAAAGTGATGCAGCACTCTTCCTCTATGGGCAAAAGATTCAAGATGCACAGTGCATGTACCAATGTGATGCATGGTTGAAGTATGATGAAGGTTTCAGAGAAAAGATGCAAATGTGGCCCATTATAAAATGGAATCACCCAGATGTGATGGGTTACACACACACACACACACACACACACACACACACTATGGTGGCAGCTCAGGAGGGGACGAGCAAAATGGAGACTTAATAAACAGCCTACGGGAATAAAGAGAAAAGGAACGGCCCCAACAAGGTGGTAAATCTAGGCCCTACACAGGGGAGAAAGCTGGGAGAGGCCCAACAATAGCCTGTTTGAAGTATGATTGAGGTGAATGCAAGTGGGGACAAGCATGCGCATTCAAGCACATCTACGGGAACCCCAGGCGATCACGCCCGGCCAGTGAATGCCAGAAAGGGAAAGGTCTCACTGGTAAAAAAAAAGACCCCCCCCAAGACGCAGTAGCAGCGAGAACCATTTTGGGTGCTGGAAAGGCGAGAAGGTGATGTTCCAGAGCACCCACACCCATCAGTCAGTCAACTTAGACAGCCCCTCAACAAGTACCATCCATAAGCATGAAGATGCACAGCTTCTATCTACAGGATTTGAAGAAGGTTTCCCGATACCATACAGTGGTTCCCAGGTGGAGCGCTTCAGCAAGAAACCCGATTCCAGGTAATACTCACATTTTTCTTCCTGCAGAGAGCTCCAGGTATGTGCGGTGTGGCTTCTGAGGCATTCATACATTTCGAGGGCCCAGCGGAATCGCGGAGGCAATACAGAGGGATTTGGCTGCGCAACACCAACCTGGTGTGGATGAGTAAACCTGGTAGGAGGTGGGCACAGCTGCTACCAATGGTAAGGAAGGCCCTGCAGTCACAAGGGATACCAGACAGCGTAGTGGTGCAACTTGGCAGGAATTACCTCACAGACCTTGGCAGGAAGAAGCTGCTTGAGGTCATGAAAGCTGACTTGACATGCGCCGCTAGGTTGGGTTGCCCTGCAGACGTCCGGTGGTCCGAAATTATAGTATTATTTGAATGGAGGGGGCCGCCAATCACGGTGTGGTGCAAAGGTATGGGTAGGGAATTAGTCAGACATTGCCTCATCAATCTCAGAGTCCTGGGTTACTACTCGGAAGACAAGGTTCACCACTCCGGGGTCGGAATGGACATGTTCCACTCACACATCGTCGGGGGCTCTCAAACTCGTGGGTTTCTCATAGGATCAGGTGCTTCAGGAGGTAAAGGGGAGCTGTCAGTGGTCGTGGAAACACCGGCAGCGTGGCACAGACACCACTATTAACTGCCATCAATAACACAGTAAGACAGATGGTAGGCGTCAAAATGAAGAAGTGCCGTAACAGTGTCTTTGGGATGCCTTACGGCAGGGACATAAGTGTAGTGTCTTGTGTATTATAGAGTGCGGGACCCCTATGGTCCCTAATAGACTCCATAGTCTAGTGACGTAAGTGATTGGGTGTGGTTGATAAAATTCATGACGCAGTACGTGCCAGTTACTGGTTACACTCTGAGAAATAAAGACTTTTAAGACTGAGCTCCATGTGGGGCATAATTCATTTACATGCTACCAAGCTGGTGAGGACGCTACAAAAAAAGGGTCGAAGAAGGGGTTAGCTGCAGGGTGGACATGGCACTTGCAGCCCGGGCACAGCCAGTGAGAGCTACAAACGCCACACATCAGTAACAAGGGAAACCTAGAAGCTTCGATGCCTAACCCCCTAGGGGGGCCTTCATTGGAGGGTGCTGTCAGGGATGATTTATGGTGATGAACAATCAGCTTAAGACTCTGTGAAACTTCGAATTATGCCCTTCTAATGTTTTAAGACAGATGCTAATCGCATGACTGTGGTGCATATTAATGATCAATACCGTTGTGATTATTTATGACCCATCAGGTAAATGTGATTTCTTGGCTAATAAACTGTGCCCATTTTTCACACCACCCAAGTCTAAGGACTTTTGTGACAGTTTGGCGAGGGGAGGGGTAGCGGTTTTAGGCCCGGGAGGACCGGATGGCCGGTCTGGAGAGGGTTAAGCACAAACATCTGCCCTGTCCTGATGGCATCTGCAGTTAACTTGATAGGCATTTCACAAGAAGCAAGAAGAGAAAGAGCGCTAAATAGGTACACACTCTGAAGCAGTTCTCTGTTACAATGGGAGGGGGGGCGGGGAGGTCTGGCAATGAGGTAGCAGCTATTGGTCAGGCATTTAAGGTTGACTCCTCATCCCAAGAAGAGCATGGAATAACAAACAAGACTGGAAAACACTGCAAAGAACTCAGCAGTTGTTTGAAGTTAAATTCAGCCTGTATGTCTTTTGCCTCTAGGTGCATGGGGCTTAAGGGGACAGGTAAAGGAAGAGGGAAGCACACTTGCAGAGTACCAGTAGTGAAACTAGATGCCTCCAGAAAAAAAAGATTATTTCGAGCTCTTTCAATTCAATGAATAATACTCTATAGTCGGATCATGAAGGATTTTATAACAAATGCTTTTTATTCTATGTTCAAGAATCGATTGGACATCATAGGCCAACACGTGTTTCACGACAACATGTCGCTTCATCAGGGCCAAAAGAATGCTTCGCTACAATGCAATAATCTGTGACAATTGTCCGAAAAAGAAACAAACAGAATAAATCTTGATCCGAGATGCATATAATAGACAACTTTATCACATAGTCGGGGATCTGAAACCATAAGGTAATGAATGCAATTCAATGCAATTGTGGTATGATAACCGACTTCTTACTGGCCACGGGGGTCTGTAACCCAGATGCCTCCAGGGTTACACCCTCCCTAAACACTTTCTTTAAAATAATGACTCATAAGGGAGCAGCAAATTATATGGAGGCGCTGAAGGATGCCTCCAGAGTTTGGTTGTGGTGCAAGTTGGAGAGTCAAAAGCAGGGGGGTTTGATACAAACAAAGCTCTACCTTGTGCCCCCACAGACCTCACCCCCGGCTCCATGGTGTCCGCAGTGGGAAGTAATTTTAATCCTGGTCCAGCAGTAAGTCTTTGGGGACCTAGGGACATCAATAAGGCATTAGGTATCCAGGCTGAGAACAGATGTGAGGTGTTGGGAGGCCTGGGTGATGAAGAAGGGTTTAGCAGGCCTGCCCCCCATACCCTTGTTGAGGAGCCCAGACCGAACAGTCTCTACAGCTAACATGAGAGGGACAACCAAAGAGACGGCTAAATCTCCTGGGGCCAGTCCAGTTTAACGGATGTTGCTTGAGCTTCAAGCCGTGTTTCAGAGGCACATCAAGGTATCAGAGTCTAATCAAAAGGCGATTCATGACACATGCCAGGCTCTAGGATCCAAACTTGATGATATATCCTGGAGAACTGCAGTGTTAGTAAGCGATGTTGAGAAATTGGAATGAAGATTAGAAAACAACACCTTGGAGATAGCAGCCCTGAAGCTCCAGAACCAAACCCTACAAGAGGAACTGGAGAGGCTGAAAAATAATTTCAGGCGTGATAACTTGAGAATTTTGAACATCCCTGAAGGGGCGGAGGGGAGTGGACTTAAGAGCTTTGTAGTTAATCTGCTCAATGAATAGTCACAGGAGAAAAAAATCCCGAGGGTTCATCGTGACCCAGTTAGACTTAAGGAGGGTCGTATGCCATCAAGGAAGATTATGATCAATCTCTTGTCATACACAGTCAAGGAGCAAATACTGGACCTAGAATTAAAAGATAAAACTTTAGCAAGCCAGGGCTTCATCTACAGCATTTGGTCAGACATTTGCACAAGCACAGAATGACAACAGTGGATTCTCGGACAAAGGATAACTGAGTTAGAGAAGTTGAGGACCAAGGTGCAACAAAGGTGTCTGGCCATGCTTAGGATTATGTGGAATAATGAAAAGTATAACTTCAGAAAAGTGGAGCCGGGAGATGAGCTTATAGAAATTATGCATAGTTCAGCTCATGAGGCAATGTGATGTAATAATCATCCCGACGGATAGAACACGCAGAGGTCAGACCCCTCCTCAAGAAACACTCCGCCGAACCGAGCGAACTCTAGAACTACCGCCCCATCTCTCTGCTCCCCTTCCCTGCCAAAGTCCTCAAAAAGGCCATCAACCACCTACTCACCGAACACCTAGAGAGAAACAACCTGCTGGACACCTCCCAATCTGGTTTCTGCGTCAACCACAGCACCGAGATCGCCCTGATCGCAGCCACCGATGATATCAGAACCCTCCTAGACTGGGCAGAAACAGCAGCCCTGATCCTCCTTGACCTCTCAGCAGTGTTCTATACCGTATCCCACCATACCCTCATCAAGAGACTCCACCACATCGGAATCTAGGGAGATGCTCTCAAACGGATCACATCCTCCCTCATAGGACGAACCCAGAGAATCCTCCTACCACCCTTCACTTTGGAACCCAAGAGAATCATATGCGGCATCCCTCAAGGTTCATCCATCAGCCCCACCCTGTTCAACACTTACATGATGCCTCTGGTCAACATTGTCAGAACCCATGGCCTCAACATCATATCCTATGCAGACGACATCCAGCTCATCCTCTCGCTCTCAGAAGACCCATCCACTACCAGGACCAACTTCTACAACTGCATGACGATTTTCACCGACTGGATGAAGACCAACTGCCTGAAACTCAACAGACAAGATGAAGGTGCCAATTTTGGGGAACAAGATCTCCCTGTGGAATGACACCTGGTGGCCCTCCGAACTCGGACCCACACCGACAGACCACTCCCGCAACCTTGGCATTATCTGGACAGCAAACTCACCATGAAATACCCGATCAACGCAGTCTCCTACACTTGCTTCAACACCCTCTGAATGCTCCGAAAGATCTTCAGATGCTCCCTGTCTCCACCGGGAAAACCGTCAATCAAGCCCTAGTCACCCGCCGGCTGGACTATGGAAACACGCTCTATGCAGGAATCACCACCCAACCCCTGAAGAAACTCCAGACGATACAGAACTCATACGCCAGACTCATCCTCAACCTCTCCAAATGGACCCACGTCCCTCGCACCTCAGAAACCCCCACTGGCTCCCCATCCAGAAAAGATGCCAATTGAAGATGCTGATACACGCCTACAAGGCTCTCCATGACCAAGGACCAGCATACATCAATCACCCCCTGAACTTTCACCAACACTCCAGACACCTGCACTCTGCCTTCCTCACCCTCGCATACACTCGCGAATCCTGGGATGCTACAGTGGAGGATGCTCCTTCTCCTACCTCCTGCCAAGTCCTGGAACGACCTTCTCCTCCACCTCCGAACATCATTCTCTCTCCCTGAATTCAGACCTGACTTTTCAACTGACCTGGCTTTTCAACTGACCCCAGCAAGACATGGCTTTTCAACTGATCCCAGCAAGAACCAGCGCCTGGATACCCTCGCAGGTGATTAGCCACCCTCTACAAATCTGAGTTGATTGATTGATCATACTTTGGGCACCTTAGGCAGCCTAAGAATTAGGGAAGATCATAAGCAACCTCCAAATATTATTAAAAAGGGGGTTTCTTTCACATTAGTTGCTAACCTCCCAAAGGCACAGGTATATGGGTGGGTTCCCTAGGGAAGGTCATTGGGTGGGGAGCATGGTGGGAGAAAACATAAAATAAAAACAAAAATCCTTATTTCCGACGTTGATGGCTGTCTTAAAAAGGATGGATGGTTGGGTGTGGAAATAACTAGGCGAAATGAGTGCAGTAGATAAAATATCTGAAGCTAGGTTTCTGACCTGGAATGCAAATTGGCTCCGTGCTAGGAGAAAGCAGAGATTAGTATGCTTGTATTTGAGTGATTGTCCAGCGCAGGTCTTAATATTTCAAGAAACACATCTTACCTCATCAGAGTGTAAGACCCTTTTTTGTAAATAGGGATGGGTGCACCGGGTGATATGCACGGATCAGGTTATTAGCTTTAGAGGAGTAGCAGTGGTGGTTAGGAAGAACAGAGTAGTTGAGGTTCTTGAGTATACAACAGAATCGTCTGGGAGATGGATAGTTGAGAAAATTACTGGGGTCCAGTGTTTTTTCACTTTGTGTGGGTTTTTATGGCAAAACTGCAATGACTTTTTCTCACTTAACACAATGGCTGTTATACTTCTGGGCTATCCCACTCCTATTTTTATATGGGGAGATTTTAACATCCTGTTGAATGAGGAATAGATAGGTCCTCTAAAGGGTGATTAAAGCAATCCTAGAGTTGGGAATATGATTCAAAACCTGGGGTTATGAGACTTCTGGCATAGCAGAGCAGGCATGAAAAGAGGGAACCCGTTCTATAGTAAGAAGTACAACACTTTCTTTTCTAGAATCGTCTTCTTTCTTGTTGACAGTACCTTAATAGACAAAATAAGTAAAGTTAGGCACATCCCAGAACATTGTTCTGATCATTCAACTGTCCTACTAGTAAGGCAACAATCTGCCATTCATTCTAGTGCTAGATGGACTGTTGATAGAACCCTTTTACTGGACGCAGGGGTAGTGGGTAAGCTGGCGGAGGAGTCCAAATAATTTTTTAAGTATAATCTGGACACCGCCAGCCACCTACAAGGCATACATCCGGGGAGTGCTGTGAAAGCAGGGGAAATATGTGCATAAAACAAGGTAGGAGGAGGTTAGGGAATTGGAAGAAGCTGTTGGGAAATCTGAGAGAAAGTTAGAGTCCACCCAAGAGAATAATCAGGAGATATTGAAGAAACTGGCTGAGCAGCAGGATGCCATTCCAAAGCTGGTAGATAGAAGAAGGAGGGAAAAGTGGCAGGCAAACAAGCTGAAGAATTTTGAGTATGGGAAGAGGTGTAGTAGATTACGCACATGGAAAGTGAGGACCGACAGGGTGTGGAATAGCATCATAGATTTAATAACTGATGAGTCGGGGAACAGAACTCACAATACTGACAAGATCGGGAACCATGTTTGTACAGGGATTAGAATAGATTACAAAGAGGTAACAGTTCTAGATCCCTGGGAAATAAGAGAGTGATTAGAGAGAATGAAGCTACTGTATCGCTTGAGTACAGATAAACAGTTCTTGCAGGAGATTACCTCGGAAGAAATCTTGGCTCAAATAAATCAACCCCGGGGTTTAAAGGCAACCGGTCCAGACTGACTACCAGCAGTGTTGTATAAGGCCCTAAAAGAAGTCATAGTCCTGATATGGCAACATCTGTTCAATTAAATATACACAAATAAAGCTTCGACTCTGACATCATGGAATGAGACCATGATCTCTCTGATTTTCAAACCAAGTAAAGACCCAAGGATGGCATAGTCTTATTGGCCAATTTCCTTATTGAATCACAATTATAAAGAACATTCTGGTGTCCTGTCAGGGCGATTGACCAAAATAAATAATCAGGTTCTAAACGTAGTTCAGAAAGGCTTTATCCAAGGTAGGCAATTACACAACCTAATTCACCTGCTAATGATAATAAACTCCCAATAGTATATGTGAATATTTATGCTAGGGCGAATCTGGTAAAGATGGCTATTTTGCCCAAGTTAAAAAAAAATTACGACATTTTCCCCTTACTCTCCCCAAAGGATTTGATGAATAAGTTACTTACCTTCGGTAACGCTGTGTCTGGTAGAGACACAGTCTAGCCGCAGATTCCTTAACTTAGAATATCCTCCAAGCGCCAGTCTGGATCCGGAGATTTTTCAGCAGTACCTCTGCGCGCCGGGGGACAGCATCGCATGGCTCCGCCCTGACGTCGTCCACGGATATGATGTCAGTGGAACCATATAAGTCCCTCACGGCGTGCTGACATCAATTTTCCACTGTGAAACTTTTCAGCGCCACAACGCGGAGCCACTACTAAAACTGTGAGAGTGTGGGAACAGTGTGCCAAAAAGATTAAAAATCTTTGAAACAACAATGACAATAAACAAGAAAATTATGAAAAACACCACAATGCATGGTCGAGAAAAACACTTCATACGGTAAGGAACGGAAGGGAGAGAACCGAGTACTTGCCCCAAGAAGCAGTCTCGCAGAAGCGAAGCACCATACCCTCCTATGAGGCAAAACAGCAATGGAAAAGAATGTTATGGTAAACGACAAGCAGTCTGCAATCACATGAATGTGATGGTAATGGACAACAAGGCTGTAACCACAGGAAGTCATGGCAATGGACAGCATTTCTGCAACAACAGAGAATGTGCAACCATACACACTAAATATGACCAAGTGACTGTAGCATAGTCAAATGGACCCCAAACTAATGGAGAAAAAGTATCAGGGGGAGGGAGGGGCAAATGACATGACCAATCTCCACACTGGAAAGAACCAGGGAGCAAGAGCGTGGATGAATATATGAGCCCACCACCCAATTGCGAGAATGGGTGGAGAAGCAACAGGAAAAACAGAACAAGACATCCTGACCTGGGCAGGATGTGAAGAGTAACAAGCATGAAGATAGAGACCACAGGCAGAAAGACCAGTAGGTAAAAACCGAACCTGAAAAGGTCCTCGCAGAGCCGGGAGGATGGGTGGGCGTTAAGGAATCTGCGGCTAGACTGTGTCTCTACCAGATACATCGTTACCGAAGGTAAGTAAGTTGTTCATCTGATAGAGACATCTAGCCGAGGATTCCTCAACTTAGAATAGATACCAAAGCTATACCCCATCGGAGGAGGGTCTGCGACTGGACCCCACCAAGTTCCAAAGAGAACTAATCCATCAATAAAGATTGACTAAAACGGGTGGAGACAGCAAGTGCAAGCGTGGCTGACACTAGACCGCTTAAGCTCTGTGAAAGGAGCATGAACAAGAAAAGCAATGGCACCACAGTCCGGCAGAGAAAAGTACGAGACTTTCACCTTCCAGGAATGGACAAAGGGAAATCACAGAAACCAGAATGGCCAGTGCACAATGGAAGAAAATCCATAACCTTCTGTAAGAAGAATCAGAAGCAGAACTGTGCGCAGGACCCCATGGAGCTGCAAAAATAAAAGCTCCAGAGAAGGGACAAACAGCATGACAGAGTCAGACCGTATAAAATGAGCATGCACAACAGTGGATGCCAAGAATGATATGTATAGAGACAGATGTCACCCACGTAGAGATATACAAAACCATGACTACAAGGAGATACATGTATGTGGATAATAGGGACACACATTTGCAGGCAGTGTGGACCCTGGGAGCCAAACCACACACATGCAAAGCCCAGTAACTGTAGTATCGACAGCACACATGCGTCAGCAGAAAGACACAGAACGTATCACCAGGTAGTCATACTGACCAGCCATACACAGAAGTACATTGGTCAAAGGATACCGGCAGAAGCCGGACACAACATAGGGTTCGCTCTCATAAGAGAGAGAGAGAGAAAGAAAGAGAGAGAGAGAGAGAGAATCTGGGGCTAAGAAACCCAAGATACTGCAACAAGGAAAAACCAAGTATGTGTGCTCTCTCGCAGTTAGTATACATATTATGATATGTATATATATATATATATATATATATATATATATATATATATATATATATATATATATATATATATAGAAAGGGATTTTCCGTGTTTACCCTCGATTGTGCACATCGAAGTCCCAGAGGGTCACAGAAAGGCAGCACTCTCATCAGCAAATCAAGGCAAGTTAAAGTTGTTCACCTTTTTTATACTTTTATTTTTTCTCCATTTGATTTATATATAAAGCATGCAAAGTGCCAAGTGCAACAGGGAACAAAAAGACGACCTACGCGTTTCGGCCAGAGGCCTTCGTCCGGGTCATGTGATAACAAGTGTGGGGTGTTTAAAAGAGGTTGGTTTGACCAGCCTCATTTACAAAAAAACAGAATCCCAAATTAAAAGCATATTTTTAAGGGAACAGAGATTCAAGTGTTCAAAATGGAATAGAAAAAATGTTTTTTTAAACTTAATGACATCATCTATAGGCTTGTAAAGTACTTAAAATGAAATGCTCTTACCTAGTGCGAGTCATAGAAAGTTTAAATTTGCAAAGATAGTTAATTCATATTGCAATAACAATTACGTGAGCCCAACTATTATATCACTCTCATAACATGTCCATATAAAATATAAACAATCAATATTGGCCTGATCAGTGATTAAGCGGAAAAATACAACAATGCACAATCCATTGTAGAAAGGTTGAAATCACATTTAAGATGTAAAATTATCTAAGTCTGGTAAAGTACCAACATAGAGGAGGAGTGCAGATTTGCCAGATCATGGTATATTTCCTAAATTTGAGGAAAGAGAGTCATGAAACTTGGTGAAGTACCTCACTATATTCAAATTTCTACTACATTCCACTATACACATTCCTCCTCTTGAGAATTCCGCATTAACCTAAATTAGCTAAATCAATATTTATATAAATCAACTCCAAATAGACCAGTCATATACAGATACATGTATGTGGATAATAGGGACACACATATGCAGGCAGTGTGGACCCTGGGAGCCAAACCACACACATGCAAAGCCCAGTGACTGTAGTATCGACAGCACACATGCGTCAGCAGAAAGACACAGAACGTATCACCAGGTAGTCATACTGACCAGCCATACACAGAAGTACATTGGTCTAAGGATACCGGCAGAAGCCGGACACAACATAGGGTTCGCTCTCATAAGAGAGAGAGAGAGAGAAAGAAAGAGAGAGAGAGAGAGAGAGAGAGAGAGAGAGAGAATCTGGGGCTAAGAAACCCAAGATACTGCAACAAGGAAAAACCAAGTATGTGTGCTCTCTGGCAGTTAGTATACATATTATGATATGTATATATATATATACGCATACATACATACATAGACATACATATATACATATACAATATATATACATACATATTGTTTTTTTTTTTTTCAAATGAAAGACAAGGGAAACCCAAAGGCATGGCTAAGACAAATACAGCCGGCCGCACAATAGGTACCTACTGCACCGACGTGAACCATAGCAGGGCATAACATACATAAATATCCAGAAATATGTATATAGAACCATAAACAGACACTGTATAAATGACAATGAACATCTCTCAACCGAGAGACTTCCAAGGATAACAGCGGCAGAGGCCATGAGCAGAGGGACCTGAGCCCCTGCTTGGCAATGAGCAGAGGGAAGACCAAGGACATAAGTACTTCCTAACACCGGAGATGGAAAAGTAGACAATGCCACAAAGAGTAGAACGCAGCCAACGCTGTGGCGCAAGTTGGACCACCAGTGCCAGTGAACGTACCCAGTGTGAACCTACATACCGTGCCAGAACTGAAAGTGGAATAGAAACTGTTCTGGAAGTGGAACAGAAAAAACATGCTCACAAGCGACACTGGCTGATGGCCAAGACAGCTAACATAGGTAACAAAGGGCGGAAACACAGCAAAACGCTTGAAAGACAGCCAAAGGCAAGAAAATGAAGAGGTAAACCCCGGGATGAGCCTGTCGTGGCGTAAACGCAACAATACTCTGGAGAAGTCTGCATCCTCAGAGGCAGGAGAGAACTATGGACCAACAGTAAAATACAAGCATGTAAACTCCAAAGAGAGCTACGCCACCATGCAAGCTCCAAAAGAGAGCTACGCCACCCTTGTGGGTCGTACTAGAGGAGAAGTCCCACAACAGAAGGGAGAGCGTGAAGAAGCGAAAAACATATCGCAATAAGCCTACAGCATGAACTGTAGGAAAAGTCCCCAGAGGGAAAGAAGATAACAATCCTAAGAGGACCTCGCAGGATCCTCAGTAAGGACCTACACCATCCAATAAAAACAGTTCCTGGAGCATTAAACACACCCCACCCAGGAAGAACACTTCCAGTGGCAAGGTAGAATGGCTATACAATAACCAACGAATACCCCACATAGGGTATGTCACATCCCTATAAAAGCAAGGTAACACCTCTTGAGACTAGCTCTGAGGCAGAGGAGTCGAAAATAAGGGCAGAAACAGCTGTATAACTGTACCGTTCGTCTGGGAAATAGCTTTAACCCAGAGACGGATACCAGAGAAAAGCAGTGACAATACTGCCATCAATCCAAACAAGACCCCAACAATGGACTTAAAACAATATCAATCACAGGAAGCCAGACATGAGACACTGGACCGCTGGGTCCGAATGACTGTCAAAAAGATGGGCCCCATCAAACGGCAAATCTCGGAGACGCTCCTGAACATTTTCAGGAAAACTGCCATCATGCAGCCAAGCATGGTGACGCAGAGCAACTGACCTGGCCATAGCCTGACCCACCGAGTCAGTGGTGTCCATGGCTGATTGAATCGAAAATTTTGACAGCGTACGACCATCTTGGAGTATCTGAGACAGGTCAGCCCGAGGGCCTTCCAGAAGAGAGGGAAGGAGGTGCTCAGCCGAGTCCCAGAGGGTGAAAGTGGCCCGTGCAAACACGCAGGACGTGTTCAAGGACCGAAGGCCTGAGCTCGCGAACGCAAACAATTGTCTACCACATGTTTCCAACCAGCTAGACTCCCTAGTGGGTGGAAGAAGCGGAGGAGAGGACGATGGCAGTGAAGCTGAAGCTGCCTGGACGACAAGCCCTTAAGCCAGAGGGTGCAGGGACAGACAGGGTCATAAGGAGCCGGGCTATGACGATGTGCGATAGCACGTTCCACAGGGTCCCCAGAGGACGGCCTCGCCCGGGTCCCCAGAAGAATGTCGTACAACGACGCGCCAAATGGCAGCAAGGCCTCGACATCCGCGTTGCCCTGGTAGAGCAGATCCAACAAAGGATCAGAAGGTAGAGAGACAGAGGGAGGCTGGAACTGTAAAATGTCAGCAGCTTTGCGAACAACTCTTCCAAATGCTGCACTAGCCTCCCTGGTCATTGTAGGTGGTGACAGCAGATCATAAATAGGGGACGGTTGCAGGCTAACACGTCCACCAAAAGCCGAAGGCTCTGCAGCCCGAGGATGTCCAAGGGCCTGCAATTGCTCCACATCAACATGTTCCGAAGAACGCGTAAGCAACACTGGGGGGGGGGTTAAATCCTCAGGGGCCTCATCCACCATTAGCAAAGGAGGAGGAAAGTATGTCTCTGGCGTCGAACGACGTCGATCGGCGCCGCATCGACGTCGATGAACGCCGAAGGAGGCTCCGTCGACCAGCGTCGACCCAACATCCACCGCTATTGGAGACTGCTGTGTGGGACGGCGTTGACTCGAGGACAAGTCCCCTGCTGCGGCCGTATCAGACATCATCGCAGGGAGCGCCACAGGGCTGTCCCGAATGCTGAGGTGGACTGCGGCCCGGCGTTTGAATGGGAAGCCCCACCGGGCCGACTCCCGACGTCGCAGCGACTCCGAAACCGGAGTCAGGGTACTCGATTGGCACCGAGGGCGAACCCCCCGGTGAGCTCCCAAACTGAGTCCCTACCACCTCCGTGGGGCCCGAAGGCACACCAGGGAGAGGTTGTCGACCCAAAGATGGCCTGCAAAGCCTGGTACTAGGCTTCCATCTGGGTCCTACTCGCCCTAACACCAGGAAATGGGGGGGTAGGCGGGGGTCGACTTTTGTGGGGCCGTGTCCGGTAAAGACCGGGAGCAGCAGGAACGGACGTCACGACCACGTGAGGACGACGGCCTCCGTTACTTCTTCTTGTGCTTACCTGAGGAAGGTGAGCGACGTCCTCGGGAAAGACCTGCCCTGAACAGGAGCCCCAGCTCGAGATGGAGACCGGCGACGCTTGGACTCCGAACAGGACATCCGGGCGGACAACAATTTCATCCTACGTTCCCCCAGGGTCTTCGGCTTCAGCTTCCGACAGGTGTCGCACTCCTCAGAGTCATGGTGCTCACCCAAGCACCACATACAAATTGCGTGCGGATCCATCGCCAAAATCTGCCGCGTACAGGTCTCACACGATTTAAAGCCCAAAGGCATCGGCACACTATTCCCGGACGCGAAAAGGCGTCAGTAAGGCCTAAAAACAAAAACAGGTCAGAGGAACCACTTCTCCTGGGTCCGCGTTGCAGGTGCAGAAAAGAAGAAAACTGATGTCAGCGCACCGGGAGGGACTTATATGGCTCCACTGACGTCATATCGTTGGACGACGTCAGGGCGGAGCCAAGCCATGCAACGCCGTCCCCCGGCGCGCAGAGGTACTGCTGAAAAATCTCCGGATCCAGACTGGCGCCTGGAGGATATTCTAAGTTAAGGATTCTGCGGCCAGATGTCTCTATCAGATCAACAAGATTCAAGGGAGATTAAGGTTCTTCATTTGGGCCTCAAAAGCTCCAAGATTGGCATGCAAGAAATTAAGGAGGAAGTTAAAAAAAGGTGGGTTAGCATTCTTAGTTGTCCTGATGTTTTGTTATAGTTTCTAGTTTAAAATTAGAAAATCATTACTGTCAGCCCACGATAACACCTGCAAAGAGAGATTATATACATGCATGATAGGGGATCTGGTGCGGGAAGTTTTCCTTTGTAAATTTGGAAACCCAAAAATCTCAAAGAAGGTGCGCCTGGAAGTACTTAAGCCTGCCTAGTGATTTGGTTCATTATAACGTGAATGTTAGTATTTGCCTCAGTCTGGAAGTCTCCCGGGACTCCTACGTTGCTGGTAGATAAACTTAAGCTACCAATGATAACAGCAGGGATAAAACAGTTGGAACAGTTGCAAGATGGTCTGGGCCTTATTTCTTTGGAAGCTATCAGAGTGTTGACTGACAGTGAGATCTTAAGATTCAGGTACTGTCCGTTAAAATCAAGGTGGGATGCTCAATCTTGAACAGAAAGACTACCGAACACGTGTGGGAAGGATATTTGTCAACACCTGAGCAACAAAATCTATGGCAAGTATCTTTGAAGCTTACTTATGCCAATGTAAAATCTGCCTCTTTAAAGACATTTTTTTGTATACTTTGCACAGGATAGATTGGAAGCCGGACAAGCTGTGAAGGATAGTCAAAGAGATAGCACCCAGATGCCAAAGGTGTGGAGAGGATAGCGCAAATGACATCCACATGTCTGTAAGCGATCTGGCTTTAGTGGACTTCTGCAAGGCAGTAAGTAGTGCAAAATTGGATACATTGGCTCTGAGGGTAGAGGTAAGCTTATGCTTGGTTATCTTTGGCATTGAACTGGAGCTAAATATGCATATTCCGGAAAACCTGAAGAGTCTATAATTCTATTTAATGCTCATTGTAAGGGAGAGTTTGCATTTAACCCCCCTACTGTCCATGAATGGCTGGACCCTTAAACAAGATTAGGAAGAGACCTGCCCTAGCTGAGACCAATGGTCTGGGTTTTGGAAGTGGAAGGTGGATAATCCCGAAAAAAGTCCAATGATTAAGCCAACTGTGCTGGCAAAGGTCCCGTGCAAAGGGATGCTCAGGTCAGGACACATCCAGAAGAAGTGAATTCAGGTGTAAAGGGCGCCTCTCAAAAGTCGATACATCTGAAGGTGAATGAGGAAAAAAATAGTTTGCTCCTACGTGCATTATCAATCAATCAGTACTTGTAAAGTGCAGCTTATCACCCGTGAGGGTATCCAGGTGCTGGATCTTGATTCTCTTCTTGAAGTCTGTCATCCAAGGTGATGTTTGGAGGTGGAGGTGGAGGGGAAGGGCGTTTCAGGACTTGGCGGCGAGGTGGGAGAAGGGTCCTTCCAGAGCACATGTGCTGAAGTTCGTAGGGTCTCAGAGTGTATTCCTGCAACTTGTACTGGATACAATCCTGACAATGGTATCATATTATATCAGTTTTCCCAAACTTGTTTCCAATCAGGAAAACGTGAAGACAGGTGTCTATGCTGTTGACAACTTCTTACACATCCTGGGTGCAATTGACTGTATAAATGTCACTTTGCTTTCCTTTTCTCATGCGTGACACATAGAAAGAAACCACAAACATACATTCAGTAAATGCACTTGCAATCTGATGCCAACTAGTGCCCCACCAATATTGTATCTAAATAGCCAAAGAGTACACATGAATTGTATGTATTCAGGCACTGTACCATCAATCAGTGCCATGAAAGTGGTGTGTATGAACAAGGCCTACTAGTTGATATGTATGACAAACACAGCCAAGAGACCAATTCAAAATGGCAAGTCAAATACAATGGGCCTGATTCACAAACGGCATGTTGTAATGCATATATAGAACTACAGCCCCAGCTCTCCTATATTTATTACTTAGTATGTAAATGTGGGAAGGACTAGGGGAGTGGCTGGAAAACGGGGAGAACCTACTACTAAATGGGTAGGGTTTCAGGCGACCTAAGGAGGAGTTTAGGGAAGGGACAGACACCCACCCACAAAAGAGTAAGCCCACTTCTGTTTATTAAACTCAGTTCTAAAGTTACTACAGCCAAAGAGGACCCCAGACAGTAGTAAATGTACACCAGCTCACATCTGGATTAATTCCAGCATCACACGAGGCCAACCACTGCTACTGCACACTCTCCTATAGAAAATCATGGAAGCAGAGACTTAAAATATAACCTTATAGGTAATAATGTTAAATTAATTTATTTCGAATTTCTAAAAATAAATAGAAATGTAATTTCATGTTAAAATATACATAAATAAGAAATCAATATTTGATAATAAAATATTTAATAACTTATTTAAAAATAAATGTAACTTTTTAAATAATTAAATGCATTTAAATTAGATCATGTGTAAATTTACCCATGTTGGGGCTTATTCACAAATGTAATCTCAACTCAATTCCACATCATGGGTGACCATGTTATACCTCAAGAGTATGGCTGATGACGCTCGTCACAAATTCAAGGACCCCAGGATAAGAAAGGTACAATGCAGCACACAGGAGGACATATGGCAACACTGAAAGCTGTTTAGGCATTTTGATGTCAAGATTCCAATGCCTACACCTGTCTAGGGGTGGACTCTTTACCACCTCAAGCTTATCTGTGACAAGAGTTTTGTGTGTTGCACATTAAACAAACTTGCTGTGGGATGTGGAATGTCTCTAGAGGAAAATTCACACAATGATCTACAATCTCACAAGCACAACATCAAAACATGCCCCAGTGCTGGCAGACTCACAGGATGGATGGATAAGGAGACAGGAAAACATACATAACTTCTTTACTCGTTAGTTCAACAAACAAAATGACACAATCACTGCATGTGTCACTGACCAGCATTTTCTTTCGACATAGTGCCACACATCAGCATGTCCACAGTTATACCAAAGCAAAAAATAAACAATTAAATTAAAAATGGGTCTAAAACTCATTCTCTGGCACATTTAAGTAACACTGCCAGTCACATGGCTATTATTTCCATTGCTTGATTGTTTTCCTCATTGTTGCCACAGAAACTATGGAGTGGGTGGGCACATAGCTTCCATTACCTCATGCCTTGTGCCCAAGTGAGGCCTGGTAGGAAATAGTGCCATTTTGCATGTACATGGTTCTTTCCTAAAGTTGCCTTCACTTTATAACACAGACTTTTGACACAAATTTGCATTTGTGACACTTGGGTTAGTTTCTGAGAAACACCGACCTTGCTGCCACGGAGAACTTTGTGACAATACTATCACACTGCCTCTGCATTATGTGCAAGGCCCTCACATGCATGATACAAATGTGTTTGTTATTACGTCAATATGGCGACACAGCTATCTGTGGAATACAAATAATGGCAGCTTGATCACAATCTCGGCCCAAGGCAAGGATGCCTTTTCCTATATATAACCTTTTGCTTCCAAACACTCTGCTGACTTTGAGGGATCCATGCATGCTGAAGCTTTCTCCTAGCAGCTGACATCTCCATGAGGGGTGTCCAGTTTGTGACCAAGACGGGGTCCTACACTCTTACCCACCAGGTAAAGCGGTTAGATTATCCAGAAGGGGGTTACTTGGCAGAACGTACATTTACACCCTAGACACGTAGGTTAGGGTTTGCATCGTAGGAGTATGCTAGATTGTTATATCATTTTTATATGCCTGCATATATTTACTGTATTAGCAAAATGGTGGAACTGTTTGTTCTATTCACTATTTTGATGCTCGCCATAACTTTCATCTGCTTCTGTCTATTGATCATTGCAGCACATCTATTCTGTACAAGAATCACTTTGGTTCAATAAATATTGAAAACGTCCCTTTGTGTATTCTTCGTACACTTCTCTGAGGACAAGTGAGCACGAGTGACTGAGCAAAAAGTTCTAGGCCTGTCACCACGATCCCTGAGGGGTCTGGGTTGTCATGTTCAGTGGTTGCCAGAACTGTTCACTCCCAGCCAAGGTTTAGGGGGGCTAACATTGGCACTGTGAACTTGATGGTCCAAGGGACAACATACCCTGCGGGGGTGCACGGAATCAGTCTCGCACCATCCCTATGTTTATATCGTCTACAAATGTGCAGTTCCTACTGATTAGTGGAAACTACATGCCACTCAGGTACACAATGAAGAACAGAGGCAATGCCACCTTGATAGTTTGCCATTTGGGCAGTGATGATCTAATTTTGCCTGTCAATCATGTGGATAACCCTTGTCAGGCTCCTTATCATCCACCCCAGTGCCCCATGGGACGTCTTCATCTTATTGCATAGTTCTCCAACAGGGGGCCTGGCAGACCTCTTTAGCTCTGCTGACTGAGTTGTGGAATATGAACTTGGGACTTCTTGATGCCAAAAGCGTGTCATCAATTCTCTTTATGAATGGCTGCTATCTCACCATCCACAACCATAGCAGTGCGGGACTGTCACTATGATCCTATTGCTGAACTCTGGAATCTTGCCTTCAGAGTCAGGGGACCGCATGGCAGTCGGGGGAATGCTGTTGCAGCTGTGGTTCCGCTGATGGTCCCAAACTCTATGCTTGCAGTTGTTAGCTGTGATGGTTCCTCAGTGATGTCATCAAGCAACAACATCAGGGTTTCATAGTTGCTGCATAATATCACATTTATTTGAAGAAGACATAGCCATATTTGGTACATTAGTAAACAGAGCATGTGTGTGTCAGACTATTTGCTAAACATATTGATGTCTGGAAATGTATAATGCCTCGAGAATATAAACAGAGCTTAAGAGCGCATTTTCAGAAAGATGGTGTACATTAACTTCTTCGGTCGTCGCTTTTGGCGTGTCGATTTTTGGACCGAGTAACTGTTCGATCACAGCTGTGCTCGCCCATCTGTCCCTCAGAATTGAACGTGGGATCGGCGTGGAAGCAGAGCTGGTGGAACACACAGGTTGTGAAACTATTTGTAATGTATATTTAAAAGTTGGAGGGGGCCCAGTTGGGGCTGGTGAGGTTTGTAATACTAGCGTGCATGTTAAAGCTCTGGTTCAAGTAACATCCTGCATAGGGCCGCCCAAGTCCAAACCTGCTAGCATCATTAGCAATGGTGCAGACACTTCTGCGAAGGTCATTATCAAACGAGCGTCTGAAGTTTCCTAAACCGCTTCATCGGGTGTCACACTAAATGCATTAAGCTAATAAGGGATAGAAACAACCAGTCACCACTTTTGAGTTAACAAAGATGCTTCTTTGGGGGTAACCATCACCAAAAGGCAGAGGCTGTAGAATGTGCTCATACTTTGCACAGTCTCTTTTGCGCGTCGGGGAGCAGAGTCACACCTGTCACTCAGTCAGCCCTCTCAAGTAATCTTAGTATGTGACTGGCACCCAGAGACAACCTTGTTTAATAATCATGGTTGAAGAGGAAGACATCTGATCCCCTTCTGACTGATTTACAGAACGACAGCTACCGGGGCTGACTCTGAGAAAACCACATGTGATGACGTCTGGACTGGCAGGCTAACAGGTAAAGAATAAGTGTGACATTTAAGAGTAATTTTTCACAAAAAGAGGGAGAGAAAGAACACTTTTTTAAAGTATGCAAATACATATTTAAAACATCAACTTAGATTACTGTATTTTGTTATGGTGAGGTCTTCGAACATATACTATAATTTACAGAGAGACAATAGTCACTTGCTGCATTATACATTTGTTTGTACCATTAACAGAAAAAGAGTGTCACTGTTGAGCAACCCATATAAACCAAACTCCTCCACCAGTCCATTGGATAAACTCCTGGCATCACAAACGGTGTAACTGATGACGTTACCCAAGTCAATGTCACGATAGCATCGATGGCATCATACATGGCTCCACTAATGGAATCATGAATGAAATCACCAGGCGTATCATACAGGACTTGACTCATGGCCTTGCTAAACAGACACACACTTTTAGAAGGCAGTAAAATACATTGAAACTTCTACCGAGAGAGAAACATGAAAAGGTGGAGAATTCTGTACACGCAGTCTGATTTAGGAATCTGTCGGCCAAAATTTCAATGAGGTGGAAAATACCGTTTGTATGGTTTCAAAGGCATTTCAATCAAGGAGAACAATGCAGGGGGAACAGTAGAATGAACAATTAAATTGTGACTGGCGAATTTCAGTGTTCTTTTTGTTTGTAAATTTTATTTCATGTGTTACTTTGTCACCTAACTATAATGTCAATTTAACCTTTGTTTTTTTTATTCCAGGGAATTTCTGTGTTTATTAATTTTTAATCTTCATCATAGTCCGCCAACTGCCCCTTTGTGCACGGATTTTGGCCATAGAGCCTGACCTCCTGCCACAACCTATGCCCCCCCACGGCCAGAAGACCCCCTGCTGCGTATGGCCAAAGTCTGCGGTTGCATGGGGATGAAGCTTGAGTGACCGCTCCTGCATGAGTACCACTGTACTTCACCAGAGGAGATCACTGGGTCCTGTGCAGGACCCGCGCAACATTATTATTTGTTTTTAATTTTGGCCTGTGCCAGATCCCGCTGGATCCCCCGTCAGGGGGTCAGGGTGTCCCTACACTGTCCCCTTATACTATTTTTACAAAATGTTTTCAGGACACGGGGACCTAGTACTGTAATGGGGGCTACTACATTTTCTTCCGAGTTGCAGCCAGCCAATCAGATAATTCTTGCCATACTGAAATGGACAATGGCACAAAAAGCTCCCTTGGCCAATCCGAGGGCTTTTTTAAAAACAATTTCACTACTGCAGGACTCCAGTGGGACCAACTGTTCAGATATACCTAACTTTCTAATCCCCTTCCAGTCCAACCCAAACACCTCTTTACATGCGAATGACTCAAAAACAGTTGAATGGATTTACACCACATTGCTAAGCATACTTCCTGAGTAAAGTTCAAATTCTTTGCCAAATTTGGTGTAATTCCGTTTATCTATTTTTCTGTATTCAAGAGCAAAATTTCCTATGGGAATTAAAATAGGAAATCAACTTTTTGGGACACCCTTATTTTCTTGCCCCCCACTTCATGATCAGTGGGAAACGTTCCATGAAGTAGCCATGGTGGATGAACTTTGATGAATCTGTATGAAATTTTCCAAAACAAAACACTTATTAGCAAAACAAAAAAAGCTCATCCCATGGAAACTCTGACCTAACTAAAACTACACAGTGACAAATGCCACTGTGTAATACGTAAATACACACATTGAAGCAACATGGCCATGAATATATATTAATGTTGCAACCTGAATATATACTGTACATTAGATGACGAAGTAGTACATGAATAAAACAAGGACATTATCTTTTAGCTAAGCAAGTAGGAACACACATCATATTAGCAAAACCACACTTCACACTACATGATCTCCTCCAAGCAAATGAAAGCACCGTTCAGTGATGCAGCCTTCTCCTGACCTCACTTTTCTCACACGGGGCAACCAAATGAGATTAAGGGGGAAGGAGATGTGGAAAAACACATTGTGCATAATGTGCAAGACCAAGCATCTTGAAAATCAATTGAAGCAGAAAAGATGCAAATCCCTCTTTGCAAAAAAAAATGAATAGGAATGCCCGAGGCACATAAACTATTTAAAAAAATACAAGATCTATAATGTACAATATGAAGACTTGGAAATTGGATTTCAATATTTGTGATCAACAGCGGTTATAAATCATATTTTAGTTTGGGAGGGGCATAATGGAGAATGGGACCCAGGACAAAACTTACAGAAATTGACTAATAAGGCACCAGCATGGCAGTCTCCTTACTTTTATGGTGAAGAGAACCAATTAGAATTAAACACTGCACTATTATCACCTCTGTATGCCATTTGTACACTTCCAACCCAGCTGACGACCCCAACCTGGAACAGGGAATTAAGAACTTCAACACCTGGATCACCAACTGTGCCGACAGCATTGCCCCCATCAAGAGCATCAATCACAGAAGATCCTTCAAAAAGGTCAGCTGGTACACCCAATAACTCAGAACAGCTAAACGTGTCAGCAAACAGCTGGAGAGGAGATGGCGCACCAGAAAGGACACCTCCGACAGGGCAGCCTTCAAGACTTCCCTCAACCTCTACCACCGCTTGCTGAGGGCAACATAGAAGACAGCCCTAGCTGCACGCATTGAACCAAGTGCCAACAACAGCAAGGAACTTTTCAACATTGTTAAGGAGTTCTCCAACACGGCTGCCAGAGAAAACAACATCAGACCCTCACAAGAGCTCTGCGACAACCTCACCAACTTCTTCCAAGACATGATCGCAACCGTATAAAGAAACTATGAACCCAAAACTACACCCACGGACTTCCTCAATCGAAACGCCTTCACCCCAACCAACACGAACCACAGACTGACCATCTGGAACCAGCTCTCCCACCAGGACACCACCTCCATCATGAAATTCGTCCACTCGAGAGCTCCCACTGACCCACGCCTGCACCGCATCTTCAACCTCGGAAACCAAAGGATCGACCAGGAACTCACCACCCTGCTCAACACCTCAATCACCACCGCAACATTTCCTGACGTCTGGAAACACACCAAAGTCAGACCACTACTTATAAACCCCTCGCTGATCCCAGCAAACTTAATAACTACTGTCCTATCTCCTCGTTCCCATTCCCAGCCAAGGTACTGGAAAAGACTATCAGCAGGCAACTCACGACACACCTGGAGCAGAACCAGATACTCAACGCCTTCCATTGTGGTTTCCGCAGCAATCACAGCTCCAAGACAGCCCTGATCGCAGCCACCGACGACATCTGAGCCCTCCTCGACCCAGGAGAAACAGCAGCCCTGATCCTCCTTGACCTCTCAGCAGCCTTCAACACCATATCCCACAACACCCTGATCAAAAGACTCCACCACATCGGCATTCAAAGGGGGGCTCTCAGATGGGTCACCTCCTTTCAAACCAGTGTATTGTCTTATAACAAAAGAATGCTGGAACTCTTTGGTTCCCACTGTATACTGTGGGTATGTGACATAAGCATTGGAGGGAGGAGTTGACGGCAGGCTTAGAATGTTGAGTTCTGACTTATACGCAGCAGAATAAAGACATGTAAAATTACTCTCCATGTTTAGCATGGTTAATGGTTAGTGCCTAGACTGGCAGGGCGCTGCAACTGGAGACGTAAGAGGGGATACGAATCCCGTACACTGAAAGTGCTCTTCCAGAGAGTTTTCAGTGTTCCAGAAAATTGCTTGTGCCTGACACATGTGCGGTAGTCAAAGAGCAGAATCGACACTGGCACTGGTGGAGTCTCAGCCCAATGCCAGCCTGTATAAAATGCTTGAAGATAAAAAAAAAAAGTGACATTGAAAGCCTATACGTCGGTGGCCAGGAACTGAATAAAACGGCTGCACATAAAAGGTACTGCCCCGTTATGTAAGTTAATACCATATGCTAAACTGAGTAAGAACACTAAAGGCAGATGCAACCAGGTTACAAAAGCAGTGCAAAGCATTAGTTCAAAATGAATTAAACTGAAATTCATGTGCTATACAGCAGAGTTTAACCAGGTGTTTGTGAAGAAACATTTAAGCACAAAGCCGACCAATGTTATCTGCTTTCATTGATTTGTAGAGTAAAAAGGTTTATCGGCTTACCAAAACTGTTAATGAAGCTTTGTCCCATAACATGTTGTGGAGTGGCCCCAGAAAGAGGGTCTGGGTTGTGCCTGAAGAGCTGTCCACCGAAGAACCAGCCCCACCTCCAAAACTGGCGCACAGGGGCCGAGAACAACTCCCCAGACAGCCATCGAGTAAAGAGCTCCAATGGAGGGCAAGAGCAAAATCCAAGCTCTAAAAGTTGGTAAGACTGACACCGCAGCCAGCACATCACAAGTAACCCTGGGCGGAGTTCGCGGAGTTGCACTACGCGGAACACCGCAAAGTGCATAAACAACTCCGTCGAACTACGAAGAGTTCTGCGAGCGGCGGAGTATGATAGAAAAATGCCGTTCATGGTGATTGAACAGTGCCGGATGCTTGTCCGCACTGTGCAATCATTGCGAACGGCACCATGCACAGCGCAAGCTTTCCTTTTCTGCTGCTCGAGTAGATTTTTACTCGAGCAGCAGCTTTCTCAACGCGAACAGGCAGTTTCTCAACACGAGCGGTCGCGAGCATACGCGACCACTCGCACTGAGAAACCTGACCCCCCCGCGTTGAGAAATCTCGCTGGGATGTTGATTTTCCAAGCTCGCGCTCGCCAACTTGATGTTGACGATCGCGAACGAGGAAAAATCTCGCCGGGAGGTTGATTTTCCTTGCTCGCGGTTGCCAACTTGATGTTGACGAACGGGAGCGAGGAAAAAAACTCCGCACCGCGAGGCGGAGTTTTTCGGAACTCCGCGATCTCCGCATAACGCGGAGTGCAGAAAACTCCGCAAACTCCGCGAGGGGAGAGGAGTTCACCGCCCAGGCCTAATCACAAGGCACTAGAGAAGCAAGCTTTGCCTGATCAAGTTCCACAAGAAGTGCCTTGAGAGACCACTACTGTCCACCAATGTATATAAGGCTGCTACATTCTTAAAACCACCAACTGCATTTGATACTGCCAAGAAACACAATATTGGAAATTGATGGACTGCATGGATAGAGGCTTTTGAAGGTTTCATCGATGCAATAGATGAAAGAAATGATAAAAATATTATAAAATATCTGAAGAACATGGCTTGTGAAGGAATGAAAGCCATGAAAAAGATACCACAAGAAGGTGAAGTGACGTATAAACAAATCAAAATAGTCTTGAACATCAAATTTAATCCAGTGCTGAATATGGATTATGAAAGATACATATTCAGTCAAGAACGCCAGAGACCAGGTGAAACCATTGATGAGTTCGTTGAGAGACTGGATGTTCTGGTGAAGCGCTGTAAATCAATGAGTTTAATGATGAGGAGGCTACCCGCCTCAGAATAATTGATGGATGTCTGTCAGATTCCCTTCGACGACGAATGCTGAAAGAAACTCTGAGCTTAGAACAAGTTCTCACGGCTGTGAGCACTGAAGAGCATGCTCATTGTCAAGCGACTGACATGGAGGCCGGAGGCGCCCAAAGTGCGTCAGTCCTGGACATGAAGAGTAAGCTAGGGAAAAATGCAGAGTGACACAGGGTGATATCTCCACAGAAGAAAACTTGTTACAGATGTGGACCGTCATTACCACATGAAGGCAAATATCCCGCAATTGGACAAATATGCATCGGCCGTGGTAAAGCTAATCATTTTGTGACGACTTGCAGAGCAAAGAGAAAAGTAAGCGTGTCAAAGCATGAAGACAAAATAGCCAACTGAATGCTACCTCATTGACATTCGACGTGCTCCCACAAGGCCAAGCGTTCACACCAACTGAGGCAAATCAACACCAAACGAAGTCGATCGTCATCTAAATCATCAACAAAGAGTTCCCCAGTATAGATTTCCAGTGAAAGTGACAATGATAATTGTGCAATGTCAATGTTTACTTCAAAAGGGCATGCACATCTACAACTGGTTGAATGTGAGGAAAATTTCAAAGTGAAGAAAAATCGACACGAAAAAGCACCAAAAACATTCAGACATTATCCAACGATCACTCTAAAGATAAATGAGTGTTCAATACCATTCACAATTGACACTGGTGCATCAATAAATATCATGCCTGGGGAGAAGTATCGAGAACTGTCTCCATTATCTCATCTTATGAAGTCCAAACACCTGGGCTGCTTTAACTCCCTTAAAAAGCCAAGGTTAGTTTGTAGCCACGATGAAACATAAGAAAAGTGTGGAAAAAGCACCTATGCATGTGCTTCAAGTGCCTGTTTGTTGAGTTTCAACATTGCTGCTGATATTGAACTGATATCAGTGAACTACAATATGAATGCCCATCATGAAATTGTAAGTCAATTTCCTTCATTATGTCATGGGCTAGGAAGACATCAAAATGATTAAAAGTAAATTTACATATAAATGAAGATGTTTGTCCTGTTGCACAAAGACAGACAAATTGCGTTTCACTTGCAAGGAGCTGTTGAAAAGGAACTTAATTCATTGCTTAAGCATGACATAATTGAACACTCCAATGGTCCAACGCAATGGGTTTCTCCCATTTCAGTAGCGCCTACAAGAGACAGTGAAGGAGCTGTACACATGCGTTGACTTGTGTCAGGCAAACAAGGCGATTGAGCAAGAGAGACATCCAGGTCCGCATGTAGCTGATATGATAACTCAATTGAATGGTGCGAAGTTCTTTTCTCGACTCGACTGCCTTGGGAAAGCTTAGTCTATGAGACCAATAGAGTAGGGCCAGTCAGAGTAAGGACATCGGACAGCCCACCATATTAGAGCAGACAACCTGACGCATTTTATTTTTTATGTCCATCGCTGCCACAAAAAACCGGGCGGTTCCAGCCCATAAAAAAAGAAAGAAAAATGACCCCTCAAACCCTGGGAGGGAACTCCTAGGGTGTATGGCTCATTAGTTTTTTTTGTTTTTCAATCACAAACTCCCAGTTTTGGAGTTTTTCTTTGAAAAACAAAAGGTTTGGAGCACAGACGCCTGAAAAGTAGTGTCCGCCCATCAAACTTGCAGTGCCCTTAGAGGACCGTCGGCATGGCAGTTGTTCAGAAGGCACAGAGATCACCACTGAGCTGGTTGTGACCTCTAAATATGGCAGGCCTTAGTCGGCCAAGAGGGTTTCCTGCCAAATTCAAATCAGCCGTTAAGATTAAGGATTGAGACAGCAGACCTGGCTCTCATTTTACACAAGACATATAGGATTAGGCCTCAGCTAGCAGATCTAGTTCTATTTCTACACAGGAGGTAGCGCTTAAGCCACAGTGTACAGCTTTTTCAGAACTATGTCAGAGACTCTGATTACAATTCTCAGAGTTGTCTTTCAGGATGGAAGGCTCTGACAATCGGAGGCCGTAGGAAGCAGAGCTCTCTTCGGCTTATCCTAATGCTATTAAATATCTAATTTATTGCAACATAAATCAGTCCAGCAAGGAACTCAGGTTAATACCAAATATCTTGAAGAAGCTAGGTTCTTGTCAGTTGAAGAAAAGCACCTGAAATAACGTTGTACTTTTAACCCTGGCTGGCTTCCTCTCTGGTGGATGCTGCGCCAAGCAATTTCAGTATTCGAATGTCACTTCATTTGTTTGCCTTGTATTAATTTCAAATATGCAACATAGTTAGCTATTGAATACTGCAAGATTTAAAGCACAATCTCTCTCTAGCTTTACCTCTTTTTCATCATCCCTAGAGCCAACACTCCTCTTTCTCTGCCCTCTTTCTTTGTCTTTTTCTCCGAAACTGTTTTACACTCTCTCATTCATTGTTTCGTTATTCCTAACACTTTACTGTAAAGAGCAGTTTGTTTGGAAATGGAAACCCCACACTACAGCCCAACCGGTACCCCATGTTTGGCATATTCAGTCAATCCTGGCTTTTTCACTATCGCCATTGCAAGAGTGTTTTTAATAAATAAAAATGTATACAATTAACATGTAGAAATAACGTGTAGGCAGCAAAAGGTAAAGTCACACATAAAAGGCAAATGAGAGCACTATGCTGTCATACCTACACAAATTAAGTTAGAAAGATTTCAGAATGCATTTTTCTTTTTCCTTTACCTGACCTAAGGTTAGGAATGTCAGTAACGAAAGATGTGAGACTTTCAATGAGACAAATATGCTGAACTGTTAATGAACTAATAGAAAACGTTAGATTTTGTCCTTCCCATAGAGATATTGTCATAGAATACAATAATGTATTAAATTGTGTAGTTTAATTCCCGTAGAATGTTCCTTCAGGAGTACAATTCGCAAGTTAAAATGTGTGAGAATTGCATGATTTCCTCTGTATGATGTAGAGACCTAACCATGAACTGTTTTGTCTTGTAGTAGAAATGAACAGTGGGAACCAAACCTCGACTTTACAATGTTTATGAAATGTTTCGTTTTCGAACTTAATATCTGTAAGTCTTTTGTTCTGAAACTGCTTAGACAATGGAAGCTGTCTTGTTCATATGATGACACCACGTGTTGATCTGCTGAGAAGACTGAAGAATGCAACATTTAACCTTAGCAATAGATATCAAAATGTTATATTAGAGCCTGTTCCTAGAGTGGTGTGTGGAGATTCTTCAGACCCTTTCTAGACTCTCTGCCAAGCCCTTTGCTGAGATTTTCTCTGATTTACTCAGAGACTCCTATTAAGTTCCCTTGTCTGACATTATGTTGCTCTGAGACTCTACTGAAATTTGGTCAACTTCTCCTTATGGGAAGTGCTAACTGATTAAGGATTGCTTAAATATTTATGCTGCCACCTCTCAATTGGAACTCTTCATGGGTTCTAAAGATACCTTTCCTCTCATTTCCTAGACTTAAAATAGAGATTTACTTGTTTGGTGCGAGCTTCATGCTATTATTCTGTATTTTATTATTAATAAATCGATTACCTATTTTGAGAATAAGGATAAACTTACTAAAAGATTTAATAAAACTTTGAAAACTCACACTAAACCTCATCATTGTCTCCCAAGAAACGTTATTCAAAATCTAATGTATAGAAAGTTAGAATTGTTGATTTGCAGCTTCTGATTAATTCTCTTCTTACATCCAAGGTCTTTCTGCACAGCAACAAGCAGGGACTTTCCTCCAGATGAGTAATAAAATGGATTCCGTAAACCAAATATTTATTTAAAGTCCCTGTTCCACCAAAGTTGGTAGAGAGAGGAAGGATTTTGTAATAAGAAAGAGGAGCTGCAAAAACTAAAAATTGCCCCGAAATAGATAGATAAATGCCCAATGCCCATTTGTACAAAACCCGAGTTTGAAGATTGACGGAGTGAGGTTTTCTAAGGTAGTTACAGGAGCTGAATTGGAGGTGTGAGTATTAATAGGATTACGCGTCCCAATTGTGTTGGCTATAGTGATTTGTGATTTATACAAGCATTGATGTGTTGAATGAATTATTGAAGTTTGTGGTTTGATGATGTTTATACGCTTTTTTTGAAGAAGTTAAAGAAATTGTCAGACTAAGAAGTAGTCTAAGATCCCGGGATAGATAGATAAACAAAGAATTGAATATTGGTACTCTTGTCGGCTAATGATCTGAAGTACAGGTTGTGAGACGTCGTTGACTGCACAATTGTGATAGGGACAGTAACAATTTGTTGTGATTATATTTAAATTAATCTGTTAGTGAAACCTGATGCGCAAAGGTGTCACTGTATTGATTAGGTGATTTCCCGCTGATCGAGATTTTGTTGGTGTGCGTCAAATTCTTTTGATTGTGAAAAGTCAGGAGGTGTAAAAATCTAAAAATTCCTGTTGTTGAATTGTTCTTTTGATTTCATTAGAAGAAAACAGACAAAGATATTTTATGTTGCATAGAATTGTAGAATTGAAGCTTTGTGTGTGTACGAAGAAATTGTAGATGAGGGTGAGTCGCTAAAAGTACCAGGTTGCTACGTCATATTGTGCCGCTTCAGTATTGGCCAGTTGGTGTGAAACGCCGCACTGAGATTGGATGAGCTGTGTGAAGAGTCGTGCTCCTATTAGTTGTTTGAGTTACAGAGACCCGCTGAGATTGGGAGAAGGGCTTACTGAAGTCTGACATATACGGAACAGAATCAAAACATTGAAGATTTATATTTCGTATTTTGCCATTTATTGAATTAAATTTGAAATCATGACATTTTTCAAAGTAATTAAGGATTTATTGAGAGGTAATGTGACTATTGCTGTTTGGGAAAGTGAAGACCTGGGAATTCATAAACACAAAAGGCACTCAAATGATGGACGGAATGCAGACAAATCAAACCATTCACCCCCAGTCAAGAGATTTGGGTTAGATCCATTGTTCTTTTGCTCACCATAAACCTCAGTTTAGACCCAGCCATATGAAAATCAGTCTTGACCCTGCTCCTCATGGGAGCAGGGCAGCCCAAACTGCTAGGCCAGGTCCGTCCTGGACCAAAAACAAGCATCCTGGGACCGTTTTTGGGGCATCACCCCTCATCAGCCAGACTAGCTTGAGTCCAGTGGCACAGCGAGCAAGGGACCCACGTCTGGTCATACCCATGGCCACTTAGGGTGAACATAGCAAACACAACAAGATGAAGAATGGAGTGCTGAAACTTTTCAACCACTCACCCCCCTCAGTCAAGAGATTTACGTTGAATCCGTTGTTCTTTTGCTCACTATGCCACCCCAGTTTGGACCCAGCCATATGCATAAACGCCTTCAATCTAAACTTCAATCATTGCAAAATATGGCAGCCCGCCTGATTTTAAACATTCCCAAATTTAGCCCCATTTTGAAAAGTGTTTGTGAACTTCACCGGTTGCCTGTTTGTGAAAGTGTCAAATTTTAGACTTTGTGCATGGTCCACAAAGCACTGCATGGAACTGGCCCTCTCTACTTTCAGAAGACCATCACATGGCATGTCCTTCACCGTGACCTAAGATCATCTGCAGCTAAATTAGTGGTCATTCCTAAAATAAAGAAGGCTAATTGGGGAGGTAGAAGCTTTTTCTATTTAGCTTGTAAGCTTTGGAACTCTATGCCTTTTCCCATGATATCTGAAACAAATTGGGTTATTTTTAGGAAATCTTCGAGGACATAGCTCTACATCTCTAGCATTAAGTGGGCCTCTATTCTTTGTCAGCTTGGCTGTATGACGCTAACGCCAAGATGCCTCGGCATTCGTGTGCTTTAGGACAAGTTTACTTACTTACAAGGCACCTCCTGAGGGTACGCCTGCTTACCACATGATGATTGAGGAAGGGTTACACACATGTATATGGCTTTGTCAATGGTGCAAGATCACTGAGAAAGAAGGTGGAAGATCACTGAGAAAGAAGGTGCATTGAGTTTTCCAAGATGGGGAGCATTTGAATTTAGAATTATTGACAGATTGAGAGAGATACTTTGTGATATGAAACCACCTCATAGACCTACACAATTCGCAACCTTAAGAGCTTGGGAGAAAATGGCTTGAGATAGACAGAGAAATATCAAAAGCAAACAAAGCGACTTGGGAAAAATTATGCAGATGCTGTATAGGACGGCAAACAGCAGGAATGGAGAAAGGGAATAGTGGCGCGAAATAGGTTATATCCTGCAATTACAAATCAGAAATCTGAAAAACCAGAGAAATTCAAAAAGGCTAGAGTCAAAGGGAAAAAGAGACAAAGGAAGAAACAAAATCAGATACTGATACTGATTCAGGAGATGACATTTTGGACAAATTACTGACTGCAATCCACCAACTTATGTTGATCCCGTGACAGATACTGATAGAACAACAACTAGTAATGTGACAGTGGCTACAGCCCCTGTTGATCCAAATTTATATCAAATTACCAGACCATTGCCAATGACTCAGCCTGTCGTAGCTCATCCGGTAGTAAAACAACCTGTGGTAACTCAGCCTGTTATGAAATTCTTAGGGTTTTTAAAAAAAAATTAAAAGAACCCTCACCCACTAACCTAGTTAGTGGCATGCTTCATCATTAGGTTCCCACCGATACAACTAGTGCATCAAGCTGATCACAGCAGAGCTTTTTTGTGTGATTCTCATATGAGGAAAATTGTGATTTCAAATTGCCTCCAGGTTACCAACCTATGAAGGTGTGTTTAATAATGGTGATTTTAGGCAAATTTAAAAAGAAATGGTGGCTGTGCTTCAAGAAAGTAATGAACTCTCACATCCTTGGTCGACATGTTTCAACCATAATATTTCAATGCTCCCTGGGTCAGTATGGCTTTCTTCAGGACCAGTGTCACATGCACGCTTAGACCTATGGCCTACATTTCACAGCTTGTGACTTATGATTTGTCTGTGCTACTCCTCTTGCGTTTGTGTTGAATATAAAACGAGAAATACATCATGGTTTTACGGTAGCAGATCGATCAAGGGAGCGTAGGCATAGCACTTCTAAAGCGCTTACATCATGCGTTGAGTTCCAGGTGTGATGGAACCAACGTTACCCCTGAAGTAACTCGCATTAAATACTGCTAACTGCCCACTGCGTTGGTATTCATGCCATGAGAAGATTACCATAACAGACTAGTCCAGGATGAAGGCGTCTTCCTCCATAGTGTCAATATACTTGTTGTATTGGCAGCGTAATGTGTTTTGCAAGAACTGTGTTTATGTGAGACATTGGTAGCGCGCTGTATTAGAAACATGCATTGCGTGAGGTAGACAGGCTTATAGTGATCAGGCTTAAAGTGCCAATAAACACATTAAAAAGTGATGCAATGATTATTATGCATTTTTAAGTTTTTTAAGGGAAAATAAATATATTGTTCAGAATTTCCTCACAACAAGGAGGCTCTGGGGGGGCGAGCCCTGTAGCCACGCACTGTAGGGATCAGAGGGAGAATTATGCCATGCCCCCATGACGTAGGGTTATAAATGGTATCCTGATTGTCTACCCCACCTCACACTTATTTCATCAAGGGTGATCGCCCGCTTGTTTATCTACTTCAGTCCTCTAGAGCTCCATCTGTTACTTACCCCCAAGCCGCGCTCGACTAAATACTGTTAGTCGGTAGCGTAGTGTAATACTTCCAGGTGCGCGTCACGCGGATTTGGGTGTTTCCGTTACATCGTGCACCAGGCAGCGTCCTTGGATACTGCCTGTGTGTGCGATGAAAGTCACTCTCACACTGGAAAAGTGAATGTGATCGTGGCACATTGATAGCTTTCTAATTCAGAACCTACCCATGATCATCAGAAATGTGTCATCGCCTATTACATTTCCAAGAGGAATATTGCTGGGTTTTAATATTAGAGTAAAAAAAACAGAACACACACCAATTTATCCTAGTTAGACAGTGATGTGGTTATTAAAATACCCTCTTTTTTTTGGTGTAGTTATCAAAGTCCTATTTTAAACTAGAGGGACTGCTAGAAAGTCCTCTCAAAATTTCTTTATAGTCAAAGGCTAGAGTGCTGAGTTATTATGAGGCTACTCACAATATTTTGTTATATAGTCAAAGGCTGAGTTATTATAAAGCAGATTGCTAGTCAGAGGCTAGAGTGCCAAATTCTTATAAAGCGCTCTGTTCAGCGGTTAAGCTTATACAAGGTGGTGATAGTTAAAGTTCATAACTGTATAGCATTCCATGGAATAGTATCGTTCAGCCCGTTTTTGTATGTCGATAGCCGGTATATCCAGCATTGTTATTTTTCAAATGTTAGAAATGGGGGTCTCTAGTTGGCAATGGCTGGCCACTGTCCAAGTAGGGACCCTTCTTCCTAAGTCAGAGTGAGAGGGCTACTCTCCTTGATACCCCCGCTCAACCCTGTGGTAACGTAGCACGAGCAGGTAGGCTTATCTCAGAGGCAGTGTGTGAAGCATTTATGACCATACACAGTAACACAGTGAGGAACACTACAAAGGGACACCACACAAGTAGTTATACAAAATAAGTATCTTTATATAAAGGCAGATTTATCACAAGACCAATAACTGTAAAAGCCACAATACTGTCAAAAATAGGATTACTGTTGCAGGACTGTCAAAAATAGTTCAATGGTTGTAGAAATAAGGTTCAAATTCAAAGCAGTGGTCTCTGCGACCCTTTCTCCCACAAAGTACCTGGATTTAGTAGTAAAACCAACACAAATGTCGCAAAGAAGTGTTAGCGATGAGTTTCCTCACGCGAGGCCGGCGATGCGTTAAAATCCTTGCCGCAAGGGAGGATGATGCGCCGATCTGCTGATGCGTGCGGAGACGATGCGACAAACTTCTTCACGCTAGGCCGCCGATGCGCTGAGGCCTTGCCGCGAGGGCGAAGACAATGCGACGATCCTGTTGCGTGTGCGATTGTGTTGCGATGCGAAGAAATGGCGCTCCGCGAGGGAGCGACGAAATCCGGTGCGATGCGATTTTTCCAGCGCGTCTCGGCTGCAGCGGCTCGCAAAGAGGCGTTAGCGATGGTTTCGTGTTGCGAGCACTCAGCGGCAGCAGCGCGATGATTTTTCCAGCGCTCTCGGCTGCAGCGGCTCGCAAAGGGGCGTTAGCGTCGATTTCCAGCACTCTTTTCTCTGGAGCAAACTAGAGGCCCTGGAACGCACAGGAGCCTCATCAGCAGATAGCAATCCTCGCAGGGAGGAAGCAGGAGGTTGGTGGTGGAGTCTGATGTGCCTGAGACTCCAGCAGGAGGCTAGCTCTTTTCCTAGCCCTTGGGTAATTGCTGTAACAAAAATAAAAGTTCTCTCAAAAGTCCTTTTCGCTCTTCTTCAAGGTCCAGTGGTCACTGCTGCAGGCCAGTGCAAGAAACAACACACAAGCACAGGGACAGTCACTTCCTGCAGATTCCTCCAGTGGCACGGACAGAGTTTCCTCTCCAGATCCAAAAGCAATACAATTTGTAGGGGTTTGAGCACAGATATTTATACCCCAAAAGTCTTTGTTCTCAGAAGTTACAAGTCACTGAACCCAGCCAGAACCAGTTCTGCTCAGCCCTGGAGCACTTTGTTTACCAGGCTGCATCCTTCCTTTCAGAAAGAGGGGGTCTGCTATCAGACACACAGTAGGAGGTGGAGCCAGCATTCACCTTGCCGGGCACAGCCCTATTCAGGTCAAGGAGCCACCCCTCCCCATACTCTAAATGCAGATCTCTCTATTCAACCCAGGTCTGACTCAGCCTGCCCTGTCCCTCCAAAACCAGACAGCCAATACACATAACAGCAGAGCACACTGGAAGGCTTAGGCAAGAAAATACCTACTTTCTAAAAGTGGTATTTTCAAACACAGAATATAAAAATAAACTTCACTAAAAGATGTATTTTAGTATTCTGAGCTCAGGCATACTAAATTCGTTTTTCTACCATGTTCCTGGGGTCAGTTAGGACTATAGGATGTAATAGTCAAACTGCCCATTCTAGCCTATGGGGAACAGGTAGCCTTACAGTAGTGAAAAACGAAATTGGGTGTAATTCACTACCAGGACATGCTACACACACCAAGGCATGTCCTACCTTACACATACAATGCACCCTACCATAGGGGGACTTACATGATGCCAAGGGAAGGTTCAGGGGCTGGGAAGTGGGTGCACTTCACAGCCAAGATGGCAGTTCTGGACTGCACACAGACTCTGCAGTGGCAGGTCTGAGACACACTTTACAAGCTGCTTCTGTGGGTGGCGCAAACCAGCGCTGCATGCCCACCAGCAGCATTTGGTTTACCAGCCCTGGGCACACACAGGCCACTCTACTAGGGACTAACAGATAAACCAAATAAGCCAATCATGGATGTACCAATTCACATAGTCATATTTACAAAGGGAGAGCATATGCACTTTAGCACTGATCAGCAGTGATAAAGTGCCCAGAGCCACAAAACCAACAAAAACAGGTCAGCAAAAACCCAGGAGGAAGGCAAAAGTTTAGGGGTGACCCTGCAAAAAGGGCCATTTCCAACACAACCCCCTTCCAGCCAAAACGCAGGGTAGACCAATCACTACATTGATGGGCTTCCCTGCTTCGGGCGATAGAACACGGAACTGGCCCGCAACTGCAGGGGCATATGCCAGCTCTACTCCAATCTGAACCCTGGTGGATCCCTCTGTCCACACTCCTAGGGCCCACTAAGATAACCAATGGGGAACTCTTCCCCTCACCTGTGGACACCACCTGTGCAGCATCTAACCTTAACTGGCCCCCAGGTGTGTCCCAACAGATAAACAACAAGCCCCAGTAGTCACTGACAGTAGTCAGTGATGAAATCCAAGCCCTATACCTCTCAGGGCTCTCAAACTTTTGTGGCATCAGAGAGTGCGGGGCAGTAACCCCAGGTGTCTGGCACCTTTTGCCCACTCTCCCTCCTGTCAGGTCAGTCAACGCGTCCTGACACTGACCCACCAACCCTGGGCCTGTACCCAACGGCGGGGCCAGCGACTGGGGTGGGCTCCCCCACACCCGGTCCTTCTCTTTGGGGCTCGGTACTCTCCCACTTGGAGCGGTACCCCCTCCAGAATTGTCAGGGCACCTGAGGCAGGTGTCCTGTATAATTCGCCCACCAGTTCAGGGGTTCTATCCTGCAACTGGTATCCCAGCATAGGGTCTGTACCCTTAGGCTGGGCGGAGGTCAGGGGTGAGGCTGCCCTCTCCCGGCCCCCTTTACTGGGGCCCGGCACCCTCCCACCTGGAGAGGTGCCTCCATAACACAAACCGGGAGGGGCACTGTTAGCAGTTGCCCCTTCCTCCAGATCAGGGGGGACACCCTGAACCTGGCCCCCCAACCTAGGGTCTGTACCCTTCGGCTGGGCCTGTGCCTGGCAACCCAGGACTTCCGGGGGAGTACACCAATTCCCCCCAAGGAAAATACACTCTTCTAGAGTTGTGCCACAGTTTGCCTGGCACACCAGGACTTCCTGGGGAGCACCCCGGCCCCCCTCACGGAAAACACACTCTTCCACTAGTTCAGGGCCTTGTCCCTGCAACTGATCCATCAACCTGACAAAACCCTCAGGTGGCCCTGGGGTCAGAGGCGAGGACTCCCTCCCTCTGCACCCCCTTCCAGCATACTGCACCCTCCCACCTGGAGTGGTGCTCTTAGAGAAAAAATGGTCGGGACACTGTTTACAGTTGTCCCTCCCTCCAGGTCAGACAACACCTGGATCTGACTTACCAACTCAGGGACCAACCCCTGTGGCTGAACAACTGCCTGGTGCAGATCTCCCGAACCCTGCCCACCTGACAGTGCGCAAAGATCCCCAGGACAGAAGTGGTGTCACCATGGTCACTCCTATGGGGCTCAGCCCTTCTGACTGGCCCCTGACCCACTGGTTCTCCCACGGGGGACTCCTTCCCCCTTTCACCCCTCGTGCTGGACTTGTGTACCCTCCCCTAGGAGTGGCACTGCCAGACACAAGAACTGATGGAGGCCTGACTACAGGCACTCCCAGCTCACCTAACACGGGGGACCCCTACAATGGACGGTCCATCAGGACAGACTAGGCTCCCCACCTGGTGTTCCCTCATGGAACCATCCAGTCCTGGAGACTGAGGTTGGCGCACCTCGGGACCTATCCCAGTCTCACTCCTGCTCCCACGAGACAGGATGTGAGGCCCTACAACCTCCTCACAACAAGGGGACCCAGCTGTAACACTCCTAACCCTCCCCAGCACTCTGGGTTGGAAAACATCTGAACCACTCCTTTTAGGGTCATTCCCTAATGCCTCTACAGGGCCTCTGGTACTCACCCAGAGGTCTGCCTCCTGTGCAAGCTCCCTAGGATCAGAGAACTCGCAATCTGACCGGTGTTGGTTTAGCTCTGGAAAACAGGAACTCACAATATGCTCTCCCACAATTGGATTACACAGCTCCACACAGGTGCTAACCTTTACCTCACAATCCAGTGCCTCACACACGTACCCCACACCACTCTCCTGAAATGGGCGAGACATTAACTGACTGTCTCTACCACCCAACCCACACTCTTCTGAGCGGTCCTCACATTCATACACCAGGACTTCAACCACGGGGGAACCCTCTCCCTGCACCTCTCATCCAGAGTCGGTAGAGTGTCCCTCCCTTCACTAGGACTATGGGCCCCTGCGCTAGTTCCCCAATCTACCTCAGGGACACTGCACACCAATGGAGCTACCTCAGGTCCTTGAATCCCCTGGTGTAGATCAACCCCCTCCTTCAAGTCAGGTGCCACATCCCTGGGTGGGTGTACTACACTGTCATCACTATATACTTCAATTTTGCTGCCACCACTGGACCCCACCCTCACTGGTGAATCCAGACAATAAAAACTGCGCACAGGGGATAACCTACCCTCCCGAGCTAACTTCTCCTCTTCTGCTATCTGCGCTAGGTGCGCCTCCAGCTGGGCAATCTCTATTTGGAGCCTCTCTAATTTCAGCTGGTTCTCCCTCTCCCTCTGTCTGTCCAACTCCTCTGGGGACATGAAGGGGATTGGGCACTACCCTGTGCACTAGACTCCGCAAGGGACTCCCCACCTATGGGACCCTCCCGCCTGTCCACCAACTCCTCTGGGGACCACGAGGGGAATTGGGCACTACCATAGGCACTATACTCAGTGAGGGACTCCCCCCATATGAGATGTTCCAGACCAGTTTTTTCCTCCCCTTCAGACTCTCCAGAGCCACCCTCAGACCAACTACCCTCTTGGTAGGTGTACTGGGACTCAAGAATCTCCATCTGTCTTGTTGCCAAAGTCTCAGGGATGTCTGCAGGGATAGCTGAGTCTCCTTCCTACTCACTGCTAAGCCCCTCTCCTCACAGAACATCCTTAGCTCCTCTAGACTGTAGGTCAACAGATCATCTATATAAAAGGTAGGTCTCATTTCAGCAAGACCCATTGTAGCAATAACTGGCAATATCAATCAAAAATAGGCTTGCCCGTTGTAGCAATCACGGGCAATATCAATAAAAATAGGCTTGTCCGTTGTAGCAATCACGGGCAATATCAATCACAATATTAGGATCCCAAAAACTCTCAAAAATGTATGCGGGTTCTATCACCGGCAATATCAATAAAAAATAGGCTTGCCCATTGTAACAATCATAGGCAATATCAATCAAAAATAGAATCAAAACTCTCAAAAATGTATGCGGTACGTTATGGTCTGCACTCACTAGTAGTGTACACTATAATTACTGTATGCGATCATAAATGCAAGTCCAGATCCTCACCGCTGCCCACCAATGTTAGAAATGGGGGTCTCTAGTTGGCAATGGCTGGCCACTGTCCAAGTAGGGACCCTTCTTCCTAAGTCAGAGTGAGAGGGCTACTCTCCTTGATACCCCCGCTCAACCCTGTGGTAACGTAGCACGAGCAGGTAGGCTTATCTCAGAGGCAGTGTGTGAAGCATTTATGACCATACACAGTAACACAGTGAGGAACACTACAAAGGGACACCACACAAGTAGTTATAAAAAATAAGTATCTTTATATAAAGGCAGATTTATCACAAGACCAATAACTGTAAAAGCCACAATACTGTCAAAAATAGGATTACTGTTGCAGGACTGTCAAAAATAGTTCAATGGTTGCAGAAATAAGGTTCAAATTCAAAGCAGTGGTCTCTGCGACCCTTTCTCCCACAAAGTACCTGGATTTAGTAGCAAAACCAACAAAAATGTCGCAAAGAAGTGTTAGCGATGAGTTTCCTCACGCGAGGCCGGCGATGCGTTAAAATCCTTGCCGCAAGGGAGGATGATGCGCCGATCTGCTGATGCGTGCGGAGACGTTGTGACAAACTTCTTCACGCTAGGCCGCCGATGCGCTGAGGCCTTGCCGCGAAGACGATGCGACGATCCTGTTGCGTGTGCGATTGTGTTGCGATGCGAAGAAATGGCGCTCCGCGAGGGAGCGACGAAATCCGGTGCGATGCGATCAAAATGGCGGATGCACGGCGTCCGCAAAGCGATGTCTTGAAGCGATGATTTCTTTAGGGGTTGCGAGCGCTCGGCGACAGCAGCGCGATGATTTTTCCAGCGCGTCTCGGCTGCAGTGGCTCGCAAAGAGGCGTTAGCGATGGTTTCGTGTTGCGAGCACTCAGCGGCAGCAGCGCGATGATTTTTCCAACGCTCTCGGCTGCAGCGGCTCGCAAAGGGGCGTTAGCATCGATTTCCAGCACTCTTTTCTCTGGAGCAAACTAGAGGCCCTGGAACTCACAGGAGCCTCATCAGCAGATAGCAATCCTCGCAGGGAGGAAGCAGGAGGTTGGTGGTGGAGTCTGATGTGCCTGAGACTCCAGCAGGAGGCTAGCTCTTTCCTAGCCCTTGGGTAATTGCTGTAACAAAAATAAAAGTTCTCTCAAAGTCCTTTTCGCTCTTCTTCAAGGTCCAGTGGTCACTGCTGCAGGCCAGTGCAAGAAACAACACACAAGCACAGGGACAGTCACTTCCTGCAGATTCCTCCAGTGGCACGGACAGAGTTTCCTCTCCAGATCCAAAAGCAATACAATTTGTAGGGGTTTGAGCACAGATATCTATACCCCAAAAGTCTTTGTTCTCAGAAGCTACAAGTCACTGAACCCAGCCAGAACCAGTTCTGCTCAGCCCTGGAGCACTTTGTTTACCAGGCTGCATCCTTCCTTTCAGAAAGAGGGGGTCTGCTATCAGACACACAGTAAGAGGTGGAGCCAGCATTCACCTTGCCGGGCACAGCCCTTTTCAGGTCAAGGAGCCACCCCTCCCCATACTCTAAATGCAGTACTCTATTCAACCCAGGTCTGACTCAGCCTGCCCTGTCCCTCCAAAACCAGACAGCCAATAAACATAACAGCAGAGCACACTGGAAGGCTTAGGCAAGAAAATACCTACTTTCTAAAAGTGGTATTTTCAAACACAGAATATAAAAATAAACTTCACTAAAAGATGAATTTTAGTATTCTGAGCTCAGGCATACTGAATTCGTTTTTCTACCATGTTCCTGGGGTCAGTTAGGACTATAGGATGTAATAGTCAAACTGCCCATTCTAGCCTATGGGGAACAGGTAGCCTTACAGTAGTGAAAAACGAAATTGGGTGTAATTCACTACCAGGACATGCTACACACACCAAGGCATGTCCTACCTTACACATACAATGCACCCTACCATAGGGGGACTTACATGATGCCAAGGGAAGGTTCAGGGGCTGGGAAGTGGGTGCACTTCACAGCCAAGATGGCAGTTCTGGACTGCACACAGACTCTGCAGTGGCAGGTCTGAGACACACTTTACAAGCTGCTTCTGTGGGTGGCGCAAACCAGCGCTGCATGCCCACCAGCAGCATTTGGTTTACCAGCCCTGGGCACACACAGGCCACTCTACTAGGGACTAACAGATAAACCAAATAAGCCAATCATGGATGTACCAATTCACATAGTCATATTTACAAAGGGAGACCATATGCACTTTAGCACTGATCAGCAGTGATAAAGTGCCCAGAGCCATAAAACCAACAAAATCAGGTCAGCAAAAATCCAGGAGGAAGGCAAAAGTTTAGGGGTGACCCTGGAAAAAGGGCCATTTCCAACATCAAACAACTGTCTTTCTGTTTTGCTGTTTTTACTCTCCAGCTGTTCTATGAGGACCCATTTCATATCGTTGGTAGTATGGCCCTCTCTGAGGAAATTATCTGTCATTTTTGTTGTGTTCCTATTGCAATAGATATTACTGCGATGTTCACAAATCCGTGTCTTTATGTTTATTGTTATCAAGCCAACATATTGGAGACCACATGGGCAAGTTATTAAGTAGACTATGTTTGTGGAGCTGCAGTTTGTGTGTTTGCTGATTGTCTTTACTCGCCCCAGTTCTAGGTTCAGTGTCTTTGTGGTGGAGTTCAGGTGGCAAACCCTACAGTTCCCACATGCGTAATGTCCTATGATGTTGGGTAATCCCTTAGTGTACAGTACAGTGGTTCTGGTTTTCAGAGCTTTTTTTCAGGTGAGTGGATACAAGGTTTTTCTTCAGGCTCCTTGCCCTTTTGAAGGAGAAAGTGGTTTTTCCTATCTCAGTTTGCCTGTTTGAAGTATTTGCCAGTGTTTGTTATTGACTTTTTTTTACACAGTTAGAAATCGTGTTATAGGTAGTGACACAGGTGATTGGGATGGTAGTATTGTCACGTGTGTGACTCTCCAAAAGTGCCTCTCTGTTTTGTTTTTTTGCCCGTTTACATGTAGTTTTTATCAGCCTTTCGGGGTAGTTGCGATCCCGCAACTTTTCTGTCAGTGCCTTAGGCTGGAGATTGAAATCGGACACTTTGCTGCAGTTTCACTTATTACGGCCAGGAACATGATCGAGTCTCTATTCATTGTGTGGGTCAAATTAAGATTGTCACAGTCATTGACCCAAGATAAGTAAAGGTGTAATGGAAGTATCATCTCCCTCCCAAATGACGAGGATATCATCTATATATCGCCCCCACAGAACTATGTTCTGCTTATACAGATTGTCGTTGTGTAGGATATATTTGGTTTCAAAGCTATATACATACAATCCTGCCACACTTGGGGCAAAAGTACTTCCCATGGACGTTCCAAATGTCTGTATGTAAAGTGTGCCCTCATACTCAAAGTAGTTCTTGGTTAGTGCCAGACGGACACATTCAAGGATGATCTCCTTTGGTGTGTTGTGTTGCCATTCCCCTAGTTCCAGGGCTTCCTGAATGACTATCAGCGTGTCCTCCTGTGTGAGGCTTGTATATAGGCTCTCAACATCCAAACTTAGTAGTGTGTTCCTGTCTAGATCATACTCAATGTCTTTTCAATAGACCTAACAAGTCTTTTGTGTCCTTCAGGCACGTGGAAGTACTCTGTACCAACGGTCTCAGGTAGAAATCATTAAAACGGGACAGGGGCTCCAATAGGGAGCCTATTCCTAACACTATAGGGTGTCTGGGGGTGTTGGGGGGGCAGTGGGGAGTCCTGTTCTTGTTGATTTTTGGGAGCGTGTAGAAGTATGGTGTTTTTGGACTAGCTGTCAAAAGGAATTCTGCCTCTTTTTTTAGATTCATTTATTCGCTTCAGCTGTCTCGATGAGGTTCTTTATCTTGGATCTAAGCTGTTGTGTCATGTCTGAGGTGAGAATTCTGTACTTCTTCTTGTCTCCTAGGAGATGAAGACATTCGGTATTGTAGTCCTATTTGCCCTGAATTGCAATCCCGCCTCCTTTATCTGCAGGTTTTATGATAATCCTCTTTTCCATTCTCAAATGTTTTAGTGCCATTGTTTCTTTCTAACTCATATGAGTGGAAGACATCCATGTTTCCCTCTTGTATTGTTTCTATTTCCTTGACCACTGCCTGTTCAAAAACGTCAGTACCTTTATTGGGATAGTGGTAGCATGGGGACAGAATGTGGATTTGAACTTTAAACCTGTGTCGCCCCTATCTGTGTCATTAGTGGGTTCTGTCTTTTCAAAGAAAGCCTTTAGCTGAAAGTTTCTAAAAAACTCAGCCAGTTCGCAATGTAGTCAGAACTTATCCAGGTGGGCTGTGGGTACAAACTCAAGTCCTCTATTTAGGACTCTCCATCAGTGTCAAAGTAGACAGGTTTGTTATGATGTCGGGCCCCTGTCCATTCTTAGCAGTGTTCCCCTAGACATGGTCCTGGTGAGTATTCCTGCTGTCTGGTCCTCCCAGTGTATTTGGTTGTCTTTTCATCTCTTCCCTCTTCCCCTCCCCTCAATAAAAGAGGGAACCTTTGGTTTGGGGGGGAATAGTGGTGGGGGGCCCTGTGGGAATGGATTTCCACAACCAAAGAACTCGTGGGGTTGTGCTCGGAGAAAAAATTGTTGAGCTACGCCCATTAGGTTATGAAAAGGGTTAAAACCCTGCCATGTTTGCATTCATGGTCTGTTTCTATTCCTGCCCCACTGTTTTCCTCTCCACTAGACCAACTATCTGTATCTGATGATCTCCCATCAGACAAGTTTGTATTAGTGGTGTCATTCTGTTTGTCAGTATTGGTGTAGTCCGGAGCCGAGTAAGGGTATGTTTTTATGTAGGTGAATCTTTTAAAATCTTCTTGGAACTTCTGGATTTTGGATTGTGTTAAATAATCCTTGTATTCAGTCATCTCTATATTTATTTCATCAAGTTCTTTCTTATATTATGTTATAGTGGTTTTAATGTGGTTCTCTGTGATTTGTATCTCCACTAGAATTGCCTCAGAGTCTTTTCGCAGTTTTTATAATGAGTATTAACCAGTCCTTGGCGCAGTGCCACGCTATTTGAGCCCAATCTCTTCTGAAAGAGGCATCTTCCAGAAAGATCCTGGGTGCGTTGGTCACTATTAATTCTCATGGGGCGGAGTTAGATCTTATAAACTCAGTTGTTATTACTCCATGAAGGATAGTTCTTATTCTGTTCCGTTTCTGTTCAGTAAGTGAGTCCCAGTCTTTTGTCTGTGCTACTATATGTGCCACGTTAAGGTCTGAAAGTAACAGTGGGCCCAAAACAATTTGATTAACATCCTCCTCAGTGAAGGTTAAGCCCTGCTTTTCTGCCAACCATCTGCCTTCCATATAGATTATATTCTCATCATTTGGGTGGGAGATGACACTTCCATTACACCTGTCCTTACTTGGGTCCATGACAGTGACAATAATCTTGAATTCATCCACACAATGAATAGAGAATCCATCACTTTCCTGGACGTAGCAAGTTTTGCAGAACAGGACAAACTTTACACAAAAACTTATCACAAACCAACAGACAGGAAAACACTACTCAGGCTTGACAGCTTTCACCCCGACCCCTGAGGCAAAACCTACCGTATGGGCAATTTCCCAGGCTAAAGAGAACCTGCAGCAAAACATCCGATTTCAATCTCCAGGCTAAGGCACTGACAGATAAGGTGCAGGATCGCAACTACCCGAAAGGGTGATAAAAACCACACATAAATGGGCAAAAAAACAAAACAGAGAGGCACTTTTGGAGAGTCACACACATGACAATACTACCATCACACTCACGTTTCACTACCTATAACACGATTTTCAACCACGTAAAAAAAAAAAGTGATTAACAAACACCAGGGAATACTCCAAATAGGCAAACTGAGATGAAAAATAACGCTTTTCTCCTTCAAAAGGGCAAGGAGCCTGAAGTATAGCCTAGTATCCACTTGCCCGAAAAAATGCTCTGAAACCAGAACCACCATACCAGACACTTGGGGATTACCCAACATCATAGGACATTTACGCATGTGGGAACTGCAGCGTTTGCCACCTGACCTCCACTACATAGGCACTGAACCTAGAACCGGGGAAAGTGAGGACAATCAGGAAACACACAAACTGCAACTCCACAAACGTAGTCTACTTAATAACTTGCCCATGTGGTCTCCAATATGTTGGTATGACAACAAGAAACAAAGACATGGATATGTGAACATCGCGGTAATATCCATTGCAAAAAGAAAACAACAAAAATTGTGGATAATGTTCTCAGAGAGGGCCATACTACTAATGATATGAAATGGGTCATCATAGAACAGCTAGAGAGTAACAGCAGCAACATAGAAAGACAGTTGTTTGAAAAAGAACAACATTTCTGGATATACCAGCTAACAACATACAAAAACGGGCTGAACAATAATATTCATGGAATACTATATGTTGGACTTGGCCCTTTTTGCAGGGTTATCCCCAAACTACTTTGCTTCTTCCTCCTATTTTTCCTGACCTGTTGTTGTTGGCTTTAGGACTCTGGGCACTTTACCACTGATAATCAGTGCTAAAGTGCATATGCTCTCTGGATAAATTGTGTTTATGGATTGGTGTTTCCATGATTGGCATATTTGATTTAGTAGTAAAGTGCACTGAAGTGTGCCAGAGCCTGGAAATCAAATGCTACTAGTGGGCCTGCAGCACTCATTGCGCCACCCACATGAGTAGCCCTGAAAAGATAACGCAGACCTGTCACTGCAGTGTCTGTGCGCAGTTAACTGCCATGTCGACTTGGCAAGTGCACCCACTTGCCAGGCCCTAACCTTCTCTTTTCTTACATGTAAGGCACACCTATGGTAGGCTCTGGGTACCCCCATGGGCAGGGTGCAGTGTAGGTGAAAGGTAGGACATGTACTGGTGTGTGTGACATGTCCTGCTAGTGAAATACTGCTAATTTCATTTTTCCACGATTGAAAGGCTATCCTGCCCATAGCATAGAATGGGAAATGCTTTGTCATCTTACAAGCATCACTTCCCATTGGGACAAGATAGAGAAATAAAGTTTAGGCTCTCTGAACTCAGAATTTAATAACACATCTTTTAGTAAAGATGGTTTTTAAATTGTGTGTTTGAAAATGACACTTTTAGAAAGTAGGCATTTTCTTGTTTAACCATTCTGTGTGCCTTTACTTGTTTGTGTATTGACTGTCTGGCTTTGGAGTGACAGGGGCTGGGGATGTGCATTCACTGTAGACAGCCAATGGTGGGGTTGAGGTGTGCCTGGCCCTTCCTGGATGACTCGGAGCTGGGCTGAATAGACCCCTTGCACCTGAATAGGGCCTGTCTCCCTTGCACAATGCTGTCTCCACCCCCTCCGGTCATACTGCATCAGTGAGGACAGAACTGGTTTGGACTGGGTCAGAGACCCTTGCAAAAAGAGAACAAAGACATTTTGGGGTACACCTGAAACCCCAGAATTTTAGACTACTCCTGGAATCAAGAGGAACCTTTGCCAAGGAGAAGAGCTGGAGAAACTGGAGGAGGAGTACTGCCCCTTTGCTGTGTGCTGTCTGGGGTTGGCCTGCAGTAGCTGTTACTGCAAAGGAAAGGAGAAGTACTTTGCTGTGTGCTGTGTCCCCCCTGCTTGAAGAAGATCTCCAAGGGCTTGAGTAGAGCTTGCCTCCTGTTCTGAAGTCTCAGGGACACAAAGACTTCACCCCAAGCTCCCCTGAATTTCCTTGCTGGGAGTTCCGACCTGCCAAGAGGTGCCTGTGACTGTGTTGGGCCTCTGGAGGTTGTTCCTGCTGTTGGGAGCTGGAAAAGCGACGCAACTACAAGAAAATCGACGCATCGCTCTTCTTGCGGCAGTTTTTCCGATGCAGCACAGCGGTTCGAGAAGAATCGCCATGCATCGCTGCGCCGCTGTCAAAACCGACGCATCACCTGTCGCCGCTGCAAGAACCGACGCATCGAGGGATCGCAGCTGGCGAAACCGGCGCAGCGCAGTTCCACGCCGCTGCCTCGATCGGTGACGTATCCCGGATTTCCATGCAGCGTACCTGTGCGGCAAGTTTTCCCGACGCAGCTCCTGCGGACTAGAATCGTCTTTGAGTTGACGCATCGCTTCCCCCTACAGACCGGACACCACGCATCACTTCTCCTGCGTGCAGCAGAACTGTTGCATCGCCTCCCCATGGTCTCAGGAACTGACGCATCTCTGTGTGCTCTCGATGCTTCCCATCTCTGCGGCTGTTTGGCCTTGTGAATTTTGTCGCAACTACAGGTACTTTGAGAGATATCACGCACCCATAGTTTTCTATGGACCTAGTTGTTTGAAACCTATAAAAGTCATATTCTTATTACATGTATGTTGGATTCTTGCGGTTTTGGTCTAGTTGAGTTTAGATGAAGATACTTATTTTTCTAAACTGGTGTGGTGTTCATTTGTGGTGGTATCACTGTATTACTGTGTGTTTTGAGTACAAATACTTTACACATTGTCTTTGGGATAGGTCTGTCTGCTTGTGCCAAGCTACCCAGGGGGTGAGCAGGGGTTGTCTAAAGTGTGTATCCCCCTTACCCTGACTAGAAGCAAAGGCCCATATTTAGATAAATGTACCTACCTCTTCCAACTAAAGACCCCCATTTCTAACACTATACAGTTATGAACCTTAACTACCACCTCCTTGTATAAGCTAAACCACTGAATAGAGTGCTTTATAAGAATTCGGCGCTCTAGCCTCTGACTACCAATGTGCTTTATAATAACTCAGCCTTTGACTATATAACAAAATATTGTGAGTAGTCTCATAATATCTCAGCACTGTAGGCTCTGACTACAAATGTGCTTTATAATAACTTAGCACTCTAGCCTCTCACTATAAAGACATTTTGTGAGGAATTTCAAGCAGTCCTTCTATTTCAAAATAGAACTTTGATAACTACACCAAAAGTAAGAGGGTATTTTAGTAACCACATCACTGTCTAACTAGAACAAATTGGTGAGTGTTCCACTTTATGACTCCAATTTTAAAACCCAGCAATATTCCTCTTGGAAATGTAATAGGCGATGACACATTTCTGATAATCATGAGCAGGTTCTGAATTAGAAAGCTACCACTGTGTCACAATCACGTTAAATTTTCCAGTGTGAGAGTGACTTCCTGCGTGCACACAGGCAGTATCCAAGGATGCAACGGAAACACCCACGTGCACGGGACACACACCTGGAAGTACTGCACCATGCTGCCGACTAACCGTATTCGGTCGGGCGCGGTTTGGGAGCAAGTAACAGACGGAGCTCCGGGAGACCGAAGTAGGTAAACAAGCAGGGTACCACCCTTGACGAAGTAAGGGTTGACAATTAAGATACCATTTTAAAACCCTACAAGATGGGGGCATAGCATGATTCTCCTTATGATCCCTACAGTGCGTGACTACAGGGCTCGCCCCCTCGAAGCCTCTATGTTGTGAGGAAATTCTGAACTAGAAGTATGATTTTTTAACCCTTAAAAAACTTTAAAATGCATGATAATTGTTGCATTTTCTTCACACCACTTTTTAATAATGTGTGTATTTTCACTTTAATTCAAAAAACAAAAGAGAGAGCTAGGACTGGTGGATAGCCGTCCTTGTCCCTTAATGATATATCAAACCAAATGAGACGGCCAAGCTATATAGCTATCTGACACAGAAGTGTCTGGCACTTTAAAGTTTATCTAGAAAACCCTCACACACCAACCTGGTTGGTGTCATGCTTCATCATCGGGTCCCAGCTGAGTAGCCGAATGCTACTCAGCTGTGCTGCAACACCTGATTACAGTGGAGCGGGTTGTACTGTTAGTGCATGTGATGAAGTAAATGTGAAACTAAAAATACCTCTGGGATTCTACCTGTTAATTATTTTATTCCCAGTGATCCAGGGTATGTTAAAAACAAGAGAGTGGATAATTCACTGAGTGTAATGCTTATATCTCAGTATTATCCATTGATGGTCAACATGTTTCAGCCCGCTTAGGAAATTGCTGGGGCTTTCTTCAGGACCTCTCATATAAAGTGCTTGGTGAGTGAAGTGAAAAAAGTGAGTGGTAAAAATGAACCACGTGTTAAAGCATTTTTAGTACTCGCGCTAAGGAGTACCATACATGCTAAGAGGACTAACCGTACTCAGGGTCCTCACAATGGGCTAGTACACTACTAGTATGACTGGCTCACACTTCTGATCCTGGGATGGGGGAGCCATTTAAGTCACGTACTTTCGTGTCATGGTCTCTCCCGCTGCACAACCTATTGCGGTATCCTCAGGAACAGCCTGTTCCTGAGGATGCTTTAACACGTGGTTCATTTTTACACTCAGTGAATTATCCACTCTCTTGTTTTTAACATACCCTGGATCACTGGGAATAAAATAATTAACAGGTAGAATCCCAGAGGTATTTTTAGTTTCACATTTACTTCATCACATGCACTAACAGTACAACCCGCTCCACTGTAATCAGGTGTTGCAGCACAGCTGAGTAGCATTCGGCTACTCAGCTGGGACCCGATGATGAAGCATGACACCAACCAGGTTGGTGTGTGAGGGTTTTCTAGATAAACTTTCAAGTGCCAGACACTTCTGTGTCAGATAGCTATATAGCTTGGCCGTCTCATTTGGTTTGATATATTTTCACTTTAAGCCTGATCACTATAAACCTGTCTATCTCACGCGATGCATGTTTCTAATACATTGCGCCGCCAATGTATCACATAACCACAGTGCATGCAAAACACATTCACTGCCAATACAACAAGTATATCAAGACTATGCAGGAAGATGCCTGCATTCTAGACTACTCTGTCATGGTAATCTTCTCACGGCATGAATACCAACGCAGTGGGCAGTTATCAGTTTTTACTGTGAGTTCCTTCAGGGGTAACATTGGTTTCACCACACCTGGAACTCCTCAATGCATTGCATAAGCACTTTGGGAGTGCTATGCCTATGCTACCTTGACCAATCTGCTACCGTATGACCATGATGTGTTTCTCATTTTATATTTAACACAGAAACTTAAAAGGAGTAACACAGACAAATCGTAAATCATGAGCTGTGAAATCTAGACCACATGCCTTAGCGCGCAAGCGACACTGGTTCTGAAGAAAGTCATACTGACCCAGGGGGCATTGAAATATTATGGCTAAAACATGTCGGCCAAGGATGTGAAAGTTCATTACTTTCTCGGGGCACATCCACCACTGTTTTTAAAACTTACCTAAAGTCACCATTATTAAACACACCTTTATAGTTTGGTTACCTGGAGGCAATTTTAAATCTCCTTTTTCCTCATTTGAGAATGCCCCTCCACCCCCGACACCCCCCCCCAAAAAAAATGCTCCACTGTAATCAGGCGTCACAGCACACCCTTGATGTACTAGGTGTCTCGGGTAGGAATCCAATGATGAAGCATGCCACTAACTAGGTTATTGGGTGAGGGTTCTTTTAAAAAACCTGAGGGTTTTTCCACTTGAATGTGTGAAGGACATCTCAAGTAGGTAATCAGATTATGGTATAGTGCTCATTTTTCATTGTTTAGTGCATCTAAAAAGGAAAGTAAGCGAGTTCTCTTCACACTCTCTATTTTTGCTATCTATCTTACAGCCTATTTTAAGACAACCCATAGCAAAACCAGTGATATTAAATGATGTACCAGCCCAAGTAGGGGCCGTTCAGGCGGTAATGCCTACAGGTGTTACTGCTTACATTGTGACTGCACTAGTACCCGTTAATAGTGGGATCGCAGCACAGCTAGTAGAGATGTGCATACCCAATTGTGCCCCAAATGCAGTAGCCCAAGGAGCTTTTGGAGGAGCACCAGTGGCAGGGTTTATTCAGTCTTCACAAAACTCACAGATTGTTGTTTGGACACCATCACAGACTATTCAATCATTGGGGGAAGGAAGGAGACTTGTCTTAACGATGCAAATGACAAAGGGCAAGCCAAAGTTGTTTCAGGATGTAATTTGTTACCCATGGTTTGAGGATGCTGACAGAGCCTGTAGGAATACAGAATGCACAGGAGGTTTGGAAGTTAGTCAGAGTGTGGAAAGAGAGAGGCCATTAAATGTCCTGAAATTAATAACATAATTAGAAGAAATAATTTGTGGGTGTTTGGATCTCGAACACATAAATCAGTATAAGGAAAAAGAACTGATTTATTTGTGCAAAGAAATTACAAGGAAAGCAGCAACAGTACGTGACAAATTGAGTGAATTGCCAAGCAAATATGAAGTCGATCTTTCAAAAAGCTTCCCATTGCAGAGAAGTTTCAGGGTACATTTTGGTGATGAATCAATTGAGACAATGCGTTCTTCAGGAATGCGTTTACACATTGTTCAATTAGTGAAGAGTTTCACAGATGGCGTTTGAGAAATTAGAAAATAAATGGGCAAGGAAACAACAAAAGAAAAGGACTCGGGCAGAAGCAGCTGAAGTTAAGCGAAATCCACCTCTGGATGATGGGGAAGCTTCAGCTTATCAGTCGAGAGAAATACCAGGTGGAGGATATGTTCATGTGCCTTGGAGTAGAGGAGAACTTGCATCACTTACAAACAATTTTCCAAAATTGAGTGAAATTTCGATTCAATGGTATACCCAAGTTGAAGGATTTGTTAAGATATGAAAGGTGTTGTGGATTAATTTAAATGCATTCTTTGAAATAGTTGTCCCGAATGATTTGTGGGCTGAATGCAAAGTTAGTAATCATTGGCCAGATGCAGAGCCACAGAGAGATTCCCGTACGAATGCACCATCACCTATTGTGATGGATAAATACAATGAGGTGATTACTTTCTTGAAGGGCAGAGTTCCTCCAAAAGATCTGGATTATGTGAGATTGAACAGAATTTAGCAGGAAGTGAAAGTCAGTGCATGAGTACTATGAAAGTTTGTTAAAGGCATTTCATCAGCATACAGGTCAAATGCATCTTGAGCCCACTGAAATAAGATTCTATATTTCTCAGTTTGTGCTTGGTTTGAGATCAGTCAGCACATACAGCAGAATGTGCTTTGTTGGCAAACGAAGAGATTAGATGAGGTCCTGAAGTATGTGAAGTAGTACAGTGATGAACAAGAGATGAAGCAGAGAAATTAAAGAGAAATTAATGCTGGCATAGACAAAGCTGGCACAGAAAGGTTTTCAGAATCAGTCTTTTGTAGGAAATGTTGGTGTAATGCAGAATGTCGGTTTCCAGAATGAGATGCAGCATTGGTTGTCAGGGTGTTCAAGGCGGTATGGTTGGTATTCAAGAAAGAGGTTGAGGAGTTCCAATTGATCCAAGTATAGGTGTAGATATTGTAACGTTGAAGAAAATGACACCTTGTCATCTTTGTAACAAAATCAGGCATTGGAAGTGTGAGTATAGGCTTAATCTAGATAGAATGAATGCTAATGTTCAAATTCAAGGAGGGAATTCCATACAAATGCAGAATGTTCCTGTTCAACAAGTGCAACTGCCTATGCAGGCACAGATCTAAAAAATGCAAAACACACAAGATGATGGACGGAATGCTGCACATTGGCAAACATTCACCCCCAGTCACAGATCTGGGTTTAATCCATCGTTATTTTGCTTCACCACGCCACCCCAGTTCAGACATAGCTATATGTAAATCAGTCTTGACCCTGTGCCTCATGGGAACAGTCCAGACCGAACTGCCAAGCCATGTCTTCCCTGGACCGGAATCAAGCATCCTAGGACCGGTTTCAGGCTATCAGCCTTCATCAGCCAGGATAGCTTGACTCCAGTGGCGTAGTGAGCACGGGACCCACGTCTGGGCATACCCTTCCCACTTAGGGCAAAATGCAAAACACACAAGATGATGGACGGAATGCTGCATATTGGCAAACATTCACCCCCAGTCACAGATCTGGGTTTAATCCATCGTTATTTTGCTTCACCACGCCACCCCAGTTCAGACATAGCCATATGCAAATCAGTCTTGACCCTGTGCCTCATGGGAACAGTCCAGACCGAACTGCCAAGCCATGTCTTCCCTGGACCGGAATCAAGCATCCTAGGACCGGTTTCAGGCTATCAGCCTTCATCAGCCAGGATAGCTTGACTCCAGTGGCGTAGTGAGCACGGGACCCACATCTGGGCATACCCTTCCCACTTAGGGCAAAATGCAAAACCCACAAGATGATGGACGGAATGCTGCACATTGGCAAACATTCACCCCCAGTCACAGATCTGGGTTTAATCCATCGTTATTTTGCTTCACCACGCCACCCCAGTTCAGACATAGCCATATGCAAATCAGTCTTGACCCTGTGCCTCATGGGAACAGTCCAGACCGAACTGCCAAGCCATGTCTTCCCTGGACCGGAATCAAGCATCCTAGGACCGGTTTCAGGCTTTCAGCCTTCATCAGCCAGGATAGCTTGACTCCAGTGGCGTAGTGAGCACGGGACCCACGTCTGGGCATACCCTTCCCACTTAGGGCAAAATGCAAAACACACAAGATGATGGACGGAATGCTGCACATTGGCAAACATTCACCCCCAGTCACAGATCTGAGATCTAAAAAATGCCAGCCCCACATGCCCCTATGGTACAACAAAATGTGGGTAATACTAAAACGAACATGAATCAGATGCCCAGAATAAACAGAAATACATTTCAGACACAGAACCCGAATGCGTATCAGCAATTCCCTATGATCTATAGTGAGAATTTTGAGACATATGAATTTCAATGACAGTGCCTAAGAAGGGAGGCAGATTGCATACTTAGTGCAGTCTTAGAGGCGGACCAGAGTGGACCATTTGTGGAAGGTGAGGTAAACGGCCACCAAGTGTCATTTCTTATTGACACCAGTTCTACCCGTTTCACTGTAAGAACAGCAGAAGTCCCAGACCTACCCCTCTCAGGAAAGAAGATCCAGGTTGTAGGAGTTACAAACAAGAAGATTATAAATCCTGTTTCAAGTGAAATACCTGTAAAAATAGGTTCATTGGAAGAAAATCACCAATTTGTTGTGTGCGGTTCGAGTCCTGTAAACCTATTGGAATATGATTTGTTGTGCAAGTTAACCCCTTCCGTGCTCGCGTCGGCCAACGGCCGTCGCGAGCACTACCTCCCCAGTGCTGCGAACGACCGTTGGCCGACGCAGCCCCGCCCACTCCGTGGAACGCCCGCACGGTAAACGGGTTAAACTGCACAATTTATTGTACCCCCAAGGGAGTTGAGTTTCAAACACATGACGAAGACGTGTAATTTAAATTAACAAACAAGATGCTGTAGGACCTTACCCACTGAAAGAAACTGTGAATCCAGAAATATGGGATATTACAGGGGAAAAAATTGACTAATCAAAGGTGTAGAAGCAGTCCGCATCACAGTCAAGCCCGATATAATTTTTCCAAGAACACCACCTTATCACATGACCCCAGAGATAATAGCAGGCATAATACCAATAACTGGAGGCATGTTGCAGAAAGGGATTTTGAGAGAAATAATCTGGAGTCATGCAACTCACCGATTATGGGATTGCAGAGTCCCAATGGTAAATTTAGAATAGTTCAAGATATGAGAAAAATGAGTGTAATTGTAATCCCATGTTGTGTCGTGGTACAGAATCCAGCCACCATATTATTCCAGATTCCATGTTCAATGTTGTGGACCAAGTTTTTTTCACGACTCGTTTACATGAGGACAGCCAGTTTCTGTTCTCATTCGTGTTTCAAAAGAGAGTTTTGGCATGGTGCTGAGTTCCACAAGGGTATACTGAAAGTCCTTCAAATGTAATCAAATATTAAAGAAAAATTTGGAGACGTTGCAAATGCATTGTACCTCAGGCCTTGTTCAGTATATTGACAACATACTTGTGGTGTCAGAATCTAAGGAAGCATGTAAGCAAGACACCATTGCACTCTTAAATCATCTTGCTGAAAATGGACATAAAGTATCCCGAGCAAATTGCAATACTGCCAAAAAGAATTGCAATATCTGGGACATAGCATTGAAAAGGGAACGAGAAAGTTGTCATGAGAGAGTGGAGGCAATTTTACAAATGGTTCCTCTTAAAAAGCAGAAAGAAGTCAGAATGTTTCTGGGAATGGTTGGCTACTATAGACAGTGGATACCATGCTTTCCCCTGAAGGCAAAACCTTTGTTAAAGCTGATGCACAAAGATGTACTTGATCTTCTTCAATGGGACAAAGAATGCATGAAAGCTTACCTAGAGCTGAGAGAAAGTCTGTCGTGCCCGGGCACTAGGAATGCAGATTATACCAATGGATTTACTTTGTTTTGCATTGAGAGGGAGGACTGCACGCTCTCAGTGCTTATACAGGTGCACAGTGAGGCTAGATGGCCCGTAGCATACTTTTCAATTACCCTTTGTCCCGTCGCCGCAAGGTTGCCTGGTTGTCTGAAATTGGTAGCTGCAGTGAGTCCCAGTCTGAAGAGGTTTGAAAGCATGGTGATGGGACATCCTTTAACTGTTCTGGTCCCTTATTCAGTGGAGAGTTTGCTTACCAGAACCAAAACCCAATACATGACCAGTTCCCGTCTCACTAAAAGTGAGCAACAAATTTTTGCATCTGGTGTTGAAACGGTGTCAGATTTTAAATCCTAGCACTTTGATGCCCCTTCCTGAAAATTTGGAAAATTCTGATGATTTTGAACATGACTGTCTAGATGTCACACAGCTATGCACCAAGCCAAGCCCCAACATTAAAGATGAGCCTTTAATAAGACCCAATCATGTACTGTTTGTGGATGGCTCATGCTTGAAAACAAATGATGAACTCCTGAGAGCAGCTTATGCTGTTTGCACAATACAAGACATTGTTGAAGCTTCCTGGCTTCGAATTATAACGTCAGCACAAGTTGCTGAATTGATTGCCCATACCAGAGCCTGCAGTTTAACAGCACAAATGAGAGTGACTATATTTACAGATAGTCAGTATTGCTTTGGTATTGTCCACAACTTTGAACAGTTATGGTCACTAAAAGGTTTTGTGACATCATCTGGTTCACTGATTAGAAACAGTGAATATTTAAAGAGATTATTGTATGAGTTCCAACTCCCCACTGAAATTGCATTTGTTAAATGTTCCGCTCTCGGAAGTGACAATGGTTATGTCACAGTCAGCAATTGATATGCTGATGAGGTAGCACGATATGCCATTGTGGCCTGCACATTTAATGGAACATTCACAAATGAATCTCAGGAAGAAGCTGTCTTTTCAGTGTTGATACCTAAAGATGGCACATGATGGGAAGAACTCAAGAGCTTGCAGGAAAATGTCACTGAGGCAGAACAGCAGGGTTGGATCAGAGCAGGATGTGGAAAAAACGCAAAAGACATTTGGATTTCAGCAGATGGAAGACCAGTGTTGCCAGAAAGTTTATTATCTCCCATGACACAACACTTCCATGGTCCCACACATTTAGGGAGGGATGCTATGGTTAGGTCCTTTAGACAATTGATTTAACACCAGATTCAGGATGCTTGCAGAGGATTTATGTCACCATTGTGTAACATGCCAACTGATGAATGTAGGGAAACGAACACCAGTTACATTGAGTCACATAGGGAGATCAGGTGGTCCTTTCAACAGAATGCAAATGGATTTTATCGAGATGTCTGTTTGTAATGGGCTTAGATATGTTCTGGTTATAGTGTGGATTTTCACCCGATGGATGGAAGCCTACGCAACACAGAGAAAAGACAGTCTCACTGTAGCTAAACTGCTGTTGAAAGAATTAGTATCATGGTACGGAATGCCGTTTTTTCTGGAGTCAGATCGAGAAACTCATTTTAATAATGAGATCCTCAAGATGTTGTTTGCAACATTACAAGTGAAACAGAAATTGCATTGTAGCTATCACCAGAAGCTTCTGGGAAAGTAGAGCTGGTGAATTGAACCATAAAGTCTTGATTGGCAAACATCTGTGCATCTCTTTCACTGAAATGGCCTGATGCTTTGCCTTTGCTGTTGATGTGCCTTTGAAGTACACCTGACAGGAAGACAAGTTTATCTCCTCATGAGATGTTGATGGAATGAGCGATGAGACTGCCTGCTGTACCTGCAAAGGAGCTTGTGAACATAACAGATGACATGTGACTCAATTACTGTGAAGGATTGGCTGAAGGGGTGCATTCTGTTTCTCGACAGGTTGAAGCTGTCACTGCAAATCTTCCACTTGAGCAGTGCCACGACTTGTACCCAGGGGACTGGGTACTCATTAAGAAGCATGTGAGAAAGTCCTGTCTAGAGCCAAGGTGGAAAGACCCCTACCAGGTGATTTTAGTCACACACACTGCTGTTAAATGTGTCGGAGTGCCAAAACTGGGTACATGCTTCACATACCCAGAGAACAAGAGATCCATATGAAGAAATAGTGTTCTATGAGCTAAAACTGTCAGCACTGGTGACTGCACCACCACAAGTTGAGAAGATTGTACATGTGCCGCAAGTAGCATAACAGCAAGGAAAAAGTAGTGAAGAACTGCAGATAGGAGGAGTAAAGAACAAGTTACTTACCTTTGGTAATGCTTTTTCTGGTGGATACAGTATCTGCCTGTGAATTCCTCACCTTTTGAATTACCCCCTTCGCCAGTATTCCACAGAAATCTTTTCCTAGCTCTCCCACGTCGACGAGGACGTCACAATGTCACGGCTCTGCTCACTACTCCGTATGACGTCACCGGAGCCATAAGAAGACCTTGTCAGTGTGCTGACGTCAGTTCCACCTATTTTTTCCGTGCCTTCGAGGCGAACGGGTGGACCGACAACATAATTGGAGTATACACAGTATACAATATATACACGAATACACACAGTATAAAGAAGAAAAGCTACAGAAACAAAGCATTTCCTAACAACCAACAGTATGGCAAGCAAATGACATAGGAAAACAACCATGTCAAACAATGAAAACTTTTTCAGTATACGAAGGTGGACAACGGGGTGGAGGGTGGGTCAGTGAGGAATCCACAGGCAGATACTGTATCCACCAGAAAAAGCGTTACCGAAGGTAAGTAACTTGTTCTTCTGATGGATACATCTGCCTGTGGATTCTTCACCTTTTGAATTGAATCCCACAGCAGTCCCGCTCCCGGAGGAGGGTGTCCACCTACTCACTCCAAAAAGTCCTGCAGCACAGAATGTGCAAAATGGCCATCCCTCTTCACCTCAGAATCCAAGCAATAATGCTTCGCGAAAGTGTGGAGGGAGGCTCATGTTGCAGCCTTACAAATGTCCACCACAGGGACAACTCTAGCCAAAGCTGATGTGGAAGACTTTGCTCTAGTAGAATGAGCTCTGATACCTTCAGGGGGCTCCTACTTGGCCAGGGCGTAGCATATCTTGATACACAAGATGATCCACCTGGACAGCATTCTCTTGTGGACAGCTTTGCCCTTTATCTTCCCTACAAAGCCAACGAAGAGCTGGTCGTCCAACCTCGAGTCCCTGGTCCTGTCCAGATAAAAGCTGACCGCCCTCCGAAGGTCCAGGCGATGAAGTCTCTCCTCCTTGGAAGAGTGAGGGGGAGGAAAAAAGGTAGGCAATGTGATAGACTGTCCCAGGTGGAAAGGAGAAACCATCTTAGGCAGGAAAGCAGTCCAGGTCCTAAGAACCATCTTGTCTGCATGGATAGTAGTAAAAGGAGGCTTAGAATTAAGAGCATGCAGCTCACTTACGCCCCTGGCCAAGGAAAATAGTCTTAAAAGAAAGCAGTCTCAAAGGACAACTATGAAGAGGCTCAAAAGGAGAGCCCATCAGAATCATAAGAACTAAATTCAAATCCCACTGAGGCATTATGAAGGGAGTAGGTGGAAACCTATTGGTGAGGCCCTTAATGAACCTCATAACAATGGGGGACTTAAATAAAGACGGCTGGTCCAGCAAACAAAAGAAGGCCGACAAGTAACCCTTAACAGTCGCCACAGCACAACCTTGCTGGGACAAGGAAAGCGAAAAACCAAGTACATCCAATAATTGGGCCTTCAAAGGATCAATGGACCTCTCTCCACATCACTTCACAAGCCTGGCCCATCTAGAGGAATGGACAGATTTGGTGGAGTGTCTCCTGGACGCTAAAATAACATCCACCACATCCGGTGGAAGAGAGAAAGAGCTTAGGTTGCCCCGTTCAATCTCCAGGCATGAAGGTGCAGGCACTGGAGGTGGGGGTGTAGAACCTGCCACTGCGACTGCGAGTGGAGGTCAATATAACTTGGGCCCGGTCTTGGTGAATCTTCCTCAGAACCCGAGGAATCAAGGGTATGGAAGGAAACGCGTACAGAAACTGAAAGCTCCAATCCAGTTGGAACGCGTCCCCCAGTGCTCCCCGCATCGGATACTGAAGACTGCAGAACAACGGACAGTGCGCGTTCTCGTGAGTGGCAAATAGGTCCACCTGAGGAGACCCCCACCACCTGAAGATGCGGTGAATCACCTCCGGGTGAAGCCTCCACTCGCGTTCGGCTAAATACTGCTGACTGAGACTGTCTGCACACACGTTCAACACCGCGGCCAGATGATTTGCAATTACGCAAATCTGGTGATCCTGAACCCAGGACCAGAGCCGCAGATCCTCTCTGCAGAGACGATAATACCCTACCCCTCCCTGCTTGTTGATATACCACATCGCGGTAGTGTTGTCCGTCAGTAATTGAACTGACTGACCGCGAAGGGAGTGAAGGAAGGCCTTGAGAGCCAAACGTATTGCCCGCAATTCCAGAAAGTTGATGTGGAGCAAACTTTCCTCTGGAGACCAAAGACCCTTGACCTCCAGATCCCCCAGATGTGCTCCCTACCCTAGAGTGAAGGCATCCGTGATCACTGTGGCCACTGGTGGAGGAGATTGAAAAGGCTTCCCTCAAGACAGGTTGTCTGAAACACTCCACTAAGACAGTTCCGCCATAGTGTTTCTGGAGATTCTGACCATCTCCCCGAGCTCTCCATTGTGCTGATACCACTGTCTGCAGAGGCACCACTGGAGTGCCCTCATGTGTCAGCATGCATGTTTGACCAACAGTATGCAGGAAGCGAACAGACTGAGCAGGCGTAGGACCTTCAGGACTGGAACAAACGCTCCATCATGAAACAAAGGAATCATTTCCTGAATGTCGAGAATCCTCTGCGGAGGCGGGAAAGTTCCACACACAGTCGGGTCCAGTACTGTCCCTATGAACAGGCTGTGCTGAGAGGGCACCAGGTGAGATTTGGGTACATTTATCGAGAAACCCAAGTCGAACAACAGCCGTGCTGTACTTGCAGATGATGCAGCACCATCTCCGGTGACTTTGCCTTCAGCAGCCAGTCATCCAGATAGGGGAAAACTGGAATCCCCGACCTTCTGAGATGGGATGCTACCACCACCATCACCTTCGTGAAGACCCGTGGTGCGGACATAAGCCCGAACGGGAGGACCGCAAACTGGTAGTGTTGAGGTACTTCTGATGCAACTTTAGGATAGGGAGATAAAAATACGTATCCTGCAAATCGATCGACACCATCCAGTCTTCCTGTTGCAGTGCCAGAAGAACCTGAGCTAGGGTCAACATCTTGAACTTTTCCTGCCTGAGGTAAAAGTTCAAAATCCTGAGATCCACGATCGGCCTCAAACGACCGTCTTTCTTGGGGATCAGGATATACCGGGAGTAGCAACCCTTACCCTGCTCCTGCTCTGGAACCACCTCTATTGCACCTTTCTGTAACAAAGCCAGAACCTCCTGCTGCAGGAGCAGCAGATGGTCCTCTGAACACCAGCCCTGATGAGGATGGTAAGGAGGTAGAAACTCCAGGAAAGGAAGGGCGTACCCATTTTCTACAAGATTCAAAACCCAAAGATCTGATGTAACAGATTTCCAATTTTGTAGAAAATGGGACACCTGGCCTCCTACGGGACCAACATGCTCCAGGATGGGGGATCTAGAGCTGCTTTCCTGTATTACCGGTGGTGGGGGCAGGAGAGGAGGAGGAGGAGGAAGACTGTTGCCGGGAGGCTCCCCGCAGGCGGCCTCTACCCTTTCCCCTGTATAACTTGTACAAAGGGTTCTGCTGCTGCTGAGGCTGTTGATGGCCTCGAAAGGAAGTCGCCTTTCCAAAACCTCTAAACCCCCTGAATCCATAACCCCTAGGATGAGACTGCAAGCCCAAGGATCTCGCAGTAGCCCTACTGTCCTTGAAATGTTGTAGAGCAGAGTCCGTCTTCGTTCCAAAAGCCTGGACCCATCCAAAGGCAGATCAAGAATAGTGGCCTGCACATCCGGAGAGAACCCTGAAGACCTGAGTCAGGCATGCCTCCTGGTAGCCACAGAGGAACCCATCACTCTGGCAACAGAGTCCGCCGTATCTAAGCCAGACTGAATCACCTGACGGTCTCCTGCTTGCGTATCTGCCAACACCTACAAGAAATGACCACGGTCATCCTCTGGCAGTTTAGGAGCCACCTGGTTAGCAGAATTCTTTAAGGCATGAATATACCTCCCCAGCAGGCATGTGGCATTTGTAGACTTGAAGGCCATGCTCACAGTGGAGAAAACCTTCTTGGCAGATTGATCTAATTTTTTCGAGTCCCTTTCCCTGGAGTGGTGGGGAACGACCCAGCCGACAGCTTTGTTGAACAAGAAGCCTGAACCACCAAGCTTTCCGGCGAAGGGTGGGAGGTTAGAAAGGCAGGATCAACGGGTGCAGCCTTATACCGTCTCGTCACTGTTCTTGAAACCGCAGGGGCAGATAAGGGCTTCTGCCACACTTCCACAATTGGTTCAGTCAAAGCCTCATTGAAAGGCAACAAGGGCTCAACCACAGGGATCACAAGTAGCGCGTGAGGGGGCTAATTTCTAACTTGTTTTTAGCGCGAGCTATGCACTACGTCCAGATTGTTTTAAGACTGTTTTAAGAACCTTTTTAAATAAACTGCTATAATTGTTTACGTTATCTGATACTCTGTACTTGCACATTGCACTTTCTCCCGGTCCCCGGTCCGACACGGCTATTCTGGCCATTTGTGCGGAGGGACGCGGCTCCTCCCCCCAGGCTTGCCTCATTTCCAGTGGTGAATAATACTAACAATAGTTCAAGAAGCAATTTGCTCGAAAATACACTATTTACAAAACAATTTCAAAATTATAAACAACCTACATAAGAAGTGACATGAAGAAAAGGAAAAAAGAGATAAAGTAATACCCATATGCAAGGAAATATTAGAAAAATATAACACATTTATTACATTTAATGAATACTAAAACAGTTAAAACAATGACGCTCAATACAGTGTGCTGGTACAAAAACAATATATATTACAAACCAGACACGTGGCAGACGAAAAAATACACGTCACAAAAAAGAAAGAAACAACATATAACAAAATAATGTGTCCTTCATCAATTTTACGGCCACATATACGTCGACGGCGTTTCGACCACTGTAAAATTACACGGTCATCATCAGGACTGAGAATTCATTTGAGCGTCCAAAATTCTGTATAGTATAAAAAACATATGGGTCACCTTTAAAAAATTTTTTTTTTAAATTACACTCCCTCTGTCAAAGAAAGGGGGGGGAAAACCAGAAAAAAGAAGGAAGAAATTAACACCAGAGGCATTCGTGAAAGACAAAGTAATAAAGAACAGAAGTAAGAAACTATTTCCCACACCTTAAAGGAAATTAAGAAATTACCATCACCAGACGATCAATAGTAAATATAAAAATCACCTATTTCAAGAAATAGTCCAACCCTGTATTACTTGCATGGATTGGAACAATATTTCACACTAGAATGAAAAAGATAAATTTTTATAAAAATAATAATGAGTTCTACGTATCAATCAAAGAACTCAAACAAACCATCCTGATTAATCAGTCACTTACTTAAAATAGACAATGGGCGGGCACGATGTAGAACCGTCCATGAATATAAACTTTCAGACTGGCAATCTTTGTCCACATAATTTAGCAGATCATGCCAATAGACAGGCGAACAAATCACCGATGCACTTCAACGCCACAGAGGACTAGAGAAATAAAGGGACAAGAGAACATATCCTAAGTATGCAGAGGTAGAACCTAAATTTCTGATGTATAATGCCAGTCACAAACATCTATATGTATTGGGGCTTGTATATATAGTATGTCAAACAATCCACACAGGGACACAGAACAAACACCACCAAATTCCAAAACGACGGTAAAATACCGTCTTGGCTAGCATATCTCATATCCATTTACCAAATTCATAAAGGCTCTACTACTATGAGAACACGTTTCCGAGCCCGATAGCATTACCACGTCTCCCACCAACCACTGGGCGATGCAAAAATGTAATATACACAGGTTCAGACGGCTGCATAAACACACTATTGCCCGAACCATATACCACACAGCCACCATTAACTGTAAAGGCAGCTTACAAAAAGTTTACAAAAAGTCCGTTTAAACTAATTTAAACCTAAAACCAAAACAAATGCTGCACAACTCAACTTACTAAAAACGTCCATACTGCGGCAGCCAAATCCGGAGGCCATTCCATACTTAAGCTAATGTAGACCTAAAACTCGAAACAAATGCTGCACGCCTCAACTTACCAAAAACGTCCCTCCTGCGGTAGCAAATTCCGGAAGCCGTTCCATGCTTACTGCAAACGCTATATATAGCGTTTAAAAACCCGCGCGATTAGTTCAAAAACACTAATGACGGACTGTCAAATATAACCTAATCTTGACAACAAACACCAACGGGCGCCATCTTAGAATGGTCCAACCATATGGATAAATATCCAACGTCCTAGGAGATTTACTTATTGTGACAACAGTATTTTAATCAATTAACCGTGCCTCCTCTGAAAATAAACTAAACTCCTTAGAGGCACACCCAAATCATATCACTGTGTTACAACAAATGAATAATATAGAGTCCATACCGGTATCGATTACGGACTATAATGTATTTCACAGGTTTAACAACGGGCGCCATCTTTATGAGGTCAAAATATATAACTAATGACCAAGTGCGTGTTTACAGGCAATTTGCTCGATTTAAACAACAATACCCTAATTGAATGACGGGACATAGTCCATACCGGTATCGATTACGGACTATAATGTATTTCACGGGTTTAACAACGGGCGCCATCTTTATGAGGTCAAAATGTATAACTAATGACCAAGTGCGTGTTTACAGGCAATTTGCTCGATTTAAACAACAATACCCTAATTGAATGACGGGACATAGTCTACATCCAACTATAACACCAAATGCAGATGAAAACAAATACTATGTACATGCCTACTACAAAAAATGAATCAAAGAAAGAAAGAAAAAGAGAGAAAAAGAGACAGAAAAAGAATTTTCTTTAGAAAAGCAGCTCAGTTACAACAATAAAATGAAATGGCCCTCGCAATTTAGAGGGCAAACCATAATTGAATTATGTCCATACCAACAAAGTGATTCACATTAGACTAAATTAATACATTGGTAAACATTCACTTTGTAATGGCATTAGTTTGATACAATGACAAACATTCACATTATGATAACATCACGAAAAACAATTTCAGTTTCATTAAGAATGATGGTTTATCTACATAACCAAACCCAAATTCTTCTTCATCTTAAATACAGTACACAGTCATACTACATATATAATTACGCAATTGCAGTTATTGTATAAAGACAGAATTCATAATCACAGAAACACAGATCACTGTATTCAATTTTATGTTCATACATGTTAGATTTTTAATAAAAGGTGAACCAATAAAGATATATATATATAGACTAATCTGCTATATAGTGGTTCAATTTGCAATACACAGAGTACCCACACTACCAAGCAGGCAATTCATAGTTCCTTCTCAATACTTCAACTAAATCTTACAGAATGACATTATGACATTCCTCCATGCAATTAAGACCTTTGTTAATACTGTCACAACGGAGTATCCATCGACTTTCACTTTTATTCAGAACAACATCTTGGATCTGGTTTTTTCAAACATCCCGTCCTTGGTCGTTGAGCCCCCGCAACAAATGGTATGTGCAGACCACTTCTTGGTCCCTTTCTTATGTTTTAGAGAAATTCCACAAGTAGGTGGTAAAACCCATAATATGCCTAAAAGGAACTGGAAGAAACTGATGCCGGAATCCTTAGGCCCGGTACTTTCGGAAAGTCAACCTCAACTCACCAATGACCCCAACACTGACTCGAATGCCCTGACCGCGTGGATCTCTGCCGCCTTGAACAACTTAGCCCCAGCTAGGTTAGGCGGATCCCCTAGAAACTCTCCGTCGGCCCCCTGGTTCTCTGTGGAACTCAGAGCAGAAAAAAGTAAATGTAAACAAAAAGAATGCCTTTGGAGGAAAGAATATTGTCCTCTGGCTAAATTGATTTACAAGGAAGCTCTCAAAGAACTTCATAAATCGATGAGGGCTGCTAGAAGAGACTACTTTGTAAATCGAATTAACACCGCAGAGAACTCCTGCAAAGAAATGTTTAGGATAGTTAGCTCTTTCTCTAAACCAATAGCACTTGAAAATAAGATACCACCGTCACCGTCGTTGTGTGCTAAACTGTCGGATTTCTTTGAGGAAAAAATCTTGAAGGTCTATGATGCCTTCACGACTAGAAGGGAAACTACTGAATCTGAAGTTACGGAAACCCACGCTGGGGAGGTTTCCCTCTCAGAATTTCCCTCTATCTCTCAACAAGAATCCTTGGCAGAGATCCTGAAATGCAAATTGGGGTCCCCAGAAGATCCTTGCACCCCAAAACTGTGGAAAACTGGCCCACATTATTAATCCCACCTTAAACCACTTATGGAACAGCTCACTTGCCACTGGCATCTTCCCGCAGTCGTGGAAATATGCCATGCTCCTGCCTCTCTTGAAGAAGCCCAATGCTGATCGTAAACCAAACAACTACCGCCCGATCTCACTTCTCCCAGCACCAGTGAAGATGCTGGAAAAATTGGTTCAACGTCAACTGACCAATTTCATTGACAGACGCGGCATTCTACACGAAACGCAGTCTGGATTCCGAGCGGGCTACAGCACTGAGACAGCTCTGTTGGAGGTGGCAGAGTCTATAAGAATGTTGATGGACACAGGAGCCTCAGCCATGCTAGTGCTGTTGGACTTGACCGCCGTCTTCGATACAGTGGATCACCTAATCCTACTGGCCAGGCTTAAATGTGCGGGAGTGGAGGGGATGGCTCTTGCCTGGCTAAAGTCCTATCTTAGTGACCGCACGCAAAGGGTCACTCTTCACCCTTTTAAGTCAGAAGCCAAACCTTTACGGTGTGGGGTAACACAGGGATCGGCATTGAGCCCTTTACTCTTTAACGTATATCTGGCTCCCCTCTTCTCGCTTATTGCCAAATGGGAAATAAAAGCTATTTGCTACGCGGACGACATCCAGCTGGTATTCTCCTTTAAGGACCACTCAGCCAACTCCTTCGCCAAATTTAGGGGATGCCTGAAGGACATCTCCAGCTGGATGAACAACAATAAATTAAAGCTTAAAGCAGAAAAAACTGAGGTCCTGTTTTTTGGCAAGGCACCCCCCCATCAGGCGAACTGTGGTGGCCGGAGGAAATGGGACTTCCCCCTGCCCCTCAACCACAGCAAAAAACCTGGGCATAAAATGGGAATCCGACCTGACGTTCTCAACCCAAATATGTCACATTGCATACTCTTGCTTCGGTATACTGAGATGCCTGAGAAAATTTCTATACTTATTACCGGTGAGTTGCCGCATATCCGTTGTTCACGCATCAGTGACATCGAGGCTGGACTATGCGAATAGTCTTTACCTGGGTCTGCCTGCATATCTTATCAAGAGATTGCAGATGGTCCAAAATGCGGCAGCGAGATTGATTAGAAGAGTATCTTTTAGACATCTCTCCGCACATTAAACAGCTTCACTGGCTACCTGTAGCCAAACGGATAGAATTCAAGGCGCTGACGGTAGCTTTCAGGGCTCTGAGAGGCAATTGTCCCAGCTACATTAGGAAACAAATCCGCCCCTATCATCAAAAAGGCTCTCTAAGATCAAACCCCCAGAATTTGCTTTGCGTACCTCAATATGCGAAGGCACGCATTGGAGGTAGATCCTTCACAGTGGTTATGACCAGACTATGGAACTCTCTTCCGGTTAAATTTCGCCTAATCCAATCGGAATTTGAGTTCATGAAAGCGCTGAAGACTTGGCTATTTAGCCAGAGCTAGTCTCCTGACATTCTATCTCTCCTGCTTGCCTGCGATAGCGCCGGGACACCTCTGTCAGAGGTAGCTGTTGCTCTTTATAAATGTATTATTATTATTATTATTATGAAGATGGTGAATGCACACCTCAGTCAGTAAATTTGACTTGACCTCAGCCGTGGGCAATTGTAAGTCCAACAGATCAGCAGCCTTCCTGATAATAGAATGATATGGTGCAACATCCTGTGAAGGCAAAGCTTTCGGGGAAGAAAGGTCCCACTCGGGGGAAGTGTCCAAGCCACTGGCCTCTTAAAGGCCCTCAAAGTCATCCACTGTGTGGATGATTTCCCCTTCTTCTGCCTGATCCTGCTGGTACTCTTCTTCCTCCAACAGCCTCCGGGCCTCCCTCCTGGAGCACCTCCTCGGGATCGGCGGCACCAGGCGCCGCGATATCGGTGCTGGCGTCGAAGGTGGCCCTTCAGAAACAGGCAACGGTGGCGTTAGAATCCGGGAAGGCACCGGCCCAACTCCAGACGGAGCCGGAGACTGAGGTATCGGTGTCGAGAACCGCGGTGGTGCAAGCGGACCCACGGGGCCCGAAGGCGCACCGGTAGGGTAGGCTGCCTTGACAAACACGCCAAACATCGCATGTAGGAAATACGAGGGATCCACTCCTGGACCCTGAAAGGGTGGATACGGATCCGGAACCACCGGGTCTGAATCCGACGGAGGCCGAGTGGCAGGCTGAGACTGCGGCGCCGGGGACACTGGTGCCAGTACAGGCGACGCCATAGGAGCAGGAATCCCTGGGCGCCGGTGAATCCCTCGGCGTCGAAGAGCAAGCCGGAGACACCCGCGGAGAAGGAGAGGGCAACGGCGAGATGACATCTTTAGTATGACGCCGCTGAACAGGAGAAGCCGACCTCGAAGCCTTGAACCTTTGAAGACCGACGACGAGACCCATGTTAGTGCTTCTTCTTATGTTTCTTCGACTTCGACATGTGTGAGGTCGACAACCTCGACTTGGATCTCTTACAATCCCTCTTCTCCTTTTTAGCCCGTGACATGAAGAGCTTCGCCTCACGCTCCTTTAGCACCTTCAGGTTCATCTTCCGACAAGACGAACACCCCTCGATGTCGTGATCCGACGACAAGCACCAGAGACAATCGTCATGGGGGTCCGTGATGGACATATGGCCCCCACACTCTCTGCAAGGCTTGAATCCCTACTTCTTCAATGTAGCCATAGCAATGCTACACCAAGGTAAACAGCAGAAACAAAGTATAACGAAGAAAATGGAGAGTCCCAGAAAAAACCATTACGTGTCGACGGCGCAGAAAAAAGGGAACTGACGTCAGCACGCCGACGAGGTCTTCTTATGGCTCCGGTGACGTCATACGGAGTCACGAGCGGACCTGTGCCATTGTGACATCCTCATCGACGTGGGAGAGCTAGGAAAAGATTTCCGTGGAATGCTGGCGCAAGGGGTAATTCAAAATTTGAGGAATCCACATGCAGAAGTATCCATCAGAGTACTCCAGTACATGACAGTCGAGATACTTCCTGAGCAACAAGAAGAACCAGGAGAAGGAACAAGCACTATATTGAGACCAAAAATAACTTTCAATGCTGAACGGGCAAGAATCTACGATCGAAAGAAGAAGAAATCAAGTGTGTTGACTGGATCAATACCACCTTCACTCACTGAAAAAACAGAGTCAAGTGGTATAAGTGACACAGAAAATGATCAGGTGCCAAGGAGATCGAAACAATTAAGAGTACCTAGCCGAATACATTCTGCACCTGAATGAATGGACCTACTTTGTGAGCCAAGTGCTAAATGTGCCAATATCATATTTGCTTGACGGGAGCGGAGAATTGCCTGAACCCCCTTGAAATGGTTGACTTTTAAGTTTGGGGAAAAAAAGCCTTTGAAAAAGAAAAATCGGTTGTTGACAAACTCAATGAATGAACTGTTCAAATAGACTGAAATAAATACTGCTAAGTTACTATGAATCATTAAGAAAATTACCTAGGCCCGAGGTAGCAGTAGAAGAGTAGGGATAACATTTTAGAAGAATACGGAGTAGGGTTAAGGAAGAATATACTAAGATTTTTGTAAATAAAAACCTCAAGAAACTAACAGAATTCCAAAGAAAAAAAAAGAAAATGAAGACTTTGTGCAATAAAACAAAGATGCTAACTTGCTGCTTCACTCATCGTTTTAAGAGATTTGATTTCAGATAAATATTTGCATTTTAACCAGAGCTAGAAGCAATATTATTATGAGGATTACATTCTTAGTAGTAGCATAAGTACCGATAACATTATTATTAGCTATAGATTTTACACCAGAGAAAGAGAATTCTGCATTTTCCTTTACTAATACGACATCCTGATCCACATCGTGTGAAAGTGAATTGAAAGCCTCATTTGTAGATTACTTGAAAGATGATTATTTAACTAATTTTTCTTCTAGATTAGTTCAAAAGTATACACATGCTAAGGACTGTTCTGTGCGTGCACATGCCTTCCTCGGTTGAGGAGGAGGTGACATACCATCGCATTCCTTTGTCATATGCAAATTCACACAGCATATTGCTTGGTTTAGTTTATAAGCAACAGCACTTTGAATATTATCACTAACTATGACATGATCCTTTTGAAAGTACCTTTACAGAAAAGCGGGAAGTTACAGGCACAAGAAAAAGATATGGACACTGCTTGGCATTATATTAGACCTTACCTTCCTATTTACAATGTTAAGGCTGATGAAAATAATTTAACTTGCTTAATGAGACCATTAGAGAAGACATTTATCATGATGTTAGAAAAACAGAAGAGGACACATTGCATGCAGTAAAAACCCAAATTAAGATGTTTTAAAGGATGCATGGAAGAAAAGGGCTATAGAAAGAAAAGGACTTATCCAAGGTTAAGACTGAACAAAAGACAGAAAGGGAAAGTGCATGTTTTTAAGAGAAGATTTCAAAATAGAAAGACATGTAGGGAGAAATGACTGGTAACATACATTTGGCTTAAAAGGAGGAACATGGCAGATTTTACAGGGTGAAGATCCGGCAATACCTGGAGTTTATTTCATTTGTTGACAGAATGCATATTTCAAATTACTAGCTGATTGGAAGTGTATTTGCTATTTAGGCTTATTGTTTCCTAAGATGTATCAAGTGCATAGTTTGAAAGCTTTAACAATGACGTATGTGCACAGACATTCTAAAAGTATACATGAAGACATTTTTGGTGCTGTTATTCCAGCTGTGGGAGTGAAACTGAATGATGAGAAGATTACAAAGCTGTTAACAGTAGTGGACAAGCTTGCAACAAGTACATCTGGAGTTTTGCTAGTTAAAAAAACAGAATTAGTGGCAGTTAGATGAGTGGTTTTACAAAATAGATATGCCTTAGACATTGTGCTTGCAGAAAAATGTGGAGTCAGTAAAATTTCAAAGTCAGAACATTGTTGCACATACATACCTGACGAGAGTAAGAAAATCAAAGAATACATAAAGAACATTTCAGACATCAAACTTGCCCAGGAACCATTAGAAACCACTAGTACAGTACAAAACTTCACAAAGGGGTTTTTTGCAATAGGCAATTGGATTGCAACAAAAGGATGAGGAATCCTCAAAACTATATTAGTACCTGTATTAATTATAGTTGTCTGTTTCCAAACTTCACTAGGAGTGTATAAGGCTATCAAAATCATATTACAAAAAAAAAAGAATAGAGAAAGAAACGAACAGATAGAGAAAGATTTAGAATTAAGTGACCACATTAATAGAGAATACAACAAATTAAAGGACAGGGAAAACCTAAAACAAAAACAAAAGACTCAACTGAAGTCGAAAGCGAATTGTAAGTTGATCTGTGAATGTTTTGTGACAGTTGGAAACCATCAGATGGGGGAGGTTGCTAGAGAGTCTTTAACAAGTAAAAATGAATGCAATTAACATGTAGAAATCACGTGTAGGCCACAAAACGAAAATTCACACGTAGAAGGCAAGTGAGAGCACTATGCTGTCATAGCTACATAAATTGGGTTAGAAAGACTTCTGAATGCATTTTTTCTTTTCTCTGCCCTATGAGCTGGAATGTCAGTAACGAAAGATGCTGGACTATCAATAATGCAAAAATGCTGAACTGAACATGAACTAATGGAAAACATTATATTTTGACCTTCCAATAGAGATATTTTCATACAATACAATAATGTATCAAATTGTGTAGTTTAATATCCATAAAATGCTTCTTCATGAGTAACATTTGCAAGTTAGAATGTCTGAGAATTGCATGATTTCATCTGTGTGATGTAGAGACCTAACCATGAACTGTGTTGTATTGTAGAAGAAAAGAACAGTGGGAACCCAACCTTGACTTGTACAATGTTTATGAAATGTTTCGTTTTGGCACCTTTTTCTCCTGAAACTGCTTAGCCGATGGAAGCTATCTTGTACCCATGACGACACCACATGGTGATCTACTGAGGAGGCTGAAGGATGCAACATTTCACCTTAGGGATAGATATCAAAACGTTATATTAGAGCGTATTCCTAGAGTAGTGTATGGAGATTCTTCTGACCCTTTCTAGACTCCCTGCCAAGCTCTTTGCTCAGATTTTCTCTGATTCACTCAGAGACACCTATTCATTTCCCTTGTCTGAATCTATGCTGCTCTGACACTCAACTGAAATCACGTGAACTTCTCTTTTTGGGAACTTCTAATTGATTAAGGATTGCTTAAATCTTTATGCTTTCACCTCTAGATTGGAACTCATTATGGGTTCTAAAGATACCTTTCCTCTCATTTCCTTGACTTAGAATAAAAATTTACTTGGATGGAACACGCTTAGTGCTATTATTCTGTATTGTATTACGAATGAATTGATTACCTAAGATATACTTACTAAAAGATTTAATAAAACTTTGAAAACTCACATCAAATCTCATCATTAACTCCCAAGAAATAATATTCGAAATCTAAAGTATAGAAAGTTAGAATTGTTGATTTGCAGCTTCTGATTAATTCTCTTCTTACATCCAAGATCCTCGGGCCCTGGGGTTCAGCAATGAGTGGGGACTTTCCTCCAGATGAGAAATAAAATTGATTCCCCTAACTAAATATTTATTTAAAGTCCCTGTTCCACCAGTATCTTACATGGTGTTATATGTAAACCCATACTAAATGCAAAACTACATGATTCCTTATGTGTCACAAATGAAACTATTTATTTTTTAAAGGCTGTACATTACAATCTCTGCCGGGATACCTTTTTATTTTTTTACAGATGCATTGTTTTGTTAAAACTTAACCTAAATTATCCATTTTATTTCTGTCGCGGAAACAACTGAAAACCATTAGTCGACTAAATTGCACCTTGCTATGTACGACTTTGATTGAAGGTCATTAGTGGAAACACAGGTTTTGAAAAATTGGTATTCACAGCTGTGACACCCACAGCCTGTGGTCCATCTGCCAGTGATCCACCACCTCCCTCTCTTCGGTCTCTACAGAGCTAAGGGAGTCAGGGGTATGCAAGTTGTGCTTTTGAATTACCAGCCAGTGTCACCTCTTTCACAGCAGTTCCCTGCAGACCCACACAGACAGCAAAGGTAACGGTAAAATCTTTGTGCATCGGGCCACAAGTACACAAATTGGGTCTGTGGGAACAAACAGAACCCTGTGTCCCAATAATCAGGACTGAACCCCAATAACTGACACCCCAAAATTTCAAAACACCACCATTTGCCTCACGTGATCCACTTCCGGGTTGATCTAGCGTAACAGAACACCCTACCAACATCAGTTTAGCACAATAACATAATAAGTCATAAAGACCACTCAATAACCGAGTTCTAGATACAAAAAAATGTTAGAGTTCTATTATAAAATCCGAAAGTCAAGTGGTACGAAATAAATGCCATAAAGGCCCAAAATTGTAGAGCTATACAGAAGTCAATAAATCAATTTAAGTCTCAAATGAGCAGCAAAATCAATAAAGAGTCGGACAGCATCCCTATTAGCATCAAAGAAGCTCAAAATCGTCTGTATGATTCACAAGGAAAATAGACCGCATTTCTAGTGGAAAAGGAAAAGTGTCTCTCACCCCTCCCCCCCCAAAAAGGGGTTCTTATCAGGGCCGGACTGGCAGTACCCCGCATCAGGCATTTTCCCGGGAGGCTAGAAGGGTGGGGGCCGGTTTTGGAGCAGTGGGGGCCAGTTTTGTTACTGGGGGCGGATTAGCAGCAGTGCTGCAATATCGGCCCCCAGTAAGAAAAGAAGCAAGCAAGTGCTTCCAGCCTCCCGGAGCCAGGCAGTGCTTCCCCAGGGGCTGGTCCGAGAAAACTGCCAGGGCTGCTTTGGGTTCACAATCCGGCCCTGGTTCTTATACACATTTCTTGCATAACAAATTAGCTAAAGGCACTGATTTAGCATGGCATGACCAAAAGAAACCAATATTGAACAGATCCGAGGCTGCAACGTCACCTTTTTGACCCTAGCACTATCCCATTTGTAAGTAAGCTTCGAGCAGCCTCATTAACACATTGTCATAGGAAGTTCCGTTAAAATGCAACATTTCTAAACAATGGGCTATACACCAGTACAAGAGTGATAACTCAGAAGCAGAATTACAGCGCAAAAGACCTTGGGTTACTTGCAACATTTGAAACACTAGGAAGTTACACATTTTTGAAAAAATAAGGAATTATATCATTATGGGGCATATTAGCTAGACCGGCGATAAAATTATCGCCGTTTTAGCGGCAGGAAACTGCCGCTAAAACGGCGATAATGGGCTTGCTAATATGCGTTAGTAGAATTCCAATAGAAGCCCATGTTAGATGTGCAGGACATATAACCTGGGCTTCTATTGGAATTCCATAACGCATATTAGCAAGCCCATTATCGCCGTTTGAGCGGCAGTTTCCTGCCGCTAAAACGGCGATAATTTTAACGTGGGACTTGCTAATATGCCCCTATATTTCTTGTTCTGCGAAGCCTGGAAGGAGAAATGAAGTGCAGAGAGACCTGATGTGAAGGGGTGAATGCAGAAGTGAAGACAGAGAGAAAATCGGCATCTATTTAACTAATATGGCAGATTTCACTAAAATGTGGCCTAACCAAAACATGTTAATAAATGCACTTCTAAATCCTATATTAAGCTCATTTAAACTGCATACATAATATTTCAAAGTTTACAACTAGAAAGCATCCTACAAATCATTGATACTCAATGTAATTTGCAACTACAAAAATGTAAACCCAAAAATAACTAACGGGTCTTTCAACAAAGAACTATACATGTGTATATTTACTATCAAATATTTCCTACTTCAGCTAGTTGTAATCATACACTTTTTTGTTATTCACCATTTCTGAGTGTATATTTACCCCCAGGTGTGGACTTACATGTCTCCACTGATTAAAATGAGGGGCGCAGTCTCCTACAACAAGATTTGTAAGGTTACTACTAGTAATTTTGCACATGCTAGTGGAAATCACCACCACCGTTGTGCATAATCTCTCTAGGATGAAGTATAGGGGACATTTTTTAAGTAAATTATTCTTTAAAAAATTAATATAAATATTTTAATGGCAAATAAATATATGCAAATTTATTTTATATATTTGTAATCTAGAAATTAAAAAATAAACTATGGTACATTAATTCAAAATAAATGTGTATTATTATGATATAATAGTTAATTTAAATATTTCAATTGAATCCATAAATAATAATTTTAGAAATATATTAAAAAACATTGCCCACTCTAACATTTTCATGCTTATTTAATATGTAGTACATTTTGTAAAATATTGTGTTAATTTAAATAATTTTAATTTCTTTATTGCATATTTAACGGATTAATTTAGTTTGTAATTTAATTTATTATTTACTTGAAAATGATTAATTCAGAATTATATATAATTTCTCAACATTAAAAATATATAATTTGAAAGACAAAATATGGCATTAATTTCACATTAGTTCCTATAGGGTTTCATCTTATTTCCCTGCCTCCATAGTTTTCTATGGAAGTGTGTTACAATACCCATGTCTGGGCATGTGTGGTGCTCGAGTTACTCAGGGCTGTAGAACATTTACACCTGTTTTTACATCTTTAGAGCTGCAACAAATATATACGTGTAGTTTGTGAATAGCAATGGTATTACTCACATCTCGTGTGCGTTTTGTACTAGCATGTACTTCTCTAAACCCCTCCTTAAATTTCCTTACATCCCTCCCAAATAGTAGTAATTGTTCCTCATTTTCCAGCCAACAAACCTCCAACATTTATTACTAAATTGTATACATATGTGTGTGAAGATTTCCACCACTGTGGGGGAGATCTTGGTATAGAAACAAATAGTAGAGGCCAAAGTATGTAAGTATAGGTTGGCAAATATGTGAGTAGTACTACATCCACTCCTGCGCTGCTCAGCCCAGCAACAAGGGTGGTGGGGTCAATACAGCAACATGTAAAATAGTCCATGAATAACTGTGAATAAAGCGGATGTTTTTCGCCAAGGGGATCTGAATGGCATCATAGACAACTCGAGCTTCTATTTCTTTGTCTATGGGATGTCACTCAGCTCCCCTTTATAAATTACACCCCAGTTATTCGCAGTTACACATTTATAATTGTGTATCTTTCCAAGCCGAATCACCATGAAAATCAGGAAGTTCAGCAAACCCAGAAAAGCAGAAAAATTCAAGGACTTTGGCTTCTGCAAGTATTTTCGACCAGTGCTTTGTCTTCTAATGATCGATGATATTAGTATGTGGGGGATTTTGTGATAAGTATGTTAAGAATTCATAAGAAAACATAATTGTGTGTCATCTGTTATATGCCCACACGGATAAAATAAACATTGTAACCACATGCCAACATCTGATGCCTGATACGTATTACTTTTGTGGAAGTAGATTTATGAATCCGGCCTGATCTTTTAAGTTACGACCATAGCAGTATAACTTGAAGCATTTCAGTAACTGAAACATTCTAGAAGTGAATACATGACAGGGTCAACTTTTCATAACTACAAGTTACTCCAGGCTTCCGGTATGTGGCCCAGACCGGGCTTTGTGGAGAAGAATGGAATAGGGAGATCAGGAAAGGGGAGATGAAGGGTACTGTGAAACAAATAGCTGTGACTTCACAGAGACCGTGTGTTGAGAAAAGGTTTTACCCTTGTTAAACTTCTCTTATGCGTATAAAAGACGTCACAATTTTTTTTCTAATCAATAGCCAAATCCAAAGAGAATTTGATAGTAGTTGACAATTAAATCCAATGTTTTAAATCTAAATTAGGAGACCTTGAACATAACGAGGGAGCAGAATCCAGATGGAAAAAGGCACATATTTAATCAATTGTAAGGCATTTGAGGTGAAGGGAACTTGTGTCATGCAGCTTCAGACATATTTCCACACAGACAAAAGGGTTACAGACAGAGGTTGAAGTCTATGGATTATAGGAAAATGGCGGATGGAGAGGTAGGTTAGCGATCTAGTGTCCCACCTGCTGAAGAGAATACTTCCTGTCTGTGTTTTCCCATCTCTAGTTTTTCAGTTTCCTACCCTTCCTTCCTTGATCCAGTGAGGACTTGTTGCTTTGTTCGTTTCCTCCCGATGCAGGTTCTCATGGCCCTCTAGCATTAGTGGATTCTAATGCTTCTGGCGTATTAATGGGGGAGGCTTTCCAAAACCAACGTAACATACCTATTCCCTGAAGAAAGAGTCCAAACCTATTTGTGGGGTTAAAGAAATTAACCTAACCACAGGAGATGTACTTTAGGAAACAGAAACATTGATCATGGTAGCTCAGCCTGGACCATTGGAACAGTTGCGGAGTGATTTTATTTATGCTCCAGGGTTTGCCATCCTTCTAGGAGCCACGTTGCTCCATAACCATGATCTGATAATTAAGAGGGCCAATAGTGAAATCATCCTTGGGTCCCCATCTTCAAGGAAAGGTGTCACCCTTATCTAATTTCCAAGACTCTGCAACTATTGAAGAGGTTTACCTTACATAAAACAGTTATGTCAGGATTACCAGAGACCTACTGAATCTTCCTGGATGTCTTTAGCATGAATGGGACTGACACTCTTCCTCAATGTTGGGAATATAATGGTACCACTGATCTAAGCCCAGGATCTATAATGCTTAACACCAGAATTCATGCTTTTATTGTTAAGGAGTCCAAAGACTTTAGAGACTCCCTGAAAGACATCGTGACAGGGCTTTCATTTGGCACTCCATGGCCAGGCTGGTACAGCTATCTCACTGTGGTTGCTTGCGATGTCTCCTGGTCTTCCTCAGTGATCATCACAGCCACACTGGAGGGAGTGCAAGTAAGCGGGAAACCAACTGGAATTATGACCTGCCTATATTTGGTTTATTTCCATTCTGGGTACTTATGTAATGCCAATACATGGCTGTATAGGTGACAGGGTTCCCAACTAGTTTAAAATGACCTGCTGAATGCCATCATACAAGAGTGGGGTTCCTATGATGATACTGAGCTGCCTGCTGAGATCTGAACAGTCACTCAAGCTACTATGTTCTGTCTTCCTGTTACGCGTTCTTCCCACTGTGTTTAGCCCTACCATGGCATCATTTACAACACTGAAGAGAGAGGTGGGCTCGTGCCAGAATTGCTTCCATCCAGGTTCCTGACATCAAACAACTAACTCTTAGATAGTGAGTTTAAGATTAGGATTCTCTCTGAGAAATCTAGGATTTCTATTAGGGTTTTTGTGAATTCCCTGATAGATATCTAGTGAAATTGTTGGGAGCTTTTTAAGAGCGGTTTGTGAACGAGGCCCTTCGTCTGTAAATAAGCTAGACCACTACCTTGTGTATCTGACATATCCTAAGAGTATGACTGTGCTGTGAAGAAACAAAAAATATTCCCTTACCTTTGAGTGACATTTAAAAGCATAAAAATGATCACATAATGAATGTCCAAATGGAAAACATATCAAGTATGTGAAACACCTACCATCCACTTCCAGCAGAGCAGGTTTGGAATACGCAGTCCCAAGGCTGTTCTTCGCCACACATCGATACTGCCCTTCATCTTCTCTTTGAACCTTATGAATCCTTAAACTTCCTGATTCCAAGATAGCAATGCGGGCATTTTCCTACCAAAGGAAAATAATGATTTTACTTTTTTTTCTTCCTTCAGATACGCACATTTCAATAGTGTGTTGAGAAACCATGAGAAAAAAATAGCAAAAAAAACAAAAGACTCCTGTGACTCTACAACAACCATGCATGTTTCAAAGAACATGGCAGACAAACATTTTTTATTCACTGAGCATTTGTGCCTTTAACACAAAAATAGGGAAAAATCCACATTTCATAGTGAACTGTTCAATATGACCATATCTCACAGTTGCCTGTGAAATCCAGATACATCATTATAATGACAGACCCAAAACCACTCTGCATAGCTTTACTTTTGTCAGCACTACTAGGATTATGCAGCATGGAGGACCAAATTAAGCAACAAGGGGGCATATTAGCAAGCCCGGCGATAAAATTATCGCCGTTTTAGCGGCAGGAAACTGCCGCTAAGACGGCTAATGGGCTTGCTAATATGCATTATAGAATTCCAATAGAAGCCCAGGTTAGATGTGCAGGACATCTAACCTGGGCTTCTATTGGAATTCTATAACGCATATTAGCAAGCCCATTATCGCCGTTTTAGCGGCAGTTTCCTGCCGCTAAAACGGCGATAATTTTATCGCCGGGCTTGCTAATATGCCCCAAGGTTTTTTAAATTATTCAGCAAAAAAATGGAAATTATGTGGCACATTCCCTGGAAGTATTATTTTCATCAATTTTAGCTAGAAACAAAATCATTTGTTAAATCTGCAATTTTTGCGTATTATGTGGCAAATGCCCTGATCCAGTTGATCAGCCTCTCTCCCTGTCCCGGCCAACAGCTTCTCCTCCCTCATTTCCCTCTCTTTGGAGAAACAGCATCCTTCTATGTTTAACTGTTACATTTAAGGAGCATGCATGCTGGACCTGATAATTAGCCCCTTGTCCCTCCTTTTGTTTACAGTTTATGTACGGTGGCTCAGCCGTGGGATGTTCTTTTGCATATTTTCTCTGAGCTTGCATAATTTAGTGCTCAGTTCTGTGTTTGAAGGTTTCCCCACACAGCATTGTTCTACCCGCTTTTGAGACTACACCAAGCAAGCCCACACATGATTGATACCACCCATATCCCTGACATGGATGACAACCAGGGCCTCAGCTACAGTGACAATGTCGTAGCTGAGATCCTCAGAACTCCCTACCTCCTGGGGGCAGATGGCAGTACTCCATCAAGTAGCCATAATGATGACTGGAAATAATTCACAGCACTAAAGAAGCAACAATTCAAGATAGCGCTTCACGGAGCAATCACAACGGAGTATGTCAGGGCCAATTTTGCACCCAATGGCTTAATAGTAACAACTACACACCGGATTTTCCTAGAGAACATCATCCTCAAGCGCGAGTGTTCCCAGGTTGCATGGAAGTGCACCCACGATTGGTTGAGTCTGATAATCAACACAGCCAAACGCCTCTCTGACGCGCTGATTGTCAGACTCACCATCATGGGGAAAGCCCTCAAAGCAGGCATCCACATCACAGCATTCAAATCTCGACTAGCCGAGATTAATCCAGAGATAAGTGAACAAAAGGATTATCTGATGCAACAGAAAATGTTCAAACTACAGAAATTAAGAAATTTGAAAATGAAAAGGTTTACCCTTACATAAGAGAAGACTTTCAAGCAACTAGTGGGGACACCCCATCTGATGAGGGAGGCACCACACTGCAGTAGTTTGTCAAGTACAGACACACTACAGTAGTTTGTCAAGTACAGACAGTTGGGGCAGCAAAGAGAGTCAACGTGGTGCACTACCACCACCGATGTATGCGTACCCGATGGCTGCCTACCCGGGACATCAACCAATGAGGCCTCCCAACTATCACATGCTCTCCCACGCCCCTCACTCATGCTACCACATGCCCCTCACCCACACTTCCCCCAACACTTCACTCACCCACCTTTTTTAGACAGAGGCTGGGGAAGGGACAGAGGAAGAAGAAGAGGGGGACACAAACGGGTCCAGTGGCAAGAGCCGGAAACACAGACACAAACTAGGAGTCAAACAACCCCAAAAAATAGTGGTCGATTTGTCCCCCTGATTAATCACACCAAGGGAGAACGTTGTTCTTCAAAAGGGTCTGGGTTTTGTCCCAACTACTTGAGAGGACAAGTTCCGACATGCAAATGAGTTTCACAATTTTTTCAAAAAATCTGATTCTGGGCCTTTTTCCGGGGTAAACCAACGCTAGAAACTGGTGATTCGGAGCTACGCAAGCCTTCCACATTCACTCTATCAGCTGGGATGATTCCCCAGGAAATACTTACCTTCAAACAAGCTGTCCTGAAGGAGCTAGAAGAGTCTACCCCCGACACCCATCTACATCATGTCAAACGTAGAATTGGATGCAGTGAGGACATTAGCCAATGACCCGGCTATCACTATTAGGCCACCAGACAAGGGTGGTGCCATTGTCATTATGGCCACCCCGGACTGTAATAATGAGTGCCTACGACAACTTGCGGATAGCAGGTATTACCGCCCGATCAATACAAACACCACCGAGAGACTCACCACTAGGATTAAGACATTGGTCATGGCAGCTGAAACCCAAGGATGGGTCACAAAGAATGAGGCGGAGTTCCTGGTCAATCGGTCCCCTAACACACCATGCTTCTACATCTTGCCAAAAATACATAAAAGGGTAACTCCTTCACCTGGAAGACCAATAGTGCCGGGGATTGGGCCCCTCCTAGAACCGTTAAGCAAATTCTGTGATCATTTTCTTCAATTTCTCGTGACAAAGACTCCATCCTTCCTCAAGGACACAAGGGATGTCCTGAACCTGATTGAAGAAGCCAACCACATTAATGATATCTACCTCTTTGTAAAAGTTGATGGTGAGGCGCTGTATACAAACATTCCCAAGGATGCTACCATTGAGGCTGTAGAAAACAGCCTCCTATCTGAAGCCTGAACCTCAGCTACACCTGTGAGCTTCATCACAGAGTGTGACACCATCACACTCAAAGAAAATTTCTTTCTGTTTGCGGGCCAACTTTACCACCAGATACAAGGTACTTTCATGAGAAGTATCTTTGCACCAAGCCTAGCCTGCCTGCACATGGCTGACTAAGAGAGGGAGCATAATTTTGGCAACACCAACACCAACCCCTACACTACCAACATCTTACTGTGGCATTGCTACATAGACATCGCCATCTTGTGGCGGGGTAACATAGATACTTGCCATGAATTCTACACCTGGATCAACTCAATCAACCCTTACCTTAGGTTCACAAAGACAATCTCGGGCAGAGAAATTCCATTCCTGGACCTCCAGATCTCTCTTAACAGTGACAAGCTGTCTACCACCACCTTCAAGAAAACCACAGACTGCAATTGTGGTACTGAAAATTCTGGACCTGTGTCATTAACATCATTGTAACATGACGATTTTGGTATCAGCAGACGGGTAATGACAGGTATGCTATATCTGAGTATTTGCGTCATATTCGAGTGACGGGATCACTCTAATATTAACGATTCCCTTGTGAACCCTCGGGTTCCATTTTGTGTACAGCAGCCATTTTGTGGTTGCCCTCACATAAGGCAATGACTAAAGCCAAAACGCGCCTTAGGGGACACGTACACTTTCAAGTGACCTGGGCAAGCTGACTCCACTGTCCAGAGCCAGAACCTGTTCGGCCAGTTTTAGTTCCCAGTGGCCGATCGAGATTAGGGGCCCAGGTGCAGCATGCCATAAACCCTTCATTGCACACATCTATATCTAAATCTTATTCACACCTGTCACTGCTCTTTTTTTATGACCTGCTTTACGAGGAGGAGGTGCCCGATTTTATTAGGGGTCCAGATTATATCTGTTGCAGGTGTTGGGCCTCACTGGGTATTTGGTTGTGGGCTGGACAAACTGAAAATGGGCTTGTCATCATGAATCTGTCTTTTTTTTGTTGTAAGAAATATGTGAATGACCCACTGTAAAAATAAGGAATGTTTGCCTAAAGCATAATATTCTGTATAAAAGAGATAGCTGGTTTCCATGAGAAAAGCAGTCTCCTGAGAACATACACATTGTTGTACTTCTAGGATACCTGTTGCTGGCTGCAGCCAATAAATTGATCTTTGAAGCCACCAAGAAGACTCTGTGTTTCTGTAGTCTGAGACAGGAAGAACTCGAGGTCATTGGGTGTGTTCCCTGGCACCGCTGGGTCCAATAAAACCCAGTACTTCAATTGGCGCCCAACGTGGGGCGATTTCAGCGGTACCGGTCCAAGCCAGAGGTCGTGAGGAGCTTCGTGTAAAATTCTGGAAGAAGGCCAACCACTTCATCGACCCCTGTATGTCGTTCGTGGTCCGAAAGTCTTTGCTGCGAGGTTCCCCGCGTCCCGACGGCTACGAAGGACTGCTGCCCTGACTATCGCCCTGTCTTGGACCCTTTTATGATTTTTAGAGCGAGACAATAGACGAGTCTTCTGGTGACGTCATCGATACCTCAGTTAAGTATAAGTGGAGCGTCTCCCAGTCCTTAGTCTTGGTTCTTAGTTTTGGGTATCCCATGGGATCTTTGATTTGTTAGGATCTTTTGATTTGGAACTTGCAAGTACCAAAGCCGAAGGACTCGTGTATTCACGAGACTGTCGTATTCGATAATCCTTTGAAGTTTGAAGCTAGACTAGTGAGCGAAGATGCCTGGTCTTAGCAGACTTGGAAATTTGTTTTGTCTTGGTTGTAATAGGGATTCCCGATTGGAGGACTCGTGTCCGGTTCCTCCAATTGGAACTCCAACCTATGAGCTCTACGTGAAGCATGGAGTGGGCCCTATCACGTATAATAACGTATGGGTTAGGTACACAAGGAAAGATGGTGTCCTAAAGTGGCCCCAATATGGTAGTTTTGACACCGAAATTCTGGATAATTTAGAGGTTAGACTTTTAAGAAGAAAGCCCGGCCGGCGATGTTTGACTCTTTCCGCCTATGGCGAAAAGAAGCCAAACAGAAAGAAATTAAATTAGTAAAGAAGAATAAAAGAGAAAAGGGTATTTCAATAATGCAAGCTGCTATGCAGTATAAGGATGATGAAGAGGAACAAGCGAGTGAACAGCTGCACAGGCAACGTAAATTGGCAATTGATAAATGTTATCCAGTTTTGCCACCTCTTCAGCAAGATACAGTGAAGGAACTTGAGAAGGATCCTTTAATGTCTCATTTGTTGAATTCACCACCTCCTTATGCGCAGAGTGCTACAGCACCTCCGCAACCTTTAGTTGTACAACCCCCAGTTGTTGTACCTCCGGTTCTTCCACAACCCCCAGCTGTTTTTCAGTTGGCTCCTACTACTATGGCGCAGCCCCCTCAAGGGCTGCCACCTTTACTACCTGTTCCATCTTTACTTCCTATGACTTTGCCCCCTGCATCTATTTCCCTCCACACTATCCCTTCTGACACTGCCTCTGCATTTGCTTTGTCTCCTCCTGTTTTTCCTCCTGTTCATTTGTCAACTTCTCCTTCTGTCCGACAGAGAATGACAAACACTGTTACTAGTATTTTGTCTCCTTTCTTTGGGTCACCGACTACGACCCCCGTTTTAGAGTGTAAACAATTGCGTAGCCAATTGCCCGATTCTAGAGAGAAGGGAGTATTGGATCATTTGGCGCATAAATGGGTCACTGACCCTACAAGATATGAGTTAGAGTCTGTTATGGATGTCTTCCACCAATGGCAAGCACCGAAACAGAGATATGTTTTTGACAAAATGTGCGAAGTTCTTCTTGAAAGATTAAAAGATTGTGATATGGAGGCCAATCCGCCTGAGTTGTGTCATGTACGGTTTGAGTTTTCCAAAGGCACGATTGTGGGTTCCGATATTGAGAAAGCAGTTGCGACATTATTATCATTTAGGAGTGAGGGTATTTCTCGACTGTTGTTTGAGCCAGAACCCTCTGTTAAAAGGAAGGTCAGACAGTATCCCATGAGAGAAGTTCCCCCAGTTTGGAAAGAAGGAGACCTAAATGCTGTTCCACCTATTCAGCCTCATTTTCAACGTGTGTGGGTACATGTTCCATGGAAGCGAACTGAAGTCCTGGCTCTTAAGCAGACTCTACCCGACCCCCGTAAAAACCCTGCAGGTTATTATAAGGAATTATCAGACTGCAGACTCCTGTGTTATGAATTTAGCTGATATAGACATGTTGTTTGGAAATGTGGTCCCACAGCCTTTATGGAGAGTGATCCGTCACACGGATCATGCGCCGGAGTTAGGGGACACATGGATTAATATCAATGCGGCAAATGACAGACAAGTAGGCGGTGCTAAACCAGAGCCTTTAGTAGCAGACCTCCCTGGTAGGATCGTTACTTACATGAAGACTTTGATGCCTGCAATGCGTGTAAATTGGGATAAATTGTCTGCATGCAAGCAGAAGAAGGAGGAAAGTGTATCTGACTTCTTCACTAGGTTTGAAGAGACATTTATCGACCACAGTGGTCAGGATATGAGTACAGAAGGTGGTCAAAGGTTGTTTGTTGACAAGTTTGTGCATAATTTGCTTCCCGAATTGTGTAAAAAATTGAAAGATTCAGAGAGTTCTTGGGCCGTTTCCTCTTCAGCACAGATATTGGCTACTGCACAATACTACGAAAATAGAGATAAAGATGAGAAAGATAGAGCAGACAAGAAAACTAAAGAGTTAAAAACAAAGGTTCTTTTACAACAAGCGTATCCGCCTCGTAGTAATCAGCGTGACTATCAGCAACCTCAACAGTATCAGAGGAATTCGCAAAGGTTTGAGTATCCTCAACAACGTGCTCTGATAGGCCCTAACCAATGTTCATATTGTAAGGAAGAAGGTCATTTTAAATATAATTGCCCTATTTTGTTGCAGCGTATGAATGGTATTTCTGGCGCAAGAGGTCGAGGTGTTCCACAAGCACCTAGAGCTAGAGGACGCAGAAATTTCACCCAGAACGCGCGCCCATTTCCTCCTCAAAATTCAATGAATAGTTTTGATCAGCAGAATAACGCGTCTGGTAGGACGACTCAGTACTATGCTGATGACTACTATGCAGAAGGTGAGAGTATGGAAGGTGATGATTGCTAGGACAGCCATAGACAAAGAGAGGGAGTTGTTTCAGTTCCAGTAGATCAGAGTGGACCTTATATTGAGGTGATTACATCAGGTGTGTCAGAGCCTTTTCTGTTGGATACTGGTGCTACAAAGAGTTCTATTATGCACTCTAAATTCCCTGGCGCACCTTTGTCTGGCGAAACTAATGTTTCAGTAGGTTTTTCTGGCGCCCCGGTTAGGAACCCGATTTCTAGCCCTATGTCTCTTTCTGTTGGACCTTGTGAAATCGAAGCACCACTTATTCTAACGACAGGTTGTGGTGAGAACTTGTTAGGATTGGATCTGCTGAAAAGATTGTATGCGACATTGTATTGTTCTCCTTCGGGAGTACAACTCACATTGGGTAAGACAGTGGTTTCACCAATATATTTGTCAAAGGACAAACTTCCAACAGAATTGTCGTTTCTCCCTGATATTCTTTGGGCTACTGGTCCCAATGATGTAGGTCTTTTGGAAATACCGCCATATGTTGTAACGTTGAAAGCCAATGTTAAAATGCCGCGCATTCCCCAATACAAGATCTCTAATGAAGGTGAAAAAGCGTTGCTAGCGATCATTTATGATTTGATTGAGAAAAATGTAATTGAAGAGACAAGAGGTAATGTTTGCAATAGTCCTATTTTACCTGTCTTGAAGCGTACTGACTCTTCTCAGCCACCTGTTTACAGGTTTGTGATTGATCTTAGAGAGGTAAACAAGATAGTTGTGCCACAGTTTCCAGTCGTTCCCGATATCACTGCTTTACTGACAATGATTCCAGCCTCAGCCACTTGGTTCTCGGTGATTGACTTGAAGAATGCTTTCTTCAGCATCCCTATTGCCGTAGAGAGCAGGGATATTTTTGGATTCTGTTTAGGAGGCCGAAGCTTCCGATTTCAGAGAGCTCCTCAAGGTTTTTGTGAAAGTCCTTCTATCTATAGTCAGGCTCTGAAGTCTCAGCTTGACACTCTTGTGTTACCTGATGGCGCTACCCTTCTACAGTACGTCGATGATTTGTTAGTTGCTGCAGATACTAAGGAGATTTGTAAAGAAGCCACTTTGTCATTGTTGCGTCATTTGTCTGATTTACACCACAAAGTATCTCTTTCCAAGTTACAGTATTGTCGACAAGAAGTGACCTATTTAGGTCACCTCTTATCGAAAGAGGAAGAAGATTGACCCCAGAAAGAATTCAGGCAATTGCAAAATTAAGTGTGCCAATGACACAGAGAGAAGTGCGTGCTTTCTTAGGTATTACATCCTATTGCAGACAATGGATACCGAATTTTTCATTGATGGCTAAACCTTTGGTAGCATTGACCTATAAAGACACGCCGAATACCCTTCCTTGGTCCGAAGATTGTCAGAAAAGTTTTTCCGAATTGCGTGATGCATTGTGTTCGGCTCCTGTGTTGGGTACCCCCGACTACAGCAAGCCCTTTACGCTGTATGTCCATGAGAGAGAAGGATGTGCATTATCAGTGTTAACACAGTCTTTTGGGGACAAGCAACGTCCATGTGCATATTTCTCGTCGATTTTGGACCCGGTAGCTAGAGCGTTGCCGAGTTGTTTGAGAGCCACAGCGGCAGCAGCTGTTTCTATTCGACAGTCTGCTGGTTTGGTGATGAATAATACGCTGGTCGTGATGGTCCCACATGCAGTGGATATTTTGTTAAACAGGACCAAGACACAGCACTTAACTAGTGCTCGATTGTCAGGTTACGAGTTGACACTTTTAGCGACCCATGTGCACATAAGAAAATGCAACACGCTGAACCCAGCTACATTGTTGCCAATTATAACAAAGACAGATGTTCCGGAACAGCATGATTGCTTTCTTAGGACAGAAGAAGAAACGAAAGGGAGAGTAGATCTTAGGGACACTCCTCTTGTAAAGTGTGATGGTACCTTATGGGTGGATGGGTCATGCTTCAAGCTTCCGAATGGTGATACGACTGCGGCATATGCTGTCACGACTTTACATACGATTGTTGAAACTGCACGTATCCCACATAATTCAGCTCAAGCAGCAGAGTTGACTGCACTTATGAGAGCGTGTGTATTATCAAAAGGAATGAAAGTGACCATATATACCGATAGCCAGTATGCGTTTGGTGTGGCCCATAGTTTTGGACGCTTGTGGAAGGAACGTGGGTTCCTCACGTCTCACGGTACGAAAATACAGCATGGTCAATTGGTGAATGAGCTCCTGGAGTCACTTACTTTGCCATTGCAAGTCGCGATTGTGAAATGCAGTGCACATAAGAAGATCACTGACGACGTTGGTCGCGGTAATATGTTTGCTGATGAAGTTGCGAAAGAAACAGCAAGAGATGTGATGAGTCGAATGTATGTTGCGGGCCCTGCAAGATGGATTGGTGACGTTGGAATGTGTGAAGATACGATAGAGAGTGTGAAGTCCATCCAAGCTGAAGCTACGGAGAAGGAATTAAGTACGTGGAGAGAGAGAGTACGGGTAAATTGGATGCAAATGGTTGTTGGGTTGAATTGTCGGAGCATCAGCGATGGTTGTTACCCGATACATATGTGCTTGCAGTGGTTACAATGGCACATGGGATGGCCCACATCAGTGTGAAAGGAATCTGTAAGTTATTGGCTCCAGCGTGGCAAAATGCTGGAATTCCCAAATGTGCAGAGAATGTGGTCAAAAATTGTATGGTTTGTTTGAAATACAATCCTGGTAAGGGAACCCCAACTCCAGCTGGTCATTTTGCGCCTCCAACGTATCCGTTCGAGGTTTTGCAGCTAGATTTCATCCACATGGAGAGGTGCAACAATTTGAAATACGTACTCATTGTTGTTTGTGCCTTTTCAAGATGGGTAGAGGCATATCCTCTGAAAGATAATACTGCCTTGTCCACAGCGAAAGCCCTTCTCAAAGAGTTCTTCCCTAGGTTTGGTTTGCCGAGAATGGTGTGGAGTGATAATGGGGGTGAATTTGTGGGTCAAGTGATGAAACGAGTGTGTGAAGGTTTAGGAATCCGGCAGAAATTTCACGCTGCAAATCATCCCCAATCAGCTGGATTAGTTGAGTGCTATAATGGCACTCTTAAACTAAAACTGGCCAAGATACAAGCAAGCTCTGGCCTTAAATGGCCTGATGCGTTGCCATTAGCACTGTTGTCAACTAGGATGACCGTACATTCCCGAGTAGGACTTAGTCCTCATGAGATAGTGTTTGGTCGCCCGGCTAACATATGGGGAGTGCCGAGGCCAACGAAATTCAGCGAGATTGAACACCCTGTACTGCTTGATTACTTGCATAATTTGACGGCTAAATTGCGTGTTTTACACCAACAGGTTCATAATACACTGCCTCAGGCTTCTAAAGATCCAGGGCATGCAATCAATCCCGGATCGTGGGTGTTAATCAAGAACTTTCAGCGGACAAAGAACGATCAGCCCCGCTGGATTGGCCCCTATTTGGTGATTTTGTCCACAAGATCTGCAGTGCGAGTACAAGGGAAGAAAAACTGGATCCACGGCGTACACTGTAAGAGGGTCCCTTTGCCTCTACCATATGACCGGTGGGTCCAGGAGGGAATTGCTGACTCGGAAACTGAAACAGTGCCTCGTTTTCTGCCTTTTAGTGACGCACGCGTCACAGGGACAAATTCTGAGCGAGAAAGTGACGATCTTCTCCAAAGAGCAATACCATCACCACTTCGATTGGACACTACTGAGCCTGAACTTTTGTTTTGCGACCAGACATTGCCTGGAAAAAGCCGTTATAACTTGCGACCGAGAGTCATGGACAAATAAAATGAAATTTTGGTCCTCCCATCCGAAAACCTGTTTTTGAACCACCATCCGGGTTCAGCTGTAGGGTCGTGGTGAAAAGACTTGAGTGTGTAGCCTGCGGACACAAGGTCTACGGGTCTGGTTTGTTCTAGGGCGTTCCCTGGGACATTCAGAAACACTCTCAAGTGAAGAAAACCAACCGCCGCGAACAGCACGTTAGAGGATGGAGCCTTTTCAGATGGAGAGACCTGTTGAAAGAATAAGTTTCAAGAGGAAAATATGTGCAACCATGAGCAGGAAATGTTTTCTAATTATGTGTCTTTGTATTTTACTTAGTCTAATGATGTCTTTAGTGGGGTATATCATATTCTCTTTTCAAGTGACATCTGCACCCACTGTACAGCCCATGCCTTCCTCTACTATCTCCTCACATTCTTTTCACCCTCTACCTGAACACGAGTCCGTTAGAAGATTAGAGTTTATGAACAACTCCTTTGTTCAGCTCTTACACCAACACCAGCTAGTAGTGAACAGAACCAACTGTTGGGTGTGTGGCCTTATGCCTCATACTACTGAGAAAGGTATTCCCTACCTAGTGCTGCCATTCAGCTACAATGGTTCTGTGTGGGCATACCGAACGATGTTCATCTATGCTCGCAAAATCCACCCCCTACGTTCCGTCAAAGACAACCCAAAGAATAGTGCTCTAGTTAAGGGGATAGTCGACATGATAAGGGGAACTAGTTCCTACGAAACTATCCCGGAAGATGAGACACTAGCGTATATTGGATGGAACGTGACTGGATATGGAGCGAGTCTGAGCGAGAACCAGCAAGCAAAAAGATCCGCTCCAATTTGGATTGTACCCCATCAGGGTCATCTATGTCTGCAAGGTAATGGCAAGAATCCAAGAGCTCAGTTAGGGAAGAGTATCTGCACTGAAACGTATATTTTTGCGTCTCAGACTTCCCCTTTGTTAATTTGACTGCTGAGCTCCAGTCGGACCGCCTTATGACCCTGCAGAACAGGGTCGCGTTAGACATCATACTTGCAGACCGTGGTGGGGTATGTAGAGTGATCCAATCCAGTTGTTGCATTTTCATTCCAGATAACGCTCCAACAGTGTACCAGGCCATCTCCAAACTACATAGGATCTCTGAATCCATCCATATAGATGAAGGAGACTGGTCGTTGATGGGATGGTTCTGGGAACTGTTATCCACCTGGGGATGGAAAGTTCTGATGGTCATTGGGATACTTCTAGCCATCCTTTTCCTGTTTTGTCTGTGCATACAGTGTGTTCCTGCCATATGCGGCCTATGTGTTACATCATGTGTAAGGAAACCTGTATCAAGGGACGAGCTAAGTAATAGGATGATGCTACAGCAACATCTCAATGAATTCATGAACATAGACCTAGACTCAGATTAGCATGAGTGTAAGTAAATTGCCTATGTAAGGGCAAAAGGAGGGTCTGTGGTACTGAAAATTCTGGACCTGTGTCATTAACATCATTGTAACATGACGATTTTGGTATCAGCAGACCGGTAATGACAGGTATGCTATATCTGAGTATTTGCGTCATATTCGAGTGACGGGATCACTCTAATATTAACGATTCCCTTGTGAACCCTCGGGTTCCATTTTGTGTACGGCAGCCATTTTGTGGTTGCCCTCACATAAGGCAATGACTAAAGCCAAAACGCGCCTTAGGGGACACGTACACTTTCAAGTGATCTGGGCAAGCTGACTCCACTGTCCAGAGCCAGAACCTGTTCGGCCAGTTTTAGTTCCCAGTGGCCGATCGAGATTAGGGGCCCAGGTGCAGCATGCCATAAACCCTTCATTGCACACATCTATATCTAAATCTTATTCACACCTGTCACTGCTCTTTTTTTATGACCTGCTTTACGAGGAGGAGGTGCCCGATTTTATTAGGGGTCCAGATTATATCTGTTGCAGGTGTTGGGCCTCACTGGGTATTTGGTTGTGGGCTGGACAAACTGAAAATGGGCTTGTCATCATGAATCTGTCTTTTTGTTGTTGTAAGAAATATGTGAATGACCCACTGTAAAAATAAGGAATGTTTGCCTAAAGCATAATATTCTGTATAAAAGAGATAGCTGGTTTCCATGAGAAAAGCAGTCTCCTGAGAACATACACATTGTTGTACTTCTAGGATACCTGTTGCTGGCTGCAGCCAATAAATTGATCTTTGAAGCCACCAAGAAGACTCTGTGTTTCTGTAGTCTGAGACAGGAAGAACTCGAGGTCATTGGGTGTGTTCCCTGGCACCGCTGGGTCCAATAAAACCCAGTACTTCACAATAGTCTACTCATATTCAATAGTCACCATTCCAAAGCCCTTCGGCACAACCTCCCTTACAGGCAATTTCTACGTCTCAGACGGAATTGCAGCAATATCAACGACTATGACCTGCCGGCCACTGAACTCAGCACCAACCTGAGAGCTGGGACCTATCCCGCCCAGACTGTGAATCAAGCATGCAAGAGGGCCAGAAATAATCACTGGGCAGCACTCTTAGATACCAAAAACAGCTCTAATGACGACTTTATCACTTGTGTCACTACTTTCACTCCAAATCCAACCATATAGAAAGAATTATACTGAAACACTGGCCAATTTTACATTCAGGTTCCCTCAACATCCCTCTCCCACACTTTGCATTCAGACACACTCAAAATCTCAGAGATATGCTGATACACACAAGACCTGGGGCAGTTCCGAGGATAGAACAACGTTCCCTATGGAACCTCCCCCCGATCACAAGACGCTACTCGTGTGGCTCATGTGGTGTCTACCATCTCACAAAAGCAACAAAAGAAATTAAATTAGATCCTTCGCATACGTGGACACAAAGGGGCCACACCAATTGTAACACCAAGAACTACATATATCTTGTCATCTGTTCTTGCACCCTAAGATAGGCTGGCATTATGACGAGACCAGTGAAGACTAGGATCACTGAACACCACAGTAATATACAGTGCAAACGAAGTACCACTAAGATGAGTACGCATTTCCTGACTAACAATCATACCCCTGATGACCTATAGTGGACCATCCTGGAAGCATGTAATTACTGGGACAAACAGACTCTGTTTTGGAGAGAACAGCAGTGGGCTTTCGTCAAGCCACTAATAACACTGACCTAAATGGCGACATCCTGTGGAGCGAGTTAGACACTTGACAGATCAGACTCCATGGATCAGCTTTGTTAATGACACTGTTGACATAGGGAGATGGAACATCCCCCCCTTCCTTATTTTACACCTGCCCTCGAAGGCATATTTCTCCTCAGTTACCACAGGTTCAGGTGACATACACCTGAGCCACTACCCGTACTACTTTCTGGCACTTGTCCATTATGCACACCCAGATAACCCATGTTATCCATTACATGAGTCACTTACTTATCAACTTCTCAGTGTAACCATTGTTGACATTTGTTGGGAATGGCCCTTTTTGCAGGGTTATCCCCAAACCTTTTGCTTCTTCCTCCTATTTTTCCCTGACCTGTTTGTGTTGGTTTTAGGACTCTGGGCACTTTACCACTGCTAATCAGCGCTAAAATGCATATGCTCTCTGTAAATTGTGTTATGGATTGGTGTTTCCATGATTGGATATTTTATTTACTTTTTAGTCCCTAGTAAAGTGCACTGAGTGTGCCAGGGCCTGTAAATCAAATGCTACTAGTGGGCCTGCAGCACTGGTTGTGCCACCCACGTGAGTAGCCCTGAAAAGGTAACTCAGACCTGCCATTGCAGAGTCTACGGGCAGTTTGTAACTGCCATGTCGACTTGGCCAGTGCACACACTTGACAGTCCCTAACCTTCCCTTTTTTTTTACATGTCAGCCACCCCTAAGGTAGGCCCAAGGTACCTCTGTGGGCAGGGTGCAGTGTATGTGAAAGGTAGGACATGCCCTGGTGTGTGTGGCATGTCCTGATAGTGAATTACTGCCAATTTCGTTTTTCACTATTGCAAGGCTACCTGGTCCCCATAGGACAGAATGGGAAGTTTGTTTATAACATCTTATAAACATAACTGGCCCTGGGAACTAGAATAAAGTTTAGTATGCCTGAACTCAGAATCTAAAGATGCATCTTTTAGTGAAGGTGATTTTTACATTCTGTGTTTGAAAATACCACTTTTAGAAAGCTGGTATTTTCTTGCTCAGTCATCCTGTGTGCCTCTGCTGGAATGTGGATTGCCTGTCTGGGTTTTGGATGACAGAAGGCTGGGGAGCAGGAGTGGCTCCAGATAGTCTAGGTGGGTCAGGAAAGGGCTGAATAGACCTGGGCTGCAATTGGGGAAGGGGGAGGAGATTTCCTTGCACCTCAAAGGGCCTGGTCTGCGTCTGACAATGCCGTCTCCACCTCTTGCCAGGAAGTCACACCAGAGGAGGCAGAACTGATTCTGGCTGGGTACAGACAATCTCTGCCTAAGAGATCAAAGGATTTTGGGATATAAGTATTGGGGCACAGACCCCTGAACTTTAGAACTCTTTTGGATCAAGAAGACTGCCAAGAAGAAGAGCCGGAGAAGCTGTGAGGAGGAACTACCACTTTGCTGTGTGCTTTGCTGTGTTGGCCTGCAGTGGCTGCTTCTGTCTTGGGCAGTGAAAGGACTGGACTGAACTTTATGCAATCTACTTTGTGAGTCTCTCCAAGGGCTGGAAGTAGAGCCTGCCCCTGTTCAAGAAGTCTCAGGAACAGCAAAGACTTCAAGCTCTTCTGCCCTCAGCACTGAGGATTGTGTGTTTTGTGCTGCAACATTAGAAAAAGCAACTCGACGACGTCTACGACGCCGCTGCCGACTCCGTGTCCTGAAGGCACCGCCGCAACGCCGCACCGCAACCCTGGTCTCACCGACGACGCCATCCGCCGCCGCCACCGAGCCACTGCTCACACCGCGACCTGAGGGCACTGCACGCCGCACCTCTGCACTTCGCACCGCAGCACACGACGCCTGCCGACGCCAGCGCTCCTGACTTCAACAGAGAGGAGTTCGATCTGCAACGCATGTGACTTCGAGGGCCCCGACGACTCCTGCACCGACCTCCGGAACCGACGCCTCGGACGCCATGCTTTCGGAAGCTCAACGAGAGGTCGCCGACGCCCTGAATTTCTAAAAGGTACTGTTTGCGGGTCTTCCCGACACCGTAGCTGGCCCGCGACGCTGCGGTCAGTCAGAACTGTTTGGATTTGTTTGTTCACGACGCCGTGATAGCCCCAGATGGAGCTATCGACATCAAGGAACTGTTTTTCAAGCATATTTTGATAACTGAAGATTTTTAAGTACTGTATTGTGGATTTTTATCGTTTTTGGTCTTGTCTTAAGTATATAAAAATATTGGATATTTTTCTAAACTGGTGTGGTTCCTTTTGTAGTGCTTACACTGTATTACTGTTGGTTATGTGCAAATGCTTTACACACTGCCTCTAAGATAAGCCTGACTGCTCGTGCCAAGCTACCAAGGGAGTGAGCAGGGGTTATTTTAGGAGTGTAACTCCCTTATCCTGACTAGAGTGGTAGTTTCTGCCTGGCTTTGGCACAAGCCCTAGCCTACCAAAAATCCAATTTCTAACATTGGTTGTCAGCGGTGAGGATAGGACTTGCGTTTGCACTTGACTTACAGTGATTGGTGTGCACTACTACCATATCGCAGACCATAACGTGCCACATACTGGTTCTTTTTCTTTTTGGCCTAGTTTTGATCTTGCCAGTTTGAACTTGCTACTTCATCATGCCTGAATCAATTGCATCATCTGCTGCATCCTTGGAAGTGGCCTTTGAGGAGGAGAGGTTAGAAACCTACAATGTGAAGGAATTGAAGGCGATCTGCAAAAACCTCAAAATCCAAATCAGGGGCCTCACCAGAAAAGAGGAGCTACAAAAGGCGCTGAGGGCCTGGGTAGCAGCCAGACATGCTAATGAGCTGTCTGGAGATCTTGGCATGGAGGCAGAGGAGCCTATTCCAAGGGTGGATGTGCTTTTGGGAGGGGGGGGCACCCTGTAAACCAGGCAGCAGCAGTCTGTCCCCAGAGGAGCTGGAGGACAGCGGGAAGCGAGGAAGTTCGAGTTGGAGAAACTCAGGATTGAAAGTGAGAGGGAAGACAAAAGAATAGCCATGGAGGAAAGGAAGATGATGTTAGACCATGAGTTTAAAATGAGAGAGCTGGACTGGGAATCCAGTGGGGCTAGGCCCAGCCCAGATGGTGGCAGCAAAAATGTAGTGTCCAGTACTGCGGGTGAGGTGCATGCACACACAGATTTGGGGCCCTGCTTCAAGGAGGGGGTTGACATACACCAGGGGGTTCAGGATTGTGAGGTTACTCCAGTGATGCACAGTGTCCTTGAGGTGGATTTGGGAACTGACACAGGGGATCATATTCCTGGTAGTGGGAGGGACACTCTACTGACTCTAGATGAGAGGTGCAGGGAGAGGGGTTCCCCCATAATAGAAGCCCCAGTAAGTGAGTATGAAGACCAACCAGAAGAGTATGGGTTAAGAGACAGCAACAGTCAGACACTGTCTCATCAGTCTTGTGAGAATGATGTGGGGTACTTTTCTGAGGCACTGGATGGTTTGGTGAAGGGTAGTGTGGTTAACACCTGTGTGGGGCTGTGTGATTCAATTGTTGTAGAGCATATTTTAAGTCCCTGTTTCCCAGAGCTATGCCAACACCCAGTGGAGTGTGAGTTCTCTGACCCCAGGGCGCTTGCACTGGAGGCAGACCTTTTGGTGGATTCCAGAGGGTCTGGAGAAGCATCTGGGGGTGACCCGGAAGGAAGTGGCTTAGGTATTTCCCAACCAAGGGTGGTGGGAAAGGTTTGTGGTAGCCCAGATAGGTCCCAGTGTCGTGGGAAGGGTGTAGGGACTCACGTCCTGTCTCCACGGAGAAGGAGAGGGAATGGGCTGCAGCCCAAGGTGCCCAAAACCCAGATCCAAAGCCTTGGTGGTTCCAGGAGGGAACCCCAGGTCGGGAACCTAGGCTGTACTGGTAGGCCGTCCGTTGAGGGGGATCTCCTACGGTCAGGAGAACGTGGAGTGTCTGTAAACAGAGCTCCAGCGGTTCTGGTGTCTGGCGGTGCCGCTCCTAAGTGGAGGGTGCAGAAGTCCAGATTGAGGGGTGAGAGGGGGATGCGTTCCCCAGTGGGAAAACCAGTGGGTCAGGGGCCAGCCAGAAGGGCTGAGCCGCCTAGGAGTGACCATGGTGACACCACTTCTGTCCTGGGGGATCTTCGACGCACTGTCAGATGGACAGAGGTCGGGAGATCTGCGCCAGGCAGACTGTCACACAACACATGAGTCATGTGTTACCCTCAGGGGGGGCATGCGTGCTCCCAAGGAAGTCCTGGTGCGCCGGGCAGGTGCTCAGCCGCAGGGTTTAGTCCCTGGGTTGGGAGGCTAGGTTCAGGTCCTGCCTGACCTGGAGGGAAGGACGACTGTAAGCAGTGTCCTGACCGGTTTGTCTTCTAGGGGTATCACTCCAGGTGGGAGGGTGCAGAACTCTGGAAGGGGTGCAGAGGGAGGGAGTTCTCGCCTCTGACCCCGGTTCAACCTAAGGGTTTAGATCCGAGGGTGGTGGATCAGTTGCAGGGTCAAGGCCCTGAACTGGTGGAAGAATTGTGTAGGAGGTCCAGTTCCAGCGTCCTGACAGTTTTTGGTCATGGGGGTGCTTTTCCTGGGAGGAGAGTGCAGGACCCCAGAAGGAGAGGTGAGGGGAGGAGAGCCTCGCCGAGACCTCTGGTCAGGCTGACGGTACAGACCCTGGGTTGGAGGACCAGGTTCAGGGTGTCCTCCCTGACCTGGGGGAAGGGGCTACTGCTAACAGTGCCGCTACCAGTTTGTCTTCTGGGGGTGCCGCTCCAGCTGGGAGGGTACAAAGCCCCAGGGAGGAGGACCGGGTGTGGGAGAGCCCACCCCAGTCCCAGGGTACAGACCCTGGGCTGGTGTGCCAGTTGCAGGATAGCACCCCTGAACTGGTGGGCGAATTGTGCAGGACACCTGCCACCGATGCCCTGACAATTCTGGAGGGGGGTACCGCTCCAGGTGGGAGGGTACAGAGCCCCAGGGAGGAGGAGAGGGTGTGGGAGAGCCCACCCCAGTCTCCTGTCCAGCCGCAGGGTACAGGCCCTGGGCTAGTGGGCCAGTGTCAGGATGCCATAACTGACTTGGCAGAGGGGAGAGTGGAGAAAGGGTGCCAGGCACCTGGGGCTACCGCCCCCCACTCTCTGACGCCACAGCGGTTGGAGTGGCCTGAAAGGCATAAGGCCTGGCTCTCATCACTGACATTTGTCAGTGGCCACTGTGGCTGGCTGTCCTGGTGGACAGAGTTGCCCCTGGGAGGGGGACAGGAGTCACACCCCGGGGGTGGACTGGGCCACACCATTGTGTTGGCCACGTGGGTACTGTCTGCCTGTTGGGACACATCTGTGAGCAAAGTAAGTTTAGGTGCTGCACAGATGGGGTCCACAGGTGAGGAGAAGGGTTCCCCATGGGTCAGCTTAGTGGGCCTTGAGAGTATGGATAGAGGGATCCAACTAGGTTCAGGAAGCCGTAGAAAGGGAAGAAAACCATGCTGTTGCCGGCCAGGTTCCATGTTCTATCGCCTCCAGCAGGGAAGCCCATCGAGGTATGGATTGGTCTACCCTGGATTTAGGCTGGAAGGGGGTTGTGTTGGAAATGGCCATTTTTGCAGGGTTATCCCCAAACTTTTTGCTTCTTCCTCCTATTTTTCCCTGACCTGTTTGTGTTGGTTTTAGGACTCTGGGCACTTTAACGCTGCTAATCAGCGCTAAAGTGCATTTGCTCTCTGTAAATTGGGTTATGGATTGGTGTTTCCATGATTGGATATTTGATTTACTTGTTAGTCCCTAGTAAAGTGCACTGAGTGTGCCAGGGCCTGTAAATCAAATGCTACTAGTGGGCCTGCAGCACTGGTTGTGCCATCCACATGAGTAGCCCCGAAAAGGTAACTCAGACCTGCCATTGCAGAGTCTGCGCGCAGTTTGTAACTGCCATGTCGACTTGGCCAGTGCACACACTTGCCAGTCCCTAACCTTCCCTTTTTTTTACATGTCAGCCACCCCTAAGGTAGGCCCAAGGTACCCCTGTGGGTAGGGTGCAGTGTTTGTGAAAGGTAGGACATGCCCTGGTGTGTGTGGCATGTCCTGATAGTGAATTACTGCCAATTTCGTTTTTCACTATTGCAAGGCTACCTGTTCCCCATAGGACAGAATGGGAAGTTTGTTTATAACATCTTATAAACATAACTGGCCCTGGGAACTAGGTAGGAAAATAAAGTTTAGTATGCCTGAACTCAAAATCTAAAGATGCATCTTTTAGTGAAGGTGATTTTTACATTCTGTGTTTGAAAATACCACTTTTAGAAAGCAGGTATTTTCTTGCTCAGTCATCCCATGTGCCTCTGCTGGAATGTGGATTGCCTGTCTGGGTTTTGTATGACAGAAGGCTGGGGAGCAGGAGTGGCTCCAGATAGTCTAGGTGGGTCAGGAAAGGGCTGAATAGACCTGGGCTGCAATTGGGGAAGGGGGAGGAGATTTCCTTGCACCTCAAAGGGCCTGGTCTGCCTCTGACAATGCCGTCTCCACCTCCTGCCAGGAAGTCACACCAGAGGAGGCAGAAGTGGTTCTGGCTGGGCACAGACACTCTCTGCCTAAGAGATCAAAGGATTTTGGGATATAAATATTGGGGCCCAGACCCCTGAACTTTAGAACTCTTTTGGATCAAGAAGACTGCCACGAAGAAGAGCTGGAGAAGCTGTGAGGAGGAACTACCACTTTACTGTGTGCTTTGCTGTGTTGGCCTGCAGTGGCTGCTTCTGTCTTGGGCAGTGAAAGGACTGGACTGAACTTTCTGCAATCTACTTTGTGAGTCTCTCCAAGGGCTGGAAGCAGAGCCTGCCCCCTGTTCAAGAAGTCTCAGGAACAGCAAAGACTTCAAGCTCTTCTGCCCTCAGCACTGGGGACTGTGTGTTTTGTGCTGCAACAGAAGAAAAAGCAACTCGACGACGTCTACGACGTCGCTGTTGACTCCGTGTCCTGAAGGCACCGCAGAGGGCACCACTGCAATGCCACACCGCTACCCTGGTCTCACCGACGCCGCCTGCTGATGCCGCCACCGAGCCGCTGCTCACACCGCGACCTGTGGGCACCGCACTCTGCACCGCTTCGCGATGATGCATTGGCACCGCAGAGGGCACCGCCGCAATGCCGCACCGCGACCCTGGTCTCACAGACGACGCCTGCTGACGCCGCCACCGAGCCGCTGCTCGCACCGTGACCTGAGGGCACCGCACTCCGCACCGCCTCGCTTCACGACGACGCCTTGGTATCCCCAACGATGCCGCTCCATACCGAAATCTACGCCGCTGCTTGCACCGTGGTTCGAGGGCACCACTCGGAAAGTTACACAACGCACCGCCCTCATCCCGCACCGCAGCCGTGGCCTACCGACGCCGGCGCCATCGACTCCAGTTCGTCAGCCGACGACAGCGATTCAGTAACGACGACGCCGCTGCTTGCACCGTGACCTGCCAGCACCGTGACGAGCACCGCCTTCATCTCGCACCGCGACCCTGGTCTCACCGACGACGTCATCCGCCGCCGCCACCGAGCCGCTGCTCGCACCACGACCTGAGGGCACCGCACCGCTTCGCACTGCAGCACACGACGCCTGCCGACGCCAGCGCTCCTGACTTCAACAGAGAGGAGTTCGATCTGCAACGCGTTAGACTTCGAGGGCCCCCACGACTCCTGCACCGACCTCCGGAACCGACGCCTGCGGATGCCGTGCTTTCGGAATCTCAACGAGAGGTCACCGACGCCCTGCATTTCTAAAAGGTACTGTTTGCGGGTCTTCCCGACACCGTAGCTGGCCCGCGACACCGCGGTCAGCCAGAACTGTTTGGATTTGTTTGTTCACGCGCCGTTATAGCCCCGGTCGGAGCTATAGACATCAAGTAACTGTTTTTCAAGCATATTTTGATAACTGAAGATTTTTAAGTACTGTATTGTGGATTTTTATCGTTTTTGGTCTTGTCTTAAGTATATAAAAATATTGGATATTTTTCTAAACTGGTGTGGTGTCCTTTTGTAGTGCTTACACTGTATTACTGTTGGTTATGTGCAAATCGTTTACACACTGCCTCTAAGATAAGCCTGACTGCTCGTGCCAAGCTACCAAGGGGGTGAGCAGGGGTTATTTTAGGAGTGTAACTCCCTTATCCTGACTAGAGTGGTGGTTTTTGCCTGGCTTTGGCACAAGCCCTAGCCTACCAAAAATCCCATTTCTAACATTGGTTGTCAGCGGTGAGGATAGGACTTGTGTTTGCACTTGACTTAGTGATTGGTGTGCACTACTACCATATCGCAGACCATTACGTGCCACATACTGGTTCTTTTTCTTTTTGACCTAGTTTTGATCTTGCCAGTTTGAACTTGCTACTTCATCATGCCTGAATCAATTGCATCATCTGCTGCATCCTTGGAAGTGGCCTTTGAGGAGGAGAGGTTAGAAACCTACAATGTGAAGGAATTGAAGGCGATCTGCAAAAACCTCAAAATCCAAATCAGGGGCCTCACCAGAAAAGAGGAGCTACAAAAGGCGCTGAGGGCCTGGGTAGCAGCCAGACATGCTAATGAGCTGTCTGGAGATCTTGGCATGGAGGCAGAGGAGCCTATTCCAAGGGTGGATGTGCTTTTGGGAGGGGGGGCACCCTGTAAACCAGGCAGCAGCAGTCTGTCCCCAGAGGAGCTGGAGGACAGTGGGAAGCGAGGAAGTTCGAGTTGGAGAAACTCAGGATTGAAAGTGAGAGTGAAGACAAAAGAATAGCCATGGAGGAAAGGAAGATGATGTTAGACCATGAGTTTAAAATGAGAGAGCTGGACTGGGAATCCAGTGGGGCTAGGCCCAGCCAGATGGTGGCAGCAAAAATGTAGTGTCCAGTACTGCGGGTGAGGTGCATGCACACACAGATTTGGGGCCCTGCTTCAAGGAGGGGGTTGACATACACCAGGGGGTTCAGGATTGTGAGGTTACTCCAGTGATGCACAGTGTCCTTGAGGTGGATTTGGGACTGACACAGGGGATCATATTCCTGGTAGTGGGAGGGACACTCTACTGACTCTACATGAGAGGTGCAGGGAGAGGGGTTCCCCCATAATAGAAGCCCCAGTAAGTGAGTATGAAGACCAACCAGAAGAGTATGGGTTAAGAGACAGCAACAGTCAGACACTGTCTCACCAGTCTTGTGAGAATGATGTGGGGTACTTTTCTGAGGCACTGAATGGTTTGGTGAAGGGTAGTGTGGTTAACACCTGTGTGGGGCTGTGTGATTCAATTGTTGGAGAGCATATTTTAAGTCCCTGTTTCCCAGAGCTATGCCAACACCCAGTGGAGTGTGAGTTCTCTGACCCCAGGGCGCTTGCACTGGATGCAGACCTTTTGGTGGATTCCAGAGGGTCTGGAGAAGCATCTGGGGGTGACCCGGAAGGAAGTGGCTTAGGTATTTCCCAACCAAGGGTGGTGGGAAAGGTTTGTGGTAGCCCAGATAGGTCCCAGTGTCGTGGGAAGGGTGTAGGGACTCACGTCCTGTCTCCACGGAGAAGGAGAGGGAATGGGCTGCAGCCCAAGGTGCCCAAAACTCATATCCAAAGCCTGGGTGGTTCCAGGAGGGAATACCAGGTCGGGAACCTAGGCTGTACTGGTAGGCCGTCCGTTGAGGGGGATCTCCTACGGTCAGGAGAACGTGGAGTGTCTGTAAACAGAGCTCCAGAGGTTCTGGTGTCTGGCGGTGCCGCTCCTAAGTGGAGGGTGCAGAAGTCCAGATTGAGGGGTGAGAGGGGGATGCGTTCCCCAGTGGGAAAACCAGTGGGTCAGGGGCCAGCCAGAAGGGCTGAGCCGCCTAGGAGTGACCATGGTGACACCACTTCTGTCCTGGGGGATCTTCGACGCACTGTCAGATGGACAGAGGTCGGGAGATCTGTGCCAGGCAGACTGTCACACAACACATGAGTCATGTGTTACCCTCAGGGGGGGCATGCGTGCTCCCAAGGAAGTCCTGGTGCGCCGGGCAGGTGCTCAGCCGCAGGGTTTAGTCCCTGGGTTGGGAGGCTAGGTTCAGGTCCTGCCTGACCTGGAGGGAAGGACGACTGTAAGCAGTGTCCTGACCGGTTTGTCTTCTAGGGGTATCACTCCAGGTGGGAGGGTGCAGAACTCTGGAAGGGGGTGCAGAGGGAGGGAGTCCTCGCCTCTGACCCCGGTTCAACCTAAGGGTTTAGATCCGAGGGTGGTGGATCAGTTGCAGGGTCAAGGCCCTGAACTGGTGGAAGAATTGTGTAGGAGGTCCAGTTCCAGCGTCCTGACAGTTTTTGGTTCTGGGGGTGCTTTTCCTGGGAGGAGAGTGCAGAACCCCAGAAGGAGAGGTGAGGGGAGGAGAGCCTCGCCCGAGACCTCTGGTCAGCCTGACGGTACAGACCCTGGGTTGGAGGACCAGGTTCAGGGTGTCCCCCCTGACCTGGGGGAAGGGGCTACTGCTAACAGTGCCGCTACCAGTTTGTCTTCTGGGGGTGCCGCTCCAGCTGGGAGGGTACAAAGCCCCAGGGAGGAGGACCGGGTGTGGGAGAGCCCACCCCAGTCCCAGGGTACAGACCCTGGGCTGGTGTGCCAGTTGCAGGATAGCACCCCTGAACTGGTGGGCGAATTGTGCAGGACACCTGCCACAGGTGCCCTGACAATTCTGGAGGGGGGTACCGCTCCAGGTGGGAGGGTACAGAGCCCCAGGGAGGAGGAGAGGGTGTGGGAGAGCCCACCCCAGTCTCCTGTCCAGCCGCAGGGTACAGGCCCTGGGCTAGTGGGCCAGTGTCAGGATGCCATAACTGACTTGGCAGAGGGGAGAGTGGAGAAAGGGTGCCAGGCACCTGGGGCTACCGCCCCCACTCTCTGACGCCACAGCGGTTGGAGTGGCCTGAAAGGCATAAGGCCTGGCTCTCATCACTGACATTTGTCAGTGGCCACTGTGGCTGGCTGTCCTGGTGGACAGAGTTGCCCCTGGGAGGGGGACAGGACTCACACCCCGGGGGTGGACTGGGCCACACCATTGTGTTGGCCACGTGGGTACTGTCTGCCTGTTGGGACACATCTGTGAGCAAAGTAAGTTTAGGTGCTGCACAGATGGGGTCCACAGGTGAGGAGAAGGGTTCCCCATGGGTCAGCTTAGTGGGCCTTGAGAGTATGGATAGAGGGATCCAACTAGGTTCAGGAAGCCGTAGAACGGGAAGAAAACCCTGCTGTTGCCGGCCAGGTTCCATGTTCTATCGCCTCCAGCAGGGAAGCCCATCGAGGTATGGATTGGTCTACCCTGGATTTAGGCTGGAAGGGGGTTGTGTTGGAAATGGCCCTTTTTGCAGGGTTATCCCCAAACTTTTTGCTTCTTCCTCCTATTTTTCCCTGACCTGTTTGTGTTGGTTTTAGGACTCTGGGCACTTTACCGCTGCTAATCAGCGCTAAAGTGCATTTGCTCTCTGTAAATTGGGTTATGGATTGGTGTTTCCATGATTGGATATTTGATTTACTTGTTAGTCCCTAGTAAAGTGCACTGAGTGTGCCAGGGCCTGTAAATCAAATGCTACTAGTGGGCCTGCAGCACTGGTTGTGCCATCCACATGAGTAGCCCCGAAAAGGTAACTCAGACCTGCCATTGCAGAGTCTGCGCGCAGTTTATAACTGCCATGTCGACTTGGCCAGTGCACACACTTGCCAGTCCCTAACCTTCCCTTTTTTTTACATGTCAGCCACCCCTAAGGTAGGCCCAAGGTACCCCTGTGGGCAGGGTACAGTGTATGTGAAAGGTAGGACATGCCCTGGTGTGTGTGGCATGTCCTGATAGTGAATTACTGCCAATTTCGTTTTTCACTATTGCAAGGCTACCTGTTCCCCATAGGACAGAATGGGAAGTTTGTTTATAACATCTTATAAACCTAACTAGCCCTGGGAACTAGGTAGGAAAATAAAGTTTAGTATGCCTGAACTCAAAATCTAAAGATGCATCTTTTAGTGAAGGTGATTTTTACATTCTGTGTTTGAAAATACCACTTTTAGAAAGCAGGTATTTTCTTGCTCAGTCATCCCGTGTGCCTCTGCTGGAATGTGGATTGCCTGTCTGGGTTTTGTATGACAGAAGGCTGGGGAGCAGGAGTGGCTCCAGATAGTCTAGGTGGGTCAGGAAAGGGCTGAATAGACCTGGGCTGCAATTGGGGAAGGGGGAGGAGATTTCCTTGCACCTCAAAGGGCCTGGTCTGCCTCTGACAATGCCGTCTCCACCTCCTGCCAGGAAGTCACACCAGAGGAGGCAGAACTGGTTCTGGCTGGGCACAGACACTCTCTGCCTAAGAAATCAAAGGATTTTGGGATATAAATATTGGGGCCCAGACCCCTGAACTTTAGAACTCTTTTGGATCAAGAAGACTGCCACGAAGAAGACCTGGAGAAGCTGTGAGGAGGAACTACCACTTTACTGTGTGCTTTGCTGTGTTGGCCTGCAGTGGCTGCTTCTGTCTTGGGCAGTGAAAGGACTGGACTGAACTTTCTGCAATCTACTTTGTGAGTCTCTCCAAGGGCTGGAAGCAGAGCCTGCCCCCTGTTCAAGAAGTCTCAGGAACAGCAAAGACTTCAAGCTCTTCTGCCCTCAGCACTGGGGACTGTGTGTTTTGTGCTGCAACAGAAGAAAAAGCAACTCGACGACGTCTACGACGTCGCTGTTGACTCCGTGTCCTGAAGGCACCGCAGAGGGCACCACCGCAACGCCACACCGCTACCCTGGTCTCACCGACGCCGCCTGCTGATGCCGCCACCGAGCCGCTGCTCACACCGCGACCTGTGGGCACCGCACTCCGCACCGCTTCGCGATGATGCATTGGCACCGCAGAGGGCACCGCCGCAATGCCGCACTGCGACCCTGGTCTCACGGACGATGCCTGCTGATGCCGCCACCGAGCCGCTGCTCGCACTGCGACCTGTGGGCACCGCACTCCGCACTGCCTCGCTTCACGACGACGCCTTGGTATCCCCGACGACGCCGCTCCATGCCGAAATCTACGCCGCTGCTTGCACCGTGGTTCGAGGGCACCACTCGGAAAGTTACACGACGCACCGCCCTCATCCCGCACCGCAGCCGTGGCCTACCGACGCCGGCGCCATCGACTCCAGTTCGTCAGCGATTCAGCAACGACGACGCCGCTGCTTGCACCGTGACCTGCCAGCACCGTGACGAGCACCGCCTTCATCTCGCACCGCGACCCTGGTCTCACCGACGACGCCATCCGCCGCCGCCACCGAGCCGCTGCTTGCACCACGACCTGAGGGCACCGCACCGCTGCACTTCGCACTGCAGCACACGACGCCTGCCGACGCCAGCGCTCCTGACTTCAACAGAGAGGAGTTCGATCTGCAACGCGTTAGACTTCGAGGGCCCCCACGACTCCTGCACCGACCTCCGGAACCGACGCCTGCGGATGCCGTGCTTCCGGAATCTCAACGAGAGGTCACCGACGCCCTGCATTTCTAAAAGGTACTGTTTGCGGGTCTTCCCGACACCGTAGCTGGCCCGCGACACCGCGGTCAGCCAGAACTGTTTGGATTTGTTTGTTCACGCGCCGTTATAGCCCCGGACGGAGCTATCGACATCAAGTAACTGTTTTTCAAGCATATTTTGATAACTGAAGATTTTTAAGTACTGTATTGTGGATTTTTATCGTTTTTGGTCTTGTCTTAAGTATATAAAAATATTGGATATTTTTCTAAACTGGTGTGGTGTCCTTTTGTAGTGCTTACACTGTATTACTGTTGGTTATGTGCAAATCGTTTACACACTGCCTCTAAGATAAGCCTGACTGCTCGTGCCAAGCTACCAAGGGGGTGAGCAGGGGTTATTTTAGGAGTGTAACTCCCTTATCCTGACTAGAGTGGTGGTTTTTGCCTGGCTTTGGCACAAGCCCTAGCCTACCAAAAATCCCATTTCTAACAACATTATACTATACAAGACAGCCGTCACATAGAGACAATACTCCTTATATAAAACTGCTTGAATTTCTGAACTATAACGTAACTCCCCTGCTCTATCATTGAGGCAATACCTCTTATCTTCACTACGCAGTATTAATATGCTTAACTTGCTACAGCGTAACTCCCCTGCTATACCAATGTTTCAACCCTGCCCCTATGCAGCAGGTTTTCCTCATAGTTGTGTAGGTGGTATTCCAACTAGCAGTTACATGACCTGCTTTACTCTCCAGTGCAACCTTTGCTGGTATTACACCACATAACACAGCCGTCACAACGGGGGCTGCACCATTTGCATCACTGTGTAACCTGCTTTACACTTTTTTTTTACCCAGTACCGACACAGCAGGCTCTCCTTAAAGCTGGGTGTGTGTAATATTTCATATTTTTTATATGTAACTTGTTAACAGTTGTGTGCTGCCCGTCATTAATAAGACACAATTGTAAAATATGAACAACTACAGGCCTTGTTCACCATTTCATACCTCGTTTAGCCTTAGGCTACACACTACATTTTGCACCATTTCTTTAAAAAAAAAAAAAAAAATGGTGGTGTTGTTGGGTAATATCGCAGTATTATCACAAACTTTCCCAGTCTTGTTTGCAATACTTTAACAAAGTTCTTCTTTAGTTTTTATTGCTAACCACGGACGCGCGCTGCAGTCCCAGCATGCCTCCTCCTTTGTTTATGATGCTTCTATCAACAGATGCCATGAGCACACCCACGTGCGCGTGACGCATAATTGGAAGCGCCTGACTAGGATACTACTGAAATGCCCACGTGCGGCTTTGCCTCAATGCACGGACTATTTAGTCTGGAGCAGCTGGGGAAGAGGCAAAGTATGGAGCTCCTTAGGCCGCAAAATAGGTACCGACATAGGCGATCACCTTTGACGAAGTAAGTACAGGCTGGGAGGGGGGGCAGAGCAGCTGAATCTTTTTTCCATGAGCAAAACCGCAATAATGGAGGGATCATTAACTATTTATATGATTCCTAAAAGTATGTGACTATACGGCTCACCCCATGGAGCTTCCATGTTGTAAGGAACTACCGAGTAATAAGTATGTAAATACAGCATGATATTCATGTCTTTACTTCACACCACTTTGTGTGCTTTGTCACTTTGAGAATAATCATGAGCTTTATTACTCAATGTGATGCATGTTCACATACTTCGCTCTGCCATTACACATCAGTGCATGCAGTATTACATTGCGCTGCATAACGTCACGGTGCAGGAACCGGTCTGCGCCTTTGATTTGTTCACATGATGGGATAATGCAGAACATAGATAGCAGTGTTCTGCTATTTTGATTTAGGGGAACTCAGGTTCCATTTTTTGGGACTACATGCATGGTGTAAGCGCACAGAAAGTGCTATGCCCTTGCTTCCTTGAATAAGTTGTCTACCATAGTACAATATGATGCCTTTCTCACTTTTTATTACACACTGAAACTCAAATGGAGTAAAACATGGACATAATCGTAAGTTACACACTGTGATATTGTCGCAAGCCTTAGCGCGCACGCGAATTCGGTCCTGAAGAAAGCCATACTGACCCTCTTGGGCTGCTTAGGCATTATGGCTGAAACATGTTGACCCACATTGGGGATGTGAGAGTTCATTGGTTTCTCGCAACACATCCACCACTGCTTTTAATGCTTGTCCAAGATTGCTATTAATAAAAATATATCACATTGGTGGGTAATCCAAAGACAACTTTAATTCACCTTTTTCCCTTTAGAGATAAACAACCCCCCCCCCCCACAAAAACCCACTCTGCTGTACTCAGGCATTGAAGCACACACTTGACATGCTAGGTGCCTCGGGTGGGACCCCAATGATGAAGCATGCCACCAGCAAGGTTGGTGGGTAAGGGGTCTTTAATAAAACCTAAAGGTGTTTTTTTTCACACAGTGTGAGGACATCTCTAAGGAATTGATGAAGAACTTGGTAGTATGCTTGCTTTCAATTATTGAAGAATCTGATACGGTAAGGTGAGAGAGCTCTCTTCTCACTCTCTTTTTTGTTACCCTTCAACAACTACTTTACACTGCCCCTCAGTTAAGCGTGACTGCTCTGTGCTAAACTACCAGAGGGTTGACCACAAGTTAATTTAGGGCTGACTTTTGCCTCACCCTGTCAAGGATTTTGGTTGCTGCTTGACCAGGGCTTACATCCTAATCAACCAACAGCCCAATTTCTCACAGAAACTGTGACCTGTCACATATTATCATGGCTAATTAGTGAACTTGGGACAGATTTCTAGAAATTGGATCTTTTTGCCCTGAGGCAGGTTTTTGATTACCACCCAGGCTTGATATAGAAGTAGCCAACTTGGAATTAGGAACATGTTAATTTAAGCATGTTGGAAAATGGCCCTCTCTGAAGAGTCCCCCCAAACTTTTAGCCTTCCTCCTCTTTTTCTGACCTCGTTTTTGTTGGTTTTAGGACTCTGAGCACTTTACCACTGCTAACCAGTGCTAAAGTGCATTTGCTCTCTGCTATAAACACGGTAACATTGGTTCATACCCAATTGGCATATTCAATTTACTTATAAGTCCCTATTAGAGTGCACTACATGTGTCCAGGGCCCGTAAATTAAATGCTACTAGTGGGCCTGCAGCCAGGGCCGGCCGGACTGGCTACCGGGCATTTTGGCATGCTGCCGAGCTGGGGGCTGATTTCGTTGATGGGGACCTGCGTTTGCTGAACGAAATTCGTTTAGCTTTGTTTATTTCGTAGCACACGCAGGTCTCCATCAACGAAATTAGCCCCCACCGCAGTGACATCAGCCCCCAGCTCGGCAGCATGCCAAAACGCCCGGTAGCCAGTCCGGCCCTGCCTGCAGCACTGATTGTGCTACCCCCACAAGTAGCCCTTTAAACATGTCTCAGGCCTGCCACTGCAGAGCCTGTGTGTGCAGTTTACTGCCACTTCGACTTGGCATTTAAAACCTCTTGCTAAGCCTCAAACAGACCTTTTACTGCATATAAGTCGCCCCTAAGGTAGGCCCTAGGAAGCCCATAGGGCAGGGTGCTATGTAGCTAAAAGGAAGGACATGTACTTTTAAGTTTTGCATGTCCTGGTAGTGAAAAACTAGCAAACTCATTTTTCACTACTGAGAGGCCTACCCCTCTCATTAGGTGTTTTCACTGTGTTACTGTTTGAAGGGTTGCACAAATACTTTACACATTGTCTCTTAAATTAAGCCTGTCTGCTCTGTGCCAAGCTACCAGAGGGTGAGCACAGATTAATTTATGATGTGTATCTGATTTACCCTGATTAGGATTGTGGAACCGATGCATATTCTCCTGCGTGAGGCAGGTCGACAGGGTGCATACCTCTGCTAACCAGAAGCCCAATTTCTAACAAAGCATGAGAATGGGGCAACTATGATTTGCCTCTTTAACAAGAGATAAAAATGGTTCCTCAGCAAACGATCGCCTAAAAGGTTTGTGTAAAAAAGTGCTTGAAATTCAATGTAAAAGTTGAGACAAATATTTTATATGAAACCTTTAATATTCTAAGTTATTTGCCAAATCACAAGCCTGCATCATAACTGCTGGCTGCTGTTGCAATGTTCTAAACTACATGAAATATGTTCCGGAATGTGATAATGTATCCTTTTGCAAAATCCGATAACTGTCAATGTTGCAACAGGGCAGGGTGAGTTGCACTTCTGCTGTTACTTTACAATGGGCTTGTTATGCATACTTTTGGCATCTCCCCGTACTAGTAATTGACCTCACATGAAATCAGTCTAAACTCACAGTATCGGGATCTGCAGTGGAAATAAACAGACACAACAATTTTACAGAGCACACATGGCTACGATCTGTACAACAGGCTTCAAAACACAGGTAAGCTCAACAATCCAAAAGTCCAAAATCAATAAAACAGAGTGAATACCCGTAGATCATTTTTTCTCAATGACTCAAATATTCTCTTTGCTGCTTTTATCGCTTCCTCCATCTGCCTATGCGCGTATGCATATATGCAGTTTTCTGTGTATGTTTGTGTGTGTGGATGCACCCGTATGTGTTTGTGAGGGGAAAATGGGTGCTAAATAGCTTTAGGTTTATATGTTCCTGTATAAGGACAAGGTTGCTGAATATTTCACACATTTATATATTAAATTAACAAACAACAAAGATATATAAAAATATATATTAACATATGTTCTTCAAAGATAGTCTTTATCATTGCGTAAATTATCATCAGGTAGGATGAAAAGAATACTGGAAGGAAACACAAAATCAGCACATTGTTGCCATCACATGTTCAAAGTTAATTGGCTTTATACAAACATGCCTAAAATTACCGCATTACATGTAATAACTGCAGATGTTAACCAATGCTCACCTTTACAACTGTCTCCCCTTTGATCCAGGAGACTGACGGCTTTGGATTTCCCAGTGTTCTACACTGAAGAACGGCTTTCACCCCCTCAATTATTTTCAAATGGATGGGAGAACGATCGATTTTAGGCTCTGCAACACATTTAAAAAAAGTAATTTAGTAAAATGTAGTTTATGACCCCAATGAACAATACACTTGGCTTGATTGGTACTGAGAACTAGAATGTACTTATGGGATAGAGAAAAGCCCATTTAGATTGGAGGCAGAAGGCTGCCAAACTCACTAGATGCGAGCTCCACAACCCTTCCACCCATTAAAGAGGTCTGGAAAGAGCAGCACATACTAGTCAAATAGGAAATACAGTACTATAGGGTGCGGAGAAATCATGTTCATGAACACTGTGTCCGACGAACACTCCACTATTTCAGGAGAGTTTCTTCAGAACTCCCTTTAAAATCTATGGATTTTTAGACAATTTATTTTCAAAACGGTACTGTAACACTGATCCGTCCGCTCCATCTATTTATAAAAACTCCTGAAAGGATAACCCCATCCAAACCGTTCTTTTACCTCATAACTCGGTCCCACCACCTGTTTTGGGGTATTGATCTCTGTTATCACAATTCGGTGTATCTATGTTTTCATTCATTGATTTGTTGACTTATTTATTTTATTTTGTGTCTATCTGTGTGCTGCCAAGCATCTGAGGATCATTTCCTCACTCTAATACAGCCCAGAAGTAACATCAATTCTTCTGATGCATGAGGAGATTGCTAGGGATGAGACCATGAGATTGACTCAATTGTGTTGATATTGTGAGGATCATGTTTGCAACCTTGATGCCCCACTGTTTGGGCAGGAGCTAAAGGTTGCCTGTTTTCAGACTTTTCCTGAAGGAAAATAAGTTTGTTTGGATCCTAGGGATAGGCACAATGCGTTTCTGAATTGGAAACATAACAGTGGGATTGATTTGCCACCATAACTGATCTGTCAGATCCCAGAATGTGGAATAGAATGTGACTGTGACTCAAATTCTATCCAATGCTATTGTGGGAGCCAGGTCCTTGAGATACATTCATGCGTTCACTTGATTTTATATGTGATCAAGGCCCGCGAGGGCCGAAACCCGTAATAGCTGACTGAAATAACTATTGATTTGCACATATAGCGTGGTCCGTGCCCGTTCGTTGGTTTCCAGGATATGGTGAAAATATAGCAGAGTATCTGTATTTGCATTTTTATGCCAGGCATGTGATAGGTATAGGATCACAAACAATGGGCCTGATGTTGATTAATTAACTCCGTCTGATCCATATGAATTGCATTGATGTATCCCGTTTAAGACTTTTAATTATTGTGATCATGTGTAATTTTTGCATTGGCCATTTTTAGAATCGTGGTAAACAAACTGATTATTTATGTGGGCTTTTTAACAGAAATATTGATGCGGGGTAGCTATGAATAGATGAATTTCTATCGGTAGTAATCTTAGATTATGAAGGATTGCTTTCCATATAGATTAGGAATTTACGTTAACATTAAACAGGACAGCATTCATCTAATTGGGAAGCAATTTGGCCATCTTTTGGGGATTAAGGAGGTGGCTGGTTTTAGACCATGATATATAATATGTTTTTTAACATATAGGCACCTGGCACTTTATTATGGAGTGCGTAATACATAGGAACAAATGTATAGCACTTCAGTATAAGCTGGAGAGTAACTGGGAGGGATTAGTGATAGTTGGTCAGGATAACTAACATCATTCTCTTCTATATCCAGCAATTTCGTCCTTATGCACCCATTTCCCATCTTCTAGAACAAATGGTAGCCGCACTTTTGCACTTTAATATGTATATGCACTTTGAGGTTCTTTCTGCTATTTTGCACATATTTATCTCCGGACTTTGTACATACATGTTGGAGAAACAACACAATGCATTTTTTTAGAAGCATGAGTCACTTTAATTGTCTGTTCCTGAAGGGATATAAGATGAATAATTGTATCAGAAATAGACGAGTAGATATGACCAAAGAATTGGCCATATGGGACCAAGAGGCTTGGGAGGATTCATCATACAGTAATGACTGAATGTCAGATTATGACTCCAGGGCCGTCTATTTGTGAATTAGTTGGGATAATAACAAAGAGTTGAACTTGGCAAATTATCTATTTAAATTTTGGAATAAGAATGCGACAACTTTTGTTTTGCCATGCAATCCACCTAGTATAAATGTAATGAGTTGATATTTGTACTTCACAAGTGGATATTATGAAAAGAGATATGCAGATTGAAAAAATGAAAATAGAGATGGAAAAGAATTTTCATTTAAATGTCATAATGTAATTGAACACAATGCATGTATATGTCCCCTTTAAGAAACTGACCTTGTTTTTAATTGGTGGTGGGGGAAATGAGCCATGCTTCCCCTTTAAATAGCACATTTTGTTCTGCACATGTTGACCCAGTAGAAGGCGCAAGCCGAAACGCATAGGTCATTTCTGTTTTTGTATGCACCTCCTGCACTTTGCTTTGAGAGGCTTCTAATGCAAGGGGCCTCCGGAAACAACGAAAATTAATAAAGCCCTTCGGAAGCCAGTTCCTGGTAGTGCCGTGCTTCATTTCGCCCTGGAAATTATGTGCCAAGAGCGAAGGGCATTTGTGTGGAGTAAGTGAAGGAATATATATATATATATATATATATATATATATATATATATATATATATATATATATATATATATATATATATATATGTGTGTGTGTGTGTGTCTATATATATATATATATACACATATATACATATGTATATATATACACATATACACACATACATATTCATACATATATACATATATATATATATATATATACATATACATATATACACAAATATATATACACATAAATATGCGCATATAAACACACATATATACATTTATACACATATATGTATACATACATATACACACATGTATAAACATATATACACATATATATATACATATATACACACATATACACATATACATATATATGCATATATACATGCATACATATACATACACACATATACATACATATACATACACACATACATACAAATACATACATATATACATACATATTATCTACTGGCGGTCGCCAGTAGATAGTTATAGTTAGGACCTATTATCCATAGGAAATCTGCGACATTCTATTTGAAATAACGTTGGCGCCGGTTGACGAATCTTCGTGAAAGTTTCCAACTTGTTGGGGCGCTCCGGTCCGCTCCTATCCTGAAAGTCTCGGGGTGATACGTCAAGCGGGGGCCGAGAAAAAGGGGGTCCCAAAACGCGTTTTCCCCATTCATTTTTCCATAGGAACCTTTAGTCGCAGCTACAGCCCGAACTGCTGAACGGAATTACACCAAATTTGGCAAAGGTGTAGCCCTTGGTTCAGTGTCGTGCCTTTTGCTTAAATGGTGTAAATCCGTTCAGTAGTTCCTGAGAAAATCAAAAGTAAAGTCACATATATATCTATGGATCGAGTAGGGTCCGCGTACCCTCCCGATCACGAGCTGTATGCTAATTGGCTGTCAAGTGGCTGTCAACACTCCAAATCAGGAAGTGTTGGCAGCCATTTTGTCCCTCGGTAGAACCGAGGACAGAAACAAGTGCGCAAAGCGCAAAAGGGGGCAGGGTAGAAACACCCTGACCCCTAGGTCTGCTCAGGGGATCCCACAAGGACCCCCTGGGCAGAAAAAAGCATTTTTAAAAAAAAACCTGCTCTCTCTTTCAAAATGCAAACCCAATTGCTTTTCCACATGGGGAGCAGCATGTTAGCTGCTCCCCATGTGGAAAAGCAATGCCGGCTCCCGTAGGACGCGGGGAGCCGGCTGGGACTGTGAGGGGATTGGGGACCCCCCCAGTCCCCAACCAGAGGCCAGGCCCCGGGGGATGGGGTCCCCAGGGCCATAAGTGGCCAGGGAGGGGGGCCAAGCAGCCCCCTCCCCAAATAATTTTTTTTTAAAAGAGGCAAGGCCGGCCCCGGGGGATGGGGTCCCCGGGGCCTTAAATGGCCTGAGGAGGGGGCCACGCAGTCCCCTCCAAATTAAAAAAAAAAATCGAGGGCATGCCCCGGGGATGGGGTCCCCGGGGCCAATACAGGCCCAGGGAAGGGGGCCACGCGGCCCCCTTCCTATTTTTTTTAATTTAAAAAATAAATAAATTGCTCAGGCCCCGGGGATGGGGTCCCCGGGGCCAAAGTGGCCAAGGGAAGGGAGGCCACGCAGCCCCCTCCCATTAAAAAAACAACAAAAAAAAACGACCGGCATCGTGCCGGAGGCCCTCCCCTCCCTGCAGTACTCTGCAACGCGCTTCCTGGCGCGTTTTAAGAAGGGAAGTAATTCCCCTTGAATACTGGGGTCCCTGAGGCCAACTAGCCCACCAGGAACCTCCAGTATGCGCCAGGGCTGCGTTGCAGAGAGGTGTACAGAGGCCACGCCCCTTTTACACCTCTCTGCAACGCAGCTCTGTGGCGCTTTTTAGAAGTACATGGTGGGCAAGTTGGACTCCAGGGACCCTCAGGATTCAAGGGGACTTAATCCCCCAACTTAAACGCGCCACGGGGTGCGTTTGCACAGTGGTGAAGGGAGGGGGCGCGGCTTCAGGTGACATGTGTGCAAACAGGCCCCGTGGCGCGTTTTAAGATGGGGAATTAAATCCCCTTCATCCTGAGGGTCCCTGGGGCCAACTAGCCCAACAGGTACGTCCAGAAAGCGCCACAGAGCTGCATTGCAGAGAGGTGCAAAAAGGGGCGTGGCCTCTGAACACCTCTCTGCAACGCAGCTCCCTGGCGCATACTGGAGGTACAGGGTGGGTTAGTTGGACCCCAGGGACCCTCATGATTCAAGGGGACTTAATCCCCAACTTAAAACGCGCCACGGGGCGCGTTTGCAAAGATGTCACCTCAGGCCCCGCCCCTCCCTTCACCATTGTGCAAATATTCCTCTAAAATCAGCCGAACTACGAATTCCTATTTACTCACCTGTTATCAGGAGAGACCTCAGTGCTGCATCTTTCAGCCCAGTACTGATCCTGAAAAGTAATTTTAACCGTACTTACCAGTAACTTGAATTTCCTTCCATAGGCTAACATTGACTGGTTTCACTTGGAAATTCTTCTAAGTGTGGAGTTTTGGAACTTTATAATATTCCTCTAAAATCAGCCGAAATACGAATTCCGATTTACTCACCTGTTATCAGGAGAGACCTCAGTGCTGCATCTTTCAGCCCAGTACTGATCCTGAAAAGTAATTTTAACCGTACTTACCAGTAACTTGAATTTCCTTCCATAGGATATCATAGACTGGTTTCACTTGGAAATTCTTCTAAGTGTGGAGTTTTGGAACTTTATAATATTCCTCTAAAATCAGCCGAAATACGAATTCCGATTTACTCACCTGTTATCAGGAGAGACCTCAGTGCTGCATCTTTCAGCCCAGTACTGATCCTGAAAAGTAATTTTAACCGTACTTACCAGTAACTTGAATTTCCTTCCATAGGATATCATTGACTGGTTTCACTTGGAAATTCTTCTAAGTGTGGCGTTTTGGAACTTTATAATAATCCTCTAAAATCAGCCGAAATACGAATTCTGATTTACTCACCTGTTATCAGGAGAGACCTCAGTGCTGCATCTTTCAGCCCAGTACTGATCCTGAAAAGTAATTTTAACCGTACTTACCAGTAACTTGAATTTCCTTCCATAGGATATCATTGCCTGCTTTTTGCTGAAAAAGTTTCTAAGTGTCGATTTTTGAAACATACAAATATTCCTCTAAAATCAGCCAAAATACGAATTCCAATTTACTCACCTGTTATCAGGAGAGACCTCAGTGCTGCATCTTTCAGCCCAGTACTGATCCTGAAAAGTAATTTTAACCGTACTTACCAGTAACTTATATTTCCTTCCATAGGAATCCATTGTCTGGTTTTCAGCAGAAAAGTTTCAAAGTGTTGATTTTCACAAACTACAAATATTCCTTAAAAATCGCCTGTATGACTTAAACGCATTCTTTCAACTGTTTACAGGAGATGCACCAGTGCTGGATTCAGGATCCACCACTGAGTAAGAAAAAGTAACGATAACACTACTTACCTGCTAAGTGATTTTCCTCCCGTAGGATAACATTGATGATTGTATGTGAAAAAGTTTCTGTGTCAACTTTTAAAATACAATAATATTCCTTAAAAATCACTACTGTAACCAAAACGCTTTTACTCAACTGTTTACAGGAGGTGTCCCAGGACTGAATCTAGGATCCAGTCCTGTGGTTAGAAAAGTAATCCATAAAGTAACTAATTGCATTTAGCTAGAAATTCACATTGAGCTCAATGTTGCATTGTGTTTGAAATTGTGTTGCCCATTGCAACAACTGTAACTACTGTACTTAAAAGTCTATTGCCTATTTGCAAAGTATTTAAACTAAAGTAATTCATTCTGAGAAAGTATATTTTGTAATGTAATGTATAATGTAATTACAATGTAATTTAAAAATAAAATATCTAAAAATAAATAGTTTAAAAAAATGTAGTAAATCAGTATCAAAAAAATATATAACAATTAATACATTTAAAAATTGTCATTTACAAAACCTTTGAAATTCACTGAAAAAAACTATAGGTTTCAGACATGTTATAGTTAGGAATTAGCATTTAAAAAACCTTTGAAATTCACTGAAAAAACCATAGGTTTCAGGCTTGTTATAGTTAGGAATTAGCATTTTAAAAACCTTTGAAATTCACTGAAAAAACCATAGGTTTCAGGCCTGTTATAGTTAGGGTTTAGCATTTAAAAAACTTTTGAAATTCACTGAAAAAACCATAGGTTTTAGGAAAGTTATAGTTAGTGGGACATTGCACTCGTACAAAACCCATGAAATTCCCCGTTATAGTTAGTTCAGCTAACTATAACTCGCGCCCCACAATGCACTGCTGATGACGTCACATATTACATCACTCATGACATGGTCAGTGACATCACTGATGACATCACTGATGACATCTCAAATGACATCACTGATGACATCATCCATGTGAGAATTTAATGCATCATCTCACACCCTAATATAACTTTTGATACACCCACTCTAAATTACAGACTGCCATTCTCAAAACCATACACACTCCAATACCAATAAGTACATACCCACTCACTGATTCTTAGGTCTACACACACACATCTACTCACTCACCCGTACAGTCACTCATACTTACAGTCACTCAGTACAGGACTATCATATGCACTCATACACCTATATAAACACTCACACAACGCAACTCCTCCATAGAGGTACTCACACACCTAGTCAGTCATGCAAATAATTAATCACACTCCAATTTACTCACCTATACAGTTATACACACCAGCTCACTCACTCATAAAAATACTTGCACATTCTTACGCTCCTATGCAATCACTGATGCAAGCACACACTCATCCATATAGCCACTCTCACAATCACACACTCTCACTTATAGCCATTTATATACTCCAACACACATATATACTGCCTTTCACATATGTAGTTACTCACACATGTACCACTGAGATATACATTCAATCACTAACACACCCATACACACACTCACCCACCCATACAGTCCATCACAGACGCACTCTTGAAACCATGCACCCAGTGAATCACCCACTCACACATCTATGCACAGAGTCACACACACCCCACCCACACAAACACTGAGGCACCCATACAGATACTCAGAGAACCAATCCATAACCCATATAGACACTCATTTAGCTAGTCAGAAACCCATGCAGCTGCTTACACAACAACAGACAGACGGATACAGACATTCACACAGTTTAGTCACTCACCCATGCATCCAGTAAGATACGTTTAATCACTCACTTATAGACTCAGTCACGCACCTACTAAATCATCCATTCAGACGCTTATACACCCACTCATTCTTCAATACGCCTTTCCCTATATATATTAAACATATTTAAACTTTACAGAAACACACAATCACTGGATGATGTCATCAGTGATGTCATCAGTGATGTCACTGACCATGTCATGAGTGATGTAATATGTGACGTCATCAGCAGTGCATTGCGAGGCGCGAGTTATAGTTAGCTGAACTAACTATAACGGGGAATTTCACGGGTTTTGTACGAGTGCAATGTCCAACTAACTATAACTTTCCCTAAAACCTATGGTTTTTTCAGTGAATTTCAAAGGTTTTTTAAATGCTAAACCCTAACTATAACAGGCCTGAAACCTATGGTTTTTTCAGTGAATATATATATACATACATACACACACATATATACATACATATATATATGCACCTACATATATATCCACATACATATATCTATATACACATACATATATACACACATACATAAATATATATGCACATATATACACATACATATATACATACGTGTATACATGCATATACACATACATACATATATACACATACATACATATATACACACACACATATATACACATTTATATACACACATATATATTCACACATATATATTCACACATACATATATATATATATATTCACATATACATATATATATTCACACATACATATACATATATATATTCACACATACATATACATATATATATCAAAGCTCAGTGGGGTGTCCAACAAAGAAAGCAGCACTCAAACGCAGCTTCGCCTTTTCCCCGTAAAAGCCTTTATTGGTATGCATGTCATCCATTCTCAGTCCTTATTAAAGCATACGACCGCAGCCTTACGCGTTTCGTGGCTTCACTTCATCAGAGGCTAAGCGGTCGAAAGAGGCATTGCGGGTCACCCCTCGCTTTACATATACATATATATTCACACATACATATACATATGTATATATTCACACATACATATACATATATATATATATTCACACATACATACACATATATATATTCACACATACATATATATCGAAAAAACGCTTTCTCTCTCATCATCCAAATGAAAGCAGAATCGGCACTCCGTAGGTTAGTTATCTGGCTTGTATATTTTCAAAACATCTCAATGCGTTTAGACCGTTACCTCACAGCCTCACGATGCCTGAGCCACATATAAAGTTCATTTAAATACAAAAGAACAGCAATGTATGGGCATAGACACTAACAAAGGACAATCACCTCTCATGATAGTGTATGATCCAGTTTTACATTGAAAATATGGCGGCCATCTTGGAACATGTTATTTTATGTTATTTTAATGCATTATAGGTTTAAAAAAATGGACAGTTCCTAATACATTACAACCTATTTCTACGCCTTTTTAATATTTAATACATAATTTCTTATTGTATATTTCATTTAAAGTGCATTGTGTGCATACTAAAAAAACTTTTTGCGACCATATTCTATTTTTGTAATTCCTTAATTATCATACACTCTGATACTACAAGCATTCTTCTTTTTTTACATAAATATTTTCCTAAAGTGCTAGTGCTTAATAAGTATAAAGTGCTAGTGCTACAGTGTACCATTATTTTAAAGTGCGCATCTAATTTCTTAACTAAAGTGCATAGTCGTCTTTTAAAAAAATTCATGTTAATATACGGGTTTAATACTCCTTAAAAAATAGGAACAAATTGGTCTATCCTATCTATTGTACATGAATTATACTTAAAAAATCTCCTATTCCCTAAAGTGCTTTTTAACCATTTTCTAAAGTGCTAGTGCTCATATTCATACTCGTAGTTCTGTGATTGGAAAAAGCAATTTTTTCCATATACAAAGTTCTAAAATTTCATATGTTGCTCCTATAGATAAAAAATGCATTGTGGGAACTCTACAGATTTCATAATCAATACAGGCATGTATACAACTCCTCGTCCAGATTAAAACCATTTGGTTCTCCAGCATCTAGTTCAAGGATATAAAAAGTTTCTAGTTTTCTCAGTTCTCTCTCCCTGTCCCCTCCTCTCCTTTTCTTGGGCACCTGCGCTAGGCAGCTATACACCATAGATGTAGGATCACTCTGATGTTCTTTTTCATAGTGCCTTGCTATTGGGTAGCTTCTGTCTTTATTGATGATGGCCCTCCTGTGCTGCAGAATACTCTTGTGAACTGGTAGGGTGGTGCTGCCTACATACACTTTTCTACATGGGCACCTTAAATGTACACTACACTACAAATCACGATTTACAAGACAAAACCCCTCTCATTTTTATGGTTTTGTTAAAAGCTGTTTGTAAGGATGAGAGGTTTTCCCCATGTTGGCAAGCCTTACACTTTGTACATTTAAAAAATCCTTCTTGCTGCCTAAGCCACGTTTGCTGTGCGGCTGTCCCTCCATATTCACTCTTCACCAGGTAATTTTTCAGGGACTTTGATTTTCTATATGTGATTTTCTATATGTGATTTGTGGTCTCTTTTTCCCTGTTTGCCCCAATATTGGATCTTCTACAATAAAGTGCCAGTGCTTGTTTAAATCCTTTCTCATCTCATCGTGCCTCATGTTGTATGTTGTTATAAATCTACATGTGCTCCTTTGGCTTTTCATTCTCTTTCTTAAGGTTGTTCTAGAGGGTTGAAACAGCACCTCTTCTCTGTTTAAATCTCTTGCTTTTTTGGATGCTGTTTCCAAACTGTTAATCGAATACCCCCTTTCCACAAATCGTTTCATGTCCTGTTCTATTTTGTCTATTTGAAGGGTGCTACATGCTCTTTTAGCTCTGGAGAATTCCCCTAAGGGGATACTCCTGATAAGGGGCAAGGGGTGAGCACTGTAAAATAGTATTTCCTGCGGTAGGCTTTCTAAAAACTGTGCTCTCAAGTTTACCCCCTTCCACATTCACCCTAATATCTAAAAATTCAATAGTTTGTTTGCTTCGTTGACCCACAAATTTCAAATTCAGTTCATTATTATTTAATTCATCGATGAATTGGTCTATCTCTGTCTCAGTGCCCTGCCACAGAACGAAGGCATCATCAATAAATCTAGACCAAATTAGTATCTTCTATGACCAGTGTTCCAAGGATTGGCCCCAAGCACCTGCTCCTCCCACCAGCCCAAATGTAAATTGGCATAACTGGGGGCGAAGCAGGTGCCCATGGCCGTTCCTTGTTCCTGCTGGAACAATTCCTTCCCAAACAGAAAAATATTCCTGGTCAGGCACCATTCTATAATTTCGAGGATCATCCGATTGTGATTGACAAATCTCATGGGTTTCATCCGTAGGAAGTGTTCTGTAGCTCTTAGTCTATCCTTGTGCCTGATGCTAGTGTATAAAGTAGATATGTCCATTGTCACAAGCACCATATCTTCCTCCCATTTTACGTCATATATCTTCTTTTAAAAATCAGTTGAATCCCTCAGATATGATGGAAGTGTTCTCACTAGTGGGTTCAAATAAAAGTCAATATATTTGGATGTATTTTCAGATATACTCTGTTGGGCAGATATTATTGGTCTCCCTGGTGGATTATTTACATTTTTGTGCACTTTTGGAATCATATAAAACACAGGGAGAACCGGATGTTTCTGTTTTAAAAACTGATATTCGTCCCAAGTCAGGAGTTCCTGTTCCTTCCAATAGCTTAACCTTTCATTGAATTTTTCTTGGACATCTTCATATTCTTCCATTCTGATTTGTTTGTAGCATTCTGTATTGTTCAATTGAAGTAGGGCTTCCTTTTCATATAAATATTTCCCCCAAAGCACCACATTCCCTCCTTTGTCGGATGGTTTTACAATTGTATTAGTGTCCTTCTTGATTTTATTCAGTGTCCGAAATATCTTATATTCCTGTGCTTTTCTTTGATTTTTGGGATTTTCTCCTTTCAGGTATAGTGCTCTTAAATCCTTAGTGACATTATCTGAAAACATATCCACGTTGTCTCTAGGTGTTTGTGGGACAAATCTGGAATGTGGACGGAACGGAGTGTGATCTCCTTCCAATAATATAGGGTTTAGTACTTCAGTGCAGTGTCCAGGAATCATTGTGGTATCCTCATATTCATTCTGTAGTTCATATATATATATATATATATTCACACATACATATATATATATATTCACACATACATACACAAATATATATCCGAACATACATATACATATATATTCACACATACATATATATATATATATATATATTCGTGCTACTCGTCTCGTACACACTTCCATAAACCCAGAAAAAGACGATGCGGACCCAAAATGCTGGTGCAAATAATTTATTTTGCTTTGTGCCCTGCACCAACCGCCATTACGCGTTTCGGCCTTCCAAAGGCCTTGATCACATGACGCGCTTAATCCTAGTTTACATCTATTTAAAGTGACAGTGCTTGAACCTGGTGACTAAACTAACAATAGACATAAAAGAGTCAGTTAACTCATCAGCATTAATGACCGCATACAACAATAAGTTTATCTGGTGTTAAATCCATTTTAAACAGTATGATTAAATATCATTAAATATGCAACCTTAAAAATAAATAAATATTTAAATAGGTGCAAAACTGCTAAAAACATGTGAATGCGAAACGAGACTTCATAGTAAAATACAGGATAAAATACATTTTAAAAAAGCTTTCCAAATAAAACCTTTCATGTATAAACATTCCCAACAGTACTAAGAAATCCCAAATTTGTCAAACATGCTGAATGAGTAGTTAATACAGCCCAAGTGGGCCTTTTCGACCCTCAATGTCTAGTCTTAAAAAGTGCAAGTGCTATTAAAATAAAGTGCCACCAAAAATTGCAATGTGCAAAAATGCAAATAGTAATAAGGAATTTTAAAAACAATTGCAAAGGCAGCAGATAAAAATATAAACAAGTATATTGGGAGTTGTAAAGCTATAAACAAGTATAAAAATCTTCACTAGAATTAAGACCAAAAGGTGTTTTACAATCTAATTCTAGTATATGTCTTGTCTCAAGTTGTCTAAGGAGAGCCTCTCGGTCACCTCCTCGTCTCAACGGGGGCACTGTGTCCACCACGAAATATTTGAGGACACTAGCATCTTTCCCATGGTGCTCACCAAAATGCCTAGCTACGGGATACGACTGATCACCAGTGTTGATTGCCCTTATGTGCTGGAGTATCCTCTTGTGCACCTGCAGCTTTGTACTTCCCACGTACCGCAGGCCACAAGGACACTCCAGCACATAAACTGCAAACTCAGTTTTACATGTCAGTTTCTTTTTATACATGTGGGCTCATTTTTAAAAGGTGTGTCGTATTCTGTTTTGTTAATCCCGTGTTTGCATGCCTTGCAAGTAGCACATTTACGGAAACCCTTGCTAGAATCTAACCAAGAGCTATTAGTTCTTACTTCTGGACTGCTCCTGACCAAAGAGTTACTCATGGACCTGGCCTTCCTAAATGTTAAATTGGGCGATTTGGTGAGATTGGCACCCAATATCGGATCATTTTTACCAAGGTCCAATTTTTATTAACTATCCTACGTATTGCTTTGTGTTGATTACTGTACGTCAGGATTAGTCTAGATGGTTGTTCAGATAGGGTGGGCTTTTTTGTTATGGTGTCAGCTTTGCAAGTCAGGGCCTGTGATCTTTTCATTTTACTAGTTTTCTCTATGGCCTTGTTGATTTCGCCTACAGAGTAACCCCTGGCCAAGAATCTTCTACGACTATCATGTTGTGCAGACTCACATTCAGAATCAGTGCTGCAAATTCTACGAATTCGCAGCATCTCACCATAAGGGATGCTATGGACCAGGTGTGCCGGATGGTGACTCGAGGCATGTAACAACGTATTACCAGCTGTTGGTTTCCTAAAAAGTCTGGTTTCAAGCTTGTTGCAAACAACCATGATTTCAACATCCAAAAAGAAAACAGAAGCCCTGCTGAAATTGCCTGTAAATTGTATATATATTCACACATACATATATATATACATATATATATTCACACACATATATATATATATCTATTCACACATACATATACATATATATTCACACATACATACACATATATACATATTCACACATACATATACATATATGCATGTATACGTGCATACATAAATATATACACATATACATATATTACATATATACACACCTATACATATATACATATATATACACATATATGCGTACATATACATATATACACATACATACCTATACACATATATACATATACACATAAATACATACCTATACATATATATATATATATATACACAAATATACATATATATACATACATATATATAACTTTTCTCCGAACTCCGCGTTCTCCAAGTACTCCGCTGGAATAACGGACAAGGACCCAGGTTAAGTCGATCTTCAGTTGTTTATTGCTGTGCCGCCATAACGTTTCGGCTCCGAGGAGCCTTGATCACATGACACAGAGGGAAGGGTTGTGAGGGAATTTGAAGTGACTCGTGCAAGTTTAAAAAAAACGATAATTGTATAAAAAAAGAGAAATTCTCTCATAGATATAGAAGAAATATAAAAGAAAGAAAAATTATATGTTAAAACACCACATTTGTTTTTTTGCCAGAGCTATGACAGATACATACGTGCATAAGAAATTCAATTTGCTTAGTTTACTGGTAAAATACCCATTGCAAATAGATTAAATAGTATCATATTTTGAGGAATACTAGAATGAAATTTGTATAGTCAATCCTTTGTACCTTTGACTAAAGTAAAATATGAAGTTATTGTTTGGTACGTAAGTGTAGAACACTGCAACCAAACTTAACTTGGGAAAGTGTTTATCTGTCATTGAGTATAATCTATGTCGTTGTGTGCTACCAATATGTGGAAAAGAATGTGAATTGGTGGATTAAAATCAATAAACTCCTTACAATTGACAAGTGAATGTAAAACATCTTGTCCTAAATTACATTTGTTGTGAACAGAATGCGTAGACGGTGCTAAGGTCGAATGCTTGTTACCTTCCAAACCATGGGATTTAAAATAAATGTACAATGGCTGGTATAGATTGTTGTTACTTGACCAATTGTTATATACACACACATTACATACATATATATACACATTACATACATATATATACACACATATACATACCTATATACACATACATATACATACACATATACATACATATATATACATACATTTATATATACACATACATATATATACACACACATATATACATGCATATATATACACATGTACATACACCCTATATACATACACCCTATATACATACATATATACATACATATACACCCTATATACATACATATACACACATATATACATACATATATACATATATACATACATATATATACACATATATACCTACATATATAGATATATATATATATATATATATATATACAACAAACAACTTTTCAAATCCGGGAGGATTAAGTGTGGCGTCACCCCCCGACGATTGTACGATCAACAAGGTGAATGTCTCTAGACCACACAGCATCTGTCAGGTAAGCGACTTTGGGTCGGAGGACGCGAGGGATAGCTAGCTGGCGGTGTGTAAGAGTCTAGAGGCTGTACCGTTGTACAAATCAGTGGAAGTCGGGTGCGGGGATATAGCAAGGATTACAACGCGAGGACAGCACTGACAAGATCCTCACTGTTTAATATCCTACTTCACAGCATTAAACTGCTCTATAAACACCATGTCAGCCGAAGCGCTCAGGGAACGAGAAGCAGCGGCAGCGGACATGTTTGATGACACAAAGAGGCCAGCATTGGACTCCATTTCCCACAATGCATCAACAGGATCGATAAAGACAAATCTGAAAGATAAGATCAAGCAATTGGAGAAATTGATGAGGACAGAACAAAAAAAGTGGTGGGAGGCCAAATCACTGCAAAGATATGTGGACGTTGGAAGGGTACCTCGTGGTTTAAGAATATTATTGGCCCCTAGTTATGAGGAACCAGATACAAATATGATGAAGGAATGGGCAGAGGCAAATTTAGATTCATCGCAAAGGCTAATGCTAATCCTAATCAAATATGCAGAAAAAGATAAAGTGAGACTCTCAGAGGAAATTGAAAGACTGAATGGCGAAATTGAGAAAATGGAACTAAAAGAAGAAACAATTAAATTAAAAGAGGAAATGTCAAAAAGGCTTAAAAGAGAGGAAGATGTAATAAGGGAAAGAAAGGCTTTTAAGTTCCACAGGGATCGTAATGATTATGAAAATGGGCGTATATTTACTTTCGCTAAAAAATATGAGTCGTTAAAAGCTTCAAAATATGGGAGCGGCAAAGTTGACAGCAGGAATGCAGTACTGAAGGGAACTACAGTTGAGGATTCTTCATACTCTGATTTAAGTTCGGCTGTAGAGAGCGAAACTGAGAACGATAGACACAAACAAACGTCTCAACAAATTCCCTCAACAGTGACACTGGCAGAGGAAGTCAATTTTTTAGTGGAAGAGCGCAGGCAAACCCTGCGCCCAAGGATATATCAAAGCAAACCGAATCAAGAACATCGAAGCGCCGGGCAAGAAGGCGGGCAAGAAAGCGCAAGTTCGAAAAAGAAAGTTCAACAGAGACAACAGCCAAAGAGGAATTGGAGGCGCTAACCCAGCAGAGCAATAAAAACAACCTGACAGTATTGAATCTCACGGATGTTGTGCTTAACAAAGCAGAGGAACAACTCCTTTCTCTGGGACTCTCGTATTGTCCGGTAAGCTCCTTCAACTACGCAACAACCCGATTTGACATATACAAAAGTATAAGGAAACTAAAATTGAAAAAATACTTCATTCAACAAAGTCAACATCAGGAGATCCTTGACAAAAACTTGCCTACAACACAAGGTACTTCCCAGGATATAACTGCATTCCATCATGGTCTCACACAATCTGATATGGCACTGCTTACAGATATGCAAGAATTAATGGCGGAGGGCAAAGGCGAGGACAAAAGTTATGATACATCTGACCAAATGAAACCTAAAACACCTTTCAAACCTAGTTCTACATTCAATCCAATCATGATTAGAGATTCCATCGACAATTTTCATGACAATGTGATAAAAGGCCTAAAGGACTTAAACTACAAAGTTCAGCATTACAAACAACCAAAAGCCAACAAACAGGAAATTCAATTCCATACATTGATGCCAAAACTCAAAGGGAATCCTGACATAGTAGTGCGGAAGGCTGATAAAGGGGGCAACACAGTGTTATGGAAGAAAGCGGATTACATAAAGGAAGCAATGAGACAGCTTAAAGATACAGCTTGTTATTGTCGCAGTGATTATTCCACCATGCGCAAAACAACTGGCGAATTTAATTTGAAATTGATTGCTTGGAAAAATGCTGGATTACTCACGCTGGAAGAGTTCAAGTACATAAGAAATGACAAACCAGTAACCCCGATTTTGTACTTTATTCCTAAAATACACAAAAACGCTGCAATGCCACCAGGAAGGCCAATTATATCTGCCCGCAAAAGCTTACTCGAAAATGTCTCCAAATATATAGATTATTTTTTACAAGAACATGTTCAAAATTTGGTTTCATACATAAAGGATACGAGTGACTTTTTAACAAAATTGATGAATTGTCCTTGGCAGACAGATTACATGTTAATCACATTGGATGTGACATCTCTATATACATCCATAAATCATAGAGATGGACTGAGGGCCCTAGAGTACTATTTGGCCAAAAGAGGACAAGAATATGCCCAACACAATCTTATGCTTTTAAATATGGTGGATTTTTGTTTACATAACAACTATTTTTTGTTCCAAAATCATCTGTACCAGCAACTACGTGGAGTAGCTATGGGGGCCAGCTTCTCCCCAGCTATGCTTGTCTCCACATGGGCTGGTGGGAGGAGTTGGTCCTCCTTAAAGAACACACATTGGTGATTAAAACAAATGTCAAGGCTTGGTGGAGATATATCGATGACCTCTTTGTTATTTGGCAAGGCACAACCAGTGAGGCAGAAGAATTCATTAAGAATCTTAACACCCATCAATTAAATCTACATTTTACAGCAGAGATTAGTCCCAATACTATCAATTTTTTAGATGTACAGGTGTTTGTAAGAAATAACAAATTGGAAACAAAGTTACACAGAAAATCCACAGCCGGCAATGCAGTGCTACATGCAAGTAGCGCACACCCAAAACATCTCATCCGTAGTATCCCTTACAGTGAGATGTTGAGGCTAAGACGCATCTGCAGCTGTGACAGTGATTTGATCACAGCACAAGAAAGCAGCAAAATAAGATTTAAAGAAAGAGGCTATTCTACTACTTGCATCAATAAAGCGATTGACAAGAGTAGGTCTAGAACTAGAGATAGTTTACTATGTAAACCTCAAATAAAACAAGTAACTTCAATAGAGGGACCTAAAAATCAAGAGAAGGATGATGCTTTTAGATTCATTTTCAAATTCAACAAACAGGAGAATCAGGTGAAAAAGCTAATAATAAAAAACTGGCCGCTAATTTTAAGCGACCCTATGATTGGCCATTTACTCCCTAAGAAACCAGCCATCACATACAGCAGGGCCAGATCGATGAAGGATATTCTGGTACAAAACGATCCTAGTGGTCCCAGCCCTAATACTTGGTTATCTCAAAGAAAAGGGTTTTATAAATGCAAAGTATGCAAAGCGTGTCAGTTTGGTATCAACACAACCACTTACACGACCCCTTTCAGTGACCTAGAATGCCCTATCAAGTTATTTCTAAATTGCAAAACTGAATATGTGGTCTATGTGCTGGAGTGCCCTTGCGGCCTACGATACATCGGCAGTACCATACTGCAAGGGCACAAAAGGGTGCTCCAGCACATTAGAGCGATATAAAATCAGGACCATAATTATCCGGTCGCAAGACACTTCAGTGAGGTACACAAAGCAGACCCCAGTGGTCTGAAATACTTTTTAATAGATGCGATCCCACTGAAGAAACGAGGTGGCGACAGGGAAAAACAGCTCAGATTACTTGAGGCCCAATATATTATTAACCTCGATACCAAGCAACCTAGAGGTCTTAACGTCACTGAAGAGTTACATACCTGTCTACAATAATTTAGTCTTTGGAATATTAATCAAACTGAATTAAAAACATAAATGATGCTAATAGGCCTGCGTCATTCAAGTTTGTAAATACTATGTTATTATCAACAATATTCTTTTTAACGCTGCCACTGCTAATCACATATTTTAAAATCGAATTCCACACACAGGGTTAGGTAGTTTTTTATCACTAATTTTAGCAAATTTTATTCACAAGGTTTTAAGGTATATTTTTGTTAAAATAGCACTAGCACTTTAGCATTAAGCTTAGGAGGCAATCGGCAAACTTATTACACATCATCTATTGAAACCGCCCACATGAAATGGGTTGATCCCCAAAAGAAATTAATACTTGATGGGAAATATAAACGAGGCATTTATGCCGGAATCCAACAAAGCATGGTTTTAACAACTACCTACCGTAATCTTTTATTAATAATTTTACTAATAACTTTATTGTTGTTATTATTATGGATTTTAAGAAGGGGGAACTAAGTTGTATTCTAATCAATAATATATTTGTGAGCAATATACATGTCAATGACCTCACTATTAGGTTAGGTATATATCAGACATTTTACTACTATTACAGTAATATATTTCCTTTCAATGTTATTTGTGTCTTTTTAGATGATAACTATTTAAGTATTTAAAAGAGTATATGTGTATATTTGCCGTCTATGTCTATGACTTTGACTTTATGCACCTGTCACTTTAAGTAATGCACAGCAAAAAGAAAAAAAGCAAGGTATAAAAAAAAGCTACCTACCTGACAGAGCGTGTCATGTGATCAAGGCCCGTGGTAGGGCTGAAACGCGTCATGGCTGTAGAGGTGTTTTGTGAGCAATAAAGAACGTCTTGCTGCACTACTTCGTGGTCCGTGCTCCGTTATTGGGAGGAAGAAATCCAGTGTGTCAACGGAGTTGCCAGTAATATATACACACATATATATATACAAATTTATACATACATATATATATACACATATATACATACATATATATATACACATATAGATTGAGAAAGGCTGCTGCGCCAGCCGAAACACGCCTCTCTCTTGTTTGCCGGGTCGGAGGAGGCTTGATGTAATTAAATGGCCTTAAACCCAATAGCCCTCGGGTGCGTGCTCTTTTCAAAATGGAGCAGAGGTGTCTTTTGATATATACACATATATATACACATATATACATACATATATATACATATATACATACATATACATATATACATATATAGATTTAGATAGGCACACTCTCAGGAACAGCATAAACTAGTCACAGTGTTGCAGGAAGCTGTTTATTCACACAACGAGTTTCAGCTGCCCAGCAGCCTTGGTCACATGTGCATACATCACCACTAGGGTGTCCTTAAAAATGCATGATAGAAATAAAGAGAGGGACACCATGAAGTCTAATGTGTCGGCCATATTGAAACATGGGTCTATAGTGAGGGTAGTACATGCCAAGGTTACTGTATATCTTGCCAAGTGTAAAAGTGACAAAGCCAAAAGCACAAACAATGATACGGACAGGAGCCCGGTGATTAAATCAATCGCAATTAGCACCCTGGTGGTGAAGGCTAGCTATCACAGGCAAAGTGCCCCTTGAGGTAACAATGATACTGCTGACCTGGACCAAAGAACTTCAATCGGCAGGCCCGTAGGCGTGTAGGCATAGTGCCTGAATATCGCCACATTCATAGGTGTTTCCCATGCAATATGGGTAGGTCTGAAGTAAATGGCAATGTGGCGAATGTCAAGATATTTACTCAAATGAGTGTGTCATGGGTACCGGACAAGTGTCCCCACTTACGGTTAACAATAACTGCATAATGCATCAAGTTCCACTAAAATAAGCAACTGAGAAAAATATCATGCATGAATCTTATCTGTGATGGAATCCCAGAAGTGAAGATGAAGAAAAGGGTAGGGAGGCCCGTGCAGGTGAGTTTGTGGTGGAGGGTCCCTTCCTTTCCTCCTACAAAGAAGAAAAAACACAAAAGAAAGTTTAGCAACAAAGTGCAAAGTTAAAAACACTTAGGGGCCGATTCCGATTCGGGACGGAATTCTCGCCGACCGAGCCGGACCCAGAGAGAATTCCGACCGAATCGGACTCTAGCAGTCCGACCGAACGAGTACGATGCGTTCGCATGCCATCGGACTCGATTCGGTCGGACTCCCATTGAAGTCAATGGGAGCCTGGCGTACCACACGTACGCAGGCTCCCATTGACTCAATGGATGCGAGGCGGTCAAGGGCGCCCCTACAGCGTGTACACGTCCATGCGCATCGCGGCGTACATGCACAGGTAGGGGGACCCATGGGTCCCCCCTGTGTGCGACTCGCGCGCCTACATGTACAGGGGGGTCCGACGCGGACCCCCAAAGTCCGGCTCCGACAGCTTTTTCGAGCCGGACGGCGCGAGTCAATCAGAGTGGTCGCGGCGCGCATCGTACTTACCCGGCCGGGAAACGTCTCCATAGCGTGGTGCAAGTCGTGTCCATGCGAGTCGGTCAGAGCGTGTTGAAGCCGCGTTCGAGTCGGTCGGAGATTTCGCGGGTGCCTGCATCGTACTCGCTCGGCCGGACCCGCGTACGATTCGGTCGGGAAACAGGGCTCCGAATCGGATCCGGTAAATCCGAATCCGATTCGGAGCACTACCGGCCGAGATCGGAATCGGCCCCTAAATGTGCAAGTTTCATTCTCATTGCAGATGAAAAAAGAGTAAGGTTAGGTATAGAGGTGAAAAAATCATTCCTCTTTGAGGTGAACTGCAAGTTCTTCATCCTGGTTAAGCCCACCCGGGATTTTTGTCTGGAAGTCAACTATGTATTTGGACTCCCTTTTTCTCAGTTTCAGAGTCCTGTCCCCACCCCGGTGATCATTGGTAAACTGTTCAATGGCGCAGTATGTGAGTTGGGATGAGTCTGAGAAATGTTTGTCTTGGAAGTGCCGGGCTACTGAATACTTAGGATCTCTGTTATTGACGGCCCTCATGTGTTCCAAGATTCTCTTCTTGGCCATCAGGGTGGTGCTAACTATGTACCAGAGTTTGCATGAACACTCGATGATGTAGATGACGAAATTGGTGCTGCAAGTGAGAAATTGTGAGATAATCTTCTTGGTATGACCTCGTCTCATTTCCTTGCGCATCAGGCTGTTCTTGCACGCCTTGCAATGGCCACAGGGAAAGAAGCCTTGCAGATTATGCGTGTTGCCCCCACTGGTCGGAGTGATGTCACTATGGACTAACATGTCCCTGAGGCTGCACCCTTTCCTGTAGGTAATGCGAGGTCTATCTTCCATGCAGTTACCTATGGTTGTGTCACTTCTGAGGATGTCCCAATTTTTACCAAAATCCGCTTGACATTGCTGGCATCGCCATCATATGTCAGGATGATCCTGATACCATCGTCAGAACATTCTGTCCCGGCGTTTGTCTTGTCAGCAAGTGTCTCCTGTCTAGTGATGCTGTCTGCTCTTTCACTGGCCCTCTTGAGGACCCAATTGGGGTACCCTCTTTTTCTGAATCTCATCAACATGATCTCACATCCTATGATTCATCCAATCCTAAAATACTGGAAGAATGGTCCAAAAATTCAACAGCAAGCTCAAGACGCATGCTAGAAATACTGGGGAAATATGCTTGGATTGACCGCGAGGCATTGCAAACAGAGATAAAACTAATACAGGAAGATCTTGAAACAAACATGGAACAAAGTAACTTTAAAAGACTTATGGAGAGCATGAAAGAGTGGCTCAGAAACCATGAGGAAGACATCAAAGCCCGCAAACAGTGGAAACTGAACAGAGATTATTGTGACTACGAGAGTGGGAGGATTCTGACGTTCAGCAGGAAGTATGACCATCTCTACACGGACAAGCCTGCCACTAATGATACACAGCAGTCAGCAGCCGAGAGCTCGTTGTCTGAACAATCGACTGCCAGTGACGTCGAATCTGTAACATCAGGCAGCAGTGCATCTGGCAACGAAAGAGTCACCCAACCGGTGACTTTTTTAGACGAATATTGTCTGCTGCGACGGGGGAGGCAGATGACAAGAGACACCCCGATACCGAAACCAAGAGGACAGAGAGGACGAGGCAGAGGAAAAGGCAGAGGAGGAGCCACCAAAGAAGGTTACGCATCCAACAAAGACGGCGGAAGAGGGAGAGGACGGGGACGCATGGGTAACAACAACGGGAGCTCCAAGAATACACTGTAATGGATCCCGAGATGGTTAACAGAACTATTATTAATCTCTCTAAAAGACCCGTCAATGACATTGAAAAACACACTCTTTGCCTTGGTCTTTTCTTTCTGTCCTTCCTCTGTTTTCAACTACACCAACACGAGGATTGACCTATATAAGTACATACGCAAACTCAAATTAAGGAAATGGCACAAATTGAGGCTAAATGCACCCACAGGTAGAAATCCCTCTCTTGCCCAGGGCAATGAGATAGACCTGGATATCAGGGACATGGATACCCTAGTGACTCTGTTGCAATTGCAACAGGAGCCAGAGCATACAGGACCAGAGATCACTGAAACCTCAGTGTTAGAGGAACAAGGCATAACACACGAGGCAGCAGCCAGCACTAGTTTCAAACCACGGTCCACTTTCTATCCCACTCTCCCACATGATAACATCAATACTTTTCATGAGGTAGTCACCAAGTCTCTCATAGAGCTACATTACACAAAAACAGGGCTCCTAACAACCTTACCTTTACACAAAGACAGGCACTAGTCTCCCTATCTGGGGACAGTGAGATTGTCATACGTGCAGCTGACAAGGGGGGCAATATTGTTTTACTTGATAAAGACATGTACATTTCAGAGGCCATGAGGCAACCTAGTGACAACAGATTTTACGTTCCCATCTCTAGAGAGGAGTACACTGACAGCATCACCACCATATGGGACAAGTTGATCGAGTGGAGGGACCGGGGGATACTTGAATGGGAGGAATATTGTTTTCTCCAAAAGGACCACCCTCAGCTCCAAGTTTTGTATCTTCTTCCTAAGATACACAAGGACCCTCTTGTCCCACCAGGACGGCCCATTGTTTCATCCAGGGTAGTGTTCTCGAACATGTGTCCTAATACGTTGACTACTTTTTGAGGGATCACGTATTCAAACTGGACTCTTATATCAGGGGCACAAAGGACTTTCTTTGTAAGTTACAGAACATTGAATGGGAGGATGATTACCTGTTGATCACCCTCGACATCAGCTCACTGTACACCATCATAGACCATGAACAAGGACTTGAAGCATGTCGCCACTTTCTACACAGAAGACAAATCGGGTACAGGGAACACACCATCATGATCCTGGAGATGATAGCACATTGTCTCAGGAACAATATGTTCCTGTTCAATGGTACTATCTACAGGCAGACCACAGGGACTGCCATGGGCTCGTGCTTCGCACCAAGTTTTGCTAACCTGTTCATGGGCCTGTGGGAGGAGGAATTGTACCAGAGTCCTGAGCTTACTCAAGATCTTGGGCGTGTTGTAGTATGGCTCAGGTACATTGATGACCTCTTCATTATTTGGAGAGGTACTGAGGAATTGGCAGTTGACTTCATTAAAAAGCTGAATAACAACAACCGCAACATACAACTTACAGGCAGGATTAGCGACACCACGGTTCAGTATCTTGACATCAAGATTAGCATGAGGCAGAAAACCATCCACACTGAGATTTTTCGCAGGAGTACAGCTGGTAACAGCTTACTGTATGCACTGAGCAGACATCCCGAGACTCAAGTGGAGCATCCTCTATGGGGAGTTATTAAGAGCCAAACTGAACTGCAACACCGAGACAGCTTATCAACATGAACGTGAGATCATGTTGATGAGATTCAGGTAAAGAGGGTACCCCAATTGGGTCCTCAAGAGGGCCAGTGAAAGAGCAGACAGCATCACTAGACAGGAGACACTTGCTGACAAGACAAACGCTGGGACAGAATGTTCTGACCATGGTACCAGGATCATCCTGACATATGATGGCGATGCCAGCAATGTCAAGCGGATTTTGGTAAAAAATTGGGACATCCTCAGAAGTGACACAACCATAGGTAACAGCATAGAAGATAGACCTTGCATTACTTACAGGAAAGGGCGCAGCCTCAGGGACATGTTAGTCCATAGTGACATCACTACGACCAGTGGGGGCAACACGCATAATCTGCAAGGATTCTTTCCCTGCGGCCATTGCAAGGCGTGCAAGAACAGCCTGATGCACAAGGAAATGAGACGAGGGCATACTAAGAAGATTATCTCACAATTTCTCACTTGCAGCACCAATTTCGTCATCTACATCATTGAGTGTCCATGAAAACTCTGGTACATAGGTAGCACCACCCTGATGGCCAAGAAGAGAATCTTGGAACACATGAGGGCCGTCAATAACAGAGATCCTAAGTATCCGGTAGCCCGGCACTTCCAAGACAAACATTTCTCAGACTCATCCCAACTCACATACTGCGCCATTGAACAGATTACCAATGATCACAGGGGTGGGGACAGGACTCTGAAACTGAGAAAAAGGGAGTCCAAATAAATAGTTGACTTCCAGACAAAAATCCCGGGTGGGCTTAACCAGGAAGAAGAACTTGCAGTTCACCTCAAAGAGGAATGATTTCTTCACCTCTATACCTAACCTTACTCTTCTTTCATCTGCAATGAGAATGAAACTTGCACATTAAGTGTTTTTAACTTTGCACTTTGTTGCTAAACTTTCTTTTGTGTTTTTTCTTCTTTGTAGGAGGAAAGGAAGGGACCCGCCACCACATACTCACTTGCACGGGCCTCCCTACCCTTTTTTTCATCTTCACTTCTGGGATTCCATCACAGATAAGATTCATGCATGATATTTTTCTCAGTTGCTTATTTTAGTGGAACTTGATGCATTATGCAGTTATTGTTAACCGTAGATGGGGACACTTGTCTGGTATCCATGACACACTCATTTGAGTAATTATCTTGACATTCGCCACATTGCCATTTACTCCAGACCTACCCATATTTCATGGGAAACACCTTTGAACGTGGCGATATTCAGGCACTATGCCTACACGCCTAAGGGCCTGCCGATTGATGTTCTTTGGTCCAGGTCAGCAGAATCATTGTTACCTCGTGGGGCTCTTTGCCTGTGATAGCTGGCCTTCACCACCAGGGTGCTAATTGCGATTGATTTTATCACGGGGCTACCTGTCCGTATCATTGTTTGTGCTTTTGGCTTTGTCACTTTTACACTTGGCAAGATATACAGTCACCTTGGCATGTACTACCCTCACGGTCACTATAGACCCATGTTCCAATATGGTCGACACATTAGACTTCATTGTGCCCCTCTCTTTATTTCTACCATGCATTTTTAAGGACACCCTAGTAGTGATGTATGCATATGTGACCAAGGCTGCTGGGCAACCAAAATGCGTTGTGTGAATAAACAGCTTCCTGCAACACTGTGACTACTTTCTGCTGTTCCTGAGAGTGCGCCTACCTAACTTTATAGTGAATCTTTAGCCGGTATGCTCTGCCGGCATGCGCACCACCTCCCATGGGTCCCACAGTTCCAGAAGGGGCAAAAGGAAAGGATATATACATATATATACACATATATACACACACATATATATATATATATATATATATATTCCCTACCAGATTCCAATAAATCGCGCTCTCAGGATTCGAAGAAAGGATAATTTATTGCTCAAAGTTACGCATTTCGATAGAAAACTTCCTTGATCACACCACGCAGCCCCCCTTCCCAATGAATACATTTTAAAAAGAAGGCCATGCCCCGGGGGATGGGGTCCCCGGGGCCGAAATTGGCCTCAGGAGGCGGCCCCCTTTCCGTTTTTATGTTGTTTTTTTTTTTTAAAGCGGTCAGGCCCTGGGGGATGGGGTCCCCAGGGCCCCAAAATAGTAAAGGAAGGGGGCCACACAGCCCCCTTCTAAAAAAAAAAAAAAAAGCCGGCATCACGCTGGAGGCCCCGCCCCCTCCCTGCACCACTGTACAAACGCGCCCCCTGGCACGTTGTAAGTTGGGAAATTAAGTCCCCATGAATACTGAGAATCCCTGGGGGCCAACTAGCCCACCAGGTACCTCCAGTAAGCACCACATAGCTGGTTTGCAGAGAAGTGGTCCGAGGCCACGCCCCTTTTTACACCACTCTGCAAACACGCCTCTTGGCACACTGCTGGTGGGCCGATGAGGTCCTCTTGTGTCCTGAGGACCTCAGTCTAAATATGTGGACTTTTTTTTGTGTCCCCTTGTGAAAACCCTTCCATCTTTTATTCAGGATACAGGGGATTTTTTGAGAAGAGTATACGACCTTCCATGGGAACAAGATTTTTTATTGATAACAATAGACGTGACTACTTTATACACGAGTATCAAACATAGTGATGGACTTAATGCGATTGAATACTTTTTAGGAAACAGACCATTACAATTGTGGTCACATACTCAGATGTTAATATCAATGATATCTGCATGCCTCAAGAACAACTATTTTCTCTTTAATGGGGAACTATTTCATCAAACCTGTGGTACAGCGGTGGGCACCTGCTTCGCCCCCAGCAATGCGAATCTGCATATGGGCTGGTGGGAGGAGCGGGTGGTCCGGACACTGTACCCAGATGAGTGGCAAAAGCACATAATGCACTGGAGCCGATTTATCGACGACTTATTCGTTGTGTGGAAAGGCTCAGAAAAACAGGCTAAAGATTTTATAACAAAGCTGCAGGTTAATAACCCTAATCTCAGATTCACTAGTACTATTAGTGCAACTTGTGTCAACTTTCTTGATTTGACTGTATATGTAAATGATGGAAAACTCGAAACAAAACTTTATAGAAAGCCCACAGCGGGCAACACGTTGCTTCACGCAACAAGTTTCCATCCGAGAAACTTAATAAAAAGTATCCCCTATGGGGAATGTTTACGAACTATGAAAAATTGCAGCAATCAAGAAGAACTAGATAAGGAGTTTTGCTGTTTGAAAACACGTTTTAAAGTCAGGGGCTATACAGATGAGTGCATAAATTCACCCATGTTTAAGGCAAGTAAAAGAACAAGGGAATCAATCCTTTTCAATAAGAGTAAGACAAAGGATAAACTTGAAAAGAAAAACATAAGTCAATGTAGGATGATTACTACATATAACAAACAAGAGAATAGCCTAAAAAATATTCTAAATAAACATTGGCATGTTATACGTAACAATCCTATACTAGGATACATAGTGCAGCGTAGACCCCAGATAACATTTAGACGTGTCAAATCTCTGAAACAATCACTTGTTAACAATATGGTAACTTCAGCTAAATCCAAAAATACAACTACATACAACATGGCTTAGCAGAAAGAACGGCTTCTTAAAATGCACAAAATGCAAAGCCTGTTTACACGGAAAGAACACTACAGTGTACATATCAGGGTTTGCGAAAAGAGAAAATAAAATAAAGGGACAATACACATGTAAAACTGATTATGCTGTCTATGTGCTTCAGTGCCCATGTGGCCTGAGGTACGTGGGCAGTACAATCCTACCAGTGCACAAACGAGTGCTACAGCATTTACGAGCCATAAAAAATGGCGACAAATCGTATCCAGTAGCGCGTCATTTTGAGCAACACCACAGCAAAAATGTACAAGGGCTATCATATTTTGTAATTGATGCAATCCCATATAACATACGGGGAGGAAATCGGTAGAAAAAATTAAGAAGGCTGGAGTCTTGCTACATAATAGAGCTCGACACAAAAATCCCAGGGGGTTTAAACATGGAAGAAGACTTCCATACACATTTTGACGGGCTATTAATGTAACTTCCTTGACATTTCTCTGTTTTTAACTGATTTTATTTGGTTATGGGTTTATTATGAATTTTGTGTGCACTTTATATGAGAAGACAATTCAAAATGTGATGCTATATTTCTGCTGTAAAAAGCCCACTTGGGCTAGAAATCAAACTCTCTAAAAAACAAAAGCCCACTTGGGCGGATTTGTGAACAAAAGAGAAATATGAATTGATTGGAATTTACGCCAACCAGGGTTCAACACTTGAATATTAATTTTGTATAAAAATTGTTTTATACAGGCATATAAACAATTGGTTGGTAATAATGATTAGAGAGCATGATGCAATTATACAGAGAGTTAATGTGTAATTTTGCATAACAGCAGAACATGCAATGTCGATATGAAGTTTTTGTTGACTTGCGAGCAAATTGAAAAACTACTAGTCTGTCTTCATTCACACTAAGTGAGTAGTTCTCACGTGATTCGGCACGACAAGGTGTTTAAATAGTGGTTGAAAACTGTATCATATTGTTGGTGAGCAAGCCTGCTGTGCAGGCGAAATGCGTCCGACATAAGCCGACAAATAAAGAATACTGTGGCTTGAGACACAGCTTCGTCATCCTTCCATTTGTGAGGGGATTTGTTGATATACATACATATATACATACATATATATTTGTATACATACATATATATATATATATTCACTGAAAAACCATAGGTTTCAGGCACGTTATAGTTAGAAATTAGCTTTTAAAAATCCTTAGAAATTCACTGAAAAAACTATAGGTTTTAGGGAAAGTTATAGTTAGTTGGACATTTCACTCGTACAAAACCAGAGAAATTCCCCGTTATAGTTAGTTCAGCTAACTATAACTCGCGCCCGCAATGCACTGCTGATGACGTCACATATTACATCACTCATGACATGGTCAGTGACATCACTGATGACATCACTGATGACATCTCAAATTACATCACTGATGACATCATCCAGTGACTGTGTGTTTCTGTAAAGTTTAAATATGTTTAATATATATAGGGAAAGGCGTATTGAAGAATGAGTGGGTGTATAAGTGTCTGAATGGATGATTTAGTAGGTGCGTGACTGACTCTATAAGTGAGTGATTAAACGTATCTTACTGAATGCATGGGTTAGTGACTAAACTGTGTGAATGTCTGTATCCGTCTGTCTGTTGGTGTGTAAGCGGCTGCATTGGTTTGTGAATAGCTACATGAGTGTCTATATGGGTTATTGATTGGTTGTCTGAGTATCTGTATGGGTGCCTGAGTGTTTGTGTGGGTGGGGTGTGTGTGACTCTGTGCATAGATGTGTGAGTGGGTGATTCACTGGGTGCATGGTTTCAAGAGTGCATCTGTGATGGACTGTATGGGTGGGTGAGTGTGTGTATGGGTGTGTTAGTGAGTGAATGTATATCTCAGTGGTACATGTGTGAGTAACTACATTTGTGAAAGGCAGTATATATGTGTGTTGGAGTATATAAATGGCTATAAGTGAGAGTGTGTTATTGTGAGAGTGGCTGTATGGATGAGTGTGTACTTGTATCAGTGATTGTATAAGAGCGTAAGAATGTGCTAGTATTTGTATGAGTAAGTGAGCTGGTGTGTGTATAACTGTATAGGTGAGTAAATGGCAGTGTGATTAATTATTTGCATGACTGACTAGGTGTGTGAGTACCTCTATGGATGAGTGGCGGTGTGTGAGTGTCTATATAGGTGTATGAGTGCATATGATAGTCCTGTACTGAGTGACCGTAAGTATGAGTGACTGTACGGGTGAGTGAGTGGATGTGTGTGTAGACCTAAGAATCAGTGAGTGGGTATGTAGTTATTGGTGTTGGAGTGTCTATGGTTTTGAGAATGGCAGTCTGTAATTTAGAGTGGGTGTATCAAAGGTTATATTAGGGTGTGAGAAGATACATCAAATTATCACATGGATGATGTCATCAGTGATGTCATCAGTGATGTCATTTGAGATGTCATCAGTGATGTCACTGACCATGTCATGAGTGATGTAATATGTGATGTCATCAGCAGTGCATTGCGGGGCGCGAGTTATAGTTAGCTGAACTAACTATAACGGGGAATTTCTCTGGTTTTGTACGAGTGAAATGTCCAACTAACTATAACTTTCCCTAAAACCTATGGTTTTTTCAGTGAATTTCTAAAGTTTTTTAAATGCTAATTTCTAACTATAACGTGCCTGAAACCTATGGTTTTTTCAGTAAATTTCAAAGGTTTTTAAATGCTAATTTCTAACTATAACGTGCCTGAAACCTATGGTTTTTCAGTGAATTTCAAAGGTTTTTAAATGCTAATTTCTAACTATAACGTGTCTGAAACCTATGGTTTTTCAGTGAATTTCAAAGGTTTTTAAATGCTAATTTCTAACTATAACGTGCCTGAAACCTATGGTTTTTAAGTGAATTTCAAAGGTTTTTTAAATGCTAGTTTCTAACTATGCCTACAGAGGTAGGACATGTGAAGAAAGAAGAAAAACGCACAGAAAGAAGCAAAAGAAATGCAGAAAGAAGCAACAGAAGTCCACAAAGACGAACAAAAGTGCAGGAAGAAGCAAGACATGTGCAGAAAGAACCAACAGAGGAGCAGAAAGAGGCCTTGTTGCAAAATCTTCCTGTGCCCACAACTTTTTCAGACGGGTACTGGTGGTAACTGACTCTGACTAACCAGGCCTAGAGCCAGTGCTATGCTAAAAGACACTTAGAATACAGTGAAAACACCTACATACACTAGGGAACACTATGCGTTGGGGTACCCCTGTGATTAGCATGACCTCCTCTGTAAGGCCCTAGTACATAATAGGGCAGGGGGATTAAAACTACCTCTAAGTCAGAGGTGCAGAAATATGCTACTTTAACTAGTAGTCACGTTTGTAGAGTGGTGGAGAAAGGGTGCTGGGCGTCCAACCAACGCTCAGGAATTCCGCTGCGTAGGACTTACAGGAGGTACCAGGAGGGATTCTTGGCCCCAAACTCCTCAGGACTAAATTGGACTTCATCCCCCATCCCGTAGTTTGCCACGAGGCACGTTTGCAGAGTGGTAGAGAAAGGGGGCCATGGCATCCGAAGACGTCTTAGCAATCCCACTGTGTGGGACTTACTGGAGGTAAAAGAGGGGTAGTTGGCCCTCAAGGACATCCTTGGGGGCCAACTTCCCAAACTATTACCTCAGTCAGTCCCACACAGCAGCACTGGTAAGTACTCGTACCAGGCCACGCCCACTTTGCCCACCACTCTACAAACGCGCTCCCTGGCACGCTCTTGGATGGGGATTGAAGTCCCCTTCACTGCTGGGGGTCCTTTAGGGGCCAACTAGCCTACCTTTACCTCCAGTAAGCCCCACGCAGTGGGATTGGTGAGAGGTAGACAAAGGCCATGCCCCCTTTCTCCACCACTCTGCAAATGCGCCCCTGGCGCGTTGTAAGTTGGGGGATTAAGTCCCCTTGAATCCTGAGGGTCCCTGGGATCCAACTAGCCCACCAGGTACCTCCAGTAAGCGCCACAGAGCTGCGTTGCAGAGAGGTGTAAAAAGGGGCATGGCCTGGACCACCTCTCTGCAACGCAGGCCTGTGGCGGTTACTGGAGGCGGTTGCAAATTTTATAAAAAAAAGAGAACATGAATAAAGAATGAATTTCATCATTACACGATTATATCGCCTTCTTTCTTGGGAAAACAACAGTTTGTTGTAAATCTATATTACTGTATATTTAATACATTTAATATTTGGAAGTGTGCTGGGCTGTTTTGACTGTATCTTATTAGAGTGACGGGTAGGTTTCTTCTGGTCTCTCTATTTGGGACCTAGGGGATTGTGTCCCAAGCCCTTTGCACCTTGTTTCTATCCTATATAATTTATAGGGACGTTAAGACTAGTGCAGGTATCTATGCTTTGATCCCCAATCTTGTGTGGCGCTTACTGGAGGTACCTGGTGGGCTAGTTGGCCCCCAGGGGCCCTCAGGATGACACTTGTCACCTCAGGCCCCGCCCCCTCCCTTCACCACTATGCAAACGCGCCCCGTGGCACATTTTAAGTTGGGGGATAAAGTCCCCTTGAACCCTGAGGGTCCCTGGGGTCCAACTAGCCCATGAGGTACCTCCAGTAAGCGCCACACAAGATTGGGGATCAAAGCATAGATACCTGCACTAGACTAGTAAGCATTGCAGAGAGGTATAAAAAGGGGCGTGGCCTGGACCACCTCTCTGCAACGCAGCCCTGTGGCGCTTACTGGAGGTACCTGGTGGGCTAGTTCACTCCCAGGGACCCTCAGGATTGAAGAGGAATTAATTCCCCAACTTTAAACGCGCCACAGGGCGTGTTTGCACACATGTCACCTCAGGCCCCGCCCCCTCCCTTCACCACTGTGCAAACATGCCCCGTGGTGTGTTGTAAGTTGAGGGATTAAGTCCCCTTGAATCCTGAGGGTCCCTGGGGTCCAACTAGCCCACCAGGTACCTCCAGTAAGCGCCACAGAGCTGTGTTGCAGAGAGGTGTAAAAAGGGGCGTGGCCTGGACCACATCTCTGCAACGCAGGCCTGTGGCGCTTACTGGAGGTACCTTGTGGGCTAGTTGGCCCCCAGGGGCCCTCAGGATTGAAGGGGAATTAATTTCCCAACTTAAAACGCGCCACAGGGCGTGTTTGCACACATGTCACCTCAGGCCCCGCCCCCTCCCTTCACCACTGTGCAAACGCGCCCCGTGGCGCGTTTTAAGTTGGGGGATAAAGTCCCCTTGAATCCTGAGGGTCCCTGGGGTCCAACTAGCCCACCAGGTACCTCCAGTAAGTGCCACAGAGCTGCGTTGCAGAGGTGTAAAAAGGGGCGTGGCCTGGACCACCTCTCTGCAACGCAGCCCTGTGGTGCTTACTGGAGGTACCTGGTGGGCTAGTTGGCCCCAGGAACCCCCAGTATTGAAGGGGAATTAATTCCCCAATTTAAAACGCGCCACAGGGCGCGTTTGCAGAGTGTTGCTGGGAGGGGGTGGGGCCTCCGGCACAATCGCATCTTTTTATTATTATTTTTTTTTTAGAAGGGGAGCTGTGTGGCCCCCCTTCTTTTTCCTTTTTTTGGGCCCTGGGGACCCCATCCCCCAGGGCCTAACCCCTATTTTTTTCAAAAATGGAAGGGGGCCGCGTGGCCCCCCTCCCGAGGCCATATTCGGCCCCGGGGACCCCATCCCCCGGGGCATGGCCAGTGTTTATTAAAAAAAATATATATATTTGGAGGGGGGCTGCGTGGCCCCCCTCCTCAGGCCATTTATTGCCCTGGGGACCCCATCCCCCGGGGCCGGCCATTGCGTGTTTTTTTAAATGTATTTATTAATTTTTTTGGGGGGAGGGGGGAAGATACTCAGACAACCAATAAATAACCCATATAGACACTCATGTAGCTACTCACCAACCCATGCAGCCGCTTACACACCAACTGACAGACTGATACAGACATTTACACAGTTTACTCACTAACCCATGCATTCAGTAAGACACGTTTAATCACTCACTTATACAGTCAGTCACGCACCTACTAAGTCATCTATTCAGACACTCATACACCAACTCGTACTTCAATACACCTTGGCATATATATATAAAACATATTTAAACTTTACAGAAACACACAGTCACTGGATGATGTCATCAGTGATGTCATCAGTGATGTCATTTGAGATGTCATCAGTGATGTCACTGACCATGTCAGGAATGATGTAATATGTGACGTCATCAGCAGTGCATTGCGGGGGCGCGAGTTATAGTTAGCTCAACTAACTATAACGGCCGAATTTCTCTGGTTTTGTACGAGGGAAATGTCCAACTAACTATAACGTCCCTGAAACCTGTGGTTTTTTCAGTGAATTTCTAAGGTTTTTTAAATGATAATTTCTAACTATAACATCCCTGAAACCTATGATTTTTCAGTACATTTCTAAGGTTTTTTAAATGCTAATTTCTAACTATAACGTCCCTGAAACTTATGGTTTTTTCAGTGAATTTCAAAGGTTTTTTAAATGCTAATTTCTAACTATAACATACCTGAAACCTATGTTTTTTTCAGTGAATTTCAAAGGTTTTTTAAATGCTAATTTCTAACTATGCCTACAGAGGTAGGACATGTGCAAAAAGAGGACGAAAGGCGCAGAAAGAAGCAGGAGAAATGCAGAAAGAGGCAACAGAAGTCCAGAAAGACGAAGAAAAGTGCAGAAAGAAAAAGAGATATGCAGAAAGAACCAACAGAGGTGCAGAAAGAGGCCTTGTTGCAAAGTCATCCTGTGCCCCCAACTTCTTGCTGACTGGTACTGGTGGTAACTGACTCTGACTAACCAGGCCCGGAGCCAGTGCTATGCTGAAAGACAATGAGAATACAGTGAAAACACCTACATACACTAGGGTACACTATGGGTTGGGGTACCCCTGTGATTGGCATGACCTCCCCTGTAAGGCCCTAGTACATAATAGGGCAGGGGGATTAAAACTACCTCTAACTCAGAGGTGCAGAAAGAGGCAACAGACGTGCAGAAAGAGGGAAGAGAGGTGCAGAAGTAGAAGAGATTTGCAGAAAGAGGCAAGAGAAGTGCAGAAAAAGAAAGAAATGTGCAGAAAGAAGCAACAGAAATGCAGAAAGAGGCAAGAGAGGCGCAAAAGGAAGCAAGAGTGGCTTGCACACCATTAGTACCAATTTAACACCCACATTTAGCAATAAGTAACAGGTGACCATTCTAGGTTTGCAAAGGGCCTTCCACCACGCTGTAACACTTGTCGCTGCATTTTTGGTAACGTTGAGCCGTTTGAGCTAGAAACAAGTCTTTTTTTGTTCAAATCTGCAGATTAGGGAGCAGATGATGAATTATGTGGCTAATGCAGAAAATGTATAATTGTGTGAAAGTTGGTGCAGCCAAACAGTTGCATAATTCCAGTGGCCCTGCTCATACCTCTGACTAGGTCCACAAGTGCTCCTCAGTGATTCCTTCTTTTTTTGTCTCACTGAGTTCATACTTGAGCTTCTATGGAAACGAGGATTACTAAACCTGACGTTACCACTCCACAACACAGACTACCATACCACATAATTACTCTCCATAACACATAATCACCCTCTACATAATTCCTATACACTAAATACCACATACTTTCTATCCACATAATTTCACTGCACAACATACCACATAATTCCACTACACACAAAGTACATCCACTCCACTCCAAAAAACATTAGTAAAAAACATTTACATTTACAGCGCCAATAGCTCTAATTCTCGCAAATGCGAAACCTATTACATTGCAAACACTTCTTTAACTAGTAGTCGCGTTTGCAGAGTGGTGGAGAAAGGGTGCTGGACCTCCGTCCAGCACTCAGGAATTCCACTGCGTTGGACTTACAGGAGGTACCAGGAGGGCTTCTTGGCCCCCAAAGTCCCTCAGGAGTAAATTGGACTTTATCCCCATCCCGTAGTCTGCCAGGAGGTGCGTTTGCAGAGTGGTGGAGAAAGGGGGGCATGGCCTCCGCAGACGTCTTAGCAATCCCACTGTGTGGGACTTACTGGAGGTAACAAGAGGGGTAGTTGGCCCCCAAGGAAACCCTTGGGGGCCAACTACCCCTCCTTTTACCTCCAGTAAGTCCCACACAGCAGGATTGCTAAGTTCTCATAGCAGGCCACGCCCCCTTTGCCCACCACTCTGCAAATGCGCTCCCTGGCACGCTCTTGGATGGGGATTGAAGTCCCCTTCGCTGAAGGGGGTCCTTTAGGGGCCAACTAGCCTACCTCTTACCTCCAGTAAGCCCCACACAGTGGGATTGCTGAGAGGTGGACACAGGCCACACTCGCTTTCTCCACCACTCTGCAAACGCGCCTCCTGGCATGCTCTTGGTTGGGGGATGAAGTCCCCTTTCCTCCTGAGGGTCCCTGGGGGCCAACTAGCCCTCCTGTTACCTCCAGTAAGCCCCATACAGCTGGATTGCTGAGAGTGGTCCGAGGCCATGCCCCCTTTTTACATCACTCCGCAAATGCGCCTCCTGGCGCAGTACTGCTCGGGGGATGAAGTCCACTTGTGTCCTGAGGTCCTCAGGACACAAAAGGACCTCATCGCCCCACCAGCAAAAATTTACTAATTTTTAAAAAAAATTGGGAGGGGGTCGCGTGGCCCCCCTCCTGAGGCCAATTATTGCCCCGGGGACCCCATCCCCCAGGGGCCTGGCCAGCCTTGTTGTGTTTTGTTGTTTTTTGGAGGGTGGCAGCGTGGCCCCCCTCCAGAGGCCAATTATGGCCCCGGGGACCCCATCCCCCGGGACTGTGCCTCGATCTTTTTTTTAAAATTATTATTATTATTTATTTTAATTAGGAAGGGGGGTTGCGTGGCCCCCCTTCCCGTGGCCACTTCTGGCCCCGGGGACCCCATCCCCCGGGGCCTGGCCTCATGTTGGGGACCGTGGGGTGAGCCCCAATGCCCCCACGGTCCCAGCCGGCTCCCCGCCTCCTGCGGGAGCCAGCATTGCTTTTGAGCAAGGGGAGCTGCTGACATGCAGCTCCCCTTGCCCAAAAGCAATTCTGCTTTGCTTTTTGGAAGCGAGAGCAGGTTTCCGGCTCTCGCTTCCAAAAAGCAAAGCAGAGTTTGCTATGGCAGGGCGGGAGCCGTGCTCCCGCCCTGCCATAGCAAACAGCAATGTCTCGGGGATGGGCACCCTGGGACATTGCAGGAGCCGGCCCTGTGGGGTGGCGGTCCCCAGGGCCATCAAGGGCTCCAGGAGGGGGGCCTCCCAACATTTAACATAGCCCCGGGGAGGTGGTGGTCCCTGGGGCTGGGGGTCTGTAGCGGACCCCCAAATTAACATAATGTGTGCCCCGGGGAGGTGGTGGTCCCCGGGGCAGTGTGAGGAGGGGCTTCTGCCCCTCCCCACACTTCTCTAAATTGAATTGGAGCCCCGGGGAGGTGGCGGTCTTTGGGGCAGTGTGGGGGGGCAGGAGCCCCTCCACGCTTTTTTTGAAAAAAAGCCCCGGGGATGTGGCGGTCCCCGGGGCTGCGGGGGGTCCACGTGCCCCCACACATTATGAGGAAAGCCCCAGGGAGGAGGCAGTCCCCGGGGCTAGGGGGGGCCCGCGAGGCCCCCTGTCTGTATTAAAACAAAGCCCCACGGAGGTGGTGGTCCCCGGGGCAGCGGGGGGCCGCGTGTCCCCCGCACATTATAAGGAAAGCCCTGGGGAGGTGGCGGTCCCCGGGGCTGTGGGGGCCCCCATGGGCCCCCACACCATAATTTTAAATTGCCCCCGGGACCTGGCCCCCCCGGGGGCTTAAAACAAACGAAGCGCGGGAGCCCGCGTTTTGTTTTTTAAATTTTTTTCGGCCGGATTCGCTAACCCAGCGAGAATTCGGCCAATTTTTTTTTTTAAATGCTTTTTTGGGCCCTGGGGATCCTTGTGGGACCCCCTGAGCAGGTCTAGGGGGTCAGGGTGTCTCTACCCTGCCCCCTTTTCTTCATTTTTCACTTTTTTTCCCCCATTTTCTTTTGACTCGGTTACCAAGTCACAAGATGGCTGCCAACACTTCTTGGTTTGGAGTGTTGGCAGCCAATCAGAGTGAAGCTCGTGCTCGGGAGGAACGCGACTCCTCCACGGTGCTCAGATATTGATATTTTTATTTCTTGAATTTCTCAGCAACTACTGAACGGATTTACACCATTTGAAAAAAAGAGTGCCATCTGAACCAAGCGCTACCTTTTTGCCAAATTTGGTGTAATTCCGTTCAGCAGTTCGGGCTGTAGCCGTGTCTAAAGTTTCCTATGGAAATTAACATGGGGAAAACGCGTTTTGGGACCCCCCTTTCATCTCGGCCCCCGCTTGACAAATCACCCCGAAACTTTCAAGACAGGAGCTGACCGGAGCGGGCCATTAGTTTTGAAAAGTTTGCGAAGATTCGTCAAACGGCGCCAAAGTTATTGGCAAAAGAAAAAACGCTTTTTGAATAGAATCAAGGTCCTTACTATAACTACCTACTGGCGACCGCCAGTAGGAAATATATTTATACATACAATATACATATACATATATATATACATATACATACATATATATACAGAAAGAAACAGCTTAACAGAATTACAAATTTAGAACAACTTTAGAACCTTATTTGCCTTATTGTGAAAGAGTGCCTTTTGTAATTTGGTGTACATTAGTTAAAGCAGTTTTTGAGAAATTAGCATTTAAATACACTGGTACTCCCACTGTACCAAAAATTAAAAAATTAAAAAATTATCGTCACTTCTGATTGGCTGTAGGAGCTTTTACATGCCATTGAGATATCAATTATGTCATTTAAAATGTGAGATCATAGACAGTGCATGACAGTAGGTCATGTTATGGTTACATATAATTATATAACTGGTGACTTTCAAGGGCTTTCCATTTTTTAATCATTAGTTTTTATCTCTTTCAACACCTAAGTATAACAATACTTTCAGTGTTTAGACCTTACTACCATACCCAACTTAAACCTGTTTTTTTAGTCTACCTCAATACACTAAGAATCCTTTAACCCTAAAAACCATTATTATTCCTAGACACTACCCATCAATAAACCCTAAAAATTCTATTAGTTCTTCTATTAATTACACATTCCTAACCCTTAAAAACCTCTTACTAGCCCCTATACTCTACCCATCTTTGAACTCTCAAAACCCCCTTAACAGTATTCATTCCTAAACCCTAAAAACTCATTGCTATACACCACCCATCCCTGAACCCTAACACCCCCTCACTACCCCTGTACACTACTCATACCAGAACCCTAAAATGTTTAACTACCACTATACAAATTTTAAAAATTTGAATCAATATAATCTTTACAATTAGTTAACATTTATTGCTAAAAATTAATTTCTTACACAATGTTATATAATAAAAATGACAGATTTCACGTAGATTTACTAATTATCTAATTTATAAAATTAAGAAATTTGATTTAGATTCAATAGTAATTACCTTAATATTTTAAGTGACAAAACAAAGAATAAAAAGGCTATTTTTAAGGTTTTGTCACTTAAAATAAAAACGTGATAAAATACATATATACATACACACATACTCTGCTAGAGAAACAGATATTTGAGGTGAGCAGATCCAGAGTGTAACTACAACTTGCGCCTTCTCTATGCACTGCTTATACCCTTTTAAATAATATTATTTATACCATCTAAAATTATAGGATTTACAACAACGCTTATGGCATCGCAAATAAAATCATTTGTGAAAACAGAGCGCATGGTACAGTGGCGAGTTATAGTTAATGTATAGTGGCTACCGAGTTGAATACACTGTTTTATGGAGGTGCGCGAGTTATATTATTTTGAAGGTGGTGCATCAATTATAAATTTAAGGTATAACTTTCGAATTTTTAATGTTTGTGTTGCTTAAGTTTGGTTTGTATACAAAGAACAAACAAGGTTTTCCTAACTGTAACAAAGTTTTTACCTTTGATTTTTTTCAGTGAATGCTTTTTTCAAAAATAAAAATGTGTTTCAAATCGTAGAGTCCAGTGTCATCGAGTGGAGTGTCATACTGTAGAGTTGAGGAGAGTGTCATATAGTGGAGGAGAGTGTCATATAGTGGAGGAGAGTGTCATACAGTGAAGAGGAGTGTGTCATTTAGTGAAATGGAGAGGCACACAGAGAACTACAGTATCAGAGTGCAGTGGCATGTTGTATAGTACAGTGGCATGGAGTGCACTAGAGTGGACAGGCTTAGCTTAGAGTTGAGTAAACTGTAATAAATTGGAGTGGCGTGTTGTACAGTACAGTGGTGTGTTGGAAAGTTTTGAAGATTGGAATGGAGTGTTGCACAGTGGAGTGTAGGCACATAGAGTGGAGTACAGTATGGTGTACTGGCACAAAGTGTAGTAGAGTCTAGCTTGTAGAGTGGAGTTGCACAGAGTGGAATAGAGAGTGGTAGAGTGGAGTGGTGTAGAGTGGAGTGTTGTACAGTGCCAAAGTGGGGTAAAGTTTTGTGCAGTGGAGTGGCATAGCGTAGAGTGGAGTAGCGTGTTGTAGGAAGAGTGGCGTGGAATGGAGTAGAGTGGACTGGCGCAGCATACAATGGAGGAAACTGTTGTGGTGTGGTGTGTCGTACAGTGGAGTGGAATGGCATGTTGTGGAGTGTCGGAAAGCATTGTACAGTGGTGCAGAATGCATTACAGTGTGGTAGAGTGGAATAGCATAGCCTTTTGCAGAGTTGAGTGGCATACAGTAGGATACAGTGAAGTGGCGTGGAGTATACTGGAGTAGAGTGGAGTAATGCTGTACAGTATAATAAAGTGGGGTGGCGCTGCATATAGGGATTTGCATATAGTATTGTAGAGTGTCATGCACTGGCAAACAGTAAAGTCAAGTCCTGTAGACTGATATTGATAGGAGTACATTGTTATATTGTGGAATGCTAAAGACAGGAGTATAGTGTGATAGAGTGGAGGGGCGTAGACTGTCATTGAATGGAGTGGCATACATTAGAATAGCGTAGAGTGGACTAGCATACAGTCGATATGAGTGGCGTAGAGTGGAATAGGATACACTGGAGTGGCGTAGAGTGGAATAGCGTGCACTGGAATGGCGCAGAGTGGAGTTACGTACAGTGGAATAGGATGGCGTGGAATAGCATACAGTGGAGTGGCGTAGAGTACAATGGAATAGTGTACACTGGAGTGGTCTAGAATGGAGAGGCGTAGAGTGGAGTGGTATAGAGTGAAATAGCCTACAGTTGAGTGGCGTATAGCGGAGTGGCCTAGAGTGGAGTGGCATACAGTGAAATAGTGTAGAGTAGCGTACAATGAAATAGCATAGAGTAGCGTGAAGTGGTCTACAGTTGAGTGGCGTAGAGCCAAACAGTATAGAGTTGAGTGGCATACAGTGGAATAGCATATAGTGGAGTGGGTAGAGTTTCGTAGAGTGGCGTGGCGTAGAGTGGCATGGCGTAGAGTGGCATGGCGTAGAGTGGCGTGGAGTAGAGTGGCATGGAGTAGAGTGAGCTACAGTGGTTTGGCATAGAGTGGAATGGCATAGAGTGGAGTGGAACAGCGTTGGATGGAGTGATGTACAGTGTAGTGGCATATAGTGGAATAGCTTACACTGGAGTGGAGTATAGTGGAGTGGCAGAGAGTGGAATATTATACAGTTGAGTGCTGTACAGAAAAGTGTCACAGAGTGGAGTGGGGTAGAGTAGAGTGCTGTAGAGTGGCGCAGGGTAGAGTGTAGTGGGTAGAATGTAGTGGAGTATAGTGTAATAGTGTACAGTGGAGTGGTGTACTATGGAGTGGCATAGAGTGGAATAGTGTAGAGTGGAGTGGCATAGAGTGTAATAGCATACAGTGGAGTGCCGTAGAGTGGAGTAGCATATCGTGGAGTGGCGTACATTGGAGTATACTGGAGTGGCATAGAGTGGAGTGGCACAGAGAGGAATAGCTTAGGGTGTAGTGTTGTGTATAGTGGAGGAGTGTAGACTGGAGTGTTGTAGAGTATGATAGTGTACAGTGGATTAGCGTAGAGTGGAGTGGTGTAGAGTGGAGTGGAGAGGCGTAGAGTGGAGTGACAGAGTGGAGTGGCATAGAGTGAAGTGGCATAGAGTGTGGTACTTGAAACAGACATAGCGTAAAACTGGGAGAACGGAAGTAGATGAGATATGGCAGGAGTATAGATTATGAGGTGTGAAGGATCATTTTTGCTAGCAGGTGTAAATAGTTTGAGTTGTGTTAAAGTTATGTCTTAAAATACTTAGATATAGAATGTGCCGCGGTTTACCGTGGTCGATGCTGTGGACCCACCCCCTAAACCTTAAAATTAACCTTTCCTCCCATAACCTCTACCCACCCCTAATCCCTAAATTCTCTTACCTCCCTTTACCTCTACCCCCTAAACCCTAAAATTATCCTTACTCCCCTTTGCTTTTTCCCGCCCCAAACCCTATGCTATGCCACTCCACTCCACAACACTTTACCCCACTTTTGCACTGTGCAAAACTCCACTCTACCACACTCTACTCTATGCAACGCCACTCTACTAGACTCTACTACACTTTGTGCCACTGTACCATACTGTACTCCACTCTATGCACCTATACTCCACTGTACAACACTCTATTCCACTCTACAACACTTTCCTAAAATTACCCTTACCGCTATGCAGCAAACCCAAAAATACACTTACCTCTCTTTACCTCTGCCCATCCCTAAACACTAAAATTACCCTTAACCTCCCTTTACCTGCTTTTCCTTTTTAAATAATAAACAATTATGTGATTTAAAAAATATATATATTTACCTTGGTAAAGGCTGTTTCCCAAAGGAGAGAAATTACATATGATATGTATTGGAATAAGAAATGTATTGTGTTTTTATTAGTAAGAATACGGTTGTGTGCGGTAATATGTGGCTTTCTCTCACTTGTCAGACTGGTGCATGCATTATCATTTCACTGTCTTGTCTTGGCACCCAGGGTAGGGCCCGAACCACAAGGACTGCATTGATAAAGATAAGACAACGGACAGTTCGAAGAGAAGTTCATCTATTTCAGGGTTAACATCCTGAATGGAAGAAGAGTGTATGTGGTGGCCTTTTGCACAACAACTCCAAGGAACCTATCCTGGGAAGACAAAGTTATCTTCCAGCACACATAGAGAGCTAAGCCTGCATATCTACTGTGACCTTCTGTCGGGGCAGCGTCCCATCCTGAATGCACCCCTGACAACATTCCTCTATGTCAAGCATAAAAGTTGACACGTCAGTGCTTCAGTGAACATTTGGCAGAGCTCAGGGTTAGATACTTATCAGTTCCCAAAGTGATTGTGTGCCTCTGTACTAGAGTTGCTGTACTACTTATCTATAATATATGCTCTTTGTACTTACCTGGCTCCAGTGTTTTGCCTCTTCCTTCCAGTAGAGCAAACAGCATTACACTATTAGCAGTCTTTCCCCCTTGACCAATGTGGCTTGCTCAGCCCCTTTCCCTGCAGTGGAGGTTGTAGGCTGAGTTATGCTCCCTAGAAGGAACTGAGAAGTTGTTCTGGAATAAGAGGTTTCTCTTGGGCTTATATGGATGAGTTCCGGCTGGAGGTGCCATGGGAACGAGTATGCCGTTCTCTTGCAAGACACACAGCTGCCCGGCAAGTGGCCAGTAAGCCTCTGGACATGGGGAATGAAGATAGTTAGTGTGGTCTGTGTCAAGGGCTGAAGGATGCTGCTGCTTAAAGACCCCTGTCCAGGAGACTACTAGACACTGGTTAGTAAGACAGCAGGTCCTTCAAAATCTTTGTCAAAGGCGAAGACCAATTTAAAATAAACTCCATGAAGAAACCAACAAATTGTAGTGACTAGGAGATCCAAGAAAAACCTCCTGGATGGTAAAGCATGACACAAGGAGCAGAAACCCAAAAACCCTGTGACAAAAGGCTATTTGCAGCCAGAGATGTTCAAAATAGTATCTGCCTGTCAACTGCAGAAGTTTGTGCAGTGCTGGCCAGTTCACCAAATCCTGACTTGGCAGTGTATTTATTATACCCTCATGGAGGGCCAGTACTCAGGGGAAAACAAGCCAGCTTAGAATGTCCTCAAATTACAAATTTTCCCCTGGCAGATCCAAGGTGTGGACCAAAACGGCACCAGGGGCCCCAAGGCTTGGCTGACTGGAATCATCTCCTGTTTATGGCCTCGCTCCCTACACTAACAAGACAGGAGCACGGAACCCAGCTCACGGCCAGTAAGAGGAGAAGTGCCAGGAAGTCAGACATCTGGGCTAGCCACTTGGGATTTGGCTTTCAAATGGTGCTGAGGAGGAAGTTCATAGATTCCCCACACAAGAGATTTGGCACCCACCGCTATAAAACAAAAAAAAAGAAATGCCAGTCGGCATGCAAAAAAAAAGGAAAAAAGGTAAAGTAAATATTTACTGGTCACATACCTAGAAGTATTGCTGAAGTATATACTTCTCTAGATCACAAAAATTTGGTGACCAGATCCAGTAAACCACAACTTGGCAAACCTAATTCGGGCAAAGACACTGCCAAGCAGAACCCAAAGTTTGTTAAAAAACGATGGGACACACCCAAACCTAAAGAAAAGGCTAGTTCTAGAGGTGGTTCCCCGCCACCTGAGCCTTCTGACAGATGCTATAACTTGTGTGATCGCACACAATTGAAAGCACCTGATAGGTATCAGCTTACTGATACTCATCCTTCTCTTTCCTATCAGGACTCATTGGAGAAACACAAGAAGAGAGGCGGGCGTTCTGAACGTAGACAGGTAGAGTACGTAAAACCAAAAAAAGACTCACAACGCTCATCTGGTGCGAAGATAAAGAAGGAAGAGAACCTCCTCAATTTAAGCCTCTATTTAAAAAAAAAAAAAGAAAGTTGCAGCTTTAACCGCAAAGTATGCCACGAACAATGAGAACTCTCCTCCTGAACACCAGGGGGCTTATTTACAAGCCCCTTGCGCCACTTTTGCGTAATTTTTAACATGGGAAAAGTGACGTGCGGGTGGCGCAAGGGGCTTGTAAATAAGCCTCCAGGTAGGCGGTGACTCTCCTCAACAGCATGGCAGAGGTCACTATAGTACACAGGAATCTCCAGGAGTGCAGCAAAAGTAACTGATCAACATGTAACAATTGAGATCCCAGACAGACGCGCAGCCCCTGCAGATGGATCATATGATTTGGGCATACAAATTGAGGGTGACATACTACGCACTATTTGTGCAATATTCTGCATAAATTGAACACTATCATATGACATTCTCTTAGCGGATATCGAATGGCCCCTGGACTTTGTACGAACACCCCACAAGGTGAAGATGTTATACTACCCGCATTTTCTGCGCTTGTCCCTGATGAGGTCAAACAAGCATATGCCTCAGAATGGGCTCTTGCACTAGCCCCAGCTTAATATCTCAATCACTTCGGCTAGGATAAGGATTCTCCTTATCATATGATACCTATAAGGTCCAGCCCACAAGTGCAACCACAATACCCGATAAAAAGGGATGCTAAAAAACCTGGTGGAGAAATACTCTCACAATTAGAGAACCGGGGAGAAATTGAACCCGATGTCTCTCAAATGAATAATCCCCTTTTTCCTGTCTTAAAACCAGATCTTTCATATCGTACTGTATTTGACTATAGACATTTGAATAGTCATACACGCATATTTGTAATATAAAATACACACAGTACTGTTATATCCTGCATAGAGGCCCTAATGTAGACCCGTTCGTACATGCCCTAAAATGGACGTATTCATATTTACCCTAATATGGTCATATACGTACTTGCCCTATTATGGTCATGGCCGCATATGCCCAATTATGGTCACAACTGTACATGTCCTATTATAGTATGATTCCTTATATAGGCATGATCTTTCACCTACATTGGTCCCAGCTAGTACACAACGAGCTCTGAGGGATGAACGTTATCTATCCTGTGGTTTTGAATACAGCAGGGTTTTTCCAAACACAGGCCCACACTGTACTCATTAATTATGCATGGCTCTCTAGGAATACACCACTGGCATAATATGTATGTACAAAGTTCACCCCTGACGTCTTCCTCATGTCCAATACAAACCATACTGAGGACCGAGACTCTTTAGGGTATAAATACACCACATCTTGCCCCGGTAAGAGAGAGGGAACCGAGACTTCCATGCTGACACACTGACCAGAGACGCTGAGGCTCCTGCATGCAGTCGCTCCAGCTGACAGCGGTCTAACACAACCTGGACGGGGTGTCCAACTCGAGACCAGGACAGGGTCCCACACTTTCTCTATTCAGGTATGGGGGTTCGACTAAATCCTAGGAGGATTCTTGGCTCTTAGCTTCTAAGACCTACACACATATGCTAGGTACACTCAGGTACATCTAGGTAGGCATCGTAGGAGTACGCACACTTGCATAATGCTTTTATATTCATGTATGTACTCATGATTATCGCAATATGGTAGAGCTGTTCTGTCCCTTTGCTTTTATCGTACTGCTGATAATATATCGCTGCTATTGTCTGCTGGTTACCGCAGCACATATATTTTACACTAGAATAACAACTGTTCAATAAATACTTATTGAAACGCCCGACTGTTTATTCTGTGTAACTCTCTGAGACAAACCGAATAAGTAAGCACGAGTGACTGAGAGAAAGGTAGTACATTGTTTCCACGATTCTGAGGGAATCAGGGTTGTCATCAGTCAGTCAAAGCAATGTTTATTTAGACCTTGGTCTCTAAACAATTCTACAGCCAATAATAAGTTGAAGCAATTAAAAGCAATATTTATACTTTCCCAATTTAACAATAATTAAAACAACATACTTTGTACAATCTCATATCAGAATAGATAGTTTATCAAAAATGGAATAAAACATAGTAACTTTCTGCAATGAGGGGCATGACTCTTTATAAAAATTATATATATATTAAAAACTCCCTTAAAAATACTATACAATCAATTTCTAAGAAGGAAAAATGTTTAACCTTATATAAAATTTAAGACCAGTTAAAATCTCTAAAATACGGCTACTTCTCACCAAGGAAATTTTTAATTGCCCTCAAATATTTCCCCAATGCAGTCGCAATCTCAAGATTTGGCATTTCTGTGAATAATTCTACTGCCTGTATCCGTCGCCTTGTATCATATTTTAACAAGGTTGGGCGAAGATATCGTTTACGCTGCTCTAATACAGTTGCACAATCTAACAAAATGTGCAGTATGTCACCTTTAGTTCCCAGTGTGCACTTACAATAACCATCGTTAAGCAACATTTTTATTTTTAGTTCTTCATTTACCAGCCATGGATTTATACCAATTCTTAATCTTAAAATCTCCTGTCTATACCAGCGATTTGGTAAAATATCCAAATAGGGAAACCAATTTTCATTTAACCATGAGTCCCTCATAAATTGCACCGATTTTTTCTTAGCCAGATATTTCATATCTGCTTGTCTAGATGCTTCTTGGCTATATTTCCTAAGCTCACTTTTTGTGAAGTCTGCATGCAAGGAGTCCTGGCTGATTTCCACTTTAATATTTTCACAGGCCAATAATATTTTCTTCCTTGACCTCTTAGCCCATTTCAAACTACTATTTTGGATCTCTTTCCTACACCATTGGGATACCTTCTGGCTTGTCTCTATATCCAGCCGTTTCCAAAATCTAATTAAAGACATTTGTGACTGCACACTCCAAGCAATTGTACCTATCTCGATTCTTATAGCTTGGACCATCGACGAATGTGGCAGAGACAACAATGTTTTCAGGCACTTCCCTTCCTCTAGGTCCCAATCCCCTTTACCATTTAAATAAAGGACTTCTGCTCCATAGAGCACTTGTGGAGGCACCATTGCATTAAAGGCTTTCAACAGCGGTCTGTGGGACATATCCCCATATTCTCTATTGAATTTTTTCAATCCACAGATCGATGTGAAAGCCTTCGCTTTCTGGGCTTTTAGATGAGTAAACCACTTTAAGGACCTATCAAACCACATCCCGAGGTAGCGATATTCATTTACCATTTCCAATTTCAAATCACCTAAAAACCAATTAAATTTAATATCTTTTTTCCCAAAACATAAAATTTTTGTCTTATCCATATTTACAGTTAAAAATTTTCCATCGCAATATTCTCTAAATACATTAATTTTTCTTTGGAGGCCTATTTCGGTTTGGTCCAAAATTACCAAATCATCTGCATACAGTAGACAGGGCACTTTATTTCCATCCATTCTCGGGCTAGCGCTTCTTTTGATTTCTAAGGCGGCAGGTAGATCTGCTAAAAATAAGGCAAATAACAACGGGGCCAACACACATCCCTGCCTCAGCCCGTTCTTTATTGTTATTTTGGGCGTCAATGACCCTTCTGTATCTTTAATTATTTGTGCCCAGTTACCGCTATGCAGCTCCTTTATTATAGCCAATAGACCTTCGGGTATATTTTTGTTTACAAGGGTTTGCCACAAGGAATTCCGGTCAACTGAATCAAATGCTGCTTTAAAATCAACAAAGCAACAACATAATTTACCATTTTGTTCTATTGACTTACATGCTATTGCCCACAAGGCAAAGCAGTGATCAACCGTGGAGTGGCCTTCTTTAAAACCCCTTGTTCAACTGGCACAATCGATAACTCTTCCGCCCAATCCTTTAGTCTATTTAAAATAATTTTCGAAAAGACTTTTTCCCCGATGTCTAGCAAATTGATCAACCTATAGTTTTGTGGTTCGTTCATGTTACCTTTTTTATGAACTGGTCTTATTACAGCCCCCTTCCAATTCTTAGGTGTTTTCCCTATCTCTAATTTAACTAAAAACATACTGGAGAAAAATCTCACCCACCACTTCATCTGGGACTTTATTATACTTGCTGGGAGGTTGTTGGTCCTGCTGCACGTGTTAATTTCAATTTGATTATTGTATTTTTTACATTCTCTTCCGTAAAGTCTGGTCTAAATTCTTCCATTAACTCATACCAAGGCTGGGACTCATCTATTTCTAAATCGCCCCGGGAACCATACAGATCCTTCAAATGCTTTTCCCACACTGCCTCTTCCACCACACAGTTCATCTCCCCCACTTGGTGGTCAGCTGCGGCTTTTACCAGCTTCCAGAACTGTCTTATATTTTTTGATTCGATAGAGTCTAACAAATTTTCCCAGCATTTATCTTTGTACGCCCTTTTTGTACTTATAATTAACTTTTTATACTCTCTTTTCAATTTTTTAAGATAGCTTTGCCTCTTCAGTTCATGATTTTTACCAATTCTTCTTATTACTTTCCTTATTTCTCTTTTTTCTTTAAACACTCCACCGAAAACCATTTTGGTTGTCCAGCGGGGATTAAATGTTGATTTATTTTATCTTTTTCAGTTCCTTTCGGAGGCATTGCACTACTTGAGCTATTTTTCCTTCATACCATTCCAAAGTCTGGCCCCCTATATCTCCAAAGACTATCTTCTGTTGGAGTTTCTCTAATTTTTCCATATATTCTTCTGTTAATCTAGTAGTCACTCTTTTAGGGTATTCAACTTGTTGAGCAATTACTATTTCACGGGGTTTCGGGGTACCCCTATGGATCTTCACTTGCAGGGGATTATGATCACTGCCTTCTTTCCAATTTATTTTAAATTCCCTTATAAAAGGGAAGTCCCAAGCAAACATAAAAATATAATCTATTGGGCAGTTTTGTGTACCTATTTTAAATGTTTTCTTTACTGGACAGTCTGACTCTGTTCTGCCATTCAGGCAGAATAGACCCTTTGTCCCTAAATAGTTTCCCAGGTCCTGATCCTGTCTCGTGGATTCACAGCTTGGAAAAGATGCTTGTTTAATTCCATATGCCTCCAGAATTTCCCTATGCCAAAGATCCACCGTCTTTGGATGCAATTTATGATTAAAATCACCCATAATAAAAAATATATCCGACTCATACTTCCCGCATAGAGAGTCTACATCCTCTTTAAAATGCCCCAGCTCAATTCCATACTCTACAGCATTCTCCCATTGCATGTATACATTTATAATAATTACATTTTCATGCTTTTTGTCCATTATCGGCAACAATAGTTGACATACCAAGAGCCATTTACATTTTACTTTTAGCACAACCACATTCTTTGCTACTTTTGTGGACAGTAGCGTCATTATTCCCCCAGCCGGGCGTCCAAACCTTTTTTTCCTTGCTGGTCGGTGGAGTTGGAGAAAACCATCAAATATCGGGGTCTCGTCGCATAGCCAAGTTTCTTGTAAACAAATAATTTCCACATTATTTGTTAACCTAATTATACATTCTTGTTTTGTTATATCTCCAAGGCCATTTATATTCCAAGATACGAAATTAAGGCTATGCGACTCCCCTCCATCCTATTCCACCTCACTCAGGCCCCCTCTTCATCCGTATCAACCTTATACCACTGGGAATGGCCTGCGGGACTACTTCTTTGGCTCCAATTGCCCCAGGAATTCTCGATTGCTGAATTATTAACTACTACCTTCAGATTACTTCCCCCTCCTTTTTCCTCCTGTAACCTCACCTGTCGCTTTCCAAGGCCTGCATGACAATCTAGAAAATTACTGCCTAAATATCCTTTTCCTTTTAATTCTCTCTCTGAGATTAGGCGAATACCCTCCTGCTCTATCTCCCTCACCGCTTTCCCGATTGCCGATTTTACCAGGTCGGAATAAAATAGAACTCTTGTGATCTCCTTTCCATTTTCATTCTCTATAAAGCCCACCTGTCTCAAGTCTTTTGTTCCTATTCCCCTCAGACTTGGGCACCTAGAGAATGAAAACAGGATTTGAGACCTATTTAAGGGTTTAATCTTCCTTATTTTCTTTCCCTTTTTTTCTAATTGGTCTGGTTCAAAATACAGCCATTTATTACTTCCCCCTCTGACTCTATCTTAGGGAATTCTATTCCTACCTGCCCGATGTTTTCCCACTTACCAATCCCCTGTTTACTTTTTACTTCTATTTTACCTCGTTGCGGGGTTCCTATTTCTTGCTTTTGGTTCTTCTGGAAATGTATTTTATAACCCGCATTATTTATTTTTGAATCAGGTTTTATTTTTAGTTTCAGCTTATTTGGGCCTTTACTACTTTGTTCCTTTCCTTGACTTTTGAAGATCTTTCTCTTACCCTCAATTCTTGGGGTCTTTCCTGGTAACATTTTTTCTAAAGGGAATTTTACGATAGTCTCTTCCTCCTTTTTGTTTATTTCCTCCCTTATTTCTACCTTGGTTTTCCTCTTTTTATCTATCTTTCTCTTAGGTTGACCTCTATTATTCCAGAAGCTATATCTCAAATTTTCCCCTCTTCTTTTTACCAACATAGGTCGTTTCGATATATATACACTGTGTGGGGTATCTACTGAATCTACACATTCTCTCTGTACCGTAGACTCAGGATCTGCTACTGGTCTCATCATATGTGGCATTTGACCTCTTATGCCTTGCAATTCCTCCTCAATCTTTTTTAAATATAACTTTTGCATTTTCTGGACCTCATTATTTAACAATGTAACTTCTAGTATTCCCTGGAGGGTTTTCTGTAACATCAACAGTAAATCCATCATTGAGGAGGAGGGAGTTGCGGAAAAGTCAAAATCCTGTCTGCTATTTCTCTCGGGGTCCTCTATTCTTTCCACACTCGATGCTTGGTGTTGAATTTGAATTCTTTTACTTTTAGTGGTGGATCTGATATATTGAGTACATCCCCCCAATCCGCTCTCGATCCTTGGCTAGTGTTCTCCACTTGACCTGAAGTCTCTAATTCTTGTACTTGCGTCAAGAACAATTTAGGGGATGAAGACAATCGTGGTGCTGTTATTGGGTCCTCCTCATTTAAAAGGAAATGATTTATTGAGAGTGATGCCTCCGATATTTCTTCAGGGGGTTCTACCATATTAATCTCATTATATTGCACTGCTTCCATTGACTTTGTAACTAGGTCTAACTGTTTATAGTGTTTACCTACAAAGTCCTTTATAGATTTAGAAGCCGACACATTTCCATTGGTTTTTGCAGGAGCCTTTTAGTTGCTTTCTTACTTTTTCTCTTTTGAGGCACAGCTCCAAGTCCTTCTTTTAGGCTAGCCTGGCTCTCCTGGCTCTCTTCCGAGACCATAATCTCCCCGGAGCACTCTTTCCTTCCCAAGTTTTGCTCCGTAATCTCCTTACAGGTTTTTTGTTTCCTTTTTGGTGCCATTGTCCTTTAAAGGTAGCGAAAGTATCAAATATGTCCCTTTTACTATGGATTTATATACTCCAATTTTGCGGAATTTTCCACGTTCAGCTGAGCTTCCTACTTTCTCCTTTTTAACTTGCCCCCTAACCACCCAATTTTTACACTTATAGGTTACTTAGAGGGGCAAATTGGGTACTAGGAAACTGTTCACAAAGCTTACCTCTGTTGTGCCATTATCCTGCCATGCCACCCCTTAGCGCCTCTCCAATCGCTCCAACCTTCACCCCCTTCTCTCAGATAATCGCCCACTTGCCTCGTCTTCCGTGACTCACAGCTGTAGGCAATTGCAAGCAATTACAGGCACAAGCTCCATATGCCTTCTCTTTACTTTCTTGGCAGCCCCCCCGGGGCTTTCCTCCCGGGGCTTTTCTCCTGCTGTGGCCTCCCGGTGCTTCGCTTCGCCAGATTCCGCTAATTTCAAGTTAGCCGGTCCGCTAGTGGTACAACTCTCTCTTCGCGTCCTGCTTCCTGCTTCCCGCGTCCCACAACTCCTGGTGGGCGGGGCGGTACTGGCGCAGAGTGCGTGGCGACGCGACGGCGTTTTTTGGAGGGCGGCAGGCAGGCAAGCAAGCGGCAACATGGGTTGTCATGATCTAAGGTTGCCAGAAAATAATCTCTCCCTGATAAGAGGAGACACTAGTGGCACTGCGAGCTAGCTAATGCAAACCAGGCTAACATATACGTTGGGGGTGCACGGAGTCAGTCTGCCACCAAGCCCGCAGTATATGTTATCCAAACGCGCAGGTCCTGCAGGGGTACTATAGGAGCTACACGACATGGCGCCGCCAATGTTGGTTGGGTACTTATTTAACAGTAGAATCTGAGTAGTTCAGTCGTGCTATTCTCAGAGAACCTACTCACAAAACCCCAGAGACGTCTGGAGTGGGTGGGCATAAAATCCGCCGCATCTGAGTAGTACGAGAATACTATTTATTGGCTGTTGGTTACTCAAGCTTGAAGGACATTTAGTTACTACAATTGTGCACTTACACCTTATTTTAAGAACTCTTTAATCTCCCTTCTTCCAATTAAAAATGGTGGAAGAAACAAACACAACAGGGAGAGTTACAACAAACCTCTTTGGTTTAGAAGAAGACCCTGAAGATGCAATACAAATTGCACCAAATTTCAGAAGGGCAGTCACCATAAAACTTCTAGAACAAGTCTTAAGAGCCAGGGGTGGTACAGTAATTTTCGTGATTGAGGCACATGAATCCAATAAAACAGAGGTGTTCTATTCTTGGGTTACATTCCCAGCAACGAATGCAATTACAAATGTATTTCACTACTACCTAGAAGGTAAAACACCAGCGGACTATACTCCTTTTGAGGAAGTAGAGGTCCCGCTCACTTACCAGGAGCATAATTACTGGTTTAAAGGCGCCCTACCCCACGTACATGGAAGAGCAAGATTAGGCACGCTCGGAGGAGCAGGGGCAGCTGAGTAGTACGAGAATACTATTTATTGGCTGTTGGTTACTCAAGCTTGAAGGACATTTAGTTACTACAATTGTGCACTTACACCTTATTTTAAGAACTCTTTAATCTCCCTTCTTCTAATTAAAAATGGTGGAAGAAACAAACACAACAGGGAGAGTTACAACAAACCTCTTTGGTTTAGAAGAAGACCCTGAAGATGCAATACAAATTGCACCAAATTTCAGAAGGGCAGTCACCATAAAACTTCTAGAACAAGTCTTAAGAGCCAGGGGTGGTACAGTAATTTTCGTGATTGAGGCACATGAATCCAATAAAACAGAGGTGTTCTATTCTTGGGTTACATTCCCAGCAACGAATGCAATTACAAATGTATTTCACTACTACCTAGAAGGTGAAACACCAGCGGACTATACTCCTTTTGAGGAAGTAGAGGTCCCGCTCACTTACCAGGAGCATAATTACTGGTTTAAAGGCGCCCTACCCCACGTACATGGAAGAGCAAGATTAGGTACGCTCGGAGGAGCAGGGGCAGCTGAGTAGTACGAGAATACTATTTATTGGCTGTTGGTTACTCAAGCTTGAAGGACATTTAGTTACTACAATTGTGCACTTACACCTTATTTTAAGAACTCTTTAATCTCCCTTCTTCCAATTAAAAATGGTGGAAGAAACAAACACAACAGGGAGAGTTACAACAAACCTCTTTGGTTTAGAAGAAGACCCTGAAGATGCAATACAAATTGCACCAAATTTCAGAAGGGCAGTCACCATAAAACTTCTAGAACAAGTCTTAAGAGCCAGGGGTGGTACAGTAATTTTCGTGATTGAGGCACATGAATCCAATAAAACAGAGGTGTTCTATTCTTGGGTTACATTCCCAGCAACGAATGCAATTACAAATGTATTTCACTACTACCTAGAAGGTGAAACACCAGCGGACTATACTCCTTTTGAGGAAGTAGAGGTCCCGCTCACTTACCAGGAGCATAATTACTGGTTTAAAGGCGCCCTACCCCACGTACATGGAAGAGCAAGATTAGGCACGCTCGGAGGAGCAGGGGCCACATGGCCCATATTAGCGGCATATACACCGCATCCTGACATTGATACAATGCCACAGCCAGACTTACTAGAACAACACAAAGATTTAATTGAAATCTACAGAAACCTCACACAATTTGTCATGAGGACTTTAACAGTTCAGCCTGCACCAGCTGCAGCACAAGACACTCCAGTCCAAGGTACAGTTAATAAAATAACTCCACAAACATTACACGCGATAATGGGCAAAATGCCAGCAAAACGCGAACAAATCCCATTCTGGATAGCTCAGAAAATAACTCAGCTTGAAGCAGTATTCCCGAATACTACAACCAGTGATAAACACAGAATTCTAACAATCTGCTTGCCCATGGGTCTCACACCACTAGTAGAGGACTGCACCTCTTGGGGTTCAGTCTTTGCTGCTCTATATATCAGAACACATGGTATCCCGTCCTTAGCAGTAGTACCTGAAGTATTAAAACAGATACAAAATGAGTACGGAGCAGAAACTGCCCTTAATTTAGGGATGAAGTTGCTAAACAACTTTGAACAGGTCTCAGCCATAATACTAGCTAACATTAAGGGGGAAGCAGCTTCTGTGGCGATCCGCCAACGCCTAAGGGAGTTCAGTCCAGACGACCAACAACACGAACTACCCAAAATAATTGAAACTGCATATGCAGAACTAGGCAGAGACAGTTTGGGTGGGAGAGCATTAAAACCACAACTGGTGGGCAGTCCTGAAAAGGACACTACAAAGCAGACACCTACTTCTTCTAAAAAGAAGTAGGAAAATAAAAAACAACAAAAGTCTAAAGACACCAGATCTCAATCCAGGGGTAGGTCTCCTCAACAGGAGCCCTCTGAAAGGAGGTATAACCTCAGGAATAGGGATAATATTAAAAAACCTGACAGGTATCAGGATGCTGATACTCGTTCCTCTCGTTCCTTTCAGGGTTCATCAAGAAACTCCGAGAGGGAAGGACGGTCAGAACACAGACAAGAGGAGCGTACAAAGTCCAGAGACACGCAACGGACTGCGGACTACGCACCTAAAAAAGAAGATAAATAAAAATCAAAAACTCAGTTCAAAAAGAAGAAGGTAGCAGGTCTGAAGATCAGAAATGCCCAGAATTCTGAGGACACAGCTTCTGAACGGGGAATGGGCTCTGACGATGCTAGACAGCGCGGCAGAAGTAACGATAGCTCGCCAGAACCTGAAGGAATTTCTGGTGACAGCGGAGTTGAGTGAGTATATCACGGTGGAAACACCTGATACTCGGGTAAGTGTCCCACATAAGTTACATGAGTTACAAGGCCAATTGTGCAAGGGAAACGCATCATTGTCATTACTCCCATTCCCGCCTTAGAGGCTGTCACAAAAGCAAGCTTTCCTGATGCTAAAGATCTCCATCATAGATGGGTACAGTGGGTGTTAGAAATGGGGTCTCTAGTTGACAGAGGTATGCACTCTGTCCAAGTAGGGAGTCTCAATCCTAGTCAGGGTAAGTGTAGTACACACTACGTTTACCTGTGCTCACCCTCTGGCAGCTTGGCTCAGAGCAGTCAGGCTAAACTAAAGAGGCAATGTGTAAAGCATGTGTGCATACACACACACAGTAACACAGAGAAAAGACCACAAAAGCACTCCACACCAGTTCAGAAAATAGCCAATACTTATCTGAGTAAAGCAAGACCAAAACAACAAAATTCGAACATACACAAGTCAAGATATGAATTTTTAAAGATTAAATCAAAATTGCAGTGATTAGAAGTCTATAGCTGTAACTGGGGGACAAATCTGGTCGCGCTTGACTGGGACAAATCTGAAAGTTCAGTCTGACCGCAATGTAGAGCGGGCCAGATACAGGAGTCCTGCAGACCCCCCTTACAGTACCTTGGATGCATCGGAAACCAAAGACGATGAGTCACGCAGAGGAGGTGAGGCATCGTGGATGCAGGTGAAGCGTTGGTTCCTTAAGGCGGTGCAGGGATGTTGTAGTTTTGCCACTCCGGGATGATGCGTTCACAGAGGAGGTGACGCGTCGCTTGCGGGTACGAGACCTCGAAGTCTAAGTCAAACCGTTGGACGAAAGTCGATGCGTCGATCTAGATTAGCACAAGGCCAGGGATGCGTCAGAGTCAAAATGGTGCACCATGGATTTTGGATTGCTTGTTCTCGAGACTCACGCTGCGGCAGTTCTTCTAAGGTGCTGCGGCAAAGTCAGGGCTGCATTTGTAGTCGAGATCGTTGCGTCACGCACTCGGCGAGCGGTGTTCAGCAGCAACGATGCATCGATTTCGCAGGGAAGCGCCGGTTCCGAACTGATGCTTTGGGAGGATGTGTCAGTTTCTTGGTTGCACCACCAAATCCACCTCCAAGGCCCCAGGACTGGGTTTGGCACCACTTGGCAGGTAAGGACTAACATCAGAGGCTGGTTGCAAGAGAGGGTGAATTCATTGATGCCCCTAAGACTTCAGCAACAGGAGGCAAGCTCAGTCAAGCCCTTGGAGGAACTTTAGAAAGCAGGATTCAGAGTAAAGTCAAGTCCTCTCACTCCCAGGCAAGAAGCAGCAGTCAGCAAGTCAACCCAGCAAAGCAGGCAGCAAAGTGTGGTCCCTCCTGGCAGCACAACAGCTGTTCTTCCTGGCAGAATGTCTTCAGTCCAAAAGTGTTCCCACTATATGGTGTCAGTGGTCCAGTACTTATACCCATTTTAGCCTTTGAAGTAGAGAGACTTCAAAGAAAGGTCTTTGTAGTGCACAAGATCCTGCTCTTCTTGGCCCTGGCTCCAGATACACCACAGGGGGGTATGCAGCTTTTTGTATGGGGATAGGCACAGCCCTATTCAGGTTTAAGTGTCAACTCCTCCCACCAATCTAGCTCAGGAAGACTAATCAGCCTGTGATGGGACATCAGGATATGCAGGGCACCCCTCAACTCCCTTTGTGTGACTGTCTAGAGTGAATTCACAAAGCCTAACTCATCCAACCCAGACGTGTAGTCTAGGTACAGACAGAGGCACAGAATGGTTAAGTAAGAAAATACCAACTTCACTAAATTATATGTTTTTAAACAGCGAGTGGTGTTCACGGCTCCAGAGACAACAAAATCCAATTTCTATCTGCTCCCAATTGGAGATACACTTGCAAAGTGTTACGAGGCAGTTCCAAAGCTAACCTATGAAAGAGATAGTCCTTGCTGTAGTGAAAAATGAATTTAGCTGTTTTTCACTACCAGGACATGTAAAACTTAAAAGCACATGCCCTACCTTTTAAATACACTGCACCCTGCCCATGGGGATACCTAGGGCCTACCGTAGGGTGCCTTACATGTAATAAAAGGGAAGGTTTGGCCCTGGCAAGTAGTTGAACTTGACAATGAAAGGACACGGAAAAATCCGATCCTGCGCAGTGCACAGCTAGTGTCCCTGTGGCTTCAATGAGTTATCAACATTTAGAAACAAATAATTACAAGAATAATCGCAACAGTTCATGTGCAAGGTTCCAAGAATAATGTTTTATATTTGAAACATAAGTGCTCATAAATATTGTACACAAACAGTTATTTATGATGAACGGAATCAGAATTTAAATATTTATCACATTGTTTACATCAAACGACCGCGTGGCTTGATACATCTCATAACCAAACGTTCAAAAGTGACCCAATGCATTTCGGGTTGAAAACCCTTCTTCAAGGGTACAAATTAGTCTCTAGGAAGTTATAGCAGTACACATCATATATTACGATTGGCATCCTCCATTAGGAACTACAGAAAAAACAAGAACAACAATATCAATGCTGTATATTCAGAACCGAGTCAAATGTTCAAACATAGCAGGGTAGAGAGAGTTTGCACTCGAAAAGACCGTTTCCAACAAGAGAAGGATAGGGGTAAGTGAAAAAATAAGTGCTATAAAACGTGCTCTCAGAGAATATTATTCATAAATCACCTATGTGTCACCATGTAACAAACGCCCAATGCTGATCTAATGCGTGACTGTGTAACATGCCGGTGGCAACACTCACCAGTGGTGCAATATATCTAGTAACTAAAACACATAAGTACCTCAAATATGAACACAACACACGGTATCTGCAATTTAAAAAAATATACTTTGTGAGTCTACATTCCATGCGTAAACCTAGGCAGTACAACCAGATTGGAATCACTATAAAGTTAACGGTCTTACCGCCATCAGAGTCAAGATGGAATACCAGGTCTGAGAAAAACAGAGAGTGAAAGTTACCAAAAAGATATAAGCCCATGTGTGTATACACCCCGTAACAAGTGTAAAACAGCGTATCCTTACCAGGAGGCCAAACTGCAATAAACCGAGTCTGCCGAAAACAAAATCTATATGAGCTGTCTGTAGAACAGAAAAAGAAAATAGTAAAGCGAATTACTCCGCCCGTAACACACTCACCACTTTAGCTCGAAAACGTATTCCGCTGTGAAGACACGTGACCGCTAAAAGACGTGCAACACGTCAACACGTTTGACGCTGAAATTTATGTGAAATTGTATTGCGGTTTTTCAAGACCAATACAACTTTATGCAACAGCCTACTTAATCCAACGAACAAAGTCTAGGTGAATACTCAATCAATGCTCAACCAAACAACCATGTAAACACGAAACACTTATGTGCTATGCGCGATCAAATGCGAAAAAACAAAAAAGATAAATAAACGATAAACTAATGTGAAATACCACCTTATCTAACGAAATTGTTTGCCAAAAAGTAGCAAAACAGGAAGAGAAAAAGAGGAGAAGTGAACAGATGCAAAATGTAAAAAGAGTCTAAATAATCAGAATCAGGAATAATAAAAGTTGGACAACCAATCAGTTCGTAAGTGCAAAATCTTTACATAAGAGATACATATAAGGATTATAAGAAACACAGTAATTCATAATGATCATTAAGACCACCCGGAATAATGGTCCCTAGATTTTTTATCCAAAATGTTTCCTGCGTGCCAACAGATTATTAAAATCTGTTCCAGGAGTAGTGTCTATTTTTTCCAAGATAGTGAATCTGATCTGAGGGATTGTATGCGGTGTGTTAACCCAGTGTGCGGCCAAACATGAATTACAATTACGATTGCGAATCATACTTTTATGTTCAATGATTCTCGTTTTGACCTTCACGTGAGGTCCTCCCTACGTAAATCAGTCCACAAGGACATTGAATTGCATAAATCACTCCCTCTGTATTACAGTCCGATGTGTGTTTAAGTGCAATCTTTTTACCTGTCTTTGGATGTGCAAATGAGTTACCTAGAATTACATTGCCGCATTGGCCAGTTCCAACATTTTCTCATTCCCTTGTGTTCAACGGTGATGGGTGTGCGTGGTGGTTTTAGCAATTCTTTAAGATTTTTTGAACGAATATGGGCGAACATGGGTCTGCCCAATAATACTGGTTTAAGATCCACTTCATTTTCCAAAATTTCCCACCTTTTCAAAATGATCTTTTTAATCTGTCGGGCTTGCTCAGAATGTTTAATCACAAACACCTCTCGGGTGTTACTCTTCTTAACTGTTGATTGTAGTAACTCTTCTCTTTTCTTCTGAGCTACCACTTCTTTGGCTGATTGTAGTATTTCGGGAGGGTAACCTCTCTTTTTGTATCTGAGTATCTGCTCCTCAATCAAAGTCTCTGTATTTTCATTCAGCGATGAGATTCTTTTTATTCTGATTAATTGAGAAACCGGCAAATGTTTTTTCAAGGAAATAGGATGTGCACTTGTATAGTGTAGCGCATTGTTCATATCAGTGGATTTTCTGTACACAGTTGTTTGTAATCCTGTATCAGTTTTTAGAATCTCAATGTCCAGAAAATTAATTTTATTAGGATGAATGTTAAATGTAAATTGAATCCGTGCATTGCAAGAGTTGAGTTCCTTAATGCTCTCTTCAGGTGTTTGACGATTCTCTTTCCAGATCACTAAAATGTCATCAATGTAGCGCATGTATGCTACAAGATTGGTGCGCCATACTTCTTTGTGTAGTATATGAGAGTCTTCAAAGTATGCCATGTACGTATTGGCATACGAAGGGGTGCCCGGAAAACCCATCGAGGTTCCAGTGCATTGTAGAAAAAATTTATCTTGCCAAGAAAAGTAGCTGTGGTAGAGCGAAAAATGAAGTAACTGCAATAGAAATACTTCGTTCCCATCTTCTGTGGGGTTGCGAAGTAATTTCCACTCAACTGCTTCTAACCCCTCATCATGGGGAATAGAGGTGTATAGAGCTACGACATCTATGGTGCAAAGTAGAATTTCCTCTTCAAAATAATGGCGTATGTCTTCTAATTGCCTCAAGCAATGCGTTGAATCCTTTACATAGGTCCCCCATGATTGTACAAGTGGTTGTAGGTGGTAATCCAAATACTGTCCAATCGGTTCGTGAATGGATCCACAACCGGCCACTATAGGACGAAACGGTGGCTTTACCGCGTTTTTATGCATTTTTGGCAGCATGTATATATGTGGAATTTTCGGTGTGGATTTTTGTAAAAAATCTTCTTGTTGAGTCATTGATCCAGCCCATGTCTACAGCATTAGATAAAATAGAAACCAATAACGCCATATATTCCTTTGTAGGATCATTATCCAGAATGATGTAGGTATCGGTATTCAACACATGTAAATTTACGCTTTGCTCATAGAACAGAGTATCCATTACCACAAGCGCACCACCTTTATCCGCTGGTTGAAAAGTTATTTCCTTATTCTGTTTCAAAGAGTTGAGAATACTCTTATCTTTCGGCGTCAGGTTTGCCTTTTTTGGTGTCCGGTATTCAATGGTTGCCAAGTCCATCTTGATTAATAGTTCAAAATTATCAAGACTCTTGTGTGAAAATTGGGCCATGAAATTACTCTTAGGACGAAATATGTTTGAAGATTGTGTTGTGTCTTGCCCATTGTTGGTGGAAAAAAAGAACCAGCGTAATCTGAGTTTACGCATGAATTTAAATAGGGCTATTTCTGTCTCCAATGCATTTGAGGAGTATGTAGGGACATATGACATACCTTTGTTTAAAACAGCAATTTCTCCCGTACTGAGAGGTCTTTTAGATATGTTCATGACTAGATTCCTTTCTTCTTCAGAACCCGCTGAGGTCTGCCCGATTCTGTTGTTTTTTTTGCTTTTTCCCCTGCGAGTCCGTTGCCTTTTTGCAGGTCTGTTTTGTCTGGTAGAAGATTGGATGATTGGCCCTGGGCTAAAAAAGACGGCTTATCAGTAGATGTAGATGCTTCGGTTTCTGTAATTCTCATCCGTTGATCTGTGATGCTTGTTGCTGACGGTCTTTGGAGAGATAATTCTTGATCCGTTACTATACTTTCTTCCGAGGATGAATTGCCTGTCTTTTTTGGGAAAAATCTCTTTTGTGCATACGTCTCGGCCCAAGAGTAGACCTCATCCAATTTGTAGTCTATGGTATCTCTTCTAAATTTACGAATCTTCCGATCATGTATCTCCTTAGCATGTGCATCCAATTTAGTGTTGATATCATTTAAGGTTTTTGACCATTCATCATTCTCCATCCGTTCTGTAATCTCATTTTTAAGTTTCGCTATATCAGTAGCTAGTTCATTCAGTATAGAAGACAGTTCCTCTATGATCAATAAAATCAAGTCCAGTGAACATTTATTAAGAATGGCATACCAACGAGTCATGAAGGTTTTGTTGAATTTAAACAACATTGGTTTAAGAGCAATTCTCAATCCCCTAGGTATGCGTCTAACTTTATGATATTCAATTAATGTTGTAGCGTGAAGACGTTGATTAATTTCTTTTCACATAATATATTCCAGTTGACGTAATAATTGGGCTGTAGTTCCTGAGGTGGTGCCAAAGGTGCGTGTTTCCTGAATGAGAGAGTAAATTGATTCCGCCTCCTCCGCTGAGTATACTTTGGTCTCAGCTTGGTTTGCAGTTAAATCAGCTATCTCTTTGAAAGACATGTTTAGTTTGGGTGCAGGTCGGGTTAGGCTCAAGGTATGACAATTCTATAAATGTGTGACGACCTGCACACCTAAGTATTTGGAGTACTGTTAGTCTGAAATATTCGAAATTAAACACAAAAATTTCTTACGTGGTGCGTGCTACTGCGAAATAGGGTATGGCCTAAGACCCATGTATATGACTGACAATGAAAGGACACGGAAAAATACGATCCTGCGCAGTGCACAGCTAGTGTCCCTGTGGCTTCAATGAGTTATCAACATTTAGAAACAAATAATTACAAGAATAATCGCAACAGTTCATGTGCGAGGTTCCAAGAATAATGTTTTATATTTGAAACATAAGTGCTCATAAATATTGTACACAGTTATTTATGATGAACGGAATCAGAATTTAAATATTTATCACATTGTTTACATCAAACGACCGAGTGGCTTGATACATCTCATAACCAAACGTTCAAAAGTGACCCAATGCATTTCGGGTTGAAAACCCTTCTTCAGGGGTACAAATTAGTCTCTAGGAAGTTATAGCAGTACACATCATATATTACGATTGGCATCCTCCATTAGGAACTACAGAAAAAACAAGAACAACAATATCAATGCTGTATATTCAGAACCGAGTCAAATGTTCAAACATAGCAGGGTAGAGAGAGTTTGCACTCGAAAAGACCGTTTCCAACAAGAGAAGGATAGGGGTAAGTGAAAAAATAAGTGCTATAAAACGTGCTCTCAGAGAATATTATTCATAAATCACCTATGTGTCACCATGAAACAAACGCCCAATGCTGATCTAATGCATGACTATGTAACATGCCGGTGGCAACACTCACCAGTGGTGCAATATATCTAGTAACTAAAACACATAAGTACCTCAAATACGAACACAACACACAGTATCTGCAATTTAAAAAAATATACTTCGTGAGTCTACATTCCATGCGTAAACCTAGGCAGTACAACCAGATTGGAATCACTATAAAGTTAACGGTCTTACCGCCATCAGAGTCAAGATGGAATACCAGGTCTGAGAAAAACAGAGAGTGAAAGTTACCAAAAAGTATAGAAGTAGTTGAACTTGCCAGATCAACATAGCAGTTTAGCACTGCACAAACAGGCTCTGCAGTGGCAGGTCTGAGACAGGTTTGAAAGGCTACTCCTGTTGGTGACACAAACAGTGCTGCAGGCCACATATTAGCATTTGACTTATAGGCCCAGGGCACACGTAGTGCACTGTACTAGGGACTTACCAGTAAATCAAATATGCCAATCTTGGAGAAACCAAATGCTGTTACATGTTAAACAAAGAGCACATGCACTTTAGCACTGGTCAGCAGTGGTAAAGTGCCCAGAGTCCTAAAACCAGCAAAAACAGAGCTCAGCACACAGTAGAAACAGGAGGCCAGAAACAAAAAGATGGGGGAAACCCTGCCAAAAGATGTCAGGTCTAAGACGTGTGTACCCCCCCTCAAAAAGAAAATTAGGTGAACTACCCAACCTCCAGGGATCTTCTCTTCACTAAGGCAGAAGAACCTGGAAATACCATCAGCATTGGTGTGTTCTGTTCCAGGGCAGTGCTCCACCGTAAAGTCCATTCCCTGTAGGGAGATAGACCACCTCAACAGTTTAGGCTTCTCACCCCTCATCTGCATTAACCATCTGAAGGGCTTGTGGTCTGTCTGAACCCAGAAGTTAGCCCCAAACAAGTCAGTTCTTAGCTACTTCAGCGCCCAGACCACAGTAAAAGTGTCCCTTTCTATTGCACTCCTCCTCTGTTCCCTGGGAAGTATCCTCCTACTGATGAAGGCTAAAGGTTAATCTAGGCCCTCTTCATTTAGCTGTAAAATCACAGCCCCCACGCCATGCTCTGAGGCATCAGTCTGCACTATGAGTTCCTTGGAGAAATCAGGAGTTCTGAGCATGGGTGACGTGCACATGGCTTCCTTCAGAGTATCAAACGTGGTCTGGCACCATTCTGTCCAGATCTCCTGACAGGGCTGATTCTTGCAGGTCAGCTCTGGCAAGGGGGCAACAATGATGCTGTATCTCTTGATGAATCTCCTGTAGTAACCGGTAAGACCTAAGAAGGCTCTCACCTCTGTCTGGGTCTTGGGGGGGGGGGGGCGGTGCCCAAGCCAGAGTGGTATCAATCTTTGGTTGTAGGGGCTGCACCTTGCCGCCCCCTACTTGGTGTCCCAAGTAAACCACAGACCCCTGCCCTATCTGGCACTTACTGGCCTTGATAGTGAGGCCTGCACTCTGCAAGGCCTTCAACACTTCTTGGAGGTGGTGCACATGGTCCTCCCAACTGTAGTTGAAGACTGCAATGTCGTCAAGGTAAGCAGCACTGAAGTTCTCCAACGCATCTAGGCCCTGGTTGATCAACCTCTGAAAGGTGGAAGGAGCAGAGGCGTTCTTCAACCCGAAAGGCATTACACAAAATTGGAACGCTGTCCTCTCTTGTTCCCCCTCCCTCAAGGCAATCTGCCATTACCCAGACGTTAAATCAAATGTGCTGAGGAACTTGGCATCTCCAAGCCGATCAATGAGCTCATCAGCTTAGGGGATGGGGTGCGCGTTAGTCTTAGTGACCACATTAAGCTCACAGCAGTCTACACAGAACTGGAGTTCAGGTGTGACACCAGGTGGAATTGCTTTAGGGACCAGAACCACTGGACTAAGGGCTGTTGGAGGGCTCAATAACCCCTAAATCCAGCATCTGAGAGACTTACTCTTTGATGCAATACCTCACTCGGTCAGACAACCTGTGAGTTTTATTCTTAACAGGAAGGTTATCCCCAGTGTCAAAGTAATGAGTGCACCACTGTGTGACTCCTGGGTTGAGTGAAAACATCGGAGCAAACTGTCTCAACACCTGGCGACAGTCTCTCTGCTGCTCTGGGGTCAGTGTAGGGGGGGGATCACACCCTCCACTGACCCATCCTGCTCTTTGGAAGACAGGAGGTCGTGGAGCGGTTCACACTACTCTTCCACCCCATCATCCATGACCAAGAGCATGGTCAACTCGGAACTCTCAAAATGTGGCTTGAGGCGGTTCACGTATAGGACCTTCAAAAGATTCCTAGGAGTCTGCAAGTCCACCAGGTAGGTGACATCACTCTTGCATTCCTTCACCTCAAATGGCCCAAACCAACAGTCTTGTAGAGCACGGGGCTCTACTGATGCCATCACCCACACCTTTTGACCAGGCTAAAACTCAACCAGAGTGGTATTCAGGACATGCCAATGTTTCATGTCTTCCTGGCTAGCTTCCAGATTCTACTGGGTGAGTTTCCGGAAGCAGGCTGTCTGGTTTCTGAAGGCCAGCATGTAACTGAATACATCCTGGGGTGGCTTTTTGGGAGCTTGCTCCCAGCACTCCTTCATGAAACACAGAGAGGTCCTTTCACAGGGTGGCTGTACAGAAGTTCAAAAAGGCTGAAGCCAACCACCTTCTGCTGCACCCGCCTATAAGCAAACAGAAGGCATGGCAAGAGGACATCCCACTTACACCTCATGGGATCAGAAAGATCTATAATCATGCCTTTCAGGTTTCGGTTGAACTGTCAACCAACCCATTGGTCTAGGGGTGATAAGGCGTGGAGAACCTGTAGGTTACTCCACATTCCTTCCACATGGCCTTCATGTACAAGGACATGAAGTTGGTTACCGCAGTCAGATTGCACCTCCTTGGGGAAACCCATGCGGGTAAATATCCCCATCAGTGCCCTGGCCACTGTGGGCACAGTCACTGCCCTCAGAGGAATAGCTTTCGGGTACCCGGTGGCATGGTCCACCAAGACCAGGATGTACCTGTTGCCCATGGCTGTCTTGGTGTCCAGGGGCCCTACAATGTCAATGCCCACCCCCTCATAAGGGGTGCTCACAACAGGGAAGGGTTGCAGGGGAGCCTTGCATCTCCCCCCAGTTTTGCCACTCACCTGGAAGGTAGCACAGGGCCTGCAGAACGCATCTGAGGTCTTTCTCATTTGAGGCCCGTAGAAGTGGGTGACAAGCCTGTCATAGGTCTTTCCTGCCCCAAATGACCAACCAATGGCACATCATGAGACAGACCCAGTAGGAAGGCTCTGAAGCGCTGGGGTACCACCAGCACAAGAGCTGCCCCAGGCTCAGCAATCTTAGGCTCGCTATAAGGATATCATTCTCCGAGTAGATCCAGTGAGTTCTAGAGGAGTCACCAGCTGCCTGGGCCTCAGCCTGCTTCTGAAGACACACAAGAGTAGGGCACTCTTTCTGCACTGCGCAGAACTCCTCTCTGGAGTAACCTCTGTCCTGCTGTCACTGGGACAACTCAGGCAGGTTCCTCAATTTGGTCACATCTTCCCCTGTAGGTTACAGGGCATCCCCCTGAGGTTCAGCCTCTTCCCAGACTGTTGGAATTTCTGGAGAGGGTTTTCCGTTCCCCTTGCCTTTCCCCTTCTTGGCAGAGACCTGGGCTTCAGGCTCCAGGTCCTTCCGACCACACTCATGTGCTACCATGGACGTGTGGTCAGGCACACCCACTCAGGTAATCCCACCATCTCCAAGTGCGACCTGAGCTCCACCTCCTTCCAGGTGGTATGCTCCAGGTTGTTCCCCAGCAGGCAATCCACAGGCATGGATGGACTCACAGCTACCCTCAGGAACCAGAGACCCCACATCCCCATTCCAAGGGAACTTGAGCTGCCAAACTTTGGCGCTCACTGTTGTCTACAGCAACCACTTGGTGGACCACATTAGGTACTACCTGTTCTAAAGACACCACATGACACCGGACGGTTGTCATGCTGGATCATGTGTCTCTCAGAGCCTCCACCCTCCTCCCATTTATGGTCACACACTGCCTGTACTTCCTAGTGTTGTCAGGCATGAAGGTTCCTTGACCGTCTCGCTGTCACCAAGGGAAACTAGGGTTATCTCAGCTGGCTCCCCACCACTAACTGGGCCCAACTCCTCCCCAAGCACTACACTAGCCACCCCCAGTGATCCCCATCGGTGGGGGGTTGCGCCCAACTGGGACACTTAGGATTCACTCTGAAGTGCCCTTCCTGATTACATGCAAAACACTTCATGGGTCCCTTTCCTGCAGGCTTTCCTGAAGGGAACCAACTCTTCTTCTCCACAGTGGGCTGGGAATACTTACCCAGAGATTGAGTTTGGGGCCCTTCAGAGAACTCCTTACCTTTATTTTTGTCCCCCCTCCTTCTTCTGTTGGAGACCCTGTCCAACCTTGGCTGAGTCTCCCACATACAACTTATTATGGACCCTTTTGCTGAGCCAGAGATCCACCTCCTTAGCAAGTTTCCTGGGATCAGTAAACTTATATCAACCAAGTGCTGGCGCATCTCTGGAAAGCACAGACCAAACCTGTGCTCACATGCAATCACATTGTACAGCCCCTGGTAGTCTGTTACCTCACTGCCCTTCACCCAACCATATAGTGCTCTGCAAAAGGAATCCACACACTCAGGCCAGGTCTGAGAACCAAGTTTAGGGCTCTCCCTAAACTTTACTCTATAGGCTTCTGGAGTCAGACCATATCTCCTGATCAGGGCTTCCTTCATGTCGGGGTACCTCATCTGATCTGCTGGCCCTAGTGCTAACAAGGTGTCCATCCACTCCAATGCAAAATGCTTCCACAAGCCTGCCCCCCAATATCTATCAGGAACCCTGTGCATGTGTAAAGATGCCTCATAGCCCTGAAACCACTGAGCTATGTCGTCTCCCGCCTGATAATCAGCCACCAGACACTTGGGTATATGTACCTTCCCCTCAGACTGCACTGAAGATACGCTGCCACTATTTGTGCTGGACTTGGCTTTCAAATCCAGCTCCTTCAAGCTCCGCTCTTGAGCTAAAAGCACCTTCTTCTTTTCCATTGCCAACTTATCTTTTTTCCAAATCCACTTTGAGTTTGGCAAGCTCTACCATAAGCCTTTTGCAACTCCTCCTTACTAGTGAGGACTTTAAAACAACACTTGAACTTCCTGCAGAAAACTTTGAGCTGGGACACTGTGTAGGTGTCCAACTTCTCCTGCTCAAACTCCACTACTGCAGGTACAACTGATGGCTCTCCAGATTGAGACATGGTTGATAAGAAAACTCAACTAACTTGCAAAAAGAGAAAAAAAAAAACCAGTATGCTGGTACGTTATGGTCTGGGATATGGAAGTAGTGTACACCAATCACTGAATGAAATGCACAAATACAAGTCCTATCCTCATGGCTGATCACCAATGTTAAAAATGGGGTCTCATGATGGCAGATGTATGCACCCTGTTCAAAAAGGGACCCACGATCCTAGTCAGGGTAAGCGTAGTACACACTAAGTTTACCTGTGCTCACCCTCTGGTAGCTTGGCTCGGAGCAGTCAGTCTAAACTAAAAAGGCAATGTGTAAAGTATTTGTGCACACACACACACACGCATACACACACACACACACACACACACAGTAACACACTGAAAACACCCCAAAAGTACTCCACACTAATTTACAAAAATAGGCAATATTTATCTGAGTAAAACAAGACCAGAACTATAAACATCCAATATACACTAGTCAAGATATGAATTCCTAAAAATTAAATACAAATTCTAGTGCTTTGAAGTCTATAGCTCCAACTGGGGCTATCTGGTCGTGCTTGACCAGGACGAATCCAAAAGTTCAGTCCAAACGTGATGAAGCGTGGGCCTGATACAGGAGTCATGCAGAACCCTTTACAATACCTTGGAGGCATCAGAAACCACAGACGATGCGTCACATAGAAGAGGTGAGGCGTCGTGGGTGGAGGTGAAGCGTTGGTTCCTTAAGGCAGTGCAGGGCCGTTGAAGCTTTGCCTCTCCGGAAGGATGTGTTGCGCAGAGGAGGTGATGCGTCGGTTGCTGGTGCGAGACCTCGGTTCCTGCAGGTGATGTGATGTCGATGTTGTGTGGATGTCGAGAGCATGGAGCATCAATTCCTGGGAGTTGAACAGCTGGACCGAAGGCGATGCGTTGATCGAGATTCATACAAGGCCGGGGATGCATCAGAGTCGAGACAGTGCAGCACGGACGTCGGTGGCGTGATGTCGAGACTCACGCTGAGGTGGTTCTTTGGAGAAATTGCGGCAAAGTCAGGTTGCGTTTGAAGTTGAGGTCGTTGTGTCACGCACTCAGCAACTGGTGTCCGCAGCTTCGGTGCAGGCAGTGGCGATGCGTCGATTTTGCAGGTTTGCGCTAGTTCCAAACTGACGCTTTGGATCGATGCATCCGTTTCTTGGTTGCAGCACCAAATCCACCTCCAAGGGCCCAGGACTGGGTTTGGTACCACTTGGCAGGTCAGGACTCACAGCAGAGGAGCCCAGGTGCTAGTTGCAAGAACAGATGAAGTCTTTGATGTCCCTGAGCTAAAGAATGATGATGGATTAAACCCAGATCAGTTGACTGGGGGTGAGTGTTTGATTGGCTCAAACGTTCCGTCCATCATCCCCTTTTGTATCGTCCCTGAGACTTCAGCAACAGGAGGCAAGCTCAGTCGAGCCCTTGGAGGAGCGTTAGAAAGCAAAATGCAGAGAGTAAAGCCCAGTCCTCTCACTCCCAGGCAAGAAGCAGCAGGCCAACCCAGCAAACTAGCAGTCCCTCCTGGCAGCACAACAGCTCTTCTTCCTGGCAAAATGTCTTCAGTCCAGAAGTGTTCTGACTATATGGTGTCAGTGGTCCTGCACTTATACCCTTTTTAGCCTTTGAAGTAGGGAAACTTCAAAGCAAGGTCTTTGTGGTGCACAAGACCCTGCTTTTCCTGGCCCTGACTCCAGACACACTACAGGGAGGTATGCAGCTCTTTGTGCAGGGGCAGGCACAGCCCTACTCAGGTGCAAGTGTGACTCCTCCCACTATTCTAGCTCATGAGGGATCATCAGCCTGGTGATGGGCCATCAGGATATGTAGGGCACAGTTCAGTTCCCTTTGTGTGTGACTGTCTAAAGTGAATTCACATAGCCCGTTATCCAACCCAGATGTTAATTTCAGGGACAGGCAGAGGCACAAAATGGTTAAGTAAGAAAATGCCAACTTTCTAAAAGTGGCATTTTCAGACTTGCAATTTAAAAATCACATCACAAAAATATGTGTTTTTAAATTGTGAGTCCAGAAGGTACCAAACTCAAATTTTCTATGTGCTCCCAATTGGAAGATACACTTTTAAAGTGTTAGAAGGCAGCTCCAATGCCAACCTATGGGAGAGAGAGGCCGTGCTGTAGTGAAAAATGAATTTAGCCGTTTTTTACTACTAAAACATGTAAAACTTAAAAGCACATGTCCTACCTTTTAAATACACTGAACCATGCCATGGGGCTACCCAGAACCTAGCTTAAAGGGTGCATTAGATGTAATAAAAGGGAAGGTTTGGGCCTGGCAAATAGGTGAACTTGCCAGGTCGACATGGCAGTTTCAAACTGCATACACAGGCTCTGCAGTGGCAGGTCTGAGACAGGTTTGAAGGCCTACTCCTGTGGGTGGCACAAGCAATGCTTTAGGCCCACTAGTAGCATTTGATTTCCAGGCCCTGGGCACCATAGTGCACTGTACTAGAGACTTACTAGTAAATCAAATATGTCACTCATGGAAAAACCAAATGCCATTACATTTTAAACACAGAGCGCTCGCAATTTAGCACTGGTCAGCAGTGGTAAATTGCCCAGAGTCCTAAAACCAGCAAAAACGAAGTTCAGCACACAGTAAAAACAGGAGGCCAGAAGCAAAAAGACTGGGGAAACCCCTGTCCCCCCGGCAGCGCACAAACGTGTTCTACCCTACGGAGTGGTTGGAATTGCGCATGCACCTTAAGCATCTTCGCTAAGGACAGCTGGGGTACTGAACCTGACTCCCGCAGGTACCACCGGTGTATCCAACCATCTGGTTAATCCTGGATCACTGGTTTAGTATCCTATTTAATTTACCAACATTTTTGGTTATGGTTATCAACACTTTGTTCACACTTTTGTACATATCACTTGCATAGCAGTAGCAGACACTAGATCCTGAAGAAAGCCGTAACACTTTTTGGTTATAGGCTGAAACATGTTGATCTAGCAAGACCACTGACTCATGGTCAGTGAAATTGCTCTCCCACCCTCGCAGCTCCACCATTAAGTGAGGCCTGCCCCTGCCCCTGCACTCTCGAGTGTTGGTGATCGAGGCCCTCCTCCACCCGCAGGTTTCCCTGCGCCTCATCCCTGGTGGTCCAGTGGACCTCTGTCTCCTTCCTCTAACTCTGCTCTTTCACTCGTTTTTCTACCTTTTATCTTTCACCTTTCTGCACTTTTCTGCATCTCTTCTCTTTTGTGTCTTATTTCTGCTCATTTTCCCTTCCTCTCGCTCTGCCCTTTCACTTGTTTTCACTCGTTTTTCTACCCTCTTTTATCTTTCACCTTTCTGCACTTTTGTGCATCTCTGCTCTTTTGTGCCTTATTTCTGCTCATTTTCCCTTCCTCTCGCTCTGCCCTTTCACTTGTTTTCACTCGTTTTTCTACCCTCTTTTATCTTTCTCCTTTCTGCATCTCTGCTCTTTTGTGCCTTATTTCTGCCTATTTTCCCTTTTTCTTTATCCCTTATTTCCTCCCTATACCTTTCCCCGCCGCTGCTGCCCCCGCGGCCCCTCCCCCCAGCGCGACCGGCCCAATCCAGCTCCCCTCCCCGCTCCCGCCTCCCAGCTGTCCAGCCCTCCCCGACCCCTACTTAATGGCGGCCACTGCGGGGACAGGCGAGCAAGACCACTGACTCATGGTCAGTGAAATTGCTCTCCCACCCTCGCAGCTCCACCATTAAGTGAGGCCTGCCCCTGCCCCTGCACTCTCGAGTGTTGGTGATCGAGGCCCTCCTCCACCCGCAGGTTTCCCTGCGCCTCATCCCTGGTGGTCCAGTGGACCTCTGTCTCCTTCCTCTAACTCTGCTCTTTCACTCGTTTTTCTACCTTTTATCTTTCACCTTTCTGCACTTTTCTGCATCTCTTCTCTTTTGTGTCTTATTTCTGCTCATTTTCCCTTCCTCTCGCTCTGCCCTTTCACTTGTTTTCACTCGTTTTTCTACCCTCTTTTATCTTTCACCTTTCTGCACTTTTGTGCATCTCTGCTCTATTGTGCCTTATTTCTGCTCATTTTCCCTTCCTCTCGCTCTGCCCTTTCACTTGTTTTCACTCGTTTTTCTACCCTCTTTTATCTTTCTCCTTTCTGCATCTCTGCTCTTTTGTGCCTTATTTCTGCCTATTTTCCCTTTTTTCTTTATCCCTTATTTCCTCCCTTTACCTTTCCCTGCCGCTGCTGCCCCCGCGGCCCCTCCCCCAGCGCGACCGGCCCAATCCAGCTCCCCTCCCCGCTCCCTCCCCGCTCCTGCCTCCCAGCCCTCCCCGACCCCTACTTAATGGCGGCCACTGCGCGGCCGCGAGCTGCGGGCGCGCCGCTGGCGCGCCGAAGGCGCGTCAAAGGCAAGCCCGCCTGCGTCCGTCCGTGACCCGACCGCGACCAGCGCCAGGAGCCCTGGACCTCCGCCCCGCCAACGCTACTACCCAGCAGCACTCCACGCACTCAACCCAGGCCGCAACAACAGCTGCAAGCTAGCATCACCAGCCGACTCCCATGGACCCTTCAGCTGTCACCGCTGCCGGCACACCTGCAGCACCGCCAAGAACACGGATCCAGCACAACCCGCCCACAAGAACACAACTGAACCGAAGACCCTGCAATGCATCCTCCTCAACGTCCGATCCCTCCACAAACACGCCACAGAAATCTGGGACCTCCTCGACAGCACCACCCCGGACGTAGCGTTCTTCACCGAAACCTGGACCAACACCACCTCGGGACCGGACATCGCCATCGCCATCCCCCAAGGATACAAGATCTCCAGGAAGGACCGCCCCACCCGCCCAGGAGGAGGAATCGCCATCGTCCACAAATCCAGCCTCCGCCTGAGCACACTCCCTGACGAGCCCACAGAACTGATGGAACACCTTCACTTCAAGATACTGGCCAGCCCCACCGCCACCCTCCGAGGAACCCTCATCTACCGACCCCCTGGACCCCGCGGACCCTTCGCCAACTCCATCACGGACATTATCTCCCCGCAGGCCATCGCATCCACCAACTACACCCTGCTGGGAGACCTCAACTTCCACCTCGACAACCAACTGGACCCCAACACCACATCCCTCCTGGACAACCTCCACAACATTGGACTGTGCCAGATCGTGACCGAGCCCACGCACTCAGCAGGACACACCCTCGACCCCCTCTTCACTACAGGAAACTCCATCACCTTCAGCCACACCACCGAACTCCCATGGACCGACCATCGTTGCGTCCACTTCACCTTCAGAACACCCACCATCCACAGACACCAGCACCTGCTTCCACGAAGAAACTGGACCAAAATCACTGACGACCAGCTCACCTCCTCACTCACCAACTCCACCCCAACCATCGCGGAAAACGACGACCCCAACACCGCAGCCCGAACCCTGCATAGATGGATCTCGGACAGCACCAACACCATAGCCCCCTCAAGAAAAACAACAATACCCGCGCCAAGAAAGCCAGATTTACCACCGAACTTCGAGAGTCCAGAAGCACATGCCGCTGCCTCGAAAAGGCCTGGAGGAACACCAAATCCACAGAAGCCCACGACAACTTCAGAGCCGCCACCAACGCCCACCATCAACTCATCAGAGAAACGAGGAAAAAAGCGATTGAAGACAGAATCTCCACCCACGCGCACAACAGCAAGGAACTCTTCAGCATCATCAAGGAGTTCGCCCAACCCACTAGCGAGTCTACCGACATCCCTCCCTCACAAGACCTCTGCGACAAACTCAGCACCTTTTTCCACCACAAAATCAAGAGCATCTACGACAACTTCGACGAAGACAACCAACACACTGAACCCTCACCAACCACCCCCGACACCCGGAAACCAGCGATTGACGACTGGACAGCCCTCACCACCGAAGACACACTGAAGACAATGAAGTCAATCCACTCTGGGGCCCCCACGGACCCCTGCCCCCACCACATCTTCAACAGAGCCGCCGACACCATCGCACCCATGCTCTGCCACACCATCAACCGCTCCCTGGCGACCGCCTCGTTCCCCGACGACTGGAAACACGCCGAGGTCAACCCCCTCCTAAAGAAACCCTCAACGGACCCCACCGACCTCAAAAACTACAGACCCATCTCCCTGCTCCCGTTCCCAGCGAAAGTCATCGAGAAAGCCATCAACATCCAACTCGCCACATTCATTGAAGAACACAACATCCTCGACTCCTCCCAATCCGGCTTCAGAAAAAACCACAGTACGGAAACCGCCCTCCTCGCCGCAACAGACGACATCCGCACCCTACTGGACAAAGGAGAAACAGTAGCCCTCATCCTCCTCGACCTATCAGCGGCGTTCGACACAGTCTCCCACCGCACCCTAATACGCAGACTCTACGACGCAGGAATCCAGGACAAGGCCCTCGACTGGATCCGCTCCTTCCTCTCCGGCAGGACGCAGCGGGTCAGACTCCCCCTTTCCTCTCGGACCCCACACCTACCACCTGCGGAGTCCCCCAGGGCTCCTCCCTCAGCCCGACGCTCTTCAACGTCTACATGGCTCCACTCGCCCCCATCGTCAGAACCTACGGACTCAACATCGTGTCATACGCAGACGACACCCAGCTCATCCTCTCCCTATCCAACGAGCCGAACACCGCCAGACGCAACTTTCGAGAAGGCATGGAAGCCGTCGCCAAATGGATGAAAAACAGCTGCCTACAACTAAACACCAACAAAACAGAAGTACTCATCATGGGCCCAAACCCCGATGCCTGGAGCGACACCTGGTGGCCCCCCGCCCTCGGAAACCCACCAACCCCCATGGACCACGCACGCAACCTGGGAATCATCCTGGACTCCGAGCTCAAAATGGACCGCCAGATCAACTCTGTCTCGTCTTCCTGCTTCCACACCCTCCGCCTCCTTCGTAAGACCTTCAAATGGATCCCCTCGAACACCGAAAGACCGTCACTCACGCCCTGGTCACCAGCAGACTCGACTACGGCAACGCACTCTACGCCGGAATAAACAAAAACCTCGCCCGCAAGCTACAGAACATCCAGAACGCCGCCGCAAGACTGGTCCTCAACCTGCCAAAACACTGCCACATCTCCCAGCACCTGCGCACACTCCACTGGCTCCCTGTCGAGGCGAGAATCACCTTCAAGATGCTCACCCACGCACACAAGGCCCTCCACGGCACCGGACCAGCATACCTGAACAGCCGACTCAAATTCCACGCACCCCAAAGGACCCTACGATCAGCCCAGCTCTCCTACGCCGTGGTCCCCCGCACCAGAAAGACCAGATCCGGAGGCCGCTCCTTCTCCTTCCTCGCGGCCAAAGCATGGAACGCCCTTCCGCTCCACCTCAGACAGACATCGCTCCCCATCTTCGCAAGAAACCTCAAAACCTGGCTCTTCGACAGACCCTCTCCTTGATGGATGGAACCTGCACCCTCCCCCCCCTAGCGCCTTGAGACCCTTACGGGTGAGTAGTCGCACTTTAACAAACCCCTGATTGATTGATTGATCTAATTAGCACAATTCGATCTAATGGTTCTTATCGTACTTCCTGTTTTTAATCCTAGCACAGGGCAGCCAGAATAAATAATGTGGTAAACCATGTAGTTAGTCTTAACTCACCTCACTATTAGCACTGCACCCTTCACTACACTGAGCTAGCTCATATTGGGTCTTAGCGTTACCCCCTCTGACAAACAAAACATCCCTGAGCTCATCCCTCACAGCGAGGTGGTTGTAGCCCGCACCATGACTAGGTTCATGGTGCGAGGAGGATTCCCAATGATGAAGCATGCCTCGTTTGGTGGGTGAGGGAAACAGTCCTTTAAAGGGACGCCTCCTGTATAGTCAGCCTTCTCCGACTCTGTTCTTTTTCCCTCCAGACCCGAGGGTCTTTTTGTGTTTAGCGAATTCTTGGGAACATCACCCTCGCAGGTCTTTAAACCTCCTCTGGCCCTATACTAGTGTATGCATAACTAGATCTCATCATACCATTAAGGCGATTAGAGTCCTGGATACATCCAACATAGAACAAGTGTGGTTCTTAGTGCAGTCTCGATTCCCATGTGGAGAAGTGTCCTTATTTGTTGGTTCTGGTGGATGGTCCATTTTGTAAGGAGGCTGGGGAGTGGTATGAATGGTCACAACCTGCTTGCTAGTGAATAACACCAAAGATGATAGCTATATTCTCCCCTAAGTCTCAGCTGGTATTCCCATATGTAAGAAGAGGGTTCTGGCCTGCGTAATCAACCGAATTATTTTATTTTTTTGGACCATCTGATTTTTGGATCTCTGCTGTGAGTGAGATGCCAAAATGGAGTCCATTCCACTGTAAACTTCTGTTAATATGGCCGGAGCCTGTGTTTTAACATAAGGCCCACTGCTGCACAGCTGGGATAAGAGACCCTGCGCTGGTTACAAGTACACACATCGGGATCATAGAATGGGTGTCACCATCTCATTGCAGGAGTGGGAAGGGCCTCAGAGTAAGTGTGTTCAGAAGGGCTCTTATAAAGTATATATATCCTCTGCACTTGCTAAAGATGAACTTTGGACCTATTGATGGAGAGCCCCTGAACAGAAAGCAATGACACTGTTGTCTGTAGGTGGTCCAAAGCCAGCTGTGGTGATCCCACCTTCGGCAGCCAATTGGTGAATTATGGGAAACATGTATCCACAACCTGTGAAGATGTTTCAGGACCATGGACATGACCTTCATAAAGAACCGAGGGGCCGATGTAAGTATGATGGACAGTACAGTAAATTGGATGTTATCTGACCCATCACAAAGTGGAGGCACTTGCTGAAGGACTATAAGATCAGTGCATGAAAACATGCATGAGGCAAGTCCAGGGACATTATCCAGCCCTTGGGTCCAATACCTGCAGAACCTAGAGTAATTATTTTGGAATTCTTCTTGAGAATGATTTCAAGAGACTGCAGCTTAGAATTGGTTTTAGTCCCCCGAGCACCTAGGAGACCAGAAAATACTGGGAGTGATGACTCAGTCCTCTCTCCGCCACTGTACCAGTTTGATTTCCCCACTGACGATTAACATCTTCACTTCTTTTGACAGAATAGAGGCATGATCTGCCAATGTCAGAGTAAACAGAGCTGCCTCCATAAACCAACTTGGAAAATTTGAAAGAGCCAGTAGTCCAATGTGATGGAGTGGCAGTTTGACAGACCAAGTCAAATTCTGCCACCGGACCATTTCAATGACAGAATGGAGGGTAAAATAGATAGATTTGGCAAAGGTGTCATGTTAAAGGAAGGACAAGGAGTATGGTTGCTGTTGCGGATTTCATCCCTCAGAACCTCACCTATGTCGGCCCACGCAAAAAGTCTGTGTTGCTGCATATACTGCAAGGAAAGGTGGTGGTGATACATGAACCCCCTTGAGTATGCTCTGAAAAGGGCATTAATGATTGAACTGGTGAGCAGGGGAAGTAACCCCAATGAGCAGGTTCGAGCTCAGCATTACTTAGATTTTGCTGACTCAAAGTCTAATGCAGTCTTAAAGAGCCTGGAGCCATTATATGTCTTATCTTTCAGGGAAGACGGGACTTCTTCAGAGAATCCAGTGGAAATCCCTGAGGCATGATGGTAAGGACAACGCTGATGTTCATTACTTGGGCAATAAAATCCACAGAGTCCAGACCAGAATGTAAAATATACTTTGCATCATCCTGACCATCATTTACTTTTTTTGAAGGCAATGCATATGCCCTCTGGCATGGACTGCAAGACAGAATGTGCCATGTCCAAAAAGGTTTCAGAGTGATAACCCACAATACAAACTGGCTGTTTTGGCAGTATGTTCTCTGAATGTAAAGAAAAAATAACCTTCTTCATATAATACATTATTATATTTCTCTACCTTGTGGAGTAGGATTTTTTTTTTTACTTTGTCAATGGAGCCCTGCAACACAATGCTGCCTGCAGTTGGATGTTGCCTTACAATGTCACCCGGCACTGGTCCATGATGACATACAATGGCGCAAATCAATTCTGGGGGAGAGGGGGTCGAAAATGATATAGTATGTTAGAGGGAGTATGTATAGCGGGAACTGTCACCCATAAGGGTACCCTGGCACCCTAAAAAATTGCAGCATTGACAAACCACAAACCTTGAGAGGGGAATCATCTAATTAGGATAAGAGAGTGGGTAAATTTAGTTTTTAAGAGCCTGACAGAATGAAAGAAGAGTGACAATAAGACAAATGTAGACAGGAAGGGTGTTCAAATATTTAGCAACCAGTAAGGAGAAGGATCAGCTGCCAATTCAAGATGTCATGAATGATGGAAGTACTAGCAGGCTGAGTGATTGGGATCAGAGAGTCATCAAATGGATGAAAGGTAAACAGACCCTTTCTTGTGGAGGGCACAGTACACAGGAAAGGGAGTCCTTAATATGTTTGGGTAGCAAGAGCCAGTGTAAGTTACCCAGGTGGAGAGAAATCTGAGAATAGCTGGGAAGGTTAAGAATGAGGCAAGCTGCAGAATTTTGTATTCTTTGAAGTCTAGCTATCTGGTAAGTCAGGACGCCAAGTGAGAGGGGAATTACACTTATCAAGCTGAAATAGAATCAAGATCTGGACAACCATCTAATGGGCAGGGAGAGGCAGGTATGAAATGATTTTTCGCAAAACGCGAATGTAGAACAAGCATTGGCAAAGCTAACAGGTCTAGCCTATGCAAGATCTATTGGATTTGTCAATCTTTTTTAGATGTGTGGCACAGCAGAATGAACTGCTGTCCTACATGTCTTAAAGTTAGGAAAAAAAGCGCTGTGCCGTGGCCAGCTTTGATCACGAGTGAGGGATGCCTAAATTGCTTCATTACCAGCAATTGGTTTACTCAATTGAGTCTCTCAATCATCAGTACCTCACTCTTGTTAGCAATGAATTTATCTGAGTTGGAACTCATTCAACAAATGATATCTGTGAGGCATTGTTGGAAATCTTCTGTGACCACCCTGGTTTGTTTAGTAAGGTAGATGATGAACTGTGCATCATCCACACAGTTGGTCGGATACAAGTCTTAGAAGTGACAGCTTGGCAAGTGGGCAGAAATAAACCTGAACTCGCCCAAAAAGCCTTGAATGATCTCAAGGGTGGTAGGTGGATTGCTAGAGTGTGGTCTGATGCATAAAAAGTAATGCAGTATAGAACAACGCTTCTTACCCAAGTCTCTCGGAGACCACGGAGGAGAATAGAATAGTTGCTAAGAGGATCAGTAGGATGAGACATAGAACTTCTCTCATCCAAGAGGAAACGTAGATCGTTGAGCATCCGTAGAAGTGCAGTTTCTGTGCTGTGTAGAGACTGGAAACCAGATTGAGCTGAATCTAGAATTGTTGCATTCGAGGAGGCTTGAGAGTTGTGCCAGTGGTGCGCTCCTGCACTCATTTTTTTGTGGACC